>JAKZAP010000002.1:5997957-7197957 GCA_023053575.1 Branchinecta lynchi | reverse complement strand
GAAGAATATCTATAACTCAACTGTCACTGTCAACAGCAAAACAGGTAAATTAACTAAAGAAGAATAAAAAGTCAACAGCACTCACTGCTTATTCCAGAAGAACAGTTCACTGTTAGCTGATATCGAATTCGCCATTTTTATCTTCCATTTGACTGCTATGCAAGAACGAAACAAAACCAACGCAATGAAAGATATCAAGGAGTTTTCAAATAAGTATAGCATAGCATCAGGATTATATCTAAGATTGCTCCGAAGTTCGATTTAAGGCAATTTCAAGTAACTAAGGTATACCTCTACACTGTCAGAAGTTTCATAACAGATAGCGTATAACACTTTCAAGAATAACACCTTTTCACTTAGAAATAAAGTGTCATGACCAATTAAGTTTACAGAGCCTAGATCTCCAACAACACCTTCAATTGGTAAAAATACTAACGGGAACGAAAGAAACACATCAGATAACATCCCAAAGTGTTATGCGCAATCTGTTATGAAACTTCTGACAGTGTACTGTCCTAGAAGTAGCAAATTTTGTTAACACTTTTGTGTGTTAAAACGTCCGTCTATCCCGCCTCACAATGCATTCATTGTTCCGATGAGACAATTAACTACCCGAACGATTATCATCTACTTCTACCCAAAACTTACACATTCTCAAATCCTGCTATTTAAAATAGATGGTATAGAAGACCTCAGGTCTTTATGTTACCGGTCATGAACGTGGAATTTTCTTCGGATCTGTTCTAGGTGTCAGCGATTTCGAAATGCTTCCCAAACGCCGTTAACCTTGTAGTTAGATAAGCTTAGAAAAGACTAGCTGATTGGAAAGTTCTTTTACACATAATTAATTTTATCAAGTTCTATACACAAATTCTACAGTGATATATATAACTCACAACCAATCATTTCTTCCCTGTTTGTTGTAACTGTATGTTTATTTCTTGCATTTGATTCCTTTTTTTATTTAATTTGTTTTGCTCACTTTTGGAGATTCTTGTTGTTATTAGTGTCAAATTTTAGCATAATTGCTGTTACACCAATTTTTTCCCGCATCATAACTGGCTTCAAGTGATTAAGGAATCGATCGCAGTGAGATTGAACAACCGAGCGTGCAACAAGGGAAAGGAGGAGGAAGGACCTGTCAATGCCCATACATCTGAATACGCGTAAACACATTTTCTGTACACCAGCTGATTAATATTCATTCATCAGTGATTACACATGTCTGCTCTAGGCATCATCAAGTGTTCATAGAGTATGGGCTGGAAATCTTATAAAAACATTTTGTTCACCACTAGATACTCGCAGTCGGCGTCCAACCTTACGCTGGAAAGGATCTCGAGCTATATCCCGGTGAAACTTTAGGATAAAATCGTCCTTAGCGTTACCAAGGTAAGGGGTCAGAGGCGCACGAGCTGGAAACCTGTAGATGTTATTGCAGTCACAGCACAGTTTTTGTTTTTCAAGCATGCGTTTTTGCGGCGGTTCAAAACTTTTTGGTCTTTTCTTATCAGGGCAGCGAGTTCTCCGGAAATGGTTTATTTGGACTACGTCTTGCGAAAAAAAAAACTGACATAGCATTTATTTACTTAAAAAAAAGCATTTTAAATTGACTAATTGTCTTGTCGTTCCTAAGAAATCTAGTAGTCAAAGATTTTCGGATGGTCTATCCAGCTTTAAGGATAGGCTTCTTCTTCAACTATTTCTTATCTAGCTATATTACGGTTATACGTTATACTTATTAGCTCCTCTGACGAGAATTTCTTGAAGGAAGCTTCTTTATCCTTCAAAGCACAAGTTGCAGTAGATCCAGTTTCTGTTCAAATATTCAAAATATATAAGCCATTTGCAAGCATACTTTACTTTCAGAAAATAACATTAGGGGTTCAGCTATTTTAGCCATAATGTGAGCCGCTTAGCTTTTACGAGAGACAACCGTTTTTCTGGTCAATCCTGTGCTCGGAAAAATTGCAAATGAAGAAACCACTGTAATGCTGTTAAAGCACTCCTAGCACTATTTACAGTATAGAAACTATTTGAATACTTTAAAAGTAGGCTCTGCTCTTAACCAACCACACACGGCTTTGGTTATTGTGAAAAGTGCAAATATTAGTGAGGTTTCGTTTGTGGTTTAAAATGTAAAGTATGAAATTTGGGTCTCCGCACTGTCAGAAGTTTCATAACAGATAGCGTATAACACTTTCAAGAATAACACCTTTTCACTCAGAAATAAAGTGTTATGACCAATTAAGTTTGCACTATTTCGTGCCTAGATCTCCAACAACACCTTTAATTGGTCAAAATGCTAACGGGAACGAAAGAAATATAACAGATAACATCCCAAAGTGTTATCAATTGGAACCGCGCATCCTTCTGTTGTCGTTATGTAACTTCCGACAGTGTAGTATTTTTACCTATTGAAGGTGTTGTTGGAGATCTAGGCAAGAAATAGTATAAACTTAACTGGTCATAACACTTTATTTCTAAGTGAAAACGTGTTATTCTTGAAAGTGTTATGCGCAATATAGGCGTATTCTGGCCGTTCCTCGAGGACTCCTCGGGGAATCGAAGGAAACGGCGAGAATAGAAAGAGTCACTCCATGTGGACTCCGCGTACAGAAACAGCGAGAACACGGGGAATGCTTCGAAAATGGATTTTGTTCTATAAAAGAATATGTAGTTGACGAAATTAGTCTGGACCCACTTTATTTTTGTTTTTTATTTATTTTGATTGTTTTTAATTAATTTTACATTGCACCAACACCAGCAAAAATTGATTCCCCTCCGAATCTGAAAGGCAGTCCTTTTCGATGATGGTGATGATAATCGGAGCACTCCCCGTCGGTGGGGACTCGCGAGAATATGGGGAGTGAGTCCCCGGGACAAACCAATCGCGGGGACTCCTCAAGTGGAGTCCTCGGGGAACGGCGAGAATACGCCTTATGTTATGAAACTTCTGACAGTGCGGGCTTGAGAATTAATGAATGCAACTAAGCAAGTAGGTTGCATAGGTAATATAGGTGCGACTGTTCCTTTAACAGTACCGTACGCGATTCGACCATTCACCTTTCAAAGCTTCTAAATATACTGTTTTAATATTCTAACACGTGACAACCTGTGTCGGCACCGGGCACTTGGTAAGTGCATTTTGTAATTGTGCAGCTGCTTAGAGCACGTTAAAATAGCTTAACTTAGATGACCTGCAATCCGGTTTCAGGGACGGGATATAACGAACGTGTCCGAAAGCTCCGAAACGAACGAAAATGCTGAATTAATTCAGCATTTTATGCAGCATTTCGCTTTCGGACTTAAATTTTCGCTGAATTAATGCAGCATTAATTCAGCATAAAATTCATCGACAAATTCAGCAAGAATGCTAAATTTTCATGAAGAAACTGAGGAGTACGGCGATTCTCTCAGTGTTTTCGGCGGCAAACGTAACAAATTCAAAAAGACAACTGACAATTCGGTATTTACAGCACCAAAAGCTTTCGGACACGTTCAACGTCAGATAGACCAACCTACATAAATAAAAAGCTTGCCGTAATTTTCTGTTCTGAGAAATTTCATTTTAGCAGCACCAAAAAGCTTTTGGACACGTTCAACGTCAGATAGACCAACCTACATAAATAAAAAGCTTGCCGTAATTTTCTGTTCTGAGAAATTTTATTTTGGCAAGCTTTTCTATCTGCACATGCAAAACGCATGAAACATTCAAAAAAGCGTAAACAAGATTTAAATGTTTTCCGAGTGAAAACAAAGTATGCGTCTGCAGTTCCCTTCGGAAGTGTGACTGGAGAGCTTTCGTAATTCACGAGTAGAATGATTTAAAAGGAATAATTATTGCGATATTGACGCGGTAGCGACGGTCGAGTTTTCCTTTGAACAGTTAATTGCAGGTAGGTCATTATTCTAAAAATGGTCACCTGGAAAAGTGATAACTCTTAGATGGAGTAAAAAAGAATGTCAATCAGAATCGGTGTTAGCCAAAATGTATAGCGGGGGGGGGGGGGGGGGTATTTACCAACTGGTGGTGGATTTTACCAACTTTTTTTCATTTAGGTAAAATCGGGTGTTAGAAGGAATTGACCGTTTTAAGAAAAATCATGACATTTCATGGCGTCTCATGTTTCTTTTTAACAAGTGCCTGACAACATCTCCCCTCCCATACGTGACACCTCTGATGTAAATAAAAAGAAATGTGAAGTGCATGCAGGGGCGTCGCAAGTGCATTTTCGGTGGGGGGTGCAGAGCCAAAATTTTACCGAATCTTTCAAAATTTTTACCGAATCCTAGAACTAAGAATTCGAGCTTTAAATTATGGAACAGAAACGATTACGTAGGAAGAGTAACAATAAAAGGCAGCATGAACGACGATAAGCCAACTATTAGGAGGCGTTTTGGCGAAGCCCACATGGAGAATATGTTGCCGGGCATGATTGCAGTAACAGCTACTATCTATTATAGCCAATAGAAAATTAAATCGAGCGCCGCAGGCGAAAATTTTCGAAATCAGTTTTTTTTTGTTTTTTAGGCTAAAACTTAACTGCTTCTCTTACAAATTCTATCATTTACCGTTGATGAAATACCGAGATTCTAAGAAGTTCTAGAAAACGGATGGAGCGACGTTACGGCAGCAGCAGCAAGTGTAGTCTAGTCAATATACTAGCTATGATAACATAAAGTGAGCGCCGCAGGCGAAATTTTTTTTTGCTTTCCCTGCCAAATTAGTTTCCATCCAAATTCTAGCTTTTAATGTTTCGAAATCTCAATCCTAAAACTGACTTAAAACCCCCATCAAATGACGCGCCCTTCCACAAAACAGAGAATTTTACGAAAAGTGCTGCAGGCGGAATTTTCGAAATATATATGATTAGATATTCTTTTTGGGATCCAAAATAAAAGTAAGGACTATCGATGATATCACAGATCATCCCTTTTGTCTGCGACCAGTGCTTCACTCGACCTCTTCTGAGTTTCGAGGTTCGTGGTAACGAATCCCAGTTATTATACCGAATAAGTTTAGACCGATAGCGTGTTCGGGATTCTGTATAACCACCGTATCCTGGTTATTATACCGAATTGTTTTGGTACCGTACAATATTCATATTCGGTATACTTTCGTCGAAACTGGAACAAAGTCAGGATTCGTGGTTAACTTCCGAATCCTTGAAATTATACTTAATAAATTACCGAATCCCAATCATGATACCGAATAATTCTGAACCAATATCTTATTCGGATTCGGGAGTCTGTGTAACTACGGAATCTCCATAAATATACCAAATAGTTCCGGCATCGAAAAATTACCAAAAGATATCAGTAAATTCTCTCACCAAATTCGTGATAACTACCGAATACTGGCAATTATACCGAATCCCGATCATTATACCGAAGAGATTTGTACAGATAGCCTATTTAGGATCCTGTATAACTACGAATCCCCGTAAATCGAAAAAATACCGCACAATTTTAGTAAAATTTTGGGCCTCCGGCCCCAAATTTTACCGAATCTCAAAAAGGTGGGGGGGTGCTGCACCCCCCCCCTTGCGACGCCCCTGAGTGCATGACAGGAAGCTTAGGAAACATACTATTTGGAGAGGTTTAACTGCCCTACAAAATCTAAATTAAAATGTACCTGTTGGAGCAAAGAGATTTTCTTACAATGCATTTCCTTATAATATACACACACCACCATTTTTTATCGCTCAGGTGATTTACTCTTGACCTTGGATTGGCTCATCTTCAAACAAGAGTCGCTGGTTTACACAAAAATATTATTTCCTAGTAAGTAAACAACGTAACGTAAACGTTATTTACTTTATTGTTTTTACGCTACCCAGTGTACTACACGCATTGTGACTACACCGAGCGTGCTGGAGTAAAAAGAAGCAAATGGCGAGTTTCATCGCTGTCGCGAACTTTCTGATCAAACCAATAAAATTAAAATGGAGATAAAGTGCTTTTGTCTTACAGATGCAAGCCGCTGCCATTTTCATGACTGTCTTCACCATCTATGCCACATCAGCTTTTGAAATCGACTCTGATCGGTCTGATTTCATGGCAGAGCTTACATCTCGTGACGCTAACGACATTGCATCGTACCACAACCGCCATCTATCGCCTAGAATTTACGCACCTATGGAAAAGAGGCAGTCGACGAGACTATGCGGAAAATACTTGGCAGATGCGCTCAAAATGATTTGCAGGGGTATCTACAACCCCCCTGGAAAGAGAGCTGTCCGTTGTAAGTAGAAATAAGACATTCAAGTTTCTGCTGTTTACTGTTTTTCCACCTGTCAGGGAAGAAATTATTATGCTTGGCTAGTCTTTTAGGGATCCCAAAACGTACTTGGAGGGATACCTATGACATCGTAAAAGTTGTCCGTCTGTCCGTCCGTCTGTTAGCAGAATAACTCTCGAAGGGATGAGATATTTTGAGGAAACTTGGTGTGACGACTCATCGAGTCAAGGGAAGGGTCAAGTTCGTAGATGGGCCCGATAGCTGCATATTTAGGGGAGGGGTTTCAAATTAAGGGGCGAAACAAATATTTTTTAACAGCTAATGAGATTGTTGATTACGGGGTAAGACGACATGCTGTACACGAATATGAAAACCATTTTATCGCCGGACAAGTAGTTCACTCGGAATCCGGCTAAAACCGGAAAGTTTGTTAAAAGTGAAAATTTTATCTGGAGTTGATTAGATATCCGATTTAGGGGTAAAGAGACATGCTGAATACGAATAGAAAATGATTTTCTCGTCGGACAAGTAGATCGGCCGAAATCCGGCCAAAACCGGAAAGTTTGTCAAAAATAAAAGATTAATCTGAAGTTGATTAGAGGTTCGATTTAAGGATAGTGAAACATGTTGAATCCGAATATGAAAGTTATTTTGTCGCCGGACAAGTAGATCACCCGGAATCCGGCCATAACCGGAAAATCTGTTAAAAATATAAGTTTTATATGAATTTCATTAGGTGTTCGATTTACGGGTAAGAAGGCATGCTGAATTCGTGTATGACAATCATTTTATACCTGGACACATTTCACTACGAATCCTGCTGAAATCGGTTGATTATGGAGATATGCACGGTATGGTGATACGCTGAATCTGTGTCTGAATCTGAAACTCGAACTTTGGCAGAAGTAAGACAGGAACTTTCGTCAAAGTAGACATGACGCAAGCTATAAGGGTAAACTCACATGCTGAATCCATATTTGAACTTTGTCTTCTCCGATGATTACCATGGGACCGCTACAAGACCCGATTGTCTGTATGTATTTAATTTTTGGGATCCCATCGAAACCTTCGGTCTTGTTCTTCTTTGCATTATTGAATTTTTTACCTTGCATGTTCGCGTCGTTATCGAAAGAACAGATTAACTCTTGTGGTAAGTATTATCCTCTCTTGAACGAAGAGTAACGCGCAGATAGACGATACAGTTGACGAGACGAAACAGAATTCTTTGACCGGAAGTCCTGCCGAGTTCCTCCGGGGATAGTTCTCATGAAATATCCCCTTCGCACACTTGTCCCTCTCATCACAGCTTACTATCATTCTTCCTTTCTTTTATCAACCCCTTCTTATTGCGTCCCTGAAATTTATAACGGTCTATGACATCCACCCAGATTCCAGAACCTGAATGTCCGGAGCCCGAGACGTTTTTGGCATGGCCTCGTCTTCCGATACACCTCGCCGAAAACGGCGATCTCGTATCCAGAAGAAAAATAGGATGAACGCTTCCACGTGCAGGCTAGGACCGTGAATACCTGGTTCTGGTTGTCCAAAGCCTCAGGATGTTTTGGTCTAGCTCCATCGTCCGATCCGTCTCGTTAAAGGGACTCCGCTTGTCTGGATTCCGGAAGAAAATCGGGTCGATGGCCTTCCGCATGATTCAATAGGCTATTTACTCCATAGTAGATGAAAGAAAGATCGTAAAGGTTATAAGCTTAGTAGTGAACGGCAAGACAACAAGTGTTCATGTGTTCAAATATAGACTGTGAAAGCAACACGTTCATCATATTGCAAGAACAGTCTAAGAACCATTTACAGTTGACACAGGAGGGTTTCGGGGGATGAGACCCCCCAAAACATATCTAGAACCCAATGCCTACAAGTAAACGACGCTAGAATTTGATACCCTTTATCAGTTCACGAATCCAACACACTGGGCAGCCAGTGCCAAATTGCCCATGATTTGGGGGAGGGGGGGGGGGGGGACAATTTCAATAATTACTTCTAGAATATACAAATTTCATTTCAAAATTTATCGCAAAAGGTATAGGTGGTGACTTGAAAGAAAAACATCCTCCTGGAGCGGGATTTGAACCCATGACCTTCGGCTTCAGTTGCCACCGCGGTAACTGCTGAGCCACCGAGAATCTTATCGAAAAACTCATACTTGCTTGGATTACTTCTGCTTCTTGAGTTTTGGCTGAAAAATAGGGGCTGGAAGCGACAAAATTGTATTAGTAGTACAATAGTTGTACTACAACCTAGAATTTATAAATAGCGCAACAAAAGCGACGCCTGCGAGGATGTGATTAATTAGACTAGGAGAGCAGATCCTCCTATTGTCTGATAGCTATTAGCGAATCACTGCCTAACATTGTTCTTCTGTTTCAGCTACGGACACTGACTCTTCCCTCACAACATTATTCGACTCCTCAGTCGCAGAGGACTCTACCACAAATATTGGCACAAGAGTTCGTCGTGGTGTTTACGACGAATGCTGTTTGCGATACTGTTCAGTGAAAGAACTATCATCGTATTGTTATAGGAATTGAAGCAGTCCGCCTAGATTAGGTTTTTCTAATTTAACCATCGGTGATCTTATTTATATTCAGCCAAACTGTGATTTATTTTTGTTATAGAGAACAAATTACTTCCATTACAATGATTGAGCAAGAATTACTACTGCTGACTTTATGCGCAGCGACGCGACCTTTTTCTGTACCGCGTACCCCTAATCGAGGTTCGTAAGATTGCGTACCCTCTTTTTCAGAACGTGAAAAAATGATAGTTATTGTCATAAATGATAAGGCATACACATGTGTAAAAGTATATCCAAAATCAATGAGGCAATCACAAAGAGGCTGCTTTGTAGCAAAGATTTTGTCAAATCTCGGCTCGACGTCATTAGCGGTATATTGTGACAGTCAGTCTGCTTCTGGGCTCTCTGTGCTTTCATCAAGCTGCATTGCAAACTTTTTCGTTACCTTAATTTGCTACCTGAATGGCAATATCACTTGCAATGTCTTCAATTCTTCTTCAAACATTATTGTTTGACACAGTAACAGATTTTACAGAGTAGGCTAGCTGTTTTTGAATGAACAATTGTTTCACTGACTTTCACTAGGGCTTGTAATCAGAGGATTCACGCACGGGTTGGCAATACCCATCCACCCCCCCCCCCCCCAAAAGGTCGGCCACACGATTAAACGAAAAGAGTCGGCGCGAAGCGCCGCGATTTTTCGTAAAAGCAGTTGTTAAAAAAAAACAAAAAACAATAAAAATACCTTGCCCCTTAACATACATTTTGGCTGGTGATGGCTCTGCTGGTAATATTAGGCTTTCGGCAATCAAAAATGAGTTAGGCGAGATTTTGAAGCTACAGACTAAATCAACTTTGGTTCCTTCGCGCGTACCACTCGTTGGAAATCACTGCTCTACAGATCGGCCTGAACGAATGATATTTCAAAGACAACCTTACTAAAATTGTCTGAATCACCGCTTTTTGGTCATACATATGTCTGTCCCTGAAGTGGAAATCGGTTAAAGGATACGCAGTACTCATGAAACTGAATTATGTCTCTCAAAACTGTTTGTTTCTCTTCTTCTAAACTCTTCGTCTGTCTACCTCTTTTCCCGAAGCTATGAATTCGATTATTGTGGTACTTGCAAGAGTTAGCATGTAGTTCGCTTGCGCTCTTATGAGAACCCCATCCTAACCTAATTATGGGGGTACTTTTCCGACAGAAGAATTATCCCGTATCTTAAAGTTCAACGGGCACATCAAAATACCCCAATCCCACTCAGTAACAACCTAGGAACAATGCTTACCCCCTAGATCAGCAGCTTTTTCAACAGTTTCCTCTCTGTGATATTTCAAAGCGTAATTTTTTGGGCCAGTACATGCTCAATTTACTAGCTTGGACAAAGATAAAAGTGATGTTTCTTATAATACTTTGTAGATCTTTATTTTAAGCATAAATCAGCTTGTATAATTCAGATTTGAATAGGTTATTTGTTTTTGAATGATTTTTGTAGCTATGTTATTTTTTATAAGCTTATTGCATATTCTGGTACATTTTATAAAGCAAGCTAATCAAGCTTCACAACAATATTCCACAAAGAAAAACTTTTAACAGGCACTTTAAGCCATGGAAACTTCTGATGAAACACTAGAACAATCAGGTAAACTACATCTGCGGCTTGGCTTTGGTGACATCTCAAATATATTCTTTTCTATCAAGCATTGCTGGGAGTTTTTGAATTTCCTGCCACGATATCCCAGCTCCTAAGATTCGGATCGCCGAAATGCCAGAGAGGTAAAGACAAGGGATAACAAGAAAACGGTCGATTTTCGTAGCGCCTTCTAAAGGAAATCGAAAAGGTTTATTTGTGAAGCATTTAATACAAAGTAAAGTATTAGAAGTGTCCATTGTGCTTTAATACCGGGATTCGGTAGTTAATTCCGAATAGTCCACAGAAGCACAGTTTTTAACTCCCTGTAACTGCCTTTTACCCGAACCAGTGTGGAACTGTACATGCCCGATGAAAAATTTATCTCAAAATAGTACTATGAAGTAGTACGAAAAAGTTGCATGCAGTACTAACGATGCTACTACATGCTCCTACTTCAAGGCTACCGTGTTACTGCATACTACTATATGCTATTATTAGCAAGACTGGATGCCACTATGGCAAGACAGGATGCTACTGGACACTGCTACATAAGACTGGACCAGTCTGAGGCATATTAAATGATAGTATTCTTTGCTATTACATAGTATTACGTGCAACGTTTTCGTACTACTACCATACTACTACGCAGCCTACAAATTTTTCATCGGGTGGCAAATCAAATGCCGATGATCTATGATCAAGAAAACGATAAAGATGTTTGTGTGGTATTGTTATGGGTGTCATGATATTGCCAGCAACTGTTTATCGATCTTATGCACCGAGTCTTTGCATAAGATCGATGGAGGTTAACACCACCTTATCTCGCTGGAAGTGCGATTTAAGGTAATTTAAAGTTTAACTGAAAAGGAAAGAGATGGGACAGTCTTGTTACCCCTCACTTATTCACTTAAAGAGGCTTGAAGACCCGATGAAAATGCGTTACTTCGTTGCTTAGCTATTCACGAATAACCAATTTTCAAATAGTGGAATTTCCCTGTCAGATTTGTGACTACCTGTGCCGCATGCTTGACCAAAAAGATATTTATGAACATTTTTGTTCAGGCACTAAGCAGTCTTCACCAAGCTTATCACCGCCCGCTGTAAAGCCGCATTTTTTATTCCGCGTCATAGTAGAATTTGTGCTGTGGGGACAGCCGTAGATATTCTGAACCTCACTACGAGCGCAGATAGTGGAAAATCAAAAATCTGTTAGCAGACTCCAAATAACTCAGTGTATTCAACTAAATGATAAAAAAATAAGTTTGCTTTTCAGTTAAACTTTAAGGAGTCTTTTCGAAGGCGATACTCAGTTCGTAGGACAATCAGTGTTACATTCATTTTGGTTCCTCTTACATTATGTACTTCTTAGTGAGGTTGGAAAGTCTAGATTAGAACAAGACTAGGCCAAGACCGTGTTGGAAGTACACTTACTTCAGCTCCGAACTAGACTACAGTGAAGCTGCGTTGAAAATACACTGTAACTGCAATTACTTTTCAATTGGGGATCCCGGTCTTTTATATCTGGCTTCAACTCGTATGATTAATTTGGGATTCGAACGCTTTGCCTCCATAGTTCTAGCCGCTTTCCGTTATGAGTAACCTATAGTGTTTTCTCCTTAAACTACCCATCGTGCTTATTCCGTGTTTAGGTTTATCCCTAGCTTCCTGATGGAATTATGAGCTACTGAAATTCCCGCCTTTCGCCATTGCTACGTTTTTACCTACGACTTTTTAGCGCTTTTTCTGCCTAGCTGAGTTTTGCTAGGCATGCAACGGAAACTTCGTTGAAAGCTGCAAGGTCCGACGACAACTTTACTATGCATAAGGACACGATAAAGTTTGTTTTGTTTTATTTTTTTCTTCTTTAAGATTAAATTTGGCCACAATGTGTTGTTTTTCATTTTGGAAGACAAGGTAGGTCATCTGTTTGGACTTCTTTTGTTTTGCTTGGTTTCCCCACTTTTGAGTCACGGCACATTTAATTGTATTGCGAGAGCAACACTTTGGTTTTGTCCTCGTTTTTTTCTGTTTTGAGGACCTTAGGCCGGATTGATGAATATCATAATATGACATTACATTTTGAAAAGCTCCGTAGAACTCTTGCCTGGGGCCAAAAAGGATGTTTCTTCCTTGTCATCGAGCCAGAGCCTACGGTGTACGAAGTGAAGTGGAGTTGTATAGCCCATTTCAGAGAGGACTATCTGAAGTTGTGCAGCCAACCATTCGTTTCATCAAACCATGTTTCTGCTTTCGAGTGGAAATCTCCGTTCTAGCACGCAAGCAGGCAGGCGCCAGTTTCAAATTGAAGATGGACTAAAATCTACAAGTGTTAAATATATGCGGCAGTTCCTCGGCCCCAAAGCCAACATATCTTCTTTGAGTGATAAATAGAAAACTCTACAGAAACAAAAAAGTGGCCACGGGTCCGAAAGTGATGCCATCTATTGTTTCTGTCCATGTCTGTTCGCGATTTCAGCTGAGTTTATCACTCTTTTTTTTACACTTGAGTTTCCGGTAGAGAAATGGTATCAGATATGCCTCTTAAACTTTAAAAACTCCTCTCGTTACTAAAGACACTAGAGCTTATCCTTTGCTCCTTTCTAAGTGGTGACGTTAGAAAGTTGGCCTACGGCAAAAAAGTCAACTTTTGAACTAAGCCTGCTTATACAGTATACAGAGCCAATCAGATCACTTGGTTGGCTCCGCCAGCGGGACGAGGAAAAAGCTGTGTCGCCGGGGTTGCCAGGGGAAGCACTAAAGTTCTACTTTGTTGGAAGCTGAAGTAACAACTTTTCTTCAAAATAACACGCGTTTTGTCCTGTTACGACTGCTTATTGTTATTTCCAGGACCAATGCTGTCCTTCCGTTAGTTTAGTAGTATTTTACAATATAATGGGCGTCAAACTGTACTCGTCTTCTTCAAGTAGTACTAACAACACCTTTTCTGACCTTTAGAAACACGAATAAGAGCTGGAAGCTCATATGGCACTTGCAAGGCTTGGTAAAAGGATGAAAGTAGGAATTTGCCAATTCGTGGGTTTGTTGTGGTCATTTGTAAATAGAACCCCTGAGATAAGAATAACGATGGGCCCTTGAAAATCACGAGAATGTATTGTTAGGTAAAAAGATTTTGCACTTGGCTGTGACGATGCGCACTGAGGCTGCTAGAAATTCATCTGTAATCAAAACCCCTGAGGCAAAAATGATCCATGAATATATATGGTCTGGTCAAAAGTATTTTGTTTACTCTTCGGTTGAGATTTGCATTTTAAGGGTGCTAGAAAGTTATTTCTAAGCAAAACCCTTCGGGCAAAAATTATCAAGAAAATGTAGATTTTTCTTAAAAAGTGTTTTTTTTTACTTTGCGGTGAAGAGAGTACCTTAAGGGATGGTCGGATCTGGAAAGCGACAATTTTTAGCTAATCTTGTCAAATCTCTAATGTTCAAGCCAAGTTTCGTCGTCCTAGCACATCTGGAAGTATCTTAAATCGTGATTACCGTCCTAGCACCTCCAGCTTCCCCCATAGTGCCCAAATCCGTTCTGGGGATTTCCGTTTATTCTTCCCACCGAGTGTCATCACAATCGCTACACTCTAAGAGTGTTCCAAAATTTCCGCCCCCCCCCCCGGACTCCCCCGCATTGTTAGAGTCCTGTCTGCACTTGAAATGGGACATCTGAGGCATGAGTTCTTTCCGAATATCAAGTTTCATTAAGATACCACAACCCCTTCAAAAGTTGAACATTTCTCAAGATTTTGTATTCCCCCTCGCTCCACTCCCCTCCACGATGGTCAAATTGGAGAAATGATTGTTCTTTATTTATAAATATTCTTTGAGCCCAAGCTGACTTTGAAACATTTATTCAAACAATGCTTACAACGGATACGTCAGCTATGATTACGGATACATAGCTGACGTATCCGTTGTAAGTATTGTTTGAATATGTTCTTAATTTAAACATTTCGAGTCCCTGACATGCCTGTTAAGTTTCATCGTTCTAGCGCGTGTGTAAGCATCATAAGTCGGGATCACCGGAATTCCGGAACCCTCCCTCGAACTCCCCCACAGTGCTTGGATCCGATCCCGTCTTGTCAACTATGTATGTAGGGCTTGTGCTTGTTCTCCCCACCAAGTTTCATCCCGATCCATCCACTCTGAATGTGTCACACAATTTCCGCCCCCCAACTCCCCCCAAAGTCACCGGATCCATTCTGGACTTGAAGTATGAGATCTTACCAAACATTAAGTTTCATTAAGATCCGATTCCCCGTTCAAAAATTAAAAATACGTCAATATTCCGGATTCCCCCATCCCTCCACTCCCCCACGGTGGTCGAATCGGGGAAATGACTATTTCCAAGTTAGTTTGTTAGGGCCCCTTATATGCCTGCCAAGTTTCATCGTCCTAGCATTTTGTGTAAGTACCCTAATTCGAGATAGTGGCCTGACCGACAGACCGAAAAGTGATCGATATATGGCACTTGAGCGGAGCTGCAAGTGCCGTAAAAACTGTATCGCAACGTTGCATTGATAAGAATCTGTTACTTTCGATTTGAACAAGGGTGTGTCTTAAAACGTAAATATCACATGTAGCGCTATGCAGCTTGTTACCCTATTTGAACAATACTTAAGCCTAATGTTCAAATTTCAGAGAATAATGAGTTGGGAAAACCTATTTATCTTTCGTTTTACACTGAAAGCTGTTTATTGATTGACCCTAATGAAGAAATGACAGCATTTGAAATAATGCTAGCATTAATGTAAATCTTTCGCCTAAAAAGATAGTTCCTTCAGATAAAATATTTAAATTCTCGGCGTTCCAAAACACTATTGCACCATCTAGCGCTTTTTCAGTAAACTGAGGCAGTAGCGATTGCCAACGGAAGCGCTGTCATCGGCGAGGTCCTCTATTGTATTTGGTAAAGATTAACAACATTTCTAGGGAATCAGCCAATCGTTGGAAGTTTGTAGATGACATGTCATTCCTGGTGCAGAAGGAATATAAAGAGTGTGACGGAGCTCTACGACACGTCATCCCATCAAGCGATTGGTCAACCTCAGTCATTCAGTCCATTCTGCAATAAACTCGTCTTTGCCTTTCACTGAGCAACAAAGGTCAGGATTGTTTCTGAGAAAAGTGTACCCTGTCACAAAGAGTAGCGCAATGGAAATAGTTGAAGATGTTGCAAATGAAGCAGCCCAGTCGAAAATGAAAGTTAATTCCCGGAAATCTAATATCATTTTTTTTTTTTTTTTATTGCTGCGTAGCATCTTTTCCGTTCTTCCTGTCCGATATGATTTGGCCAGGTGACTACGCTTCCACTTCCCTCGGCGACGCCAATCTAATATCATGAGATCATCGTTCACTACTCCGATACCAAATGAAATAATTACAACAAAAACCAAACTTTTGGGGATCAGACTGACGAATGATTTGAAGTGGGAGGCTCATTTTTATTTGATTATTAACAGGCATGCGCGTCCCTGTCTATCCTATAACTGTTTTCCCAATTTCCATTCCCAAAATCCCATGTTCTCCGCCTTTACACTGATTTCATCCGTCCACTGCTTGAGTTGAGTATGTTTGTCCGGTTTGGCACTTAGACTTGACGGAAGATCAGTCTGATAGGCTTGAGACTATTCAGAAGAGAGCCTTGAGACTTATTTACTCCCAGGCAAAGTGCCTTATATCCTCCTCCTCAACGAATTCCGCCTCCAACCTTAGCAGCGCGACGCGTTACTTTTTGCACCAATTTTGGGAATAATCAGCGTTCCCACCCAAATTTTTAGCACCTATTTGCAGCCCCATTTTGTCCGCCAAAAGCTCGATTACCTGGAGCTAAAACATAAGAAGTTCCGGTTCTGGATTTCCATCTACAAGAACCGACCGTTACAGAAAGAGCTTTGTAATAGCGTTTGCCAAAGTTTTGAACAAGTGACAAAAGTATCCCGTACAATGTTTTAACTGTTTGATGTTTCTTGATTGGCTACGACTATTGACTATTGCCTTATTATGTATGACTATTGCCTTATTTTGTATACTCAACTTCTTATGATGTTATGCAGTTATGATGTACCTAAAAAAGTGGCAAGTTCGGCAAGCCAACGCTGTGAAAGTTCGTTTTACAATAAAGTATGGTTTCGGCCAGGAATTCCTGCCAGGATTTTTGGCACCCTCATCAAGTCCATACCGAGCAGTTGCAATACTCTTGATGACTAGCTCTTCGTGCCGATGAAGAACTGCCATGTTCCCAGCGAAGAAACAGATTACGCCACGACAACATACGTCGTTGATTGGTTTACACAGGATTTGAATAAATTTAGAGGGCTCGTTTGTGTCACGTTTCTTGTTCTTACCGAGGTTCACTGATGTGTTTCGGACTTAGTGACATAGAGAATCTGTTCAGCTTGATGATAAAGTGCAGAAAAATCCGTCTGGGAAATCCTGATCGTGTGTTCGTACTTCAGGTCCTTTGCCCGGTTTGTGTTTTATCAACGCGGCTAGGAGACTGGGATCCTATACTCCTAAGTTCTTGTAGGAGAAATTTCTTCGTTCCGATGAAGTATCATCGTGTGCTCATCGAAGAGCCAGAAACGTCACCACAACAAACGTTATTATTCGGTTTGTTTAAGGTTTGAGTAAATTTTGAGGATTCGACTGGGTGACGTTTATCGTTCTTAGCTAGGATCACTGGCGAATTTCGGACTTAGTAATATAGAATATTTCAACAGAGCGAGTACAATCGCAGGGAAGTATAGAAGAAAGAGACATAAAATAAGCCACTCCCCCTGCTAATATATTGATAACAACATAAACGTGAAACTGTCCCTGTATGAAAAGAAAATGCAATATTCCCTTGTCATGGAATGATACTAGTGTTGCTGTTAAGGTGCAGATTTTAATCGAACAATTTCGAAGCAAGAAATTGAACACTACGAGCGAAGACAATGTCTTAAAAAGGACCTGTCTTACCTATAGTAATGATTCAACCTACTTCCGTAATCGCTCCAAAAGGTAGATTCTAACACTTTGTCAGGACTTGTGCGCCTGTTGTTCTAGCGTCGGTAACCAGGTAAGTAGAACCACCTTTATTGTTTGTGTCCATAAATTAAACCCTGAAAGAGAACACAAGCATAATATTTATAACTCTCTTAGTTTGCTCACTTCAAAATAGGAATAAATTATCTTATTTGAATTTACTTGTACAAATACCCAAATTCTAACTTAATAAATAAATAATCTAACCTATCCGGGTTTAAGGTTTGAGTAAATTTTGAGGATTCGACTGGGTGACGTTTATCGTTCTTAGCTAGGATCACTGGCGAATTTCGGGGAAGTATAGAAGAAAGAGACATAAAATAAGCCACTCCCCCTGCTAATATATTGATAACAACATAAACGTGAAACTGTCCCTGTATGAAAAGAAAATGCAATATTCCCTCACATAAACAGAACAGACTTGTGCGCCTGTTGTTCTAGCGTCGGTAACCAGGTAAGTAGAACCACCTTTATTGTTTGTGTCCATAAATTAAACCCTGAAAGAGAACACAAGCATAATATTTATAACTCTCTTAGTTTGCTCACTTCAAAATAGGAATAAATTATCTTATTTGAATTTACTTGTACAAATACCCAAATTCTAACTTAATAAATAAATAATCTAACCTATCCGGGTTTCTCAGTACTAATTTTTATGAATTTACTTTTCTTCGTCTTCTTCTACGGATTATGGGTAAATGTAACCAGAGGCGTCACGACTGGGGGGGGGGCCCTCCCCCCAATGCTGTCGGCCAGTCGGTAAAAAATAACCGATTCGGCGCGAAGCGGCGCGATTTTTCGGTAAAACAGTTGATTTTTTTCATGAAAACAGTCGGTTTTTCTGAAAACTGGTCGATTTTTGGTCAAAATAGTCGTTTTTTTCTGAAAATCTTTTTTTCAATGTCATTTATGTTTTTGAAAACAGTCGTTTTTTCTGCAGAAAAAGTCGGTAAAACTTACCAGCCAGCCGGTAAATGCCTCGTCCCCCCCCCCCCAAAATATTTTTGCTAGTAACGCCTCTGAATGTCACTCTAACTAAATATATATAGAGGGACGTATTTCACATAAACAGAAATGGATGTTGTTACACACACCTCTAACGAAACGTCACTGATTTTCTCCTTCGATGCGTATCACGATGTTGACCCATGTTTGCAACAGTTTGTTCATCAGAAAAAAACGATTGTGTAAATTTCCCCCTGTATTTGCTAAAAGTCAACTGGCCTTGAAAAAAGAATTAAAACAGCCAAAGCCGTGGGTCGTTTGTTGACAGCGGAGCCTAGTTTTAGAGAACTTAAAAGAGTAAAGAGCGAGAGCATATAGTGAACGTATTCGCTTTTGCTGTCAGCTTGGGCTAAAGGAATATTTAGTAAGAGGGGTCCTTTAACACATATGAAATGCAGTACTAGTAGTAACAAGAAGTTATAATATAGCGAGGAATTTGTTCCTTCTCTCAATGCATTGTTGCTCCGCCCTCCGACTATGCAATTCCTGGCCCGAATGAGCACGGTAATCTATATTACTATCATCTACATTTATATTATCTATGTAGTAGCAGTAGTTTCTGACGCTAAAGCCTTGCGCCAATGGTTAACCACAAAACAACAGAACAAAATTTGCATATGTTACATACACAATCCAAACCTTCAACGGTACTAAACTATAGAAAGTGCTTCCTGTGTAACATTGCCATACCGACGAACCTACAGAGATTTTAATTCCAAGAAAAGATTTTTCTCCCATTCTCTGTACCAACCAAACATTTTATCCCCACGTACTCCACCACAGAAACCTCCATCCTTAAATCTTTGAGTTCTTCGCAATCGTTCAAAAAATGTTCAGTATTTTTCAGCGCTTGCCCACGCATCGGGCAAAAGAAATGATCATCCGTTACTCTAGCTTTTCCTAGGTATTTTCTTTTTTCTCCAAGTGGCATGAAATTCGACCGAACTGATACTTTATAACCATGACTTTCGAACTCTCAACTCACGCTATGGAGAACAGACGGTTTACACTGTCTCAAGTAGAAACACTCGCTCAATTTCTACTCTTTTGATCAGCAGTCCATGTGCTGCTAATAGGGGGTAAGAAAAAAAGAGCTAGAAGCTCATATGGCAGTTGCAAAAATAGGTTGGAGAACGACTGTGGGAACTTGTCAGCTGGTGGGTTTATTTTTGTCATTTGTCAGAAAAACCCTTCACAAATGAATGTTCATAGGTCCTTGTGGATCATGAAAATGTATCGTTTGGTCGAAAGTTTACTTTGCGGTAATGATGTGCACTTTAAGAGGGCTAGAGATTCCCTTGTGAGCAAAACCTTTAAGGCAGAAACAATCATGGGCCTTTGCGAATCACTAGAATGTATCGTTTGCTCAAAAGTATATTTTGTATGTGGTGGTCTACCGAGGGACACATTTTCAAACAAAAGCTGGTGGAACATTTTTAGATTTTTCTTATAGACCATACCCTGGGCTTTAAGAATCTGTTCCGAGTATCAAAATTGGAGCATCCTTTCTAATTTTTTCAGCTGTCCAAATCTTAAGCTCATCAGCTTCAGGAATTGCCACATTTTATGATCATTTTTGAGGCTGTGAGAACCTACCTGGGCATAACCCCTAATCCTCTTAATTTACCATACTTAAAGACCCGCTAGTCCTGAACGAAATTGAGTTCATTCGAAGTCGCTATCGTTGAAAGATTGGATTTTATCAGTGCTGCACGGTAAGCCATCTAATGTTACGTTTGTAACGAAAAAGTGGCATGTCGTTTGTCTACAACTGTGTCCAAGTAAGTTAAGAATGTGTAAGAACGTGAGTAAATAGCATTTTTAGTGGTTACTTCAGTAAACAAAAAACGAAATTTTTATTTCATACCCGAAGCCAATAAACACTTTACAAACGCAACAAAATTTGCGTTACTGACGTAACAGCCCGTTGTTACGTCAGTAACGCTGAAAATGTCAGCAAATCTGGCAAGGTAAATCGTAGTATCGATCACGCTGGCTTCTTGGGCCTCTGGGCATATCACTGATTTTTTGGCATTGCAGACAAACGAGGTGAAAAATTTCTGGGTTACGAGAAGGAAGATCGAGAGAGAATATATATTCAAACAATGCATAAAACGGATACGTCAGCTACGATAGTTTGGCAGCGATATTTCGGCCCGTCTTGGCAAGGGTTCCCGTCAGGCTTTCAAACTTCAGGACCAACGTTGGTCCTGCACTCATAACCTGCGTATCCGTTTATGCATTGTTTGAAAATATGTTTCCTAGTCAACTTGGGCTCAAGGAGTTTTTATCTAGAGGGAGTTGGTCAGTTTGCCAGAACTAACTTAATTGTACTTCTCTGGGATGATTCAAAGCTTAGGAAAGAAGGTGCATCTGTTAAATCGATGCAATATGCGACTTTTGTCGCAAGACAGAGTAGATGACGATGGCCCAGAAAGAGTGACATTAATTTTTATCCGAGATGAAACATAGTCCGATTTTTAAATAATTGGTCACTTGTCTTTAACAAATTAAACCGTATTGCTGAAGATTCTGGTGAGAATTCGTACGAGTTACGTTGGTAACGAAAATCTGTTGCGTAAGTAACGGAGGAAATCATAGAAACGAAGCATAAGGGTCAATCGTTCCGAATTTCTACCTTAACAGCTCCAAGACTGTTACTAACTGACGGAAAAAAAAAATCAGTTCGCCACATCTTACAGATTCGCTAAAACTGAGATTTTGTACACACTACCAAAAAGTCACTTCTGTTTTTTGTTACGTTCCAAACGCGTGGTTTTCGGAGCCGTGCACACAAACTGTTAAAAGAAAATCGCTGGAACACTTTACATAAGAAAGAAGAAGGCTTGAGCTTTGACATAGAGTAAAAACGAGTCCTCCAAGCTGAGAAGCGATGACACTACAGCCTTTCTAAGCGTCCAAAACGTTACGTAGGTAACGATGGAGTTGCCCATGTATGTATGCATATATTTATTGCCCATCATAAATGTAAAAAGACAACGCTGATCGAGTAATAAAGAAAGAAAAGGAAAAGAAACGAATAACTTCTGACAAATACAAACAGAACAAAACGAGACAAAAATACAAACAAGGGCAATCTCGTCCAGGGACAGAAGCACGGTCAATGAAGGACCATTTCGAAGGTGCTTACACTAGTAAGCTGCTTCCGATGTCTCTCGTTTCTTTTCTGCACCGCAGACACTGGACTGGCAACTCTGTATCGCGAGGATAGGGAGCTGACTTTGCGGCTAAGATGAGTACTTTAAGGAATTCGTTCGTAATCAAAACCCTTGAGGCAAAAATTATCAAGACCTCTTGGGGATCATGAACATCATCGTTTCGTCAATAGTATTTATTACACTTTGAAGTTACGACATGCACTTGAAGGGTCGACTTAATAAATTAAGTCGGAAGCAAAACCCTTCAGGCAAGAACGATCATGGGCCCTTGGGGATCACGAAAATGTATTTTTGGAAAAAATTATTTTTTGTACTTGGCGGTTAAGATCAGTACTTGAAAGATCACGATGGTCAGATCGAGGATACAACGAATCTTAAGTGAAAACGGTCGAGTCCCTGCTACGCTAGTAAATTGTCATTGTGCGCGATCACCGGACTGACCGACAGACAGACCGACCGACGGAAAAGTGATCGGTATATATACAAATCATTCATTCACTGACAAGGCTAATAGAATGACGAATTTAACGCGAACTTTTGGGCGGTTGTTCATTCTTGGTATTAACTTCTTCCCCAAAGACATATAAGGCCTGCTGTAAAAGCCAGCTTTCTAATTTGACCTGCCAATTCTGCAACGGGCCAAAAAAAATTTCCTTTATCCCAAGGAAAGATGAATGTATTCCCCCCAACAAACTTTAGACCGGGAAAAAAAAAATAATCACCCGAACTACCATTCCAAATATTCAAAACTCAACTCATAAATTTATAGTAACTAAATAAACTAACTAAGAACCTCGTAACTATACAAACCACAACTTCCACATAGAATAAAAGTTCATCACGCTCCATGGCAACCTTGAGGAAGTAGTGCGTTTCACATGCCAGATGGCAGGTATATTTTTGGGATCCCAAAACGTAAGTGGAGGGATATCTATGACATCGCAAAAATTGTCCGTCCGTCCGTCCGTCTGTCCGTCCGTCTGTAAGCACGATAACTCTCGAAGGGAACGAGATATACTGATGAAACTTGGTATGAGGGTTCGTTGGGTCGTCGGACCAGTCAAGTTCGTAGATGGGCTTATAGCTCTACATTTAGGGGTGGGGGAGGGGATTCAAATTACGGGACAAACAAAATATTTTGAAACAGCTAATGTGATAGTCGATTATGGGGTAAGAAGACATGCTGAACACGATGGTGAAAACTATTTTGTCATCGGACAAGTAGTTCGCCCGGAATCCGGCCCAAACCGGAAAGTTTGTTGAAAGTAAAAGTTTTATTTGAAATTGATTAGATGTTCGATTTCGGGGTAGGAAGACATGCTGAAGACGATGGTGAAAACTCTTTTCTCGACGGACAAGTATTTCGCCCGGAATCCGGCCCAAAGCGGAAAGTTTGTTGAAAGTAAAAGTTTTATTTGAAGTTGATTAGATGTTCGATTTAGGGGTAGGAAGACATGCTGAAGACGATGGTGAAAACTATTTTCTCGACGGACAAGTATTTCGACTGGAATCCGGCCCAAACCGGAAAGTTTGTCAAAATTAAAAGTTTTATTTGGAGTTGATTAGATGTTCGATTTAGGGCAAGAAGACATTTATGTGAAAACAATTTTCTACCCGGACATGTAGTTCGTCCGGAATCCGGCCAAAACCGGAAATCTGTTGGAAGTCAAAGTTTTATTTCTAGTTGATTAGATAAGCGATTTAGGGGTAAGAAGAGATGCTGAATCCCTGTATGACAATCATATTTTACCCGGACATATAGTTCGACCGGAATCCGGCTGGAATCGGTAAATTTGTCATAAGCTAAATTTCTATTTGAAGTTGATTAGATGCTCATTACTGGGGAAAGAAGATACCCTGATTTCGTCTTTGAGCTTTCTTTTTTCGCCGGACAAGTAGTTCTGAAGTTCGGCCGGAACCGGGAAATTGGCAGAAGTGGCAGGAAGTTTTCTTCAAAACAGATATGACTTATAGGGGTAAACACACATGCTGAATCCAAATATGAACTTGGTTTTCTCAGGTGATTAGCTATTTGGCCTTAATCTGTTTCTGAATTTTAATTGTAAAAATGTTCAAGGAGTCTGGCGAAGACTGGATCTGGCTAAGACAAGACCCAGTTGTCTGGATCAGATCTTGAATTTTTGGGATCCCATCGAAACCTTTGGTCTTGTTACCACATCACATGACTCCCTGGTTAACTTTCGCTTTTTCCTATAAATTTCATTCAAGATCCCACACGCGAGATGTTAAGTCTTGACAGTACAGCACCCCGCAACCAGAATGCTTTTCTTTTGGTGATTGGAAGATGGGCGCGCAAGCTTCAATAGACGAAAGAAGTGAACCATAAGTGAGGTCAAATAACCGAGCGTTGCCTGTCAATCCCTATACGTCAGAAAACGCGTAAATAACTCCACGCCCTCTGATTAATATTCATTCATCAGCGATTACACATGTCTGCCTTAGGCAAAATCAACTGCTCATAGATTATGGGCTGGAAATCGTATAAAAACATTGTGTTCACCACTGGATACTCGCAGTCGGCGTCCAACACTACGCTGGAAAGGTTCTAGAGTTATATCCCGGTGAAACTTTAGGATACAAAATCATCCTTAGCATTGCAAGGTAAGGGCCAACGGTACATGAGCTAGGCCTTCTACTACCAGCTCAGCGTTCCAGACGGACTTATCTATGTATGTCTTCCTCGCTCATTATCAACATCCATCACGCTGGTATAGTACATTAAATCCATACGGTAATGAATAGTAAAATGAAAATTCCACTTTTTAACTGAAGGTAGTGCACCTTTTTTCTTCTAATTAAAAACATATCCTGTAAGGGTTTAGCCATACTTTGATGATAGTTGTGGTCAGTGGTGGATAAATAGGAATTAAAGTGGTGTAAGTAGGAACTAAAGGGAAATACTTTCCGGTATCCCGTCTATGGGTTTCCGCAGGCCAGGTTTCCGGCCAGGAACTTTTTACGATAACGCTGTATTTTGCCTGTATCCTGTACCAACCTCAGTTTAGTTAAAGATACCGTTTGCTTTCATTTGACTTTTTATCTTCTTATTACTGGGAAAATTTAAACCTCGCTCCTAGTTCTGTTTCGGGTTTAAGGACTGCTCTAGTCAGCTCCAAGGCTCACGGACTGATTATCAGCTAGATTTGTATCTAGCTAGATAGTGGTTATCGTTATTTAAGAATAATCAGGCGATATAATCTTACTTTAATCTTCCTTAAATTGCATTTGCTAGTGACAAGGTTGTATGGACCGCTGAAGTGGCCGGTACTTGCGGTCTGGAAATTGACACTGGATCCCTGTAGTAGTTTTCCAGATCACATCTTTCCAGTCACGGTCTATACTCTTCTCTTTTTTCTTAAATACAATTAATTACTTTAAAACTCCATTAGCTTTGCTATTCTATTCAGAACTTGACATTTACCTTAATATGTCCACTTTTACTTTTTACAATAAAAAAAAAAATTAAAAATCAATGAAAAGCATTCAAAATGATTCTTGTAACATGAGAACGAGTCAAACACAAACAAACAAACAAACAACTCTATATTACTATGTCACACCAACACGCCAGTGAAACTCGGGAAGAACGAGAAACGTCGCCCGAACGATGACTCAAATCCTGTGTCAACCTCTAAACGGCGTTCGTTGGGGACAGCTGTTGTGACGCTTACGGCTCTTTCGCTAGGTACACGGCGGTTCTTCATCGGCATGTGGTATGCTGACATTTTCAAGGCGATCTTCGTAGGTGATTTGGTTTGCGAATCATTTTCTTTGCTGGGCTCCAGACGCTCTCTACTAGGTTGAGTCAACCTACTAGAGAGTATTTCATTTTGTGACTACCTTGCACATAACAAGTTGGGAGATTGAGTAACCTGACCGAGTTACTTTATCTTTACACCAGACAAGCCTGTCATCGCCTCCGGAATCCTACTTTTTAATGTACTACTCAAATACTCCGCTGTATGATAGCAACAATCTGTAAAATTTAAACGCGAATTCCCAACGTTTTGTTTTTATTCAAGAATCGGAAAAAAAGTTGTGTGTGGTAATTTTTGGCACCAGAAAGTGTTTTTCGAGTTAGTTAAAGTACTTTTGGGCCTCACTGAGGTTGACATCTTTCTTGAAGTGCTGTGCTGTGTTGTTGTTATTGCTGCAGACTTCAAATAGGATCGAACTAAGGCCACACACAGCATCTTGGGATAACGTCTCGTTATCGTCTTGATAATGATATCGAGAATTTTTTCTCTTTTTTTGCTATGATAGTTTGTTTTTTCTAAAGGAAACGTTTCCAATGAACAGTCCTTGAAAACATACAAAACCAATTCGTCCTGAGGTTTCAAACATAGCAACAGACCTACGGACCAAGCAGCTACTCGCTGGACTTGGATTTTGGATCTTAGACCGCACAAGCTTGAAGTACAGGACACTTGCCCGTTCCCTTGCTAAGCAACTCACTCCCTACCCCGAGCTCAGTCAAAACCTCATGTTATTTCACGCCTCTTTTATTCTTACAGATGCAAGCCGCTGCCATTTTCATAACTGTCCTCACCTTCTTCGCCGCATCAGCTTTTGAAATGGACGCTGATCGCTCCGATTTCATGGCAGAGCCAAGATCTCGTGACGCAGACGATCTTGCAGCATACCATAGCCGCCATCTATCACCTCGAATTTACGGACCCATGGTAAAGAGGCAGTCGAGGTTCTGCGGAAAATACTTGGCAGATGCGCTCAAAATGATTTGCAGGGGTATCTACAACCCCCCTGGAAAGAGAACTGTCGACTGTAAGTAGAAAATAATCTACAAATTTTTGCTCTCGTGACCCTTTTTCCATTTACCATCTGGGGAGGAGAATTTTTCGGCCCGACTAGTCTTGTTAATTCTTTTTTTTTTCATCTTGCTCAGTCTCGTCGTTATCGAAAGTTCAGTATAACTATTTTTTTTCTTGTTTCGTACTGCATTATTTACATTTTTTTCAGCGCACAGTAGATTAAAATTGATCATAATCAGCATAGCATGTTCTGTAAACAAAAATAACACCCTTTTTCAACACAAGCTGCATTCGTTGCACTCCTGGCTGTCTCTGGTGTTTAGTCACAGTCCGGTTCTTCCCTTAAAACGCGTTATTTTTGTTCACCTGTGAGTTGATGAAAACCGGCTAACTCCTCGCTGCAGCAGGGCTCACGAGCAGGTTCTGGTTAGTCCGCACCGGTGAGATAAAATCGGACACTGGTTAGTTCAAAAACGAGTTATAAGACTGGTGAGAAGTCACCGGTGAATACAAAAACGGCTTATAAGAAAAACCGGAGACCACCGGTGAGAACTCCCGTGACAAAGAACGCAGCTAGAGTCTCTTCTTATGACCCAAAGCTTTGAATGAATACAACTACAAATCCCCTGCCATGGCCGGTAGCATTAAGGTCAGGCTTCACCTCCCAGATTATTAAATATATGAGGGCTTCCAACCCTCTAGATTTCTCATGATTTATGAGGAAATCTAGTTTTACTGCTCTTTAACTTTTCCTGATAACCCCTTTGCGTACTTTTGCATTGCATTGACAACCGATTGGCATATTTGCCGCTGTTGCTAGCTCGCTAGAAGTGTCACTAGAGGGCACGCAGAAGAATCATTCTGGGTAATCATAATATTAAATACGAAGAGGCTCTCATTAAACATGACATTCCTAAATTATCTGTACGTAGAAATAATCTTTCAAACTAATTTGGAGCTAAGATAACGTGTTGTCCCCAGATGGCCCATCTATTCCCCCCTCCCCTGCCGTCTTCCGTGCGTCGGTCCGAGAGGAATACTGGCAATCAGTTTTCCCCATATCCCGCTAATTCTTCTACCCGGTTTTTACGTAGTTTCATCCCATCATTTATTTCTGGTCATTTCTTGTAAGTGTATTAGTTAATTTGTTTCGTGTGTGTCTGTGTATTTTGTAAATTTGTATTCCTCTTCTAGCTTTTAGCTATTCGAATTAAACTTGATTGATTGATTGATTGACTGAAGAAGTGTTTATTGTGCCACGAGCTATCACACACATTTATCTTACTTTGAGTAAGCACCTTTTTCAAGAGACAAATCCAGAAATCCAACAAGCTCTCCACACACTTATGTATGTGAAATTGTGAAAATTAATGTAAAGTGATTTTTTTTTTGTTACTGCCCCCACAGGCCCGTTCGGGCTCTTCAGCTACACGTATAAAGGATGATCAGAGGGTTACAAAAGGTGTGTTCATGTAGTTTAGCATGTAAAAGTTGGTAGGCAAAAACCTAGGCTAATAACGCTCTCTATTTCAGCCTCGGAGAGGGACTCTCCCCTCACAACCTTCTTCGACTCTTCAAGTTCTGACGAGTCTACCTCAAACATTGGCGCAAGAGTTCGTCGTGGTGTCTATGACGAATGCTGTTTACAGACGTGTACAATGAAACAACTGTCCTCTTACTGTTACAGGAACTGAGACAGGCAGACTAGGTTTTTTCTAACTTTGTCATCTGTGATCTTATTCATAAGCAGCCAAACTGTGATTTATTTTTGTTATGGAGAACAAATTATTTTCATTACAATGACTGAGCAAGAATTTCCACTGCCAAGAATTTACAAGACTACCAGTACTGACCTTTTACGTAACGGTGCTATATATATCAGCCTGATCGAATACGCCTCTCATAAAATCCATGATGAATTCTCTATAATATGCCTTTAGTCCAAAACACGCGAGTGATCCTCGGGAAGAACGAGAAAACGTAGCACTAACGACTCAAACTCAACAACCCTATCCTGTGTTAACCAATCACGGCGATGTTTGGGAGCAGCTGTGATGCTCTTCCGATAGGTACAGGGCGACTTTGCATCGACAAGAAGAGTTCATCATCAAGAGTATTGCCACTTCACGAACATAACAATCGCACATGATATTTTGGTACAAGTTATCTGAAGAGGGAATAAGCGAGTAGGCTTTCGGTTTATACGCAGTCGCACATTAGCACCGTGGAAACGTCAACCAGCAGTCAGCACTAAAGTCATAAGTCAGGATTGACATACAAGATGAAGTTTGACAGAACAGAAAGTCGTCATTTTAAAGGCCAACTAAAATAAGGAAAAACAAAGCGAAGATTTTGGGAGGATGCTTTGTTTTGGTGTTGTTTCGTTTGATGGTTTTCATCCACTTTTTGGCAATTTTCCTCGAAATTTTCCGTCGGCGCTGAAGAAGGGAGACGATTATCCTCTCGAAATATTCGCTTTGTTTTTCAGTATTTTCGTTGACCTTTCAAACAAGAGCTGGAAGCTCATATCCTGTCCTGTCCGATTCCGTCACTGATGCACCTAAGACTTGGGCTTGTACTTCCCACCAAGTTTCATCCTGATCGCTCCACTCTATGCGTGTCATAAGATTTCCGGTTCTCCCCTTCGACCCACTCCCTCCAGTTCATCGGAACTGGCCCGGACTCGAAATGGGACATCTGAGACATGAGGTCTTCCAAGATTTCAAGTTTCATTAAGATCCAATAACCCCTTCGAAAGTTATGCATGCCACTATTTCTGCATTCCGACGTCTCCCCCTCCCCCCACGATGGTCGGATCAGGCCAGTGACTCTTTTCAAGTTAATCTGGTTGGGTCCCTGACTGCCAAGTTTTATCGTTCTAGCCCATCTGGGAGTACATTAACTACGGATCGCCGGAACTCCTGAACCCCCTTCCAACCCCCCCCCCCCCCCACAGTGTCTGAATCCGATCCAGTTCTGTCAGATATGTATCTTGAGCGTGTGCTTATTCTTCCTACCAAGTTTCATCCCGATCGCTCCACTCTGAGAGTTTCACAGGATTGCCGGTTCCCCCCTCCGACTCCCCCCCCCAGATTCACTCGGATCCGGTCCGGAGTTGAACTGAGACATCTGTGACACGAGGTCTCTATCTTCCAGATATCAAGTTTCATTAAGATCCGATTACCCATTCGAAAGTCATGCATGCCCCTCTTTTCCGGATTTCGCCAACTCCGCCTCCCCCCACGATGGTCGGATCGGGCAAGTGACTATTTCCAAATTAGTTTGGTCGGGTCCCTAATACGCCTGCCAAGTTTCATCGTCCTAGCCCTTCTGGAAGTACCCAACTCGAGAACAGTGGATCGACAGACCGACTGAAAAGTTATCGGTATATTGCATTTGAGTGGAGATGCAAGCGCCATAAAAACCCATTCTCATCTGTTTTCCTTCTGATTTCTTGTGATATGTCAGGTCACTGCTGTTTACCTTATCTTCGTAGAGCACAAAGAGAGGCAAAGGCATTTCAAACAGTTTTAAACATGGTTAGGCATACGAAGAATTGAGAATAGCCAAACAAACCTGGATAAACCACAGACGACCGCGTTTTTCTGTAATACCACGAAGTGTCTGTGTCTCGGATTCGGGTCGAAGAGAGTGTTTCCGTGGTCATTGTATGCCCCTCCCCTCGGTGATTTTTGGCGACCAACTAGATCTTCATGGGTCGAATTTGACAAAACAGCTTTCGAATATATTTTCGATTTTGTGGCTCTAGTTCGCCGGGAAATTTAAGTTTAGCAGCAAAATATAGTCGAAACAAGAAAATAATCTACTTTATCAAGGATACTGACAGAAAACTGAGGATCCTTTTTGCACAGAATGGTAATGATGTAAGCTGGCGTTCCATGTATTGGGATTGTGTCTGGATTTTCTCTTATTCACAAACTTGAAACTACCGCAAAAAAACAGTCAAAGTGGTGTTTCCGCGAGGTTCAACTTGTGGGTCGAATGTGTGGCACACAATCCTGTTTAGCAAGTGGAACCATTACCGCCTTCTTGTAAACCAAGGACAGACAGAGGCCAGAGCGAACGGGATCGACTAAAAAGAGGCACGGCAGGGCACGTTCTGCCGCAGGAGGCACTAGTAATAAGAAGAGATTAGCAAGTAATAGAAGTAGACATGTAAGTGAGAGTTCGTAACCTCAGGGCCTAGAAGGCGGCATGCTAGAACATTGTTCCTGCCCCACACTCCAACACCTGAAAGGGCCCTTTTAGTTTACGTGCCTCTTTTAGTACTCGTGCCTCCTACACTCAAACAACTAACATTAACAAGAGCTGTAAGCTCATATGGAACTTGCAACGCCATCATCGGAATTTTGGAACCACGATAACTCTCGAAGGGAATTAAATAATCTGATGAAACTTCGTGTGAGGATTCATTGGGTCAAGGGTAAGGTCAAGTTCGTAGATAGGTTATGTAGCTCTACATTTAGGGGTGGGGGAGGGCGACAAAGACAAAATATTTTTAAACAGATAGTGTTATAGTCGATTATAGGGTAAGAAGGCATGCTGAGCCCGATAGTGAAAACCATTTTCTCGCCGGATGAGTAGTTCGTCCAGAATCCGGTAAAAACCGGAAAGTTGGTTAAAAGTAAAAGTTTTATTTGAAGTTGATTAAATGGTTGATTGAGAGGTAAGAAGACATGCTGAACCCGATGGTGCAAACCATTAACTCGTCGAACAAGTATTTCGTCCGGAATCCGGCGAAAACCGTAAAGTTGATAAAAGTAAAAGTTTTATTTGAAGTTGATTTAATAGTCGATTTAGGGGTAAAAAGACATGCTGACACGATTTTCTCGTGTTGTTCTAAATTTGTTAAAAGCAAAAGTTCGATTTTTACCGGGACATATAATTAGTCCGGAATCCGGTTGTACCCGGAATCTTATTACTTTTATTCAAAGTTGATTGGAAATTCTTTATAGGGATAAGGAGATACGCTGGATTTGTTTCTGAATTTTCTTTTTTGCTGGACTAGTTTTTCGCTCTGAATTCGGGCGAAACCGGAAACTTGGCAGAAGTAAAGCAGGAATTCTCGGTCAATATCTTCAAAATAGATATGGCTTATAGAGGTATATCTGAACTTGGTTTTCTCTGATGATTAGACTGGCGAAGACTGGATCTGGCTATTGTCTGAATCAAAATATTAGGTTTTTGGGATCCCATCGACACCTTTGGTCTTGTTGACTTTGCAGTTAACATGTGCACTTTCAGGGAGCTGGAGCTTCATTTGTAAGGACAATCATTGAGGAAAAAATGATAATGGGCTCATGGAGATCATGAAAATGTATACTTCGATTAAAAATATTTTCCTTACTTTGCGGTCAAGATTGGTACTTTAAGGAATGTCGGATTTGGAAAGTAGCGATTTCTAAGCCAATCTTGTCGAATGTCTAATACTCGAGCCAATTTACATCGTCCTAGCACATCTGGAAGTACTTACCTCGTAATCAACGCCGTTCCGGACCCCCACCCCTCAAACTCCCCCCACAGTCGCTGAAGCCAATCTAGTCCTGAAAAAGATTTATCCAGAGCATCTGTATGTTATTCCCATAAAGTTCAATCCCAATCTCTCCAGTGTAAGCCGGTCACGTAATTTTCGGTCTGCCCCCCCACTATTGGGGGGTTTCAACAGTTTCAACATTTGAAATTTCCAGGAGTTTCAACTTGCAGTTTACTAACTCTTCTTTTTAATGGAATGTTGGCGCATGCTGATGTTCCTGATGCTTTAACTGAGGTTCGCCTTATTCCTGTTCCTAAACCTTTGGTGCGGATCTGTGTGCTCTGAGTAACTTTAGACCTGTTGCTCTGGCAGCGGTTGTGTCAAAGGTGTTCGAAAAATGTCTTTATGATATTGTCGAACCTCAGATACGATCGTCTGTCTACCAATCTGGATTCAAGAAAAGTTGTCTACAGATTTGTGTGCGTTTTGGGTAAAATCTGTTATTAAATATTTCTGGCTTTTTTCGTCTCCGGTGTTTGCATGCTTCATTGATGCATAAGCGGCTTTCGTCAGGGTCAAGCACGATCAACTCCTTACTAAACTTTTAACCCGGGGTGTGAACCCTAGAATTGTACTAACTTTATCTTGTTGGTTTAAGAATCAAAGATTTTGTGTGAAGTGGGATGGTATCTGCTCAACTCCTTTCAGGGTTCTGAATGGTGTGAGACAAGGAGGTGTTCTTTCACCGATCCTGTACAACCTTTATGTAGACGAACTGAATATACTCCTGGTGAAAGCTGGTGTTGGTTGTTTTGTTATAGGTGTGTGCATTAACAAGTTCAGCTACGCTGATGATCTTGCGGTCTTGGCACCAACAGTTGAAGCTTTAAACCAGCTGCTGGGTATTTGCGATGAGTATGCTATTGTCCATGACATCGTCTTCAATACACGAAACACGGTATGCGTGGCATTTATTCCTACTGGTTCGCGTCTGAACTTTCCACCAGTTCGCCTGTCGGGACAGTTGCTGACGTTTGTTGATTCCTTCAAGTATCTCGGTTTCACTCACCTTTACTCCCAAACTGAGTGAAGAATTGCATGTTGCAGCCCTGTCCAGGTCTTTCTGTGCCCGTACGAATGTGCTAATTCGTAGATTTGATGATCCTGTAAAATCTTTTCTTTTCAGAGCGTACTGTACATAACTGCACCCCTCGTGAACTGGCTCTGAAGAGTGCTCTGAAGAGTGCTTTCCGGGTCCTTTACAACAATTCTCTAAGGTGGTTGCATGGGTTCTCTTGGAACTGTAGTGCTTCAGGCATGTTTGTTGGTGAAGGTCTTCCATCTTTTGGTGAAGTGAGGCGGGCATCTGCCCTATCACTTCAGACACGAATTCTGCGCGCTGAGAATCGTCTCCTTCTGATGATGGCGAGTTTCCATATCAATTAATCAATCAATTTAATTAATGTGTGATATTACAATCACATATTGCTTCTGAGTTTGCCAATTTGGCTGTCGTGGGGTACCCTACTTTATTGTGTTATTGTGTTGATGTGCTGAAATTTGTTCTATTTTATTTGTAGTTATATTATGCAGTGTTCGTTAATTATTTTGTCGTCTGTTTGACCATAGTTGGTCATATCCTAGTTTAAATAAAAAATCAATAAGAATATTGTCGGATTCGGTCCGGACAACTAGTAGAAGAACGCCGATTCTACCCCACCCAACCCCCAATAAAATAAACCCCTAATTACATGAAAGCTACCTATTTTAACATATATTATATCAAATTAACCCCCTTTTCAACAAAAAATATATTTTCCTAATTAAAAATAAAGGCCTCCAGAAATGAACATATTACCCTTTAATCTCGATAATCTATTGATATATATACTATAAAAAAATAACGATATCCTATACACTACTACTGAGTAAACAGTTCCTTGTTTTCCCGTACAATCGGTTGCAAAACTAAATTTTGTTAAAATAAACATCGGCGTTCTTATACTACTCGGACATGAAAAAGCTCACCAGATATACGTCCTCTGTTTAATTACTAAATTTCACTCAAATCGGATCACCCATTTCAAAGTTACGCGTGAGTTAATGTTCCCAATTCCCCTTCCTTCCACTCTCCCCAGGACTATCGGATGTACATTTTTATTTACAAGACAGTTTGATCGGATTCTTGATATACCTTTCAAGTTTCGTCATGAAAATCCCCCAAAACTGACATCGCTCGAATTCAGAGAAAATCACCCCCCCCCCCCCCCCCTATGGCCCGGATCCAGTCCAATTGTGTTAACTGTTTATCTGGGGCAGATCCTTGTTCTTTCCACACAACAAGTTTCACTCCGATCCTTCCATTCTAACCGTTTCTTGAAATTTCCGGTCTGCCCCAACTCCCCCATAGCTACCGAATCCGGTTCGGACTTCAAATGGGACATCAAACAAATGTCCCTGATTCAGTTATCAAGTTTTATTGCAATCCAATCACCTGTTCGAAAGTTACACTCTACTCAATTTTCCAGATTCCCCCGCCCTCCACTACCCCCTCAGATGGTCCGATCGGTAAACTGATTATTTCCAAGTTAGTTTGATATGCCCTGATATGCCTCCCGTAAATTTCGTCGCGAAAATCCCCAAAACTGACTTCACCGAAATTCCGGCAAACAAAGGTAACTCCTCCCTTCATATGACTTAATTTGAAGTTACAGATCTAAATCTAACGAAGCTGGGGTCACTTTGAGTTCAATATTGGCAGTTCAGAATAGCACATGGGCTTTTGTTTATTTTCTTCATTTACCTCCAAGGTTGTGCTTATAAATGAATTCCTTCAAGTAATGATCTTAACCGCAAAGTACAAAAAATAGTTTTTTCCAAAAGATTCATTTTCGTGATGCCCAAGGGCCCATGATCATTCTTGCCTGAAGGGTTTTGCTTACGACTGAATTTATAGCTGCCTTCAAGTGCGTATCGTAACTTCAAAGTGTAATAAATACTATTGACGAAACGATGATGTTCATGATCCCCAAGAGGTCATGATCATTTTTGCCTCAAGGGTTTTGATTACTAACGAATTCCTTAAAGTACTCATCTTAGCCGCAAAGTCAGCTCCCTATCCTCGCGATACAGAGTTGCTAGTCCAGTGTCCGCGGTGCAGAAAAGAAAGAGAGACATCGGAAGCAGCTTACTAGTGTAAGTACCTTCGAAATGGTCCTTCATTGACCGTGTTTTTGTCCCTGGACGAGATTGCCCTTGTTTGTATTTTTTTTTTCTCGTTTTGTTCTGTTTGTATTTGTCAGAAGTTATTGGTTTCTTTTCCTTGTATTTTACGTTGTATTTTACATTTATGATGGGCAATAAATATATGCATACATACATACATGCAAAATATACTTTTGAGCAAACGATACATTCTAACGATTCCCAAAGGCCCATGATTGTTTCTGCCTTAAAGGTTTTGCTCACAAGGGAATTTCTTAAAGTGCGCATCATTACCGCAAAGTAAACTTTCGATCAAACGATACATTTCACGATCCACAAGGACCTATGTACATTCGTTTGTGAAGGGTTTTTCTGACAAATGATTAAAATAAACCCACCAGTTGATAAATTCCCGTCGTCATTGGCTAAACCATTTTTGCAAGTGCCATATGAGCTTCTAGCTCTTTTTTTGTTACCCCCTATTAGCAGCACATGGACTGCGGATCAAAAGAGTAGAAATTGAGCGAGTGTTTCTACTTGAGACAGTGTAAACCGTCTGTTCTCCATTGCGTGAGTTGAGAGTTCGAAAGTCATGGTTATAAAGTATCAGTCCGGTCGAATTTCATGCCACTTGGAGAAAGAAGAAATACCTAGGAAAAGCTAGAGTAACGGATGACCATTTTTTTTGCCCGATGCGTGGGCGGTCGCTAGAAAATACTGAAAATTTTTTGAACGATTGCGAAGAACTCAAAGATTTAAGGATGGAGGTTTTTGGGGTGGAGTACGCGGGGAAAAAATGTTGGTTGTTACAGAGATTGAGAGAAAAATCTTTTCTTGGAATTAAAATCTCTGTAGGTTCGTCGGTATGGCAATGTCACACAGGAAGCCCTTTCTGTAGTTTAGTACCGTTTAAGTTTTGGATTGTGTATGTAACATATGTAAATTGTGTTCTGTTGTTTTGTGGTTAACCATTGGCGCAAGGCTTTAGCGTCATAAACTACTACTACTACATAGATAATATAAATGTAGATGATAGTAATATAGATTACCGTGCTCATTCGGGCCAGGAATTGCATAGTCGGAGGGCGGAGCAACAATGCATTGAGAGAAGGAACAAATTCCTCGCTATATTATAACTTCTTGTTACTGCTAGTACTGCATTTCATATGTGTTAAAGGACCCCTCTTACTAAATATTCCTTTAGCCCAAGCTGACTGCGAAAGCGAATACGTTCACTATATGCTCTCACTCTTTACTCTTTTAAGTTCTCTAAAACTAGGCTCCGCTGTCAACAAACGACCCATGGCTTTGGCTGTTTTAATTCTTTGTTCAAGGCCAGTTGACTTTTAGCAAATACAGGGGGAAATTTACACAGTCGTTTTTTTCTGATGAACAAACTGTTGCAAACATGGGTCGACAACAGCGTGATACGCATCGAAGGAGAAAATCAGTGACGTTTCGTTAGAGGTGTGTTGTGTAACAACATACATTTATGTTTATGTGAGATACGTCCCTCTATATATATTTAGTTAGAGTGACATTCAGAGGCGTTACTAGCAAAAATGTTTTTTTTTGGGGGGACGAGGCATTTACCGGCTGGGCTGGTAATTTTTACCGACTTTTTCTGCAGAAAAAAACGACTGTTTTCAACAACACAAATGACATTTTTGAAAAAAAGATTTTTAGAAATAAGACTATTTTGACAAAAATCGACCAATTTTTGGAAAAACCGGCTGTTTTCATGGAAAAAAAAATCAACTGTTTTAACGAAAAATCGCGCCGCTTAGCGCTGAATCGGTTATTTTTTACTGACTGGCCGACAACATTGGGGGGAGCCCCCCCCCAGTCGTGACGCCTCTGGTGACATTTACCCATATCCGAATGATCCGTAGAAGAAGACGAAGAAAAGTAAATTCATAAAAACTAGTACTGAGAAACCCGGATGGGTTAGTATTTATTAAGTTAGAATTTCGGTATTGTAGGTTGAATCATTACTATAGGAAAGACAGGTCCTTTTAGTCAAGAACTGATAACGTGAGTTCATTAGACGAAGCCTATGGCATTTATTAAAATTAATTGACTTCGCTCGTAGTGTTCAATTTCTTGCTCCGAAATTGTTCGATTAAAATCTGCACCTTAACAGCAACACTAGTATCATTCCATTACAAGGGAATATTGCATTTTCTTTTCATACAGGGACAATTTCACGTTTATGTTGTCTGTGGTAGTTTCATTAGGTATTTAGAAAACATGCATTCTCGAGCTTTATTTCGAGAGTACTTTCTATGGCTTTCAGATGACATAAATTTGTCTAAAGTAGTAAAAGTAGACAGGAAAAATATTCTACCAGGGAACATGGCTCTAGTTATCCACTCCCACAAGTTTGAAAAACAAGGTACGTCACACCAGAAAGATACTCAGTTAGATTTGGATAGTGTAAGGCCCGTAGCGCTGACTCCATTATTCAGTAAAGTATACGAAAGTGTTGTTGCTGGTTGGCTTCCAACTGAACAACTATCTTTATTAACGTGATAAAGATAATCACGTTAAAAAAGATAATCACGTTAAAACTGTATAATATGATTGAAATGTATAGATAGTGGAAAGAGTAAATATTGTTATTGAATATATTTTGTTAATTTAATTTTATAAATAAAGATAGGATGCAAGTGTAAAGATTAGAAAGAATTGAAGGAAAAAAAAATAATTAAGAAATTAAAAAATAAACGTAGAGATAGAGGAGGATAGAGTAGGTGACGCTAAATAGATAGGCCGGTCATGTGTTTAAATTAAGAAAAGAAGAAACAAAAAGTTGATAAGACCGTTGGCGTCACCGAGGGTAAGTAGAAGTGTAGTCACCTGGCCAATTCATATTGGACTGGAAGAACAGAAAAGATACTACGAGGCTTTAACAAAAATGAATAAAAAAAATGAGCAGATCCTCGACAGTATGGAAACCGAACACGTCTGTCAACTTCACATTATCTAATCAGTCTGCTTTATTTTATGTTGATGAGTGGTAAATGGTTGAATTTAGTAGCAATTGATCTAAAAAAAAGATTTTGATCGTATTGACCACAAAATTTAATTTCTAACCTATATCCTGTTTTTGTTATTAGGATAATACAATTGGTCGAGGTTCCTTATCAGATAGATCCCAGGTTTTAAAGTATCGGAATGTTTACACTCAACCAGCTCTGAACCAAAAGCGCTACTTTGTGGTGTGCCCCAGATTTTGGAAAAATCTTTGGAAGTATGTTGATGATCTTACAATTATTAAAATTTGTTGTAGAGAAGACTCGAGTCAAGTTCAAGATATCGTGAGTAAAGTAAAAATGCAAAATAGAAATACATATGACCGCGAATGACAGTACATCGAGTACTTTGACAGTTTTTTTCTTTCAACCCTACGTTTTAACTTGAATTTCAGATTCCTCCTGAGTAGAAAAAAATTGAATTCCTAGGAATAATCCTAAATCAAGAGTTAAAACGGGAAGCACAGACGACTAGCATGATAAAGCGAGGTAATGCCGAACTTCAGATGCTTAAGCTCATTAGCACCCACTAAACACTTGTTCCGTATTCACATATCTTTTATCCGACCAAATTTAGAATACGGAAAGAAGAGATAGAATGTTTGGCATTTCAGTTTGACATTTTGGCATTACGGTCGAACAGACGGTGGACTTGATAAAACTCATAAAAGAGCCATAATCGTAGCGTCAAAGGTGGCCGAGAGGTCCTATGTAGGGTTGCGATGTAAATTTGAAATTGCCCCCTTAAATCAACGAAGGCTTAAAATTTGCATGGAGTTTGGTGTCAAATCTATGAATCACCCAATCCGTAAAAATATTTCCGCATCCGTAAAGCTGGCGAAAAGGCTCCCATAGAAGGTAGCGGATCATGACGCTAAAGCCTTGCGCCAATGGTTAACCAAGTCAAAAGTATTTTTTATCACTCTGCGGTTAAGATGCACACCTTCAGGGGACTAGGAATTCAATTTGTATGCAAAACCCTTAAGGCAAAAGTTAGAAACATCGGAGACATGTAGGCTACTCTTCCCAATTATCAAGTTTCATTAAGATCGGATCACTGGTTTGAAAGTTACTCATGCCTCAGGTTTCCTGATTCCCCTCCCTCCACCCACCCACCCAAGAATGGTCCGATCTGGGAATTAAGTTACTGTTTCCAAGTGAATATATTTTCGGGTCTATAATATGCTAGCAAAGTTTCGTCGCTCTGGCACAGCTGGAAGTACCTTAACTAGCGACCACCGGAATTCCAACCCCCCCCCCCCCCCAGAGTCCACACATCCGGTCGGCATCTTTCAACGCTGTATCTTGTTCTTCCCACCAAGTTTCATCCCGATCCTTCACTCTGAGCGTGTCACAAGATTTCCGGTTCCCCGCTCAAACTCTCCCAAAGTAACCGGATCCGGTCCGAACTTGAAGTAAGACTTCTGAGACACGAGGTCTTCCTAAATATCAAGTTCGAAAGTTACACATACAGTAGACGTATGCTTATGTGAACGTTTGTTGACAGCGGAATCAGCCTTTTTCATGCACTTGCGGTTTCTAAAGCTAACTATCAGTTAGCCGAAGTAGGTAATTCGGGGCATCTGAAAACACATGTAGAGGTATTTTGGATCTTCATTTTACCATTTAGTCCAAAACTGCACTGTTCAAATCAAAGCAACTTTTCACATAAGCATACCTCTACTGTCCATCAAGATTCCGGATTCCTCCTCCCCCACTGACCCCACGATGGTCAGATCGAGGATACAGCTAATCTTAAGTGAAAACAGTCGAGTCCCTGCTACGCTGGTCAATTGTCATTGACCTAGCAGATCTGGAAGTACCTTAACTTGGTATCACTGGAATCCCTCCCACCCCACCCTCCAACTCCTCCCATAGTGCACGGATCCTGTCCGGTCCTGTCAGATATGTACCTAGGGCTTGTGTTTGTTTTCCCTACCAAGTTTCATCCTGAGGTTGTCACAGGATTTTTGGATTTCTGGTCCCCCACAGTCACCGGATCCAGGCCGGACTTGAAATGTTACATCTGAGACACGAGGTATATCCAAATACAAAGTTTCATTTAGATCAGATCCCCTGTTCAAAAGTACACATACCTCAAAATTCCGGATGCCCCTCCCTCCACGATGGTCGGGCCGGGGAAGCGACTATCTCTAAGTTCGTTTCGTCGGGTCCATAATATGCCTGCTAATTTTCATCGTCCTAGCACATCTGGAAGTACCCTAACTCGCGATCACCGGACTGACCGACAGACAGACCGACCGACGGAAAAGTGATAGGTATATATACAAATCAGTCATTCACTGACAAGGCTAATAGAATGACGAATTTAACGCGAACTTTTGGGCGGTTGTTCATTCTTGATATTAACTTCTTCCCCAAAGACATATAAGGCCTGCTGTAAAAGCCAGCTTTCTAATTTGACCTGCCAATTCTGCAACGGGCAACACAAAATTTCGTTTATCCCAAGGAAAGAATGAATGTATTCCCAAAAAAAAAATTCAGAAAGTAGTGCGTAATCACATGCCAGATGGCAGGTATATTCTTACCACATCACATGACTTCTTGGTTAACTTTCGCTTTTTCCTACAAATTTCATCCAAGATCCAATACGCGAGGTGTTAAGTCTTGACAGTGCAGCGCCCCGCAACCAGAAAGCTTTTCTTTTGGTGATTTGGAGATGGGCGCGCAAGCTTCAATAGACGCAAATAGTCAACCATAAGTGAGGTCAAATAACCGAGCGTTGCCAGTCAATCCCTATACGTCAGAATACGCGTAAATAACTCCACGCCCTCTGATTAATATTCATTCATCAGCGATTACACATGTCTGCCCTAGGCAACATCAACTGCTCATAGATTATGGGCTGGAAATCGTATAAAAACATTGTGTTCACCACTCGATACTCGCAGTCGGCGTCCAACACTACGCTGGAAAGGTTCTAGAGTTATATCCCGGTGAAACTTTAGGATACAAAATCATCCTTAGCATTGCAAGGTAAGGGCAAACGGTAGACGAGCTAGGTCTTCTACTACCAGCTCAGCGCTCCAGACGGACTTATCTATGTATGTCTTCCTCGCTCATTATCAACATCCATCACGCTGGTATAGTACATTAAATCCATACGGTAATGAATAGTAAAATGAAAATTCCACTTTTTAACTGAAGGTAGTGTACCTTTTTTCTTCTAATTAAACACATATCCTGTAAGGGTTTAGCCATACTTTGATGATGTTGTGGTCAGTGATGGATAAATAGGAATTAAAGTGGTGTAAGTAGGAACTAAAGGGAAATACTTTCCAGTATTCCGTCTATGGGTTTCCGCAGGCCAGGTTTCCGGCCAGGAACTTTTTACGATAACGCTGTATTCTGCCTGTATCCTGTACCAACCTCGGTTTAGTTAAAAATAACGTTTGTTTTCATTTGACTTTTTATCTTCTTATTGCTGGGAAAATTTAAACCTCGCTCCTAGTTCTGTTTCGGGTTTAAGGACTGCTCTAGTCAGCTCCAAGGCTCACGGACTGATTATCAGCTAGATTTGTATCTAGCTAGATAGTGGTTATCCTTATTTAAGAATAATCAGGCGATTTAATCTTACTTTAATTTTCGTTAAATTGCATTTGCTAGTGACAAGGTTGTATGGACCGCTGAAGTAGCCGGTACTTGCGGTCTGAAAATTGACACTGGATCCCTGTAGTAGTTTTCCAGATCACATCTTTCCAGTCACGGTCTACTCTTCTCTTTTTTCTTAAATACAATTAATTGCTTTAAAATTCCATTAGCTTTGCTATTCTATTCAGAACTTAACATTTCCCTTTACTTCTTACAATGTTCACTTTTACTTTTTACAATAAAAAAAATAATTAAAAATCAAAATCAATGAAAAGCATTCAAAATGATTCTTGTAACATGAGAACGAGTCAAACATAAACAAACAAACAAAGAACTCTATATTACTATGTCACACCAACACGCCAGTGAAACTCTGGAAGAACGAGAAACGTCGCCCGAACGATGACTCAAATCCTGTGTCAACCTCTAAACGGCGTTCGTTGGGGACAGCTGTTGTGACGCTTACGGCTCTTTCGCTAGGTACACGGCGGTTCTTCATCGGCATGTAGAGTTAGTCACCAAGACTGTTCCGATTTCTTTACGAGCGGTTGTTCGTAGCGTTGAGCAACTTATGGGCGAAAAGTACGTCCCTCATCTTCGGCGAAGTCTGGAGATTCAGCTCCGGTATGCTGACATTTTCAAGGCGATCTTCGTAGGTGATTTGGTTTGCGAATCATTTTCTTTGCTCGGCTCCAGACGCTCTCTACTAGGTTGAGTCAACCAACTAGAGAGTATTTCATTTTGTGACTACCTTGCACAGAACAAGTTGGGAGATTGAGTGACCTGACCGAGTTACTTTATCTTTACACCAAACAAAACTGTCATCGCCTCTGGAATCCTACTGTTTAATGTACTACTCAAATACTCCGCTGTATGATAGCAACAATCTGTAAAATTTAAACGCGAATTCCCAACGTTTTGTTTTTATTCAAGAATCGGAAAAAAAGTTGTGTCTAGTAATTTTTGGCACCAGAAAGTGTTTTTTGAGTTAGTTAAAGTACTTTTGGGCCTCGGCAACGTGGCAACACTGAGGTTGACATCTTTCTTGAAGTGCTGTGCTGTGTTGTTGTTATTGCTGCAGACTTCAAATAGGATCGAACTAAGGCCACACACAGCATCTTGGGATAATCGTCTTGATAATGATATCGAGAATTTTTTCTCTTTTTTTGCTATGATAGTTTGTTTTTTCTAAAGGAAACGTTTCCAATGAACAGTCCTTGAAAACATACAAAACCAATTCGTCCTGAGGTTTCAAACATAGCAATAGACCTACGGACCAAGCAGCTACTCGCTGGACTTGGATTTTGGATCTTAGACCGCACAAGCTTGAAGTACAGGACACTTGCTAAGCAACTCACTCCCTACCCTGAGCTCAGTCAAAACCTCATGTTATTTCACGCCTCTTTTATTCTTACAGATGCAAGCCGCTGCCATTTTCATAACTGTCCTCACCTTCTTCGCCGCATCAGCTTTTGAAATGGACGCTGATCGCTCCGATTTCATGGCAGAGCCAAGATCTCGTGACGCAGACGATCTTGCAGCATACCATAGCCGCCATCTATCACCTCGAATTTACGGACCCATGGTAAAGAGGCAGTCGAGGTTCTGCGGAAAATACTTGGCAGATGCGCTCAAAATGATTTGCAGGGGCATCTACAACCCCCCTGGAAAGAGAACTGTCGACTGTAAGTAGAAAATAATCTACAAATTTTTGCTCTCGTGACCCTTTTTCCATTTACCATCTGGGGAGGAGAATTTTTCGGCCCGACTAGTCTTGTTAATTCTTTTTTTTTTTCATCTTGCTCAGTCTCGTCGTTATCGAAAGTTCATTATAAATATTTCTTTTCTTGTTTCGTACTGCATTATTTACATTTTTTCAGCGCACAGTAGATTAAAATTGACCATAATCAGCATAGCATGTTCTGTAAACAAAAATGACACCCTTTTTCAACACAAGCTGCATTCGTTGCACTCCGGGCTGTCTCTGGTGTTTAGTCACAGTCGGGTTCTTCCCTTAAAACGCGTTATTTTTGTTCACCTGTGAGTTGATGAAAACCGGCTAACTCCTCGCTGCAGCAGGGCTCACGAGCAGGTTCTGGTTAGTCCGCACCGGTGAGATAAAATCGGACACTGGTTAGTTCAAAAACGAGTTATCAGACTGGTGAGAAGTTCACCGGTGAATACAAAAACGGCTTATAAGAAAAACCGGAGACCACCGGTGAGAACTCCCGTGACAAAGAACGCAGCTAGAGTCTCTTCTTATGACCCAAAGCTGTGAATGAATACAACTACAAATCCCCTGCCATGGCCGGTAGCATTAAGGTCAGGCTTCACCTCCCAGATTATTAAATATATGAGGGCCCAAGCCTCTAGATTTCTCATGATTTATGAGGAAATCTAGTTTTACTGCTCTTTAACTTTTCCTGATAACCCCTTTGCGTACTTTTGCATTGCATTGACAACCGATTGGCATATTTGCCGCTGTTGCTAGCTCGCTAGAAGTGTCACTAGAGGGCACGCAGAAGAATCATTCTGGGTGATCATAATATTACATACGAAGAGGCTCTCATTAAACATGACATTCCTAAATTATCTGTACGTAGAAATAATCTTTCAAACGAATTTGGAGCTAAGATAACGTGTTGTCCCCAGATGGCCCATCTATTCCCCCCTCCCCTCCCGTCTTCCGTGCGTCGGTCCGAGAGGCAATCAGTTTTCCCCATATCCCGCTAATTCTTCTACCCAGTTTTTACGTAGTTTCATCCCATCATTTATTTCTGGTCATTTCTTGTAAGTGTATTAGTTAATTTGTTTCTTGTGTGTCTGTGTATTTTGTAAATTTGTATTCCTCTTCTAGCTTTTAGCTATTCGGATTAAACTTGATTGATTGATTGATTGACTGAAGAAGTGTTTATTCTGCCACGAGCTATCACACACATATATCTTACTTTGAGTAAGCACCTTTTTCAAGAGACAAATCCAGAAATCCAACAAGCTCTCCACACACTTATGTATGTGAAAATGTGAAAATTAATGTAAAGTGATTTTTTTTTGTTACTGCCCCCACAGGCCCGTTCGGGCTCTTCAGCTACACGTATAAAGGATGATCAGAGGGTTACAAAAGGTGTGTTCATGTAGTTTAGCATGTAAAAGTTGGTAGGCAAAAACCTAGGCTAATAACGCTCTCTATTTCAGCCTCGGAGAGGGACTCTCCCCTCACAACCTTCTTCGACTCTTCAAGTTCTGAGAAGTCTACCTCAAACATTGGCGCAAGAGTTCGTCGTGGTGTCTATGACGAATGCTGTTTACAGACGTGTACAATGAAACAACTGTCGTCTTACTGTTACAGGAACTGAGACAGGCAGACTAGGTTTTTTCTAACTTTGTCATCTGTGATCTTATTCATAAGCAGCCAAACTGTGATTTATTTTTGTTATGGAGAACAAATTATTTTCATTACAATGACTGAGCAAGAATTTCCACTGCCAAGAATTTACAAGACTACCAGTACTGACCTTTTACGTAACGGTGCTATACATATCAGCCTTATCGAATACGCCTCTCATAAAATCCATGATGAATTCTCTATAATATGACTTAAGTCCAAAACATGCGAGTGATCCTCGGGAAGAACGAGAAAACGTAGCACTAACGACTCAAACTCAACAACTCTATCCTATGTTAACCAATCACGGCGATGTTTGGGAGCAGCTGTGATGCTCTTCCGATAGGTACAGGGCGACTTTGCATCGACAAGAAGAGTTCATCATCAAGAGTATTGCCACTTCACGAACATAACAATCGCACATGATATCTTGGTACAAGTTATCTGAAGAGGGAATAAGCGAGTAGGCTTTCGGTTTATACGCAGTCGCACATTAGCACCGTGGAAACGTCAACCAGCAGTCAGCACTAAAGTCATAAGTCAGGATCGACATACAAGATGAAGTTTGACAGAACAGAAAGTCATCATTTTAAAGGCCAACTAAAATAAGGAAAAACAAAGCGAAGATTTTGGGAGGATGCTTTGTTTTGGTGTTGTTTCGTTTGATGGTTTTCATCCACTTTTTGGCAATTTTCCTCGAAATTTTCCGTCGGCGCTGAAGAAGGGAGGCAATTATCCTCTCGAAATATTCGCTTTGTTTTTCAGTATTTTCGTTGACCTTTCAAACAAGAGCTGGCAGCTCATATCCTGTCCTGTCCGATTCCGTCACTGATGCACCTAGGACTTGGGCTTGTACTTCCCACCAAGTTTCATCCTGATCGCTCCACTCTATGCGTGTCATAAGATTTCCGGTTCTCCCCTTCGACCCACTCCCTCCAGTTCATCGGAACTGGCCCGGACTCGAAATGGGACATCTGAGACATGAGGTCTTCCAAGATATCAAGTTTCATTAAGATCCGATAACCCCTTCGAAAGTTATGCATGCCACTAATTTCTGCATTCCGACGTCTCCCCCTCCCCCCACGATGGTGGGATCAGGCCAGTGACTCTTTTCAAGTTAATCTGGTTGGGTCCCTGACTGCCATGTTTTATCGTTCTAGCCCACCTGGGAGTACATTAACTACGGATCGCCGGAATTCCTGACCCCCCTTCCAACCCCCCCCCCCCCCCCACACACACAGTGTCTGAATCCGATCCAGTTCTGTCTGATATGTATCTTGAGCGTGTGCTTATTCTTCCCACCAAGTTTCATCCCGATCGCTCCACTCTGAGAGTTTCACAGGATTGCCGGTTCCCCCCTCCGACTCCCCCGCAGATTCACTCGGATCCGGTCCGGAGTTGAACTGAGACATCTGTGACACGAGGTCTCTATCTTCCAGATATCAAGTTTCATTAAGATCCGATTACACATTCGAAAGTCATGCATGCCCCTATTTTCCGGATTCCGCCAACTCCGCCTCCCCCCACGATGGTCGGATCGGGCAAGTGACAATTTCCAAATTAGTTTGGTCGGGTCCCTAATACGCCTGCCAAGTTTCATCGTCCTAGCCCTTCTGGAAGTACCCAACTCGAGAACAGTGGATCGACAGACCGACTGAAAAGTGATCGGTATATTGCATTTGAGTGGAGATGCAAGCGCCATAAAAACCCATTCTCATCTGTTTTCCTTCTGATTTCTTGTGATATGTCATGTCACTGCTGTTTACCTTATCTTCGCAGAGCACAAAGAGAGGCAAAGGCATTTCAAACAGTTTTAAACATGGTTAGGCATGCGAAGAATTGAAAATAGCCAAACAAACCTGGACTAACCTACACCAAGAAGTAACTGAACGTGTCATTGTTTAACTAGTATTAAGTCGTATATTGCATCAAACAGTATTATGAAGGGCGTATGATATTTCACAGACGACCGAGTTTTTCTGTAATACCACGAAGTGTCTGTGTCTCGGATTCGGGTCGAAGAGAGTGTTTCCGTGGTCATTGTATGCCCCTCCCTTCGGTGTTTTTTCGCGACCAACTAGATCTTCATGGGTCGAATTTGACAAAACAGCTTTCGAATTTATTTTCGATTTTGTGGCTCTATTTCGCCGGAAATTTAAGTTTAGCAGCAAAATATAGTCGAAACAAGAAAATAATTTACTTTATCAAGGATGCTGACAGAAAACTGAGGATCCTTTTTGCACAGAATGGTAATGATGTAAACTGGCGTTCCATGTATTGGGATTGTGTCTGGATTTTCTCTTATTCACAAACATGAAACTACCGCAAAAAAACAGTCAAAGTGGTGTTTCCGCGAGGTTCAGCTTGTGGGTCGAGTGTGTGGCACACAATCCTGTTTAGCAAGTGGAACCATTACCGACTTCTTGTAAACCAAGGACAGAGAGGCCGGAGCGAACGGGATCGCCTAAAAAGAGGCACGGCAGGGCACGTTCTGCTGCAGGAGGCACTAGTAATAAAAAGAGATTAGCAAGTAATAGAAGTAGACATGTAAGTGAGAGTTCGTAACTCTAGAGCCTAAAAGAAGGCACACTAGAACATTGTTCCTGCCCCACACTCGCCCTTTTAGTTTTCGTGCCTCTTTTTAGTACTCGTGCCTCCTACACTATGTTGTGCCATGCCGTGCCTCTTTTTAGTCGATCTCGGGCGAACAAACTCGCACGTTAACAGAGAAGAAACAGACAGAAAAATATGTCTGCTGTACCATTCTCAAACAACTAACAGGAACAAAAGCTGTAAGCTGATATGGAAATTGCAACGCCATCATCGGAATTTTGGAAGACCTCCCTCCGCCCCCCCCCCCCCCCCCCCCCCCGAGTGTCCGGATCTAGTCCAATCGTGCAAACGATTTATCTAGAATAAATGCTTATTCTTCCCAGCAACTTCAACTCCGATCCCTCTATTCTAACCTTTTCTTGAGATTTCCGGTCACCCCCTCCCAACTCCCCCATAGCTGTTGAATCCGTTGTCATAAATTGAGAAGAATCACTTGGTAAAAAAGTACTTTTTGGGATCCCAAAACGTAAGGTAGGTAGGTAGGTAGGTAGGTTTTTATTTTTAACCAAAAACATTAAAAATAAAATAAAATAACACTACTAATATCCCATTGCAGTAAAAAGAAAGTCCTAAGGACTTGTGCTTCAATTTATTAATACTACTTGTATCTAATAAATAAATAACTAAACATAACAACTTATTATCCACCTAGCCTATGACTTAAATAACAAACAATTAAACGTGAACACTACACGCAACAAGAATCCTTAATATTTACTCATTACCAGTTTCAGCCCCACCCGAACAACTGTGAAAAAAAAGAAAGAAAAAAAAAGAAGAAGAAAAAGACCACATACCCTTCAACTCGTATTAATTAAGTGGAAAGTTTTCAGTTTATTTTTAAATCCGTATAAAGTGGCAGACTCCCTGATGCTAGACGGCAGATTATTCCAAACAGAAGGCCCCAGATTATGAATCATATAAGATGATCTAACTGTTTTTCTTTTTTCATTAGTTAAAAACTGTGCATTTCTAGTATCATAATTGTGGTGCTCCTGATTCATAGAAAAATAATCATGGAAATAATCAGGGCATATATGGTTCATGCTTTGAAACACAAAAATTGATGCCTGGTAATCACGAATCTGACCAACATTCAGAACATTACACCGGGAAAAGCTGGCAATGGTTTTGGATTCAACCTCCTTTTTTATGTCCGCAACCAAACGAATGTGGAGGGATACCTACGACATCGCAAAAATGTCCGTCTGTCTGTGAGCACGATAACTCTCGAAGGGAATGACATAATTTGATGAAACTCGGTGTGAGGATTCATTGGCTCAAGGGTAAGGTCAAGTTCGTAGATAGGCTATTTAGCTCTACATTTAGGGGTGGGGGAGGGGGACAAAAACAAAATATTTTGAAACAGATAATGTGATAGTCGATTATGAGGTAAGAATGGCATGCTGAGCACGATAGTGAAAACCATTTTCTCGCCGGACGAGTAGTTCGTCCAGAACCCGGCAAAAACAGGAAAGTTGGTTAAAAGTAAAAGTTTTATTTGAAGTTGATTTAATGGTCGATTTAGGGGCAAAAAGACATGCTGAACACGATTTTCTCGCCGGACAACTAGTTCGACGGGAACCCGGCCAAAACCGGAAAAATTTTTAAAAGCAAAAGTTCGATTAGATGACAGATTAAGGGGTAAGAAAAGAGGCTGAGTCTGTATTTCGTCCGGAATCCGGCGAAAATCGGAAAGTTGCTTAAAAGTAAAAGTCCTATTTGAAGTTGATTTAATGGTCGATTTTCTTGACGGACAACTAGTTCGACGGGAATCCGGCCAAAACCAGAAAATTTGTTAAAAGCAAAAGTTCGATTAGATGACAGATTAAGGGGTAAGAAAAGAGGCTGAGTCTGTATATGACAATCATTTTTTACCGGGACATATAATTAGTCTGGAATCCGGTTGTAGCCGTAACTTTTTTACTTTTATTCAAAGTTGATCGGATGTTCTTTATAGGGATAAGGAGATACGCTGGATTTGTTTCTGAATTTTCTTTTTTTGCTGGACTAGTTGTTCGCTCGCAATTCGGGCTAAACCGGAAACTTGGCAGAAGTAAAGCAGGAAGTCTCGGTCAATAACTTCAAAATAGATCTGGCTTATAGAGGTATATCTGAACTTGGTTTTCTCTGATGATTAGACTGGCGCAGACTGGATCTGGCTATTGTCTGAATCAAAATATTAGATTTTGGGATCCCATCGACACCTTTGGTCTTGTTGAATTTGCAGTTAACACGTGCACTTTAAGGGAGCTGGAGCTTCATTTGTAAGGAAAATCATTGAGGAAATAATGATAATGGGCTCATGGGGATCATGAGAATGTATATTTCGCTTAAAAATATTTTTCTTACTTTGCGGTCAAGATTGGTACTTTAAGTAATGTCGAATTTGGAAAGTGGCGATTTCTAAGCCAATCTTATCGAATGTCTAATACTCCAGCCAAGTTACATTGTCCTAGCACATCTGGAAGTATTTAACTCGTAATCAACGCCGTTCCGGACCGCCACCCCTCAAACTCCCCCCACAGTCGCTTGAGCCAACCTAGTCCTGAAAAAGATTTATCCAGAGCATTTGTATGTTATTCCCATAAAGTTCAATCCCAATCTCTCCAGTGTAAGCCGGTCACGTATTTGCCGGTCTGCACCCCCCCCCCCCCAACTATTGGGGGGTCTGAACAATTTCAACATTTGGAATTTACAGGAGTTTCCACTTACAGTTTACTAACTCTTCTTTTTAATGGAATGTTGGCGCATGCTGATGTTCCTGATGCTTTAACTGAGGTTCGCCTTATTCCTGTTCCTAAATCCCTGGTGCGGATCTGTGTGCTCTGAGTAACTTTAGACCTATTGCTCTGGCAGCGGTTGTGTCAAAGGTGTTCGAAAAGTGTCTTTATGATATTGTCGAACCTCAGATACGATCGTCTTTTCTTAAATCTGGATTTAAGAAAAGTTGTATACCCATTAGCCCATGATTGTTTATGCCTCAAGGATTTTGCTAAGAAATGAATTTTTAGCACCCTTAAATTACGTATCTTAACGAAATGTAAAAAAAAACACTTTTGACCAAATGATATAATTATATTCATGATCTCCAAGGGCCCATGATCCTTTTTGCCTCAAGGATTTTGTGATTTCCTTAAAGTACAAACAATTATTTTGAGCAAAATACATATTTTCATGATCTCGATGAGCTATCATCATTTGTGCAAGAGTGTTTGTTACGGATGAATAATCTAGCGCCCTTAAAGTGAGCATCGTCACAGCCAAATGCAAAAATAGAATAGTTTTACGAACGATCCATTCTCACGATTTCAAAGGACCCATGATCATTCTTATCTCAAGGGGTTTGCTTACAAATGAACACAACTAACCCACGAATTGGCAAATTCCTATTTTCATCCTCTGATACAGCCTTGCAAGTGCCATATGAGCTTCTAGCTCTTGTCTGCTAAACTCTTAATGAATAAAATATTAGCTTATAAAGTTATTATATTTGACTTTACATGTGTATAAATGGTAATGGTGATAGGGATAGGAGAGGAATTTCTGTGAGATTGCTGCAGTAAGAAGCCTTTTCACAAAAATCACGTGTTTTCAAACGCGGAGGTCAGACGTTTGAATCAGTCATTGAATTTCTTCGTCTCTTAACTAATGTATCGCGCAGAAGACTATCCAAATCAGAAGAAGGAAGCTTGTGTTTCATCGGATCATATGTCTCACATGTACTTCTGGCTCGAATTCCCGATGAAACGTTATGTAGCTGCAACCCTTCAGCATGCAACGCTGCCGGCCCTTTGAACCAGTTTTCCGATGAAACGTTATGTAGCTGCAACCCTTCAGAATGCAATGCTGCCGGCCCTTTGAACCAGTTTTCTAAGAAACGCTTTTGCAAATAGAAACACTTTCTCCTGCAACATATTCTTGTGCGGTACGCTTTCTCTTGAAACGGATTCGCTAAAACGGTTTGTAGGAGAAACGCTTTACTAGAAAACTGGCAAATTCTGAAAACTGGTTCATAGGGCCGGAAGCGTTGAATATATAAACAAGAGCTACGAGCTCATATGGCACTTGTACGAGTAGGCTGTACAAGAAAGCAGATGAGAACGTCACAAAATACACCCGCCATCCAAAAATGCGGTTCGGAAATAGAAATAGGATATTTAGTTTCACTCATTTCTGAGCAGTTCCGGCTTCGTCTCGATTGTCTGTAGCAAAAGCAGATGACTGTTCAAACTTTCATCCCAATAAATCCATTTGTTTGATCCCTAGACGTGCTACACGATTTCCGGTACTCACTGTATTTCCACCTACCGTGGCCGAATCTGGTTCGGAATTAAAAAAAATCGACCACCTAAAGCATCTTCGTTTATACCATCTATCAAGTTTCACTCGAATCTGAGCATTTTTCGAAAGTTCCGGTACCCCCCCCCCCCCCTCCCACCAACGTTGTCGGAGCCGGTTCGGGCTCAATCTCTTAATTCCCTGTTCCTGTCCATCAAGTTTGACTGAAATTGGAGCATAGCCTATGTGCAAGTTTCCAGTACCCCCCCTACCTTGGCCGAATACGGCTCGGACGCCAAATAACAAATCTAGGCCGCATAAACTCGGCACTATCGAATTGCATCTCATTCGGTCCATCCGTTTGGTTTTTGTGCATGTCAAAAGACTCCCCACCCCCAATTCCCCTAATCTTGGTCGCATATGGTTCGAACGCATGTTTTACATGTCGAGGCCATCGATTCGTATCACCCATGAAGTTTCACTCGAATCAGACCACTCGTTCGCAATTTATAGAAGTCAATTTCCATATTTCTCTTCTCTTGCTTCCGTTTCCGGGGGTATGTTGTGTCAGGTTGTAAAGTCAAGATAATTCGGGTCGCTAATGTGCATGCAAATTTTCGTTGTCGTTTTACATCTGGAACTAGTCTAACTCACGACTACCGGAATTCCAGGAAACCCCCTCCAACTCCCCCCACAGAGCCCCGAAACCATCTGGCTCCGTCAATTTCATCTAGGCCTAATGCTTGTTCCATCCATTAAGTTTCGTCCCAATCCCTCTGCTTTTAGAGTTTCTTGAGTTTTCCACCCCCCCCCATCCCCACAGGTCTTGGACCCGACCCGGACGTGACACTGAACTTCCGAGGCGATAGCTCACCAGACAAGTTTCATTCAAATCCGATCACCCGTTCAAAAGTTATGCACGCCACTAGATTCCGGACTCCCCATCCACCCACTCCCCCCAGGATGGTCGGGTCGGAGAAACGGCTGTTCTCAAGTCAATCTTTTCGGATCCCTGACATACCTGCCAAGTTTCATCGCCCTAGGACATCAGGAAGTATGCCGAACTCGCAGGATCGCTAGAAATCCGGACCCCCACCCCAACTCCCCCACAGTGCCCTGATCCGGTCAGGTTATGTCAATGACGTGTCAAGGACCTGTGCTTGTTTTTCCCACTAAGTTTCATCCCGATCCCTCCACTTTAAGTGTTTCTCAAAATTTCCGGTTCCCTCCTCCAACTCCCCCCAGTGTCATCGGATCCGGCCCGGATTTAAAGTGAGATGTCTGAAACACGAGGTCATCCTAAATATCAATTTTCATCAAGATCCGATCACCCGTTCGCAAGCTAAAAATACCTCAAATTTTGGCTTCACCCTCCCTCCACTCACCCCCCCCCCAGATGGTCGAATCGGGGAATTGACGATTTCCTCTTTAATCTGGTTGGGTCCCAGACATGCCTGTCAATTTCCATTGTCCCAGCACATCAGGAAGCACGGAACTCGCGGGATCACTACAAATTCGGACTTCTCCCCCCCCCCAACTCCCCCAAAGTGAGCGGATCCGTTCCGGTTATATCAGTCACGTATCTAGGACTTTTGCTTGTACTTTCCACCAAGTTTCACCCGGATCCCTCCACTCTAAGTGTTTTCCAAGATTTCCGGTTTCCCCCTCCAACTCCCCCCAGTGTCACCGGATCCGGTCTGGATTTAAAATGGAGGGTCTGAGACACGAAGTCCTTCCATATATCAAGTTTCATTAAGATCCGATCGCCCGTTCGTAAGCTAAAACTATCTCATTTTTCCTATTTTTCCGGATTCCCCCTCCCTCCACTCCCCTCCAGATGGTCGGATCGAGGAAGCGACAATTTCTAATTTAATCTGTTCCAGTTCCTGATATGCCCGCCAAGTTTCATCGTCCTAGCTTATCTGGAAGTGCCCGAACTAGCAAAACCGGGACCGACAGACCGACAGACCGACAGACCGACTGACGGACATAAATTACAATCGCTATATGGCACTTGAGTAAGCTCAAGTGCCATAAAAATGTTGCGTTTTACTTTAGAGTGTGGTATCAGATACACAGGTTTTCTTTCCGGATCTGGTATTGTTTACTTGTGTCATTATTCCGTGCAGCTTGCTGGAGCTGAACCGCGACGGTCTGCCAATGTTTCTGACGGTCTCTTCGGGCACTCTGTTTTACTTGCTTCCTGGCTTTGGCCTTGGCGGAACGAGGTGCATGAGAGAGCGACCGTCAAAACTCGACACGTTCTAAGGTTATCTGAGAAATCCAAACTACAAACTCTCGTGATTTCCAGTGGTTCATGATTATTCTCATCTCACGGATTTTGCTCTCAGAAATGATCACAACCCGTACGGAAAATCCACACTTTGAATCTGGGTCAAAACAGCCTAGTGCATTTGAAACAGAAATTAGGCCGTTTTCTCTCTCGCCTTCGTTGCCAACGAGCCCTATTAGCTCTCGTCCCTACACCTAAAAATTACATCGTTTTCTCTCTCGTTGTCCCAGGACAGCCCCTATAAGTTTGTTCAACTCTAAATGCCCTAGGAGGTAGACCCACGACTCCCACGAGCCTCCCCACACTACCGAATCGAGAAAACATCTTCTCTATTACACGCGCCTCGCCGTCGGGGATAGACCCCGGTTTTCGTTGTACAACGAGCGCGAACTCGACTTCGCGGATGGACCTCATTTTGTAGCGAATCCATCTCGTACACAGTGCTTCCAGGGAGATTACCCTATTTTAGGGTAAAATGGACTTTTTCAGGGATACTTATTTTAAATCCAGGGATTCAGGGTAACGTAACCTAGGAGAAAACAACAGTTTTCAGGGTATTTTAGGTTTCTTTTAAAAACGAGTGATTATCCTGTGGTCAAAGTTCGCTTTCTTGTATTTTTAACCGACTAAAACGTGAATTTGAAATCTGATCGGTGACAAGAGCTGTCACAATTTTGCGACAGGTGGCAAATTAAAAACTAAGAAAATGCAGACTTTTCTGTATGAGAAGGTTAGAAAACTTGGGTTTCAGAAACTGTTCCCTATCAGACATGAACGGTTATTCGTTATCCCAAAACTCTCTAAGTGCTTCTCCGAAATTCAGCAGTATCAATTGTTACAGAAGAAAAATTATTACTCCTAGGCTATCCTAGCATAGCCCACAGTACCACGTAACAGGAGTGGTATCCATTGATTTGTTAAAGAACTGTTTCACAGACATAGACAGTGGATGACCAGATAGGGCAGAAAACTGGCCGAAACTAGTCCTGGTATCCTGACGACAGACCCAATATTATACTGAATACAGAAGACAACTATGTTTCCCCAAACTATCGATTTAGGACTATAGTCTCTCGAAATTTTTCGGGTGATAAACACGGTTTAAGCACGGTTTAAACCGCAAGCTGCTTCTGGAGTTTTTTGAACTTCACAGTATACCAATATTTTCAAAACTATAGACGGCAGGGCTTAAAAAATTAAGCATGACCGTGGCTCTTACGACTAACAGTTTGTCTAGAAACAAGCAATTAGGGAATAAGGTACCATTTACTACGTATATTGGATTTGATTGATACGGTGATACACAAAATCGAACTGGATTGCTCTTTGCCCCTGTAAGTTCTTGGCAAACGTAAAGCTCGAAAGAGTTTCATTCGCATTGCTCACCAAATGCCCATAGGCGAGATAAAAAAAAAAATGCCTCTGCATCTTGTCAATTACAATGTTTCTGCTTGCCAGCAAAAACAAAAGTCGAAGTATTAGAGAAAGTATTCGCCACCACTTGATGGCGATTTCGCCGTGAGTCGCCCTCGCACTTCACCAAACATCACCAAATACGATGAAATCTCCCAGATCTTTCGCTACCATCTTCGCAGCAAAAACAAAGCTGAAGTTGAATAGACCCTCGCCCTTCGCCAAAGAAGAGACGGGGGTAAGAGTCGCCCTGTCTTTCACCACCTTTTTCGCAGCGAAAACTAAGGTCGAAGGGGAAATCCGCCTTCGCCCTTTACTAAACACGACAGCGAACGCGAGATTCCTCTCCTTCGCCTTCATATTCGCAGCGAAAATATGGGTCAAAGTAGAAATCACCATCACTATTCGTCCTCGCTATACTTTCGCCCTTATTTTGCTACCAAAAATAATTTTTCGTCCTCGATTCGAATTGTAAAATGGCATTCCACTTGGAGATTTTCCGCACGGGAATAAACCAACGAATTGGAAAATTCCTACTTTCATCCTCTTATCCAGCCTTGCAAGTGCCATGTGAGCTTCTAGCTCTGGTTTGTTTTGTCTTTTTCTGCGACAGAATAGTTCCGAGCCCTAGTTCTCATCAAGCACATGATCTCATTGAAAGAGGTTGAACAACCGAGTGGGAAACAAGGGAAGGAAAAATAAGGACCTGTCAATCCAGATACGTCACAATACGCGTAAACAAGCTTTCTTACCACAACTGATTAATATTCATTCATCAGGGATTAAAGATGTCTGCTCTAGTCTAGAGTATGGGCTGGAAATAGTATAAAAGCGTTCCGTTCACCACTGGATAATCGCAGTCAGCGTCCAACATTACGCTGGAAAGGACTTGAAGTGAAACTTTAGGATACAAATATCGTCTTCAGTGTTGCCAAGGTAAGGATCGGTGGCGCATGAGCTTCCTAAATTTCCAGTTTTCGGTCTGAAAGCGGCTGTCGAGGTACTTCGGCAACTTATGATTTTATAAGTATAGTAGGCCTATGCGCAGTTGCTGCCGAGGTATTCGATATCCGGCCAGCAATGTTTTCTGAAAACGGTGTATTTTAGCTTTACTGCAACACCAACCTAATTGCTCCTGAACTGCTACCTTATACAATACGCGACACTTAAGCCTCACTCTTAGTTCTGGTCGACGGTTGTAGACTGGTCTAGTCTTTCATGTTCGTTTGGGATCCCTAAAATCAACGATGAGTGCAAAAGTGTACGCCAGATGATGATTTGGGTTTCACTCGTGATGACGGGATTCTGCGCAACGCACAAGGCTTGATTCTGTTACGATAAGAGCGAAACTGATGTCTGGAACTGTAGCCTACACTATGGGTATGGCTTAGTATGTGCACCGGCCCATTTTACCCCCTGTGATTAAAAACTGTCAATAAGGCAACCCGTAGCACAGATCCAACTGACAGAACCGCATGTAAAATCAAGGAAACGGTAGCTAAAGTCCTTTGTCCCCTGCTTTGTAGCGGTTTTGAATTCCAAATTTAAATTGACACGTTTTTTAGCTGTATTTGTTATCGTACCGTACTACATTTTAAAATTTTAACATATACATGACTACATGACCATGTATAAGGATCCACTTCGTTCATTGCCTCTAATTACAACTAGTTCGGACTACCCGACTCAGTCGACCAAGTTGTGTAAATATTCTTTGAGCCCAAGCTGACTTTGAAACATTGTTTGAATAAACAAGTTGTGTAAGTTCCCTCGACTAAAGTAAGGTCAGCGAGCAGTTTCGAAGCCTAGATGTATTATATCTTTGTCGTTTTCGAGAAAGTTTGACACCGGGTAAAATATTAAAAAGAACCGTTGGACACGAGCACAGTATTGAAATGATAAAAAAGGGGAAAAAGCGGGTAACAGTCGAAAGAGAAGCAAAACAAAACAAAGAGGGGACCCAGCAAAACGCAAGTCCTGTCTTATCGATGAAACAAAACACCTCGATCTTCCCAATCACTATTTTGTCAACAGATGATATGGAATTAAACGAATTATTATTAGTTATATTCTCCACCAGGCACCTTAGTTTGGTCAAGAGTGGCTTCAACAAAAGTTTATTATGGTTACCTTGAAAAGAAACAGAAACAGGAACAGGAAACTCGTCCAAATGTGTCAAGCACGATATAGAACCTACTAGTTAGACTCCCGTGCAGTGTGGCCACAAATACCGTCGAGACCTAAATACAGGACAATAGCCTATTGCTAGGATAATTCATACTTTCCTTTGTCAATCCCGGACAAAATATCATTCGGTTCCATGCCTCTTTTCTTCTTACAGATGCAAGCTGCTGCCATTTGCATGACTGTCCTCACCGTCTTCTCCGCATCAGCTTTTGAAATGGACGCTGATCGCTCTGATTTCGTGGCAGAGCTAACATCTGGTGACCCTAATGATCCTGCATCATACCACAGCCGCCATCTATCGCCTAAAATTTCCGGACCAATGGAGAAAAGGCAGTCGAGGTTCTGCGGAAAATATTTGGCAGATGCACTCAAAATGATTTGTAGGGGTATCTACAACCCCCCTGGCAAAAGAACTGTCACCTGTAAGTAGAATAGAACCTTCGTTTCCGGTTGATATCTGAAAATTTTGAATTGTTTTCTAGATTGTCTCTTCTTTGTTGTGTTTTATTTTTCATCTTGCGAATTCGCATCATTATCGAAAACTCAAGTTAGATTTCGTTCCTTCCTTGATACGGCATTATTAATAAACAAGACCAAAGGTGTCGATGGGATCCCAAAAATCTAAGATTTGATCCAGACAATTCGGTCTTGTCTTCGCCAGGCTAATCATCAGAGAAAACCGAGTTCAGATATTCTATCTACCTATCTATACCTTTATAAGCCATATCTATTTTGACCGAAACTTCCTGCTTTACTACTGCCAAATTTGCGGTTTCGCCCGAATTCCGAGCGAACTACTAGTCCAGCAAAAAAAGAAAAATTCAGAAACGAAGCCGGCGTATCTCCTTATCCCTATAAAGAAATCTAATCAACTTTAAGTAAAATTTTGACTTAAAAAAAAATGCGGGTACAACCGGATTCCGGACTAATTATATGTCCGGGTAAAAAATGATCATTGTATACAGACTCAGCGTCTCTTCTTACCCCTAAATATATCATCTACTCAACCTCAGATAAAGCTTTTACTTTTAACATATTTTCCGGTTTTGGCCGGATTACAGGCGAACTAGTTGTCCGGCGAGAAAATGGTTTTCACCGTCGGGTTCAGCATGTCTTCTTACCCATAAATCAAACATTTGATCAACTTAAAATGAAACTTTTACTTTTAACAAACTTTCCGGTTTTTGCCGGAGTCCGGCGAGAAAATGATTGTCACCATCGTGCTCAGCATGTCTTCTTACCTCATAATCGACTATCACATTTGCTGTTTAAAAATATATTGTTTGTCCCTTAACTGAACCCCCTCCCCCAACCCCAAATATAGGGCTACAGAGCCCATCTACGAACTCGACCTTACCCTTGACCCAAACAATCCTCATACCAAGTTTCATCAAAATATCTCATTCCCTTCGAGAGTTATCGTGCTTACAGACGGACGGACGGACGGACAGACGGACGGACGGACACCTTTTGCGTTGTCATAGGTATCCCTCCACTTACGTTTTGGGATCCCAAAAATGGTAGTGCTTTATTTTTTTTTTTTCTTAGTTATTTTGTTAGAAATTTTATTTCGGGTGTTGACTTCAATGGTTTACCTTTTATTTTGATTACGAATTTGATTTTAACAATTGTTGTATATATTACCTGACAAAGGTCAAAAAATTTGGTTGGACAACCACGAAATTTTGTACCTGAATTATACAATAAATCAATCAATCAATCAAAGTATCTACTGGACAAACTTGCACGTCTTGTAATCTAGTAAGTTCTAATTTTCTCTCTATCTTCTTAGGTTGCCATACGTTAGGTTTCTTTTTTTTTTTTTTTTTTTTTTTTTTTTTTTTCCGTAGCATCTTTTGTAATTTAACTTATTTTTATATTACTTAAAAGCTAAGAAATCATATTTCGTACTTTTTGTGGCTACTCCTCCATCCCTCAGTGACGTTACTTTTAATATATTTTTACCCAATTTTAACTATTCACGTCACCTAACTTTTTAAATTAACCCATATTTTATTTAAGATTTTTCGCCCGCAATATTTGGAAATTAATTCTCTCATTTGGATCTTTTTAAAAATTTCTTTAACTATAAATATTCTTTTGAGCCCAAGCTGACTTTACTTGAATAAATTCTTTAACTACATTTTCTTTAAACAACTAAATATAAACTATTAAAAAATAAACACTTAAATAAAAAAAATAAAGATCCTCAATACCTTCACACACCAAGTCATCAACCCCAGCTATTTACTGGCACAAACACAAGGACAAAAGACAACACAATAAACCAGAAAATTTATTTCAATATATATACAAAATTTAATCTTCCGTTCCGGCTATTGAAATATACAACTCTTCAAACTCTTCAAACTTAAATACTTTACTGGAAACGGTAAAAAAATAACTAAAATAAAAAACGCCCACGACTGCAAGGGGCTGCTCCCATCATTAACACATTCAACTAAAAACATCACTAAAAAATAAAAAATCATTTAACTAACATATTTAAAAATACACTGATCACTATATACATCATTTAAATAACATATTTTAAAATACATTGATCACTATCTAATAATTATAATCAACTCAACACATTCACTGGGCCTTGCGTTATTGGGCATTTTTTATAATTCTTCTACATTTTTGACAAAAGAAAGTAGAGTAAAGGTAATATTAAAAACAGAAAATACAGCAGGAACAAAAACAACTTAAAAACATACAACTATAAAAAAATAAAAATCTATATGAAATTCACAATAATCAACATCATCCGAAAGGCATAGCCTGTTCTATCAAGGAGTGGTTCCTTTTCCATCTATAGCCCAAATATGACTAAATCTGACTACAAGTTCCGTGCCATAGTTGAAAGCACGAAGTAGGTACAGGCTTCACCTTCCAGGGGCACCCGCACAATCATTCCAGCCCCCTCGTTTTTAATTTTTTTAATAGTATCATCTTTTGCAATGGAAAATATTTTTTATTTTTCAAAACAAACAAGAAATCCCATCTCGTACAGTTGCGGTTACTCCCACTTCCCTCAGTGACGTTAATTTTCATCTATTCTTACCCGCTTTTAACTATTCACGTCACCTAACTTTTAAGAAATAAACCAATATTTCATTTCCATTTTTTTTTCACTTTCAGGACCTGTCTTACCTATAATACTAATGCAACCAACTTCCATAATCACTGCATATATTTCCAAACCTGAAGACCACGATTTAGTACGGCACATTCTTAATCCCTCTAACAAAATTACGCTGATTTTCACTTGCCGTGTTTTGCTACCTTCGATGTGTCTCACGATGTCGACGGTTGTTAGCGAGAAGTTTTTCCATTAGAAAAACCGGTTATGTAAATTGTTTCGCTGTTTTCACTATTAAGAGAACGAGTGTTAAAACAGCCAAAAACGTGGGTTATTTGTTGAAAGCACAGCCTAGTTTTAAAGTGTTCAAATATTTTAAAATACTGTAAGGTGAAGAGTAAATTGTGCGAGGGGTCCTTTAATGAATTCTTGATTTCTCGTGATCATGATGAAGCTATCTACTATTTTTCATATTCCTCTAATATCCTCTTTGCATACTTTTCCCTTGCAATCACTACTGATTGGCCGATTTGCCGCTCAATGTATCTTTGGCGGTAGGACAAAAAATGTGTCTGGTCCCATGAGCACACAAATATGCGGTCGGATCGGGGTTTCGTAGAAGACCAAGCAAAAAATAGCAGATGATCTATTTGTTCCGAATAGTTTTCAAATTTACCTAAATATCATAAATATTCTGTTAGTCCAAGCTGACTGCAAATAATCGCTGACTGTCCTTAACGAATATGTGCTGTATTCGAGAGAAATTTCGGCCCTTCCTGGCAAGGTTCCTTTTCAGGCTCAGGCTAGAAAAATTACCATGTCATAAAATAAATAAAGAAAGTAGCAACTATAACCACTATAAGGTCGCGTTCCCGAAACTTACCAATTGTTAACAATCGTCAACTGCACCTTTAACGAACGTCAAATTTTCCTGGTTCTACAACTGTTAACTTTTCCCAACGATGCTCACCAACTATCGTTACAATAAGCTCTGGATTGGAAAGCGTAGGTGAGCGTAGCCGAAATTTCGAAATCAGATACCTGGAACGCGGTCTCAAGCTAGGATCAACTTTAACCCAGAGTTGGTGCTAGCTTGAGACGGAAGCGGGACCCTTGTCAAGTAGGGCCAAAGTATCGCTTGAATAAAATCAGCCGACGTATCTGTTTAGCGCAGCCGACTATAGATAATTATCGATACTTTTTCGGCTTATTTTTATCTTTTAACCTCATGTTGGACGAGCAGCCTAGAATGTTTTTCTAGCTGAAAAGCTTAGCGGTTTCTCTTCATTCTCAGTACTGTGTAACAAAACAAATCCCGAAATCCAACAAGAGTAGAAGTAGAATTTACTTTAAAATGACTTTCACAGCAATCATGCCGAATTTGCATTTCTCGTCGACATATAATACATGAAAATGTTGTCAATGGACATTTATAGCAGATTTGCAGATTTGCAGATGTCAATATATATATACAATTTAAGCACATTCAAATCATATAGATGCAAATGGAACAAAACTAATTCATTTTTAGTCGTGAGAATTAAAAAGTGTCACGAAAGATGGAACGAAGCTTTTCCTGTATCTTTCGTGAGTGCAAATTACTGGTGTTAATTTGGGGACTTTCTGGGATTTTTCCCGGGGGGGTCCACTTCTGGGAGGATCGTGAATGGGTGGGAAGAGATCACGGAACCTTGTGTCAGAAAACGCTCGTGTTCCGTAACCATAGCACAGTGTTTGTCTCCTTTCTTCAAGCGTAGTGAGCCCGAACTTTTTGAGAAGATACAAATAGGGGAGCTTTCCTTTCCGCCCAATAATGACCAACAAGCTCTCCCGGCACCTAGCCTAACAACGCTCTTATATTTCAGCGTTGGAGAGTGACTCTACCCTCACAACCTTCTTCGACTCTTCAAGTTCCGAGGAGTCTACCTCAAATATTGGCTTCAGAGTTCGTCGAGGTGTCTACAACGAATGCTGTTTGCGACAATGTACGACGAAACAACTGTCCTCTTATTGTTACAAAAACTGAGACAAGCAGACTAGGTTTTCTAATTTGTCATCTGTGATCTTATTCATATTCAGCCAAACTGTGATTTATCTTTTGTTATAGGGAACAAATTAGTTTAATTACAATGATTGTGCAAGAACTATCGCGCTGACCTTCTATAAGCAGCAGTGCTACACCCATCAGCCTGAACGAATGATATCTATGACGACTTAACAAAAACGGTGTAACAAGGGGCAAACTATGGAATGCCTGTGGTCTGCCTGTGCATGGGACCTCCTGTCAACACGGTCGAAGGCGTACGATTTCCGAACTAATAAGAAGGAAACGCATTCCCCTTTTACGTCTCCGCTTCCGTCTCATAGTGCCAACACACGAAAAGGATTTCCCGGCCGGATTTCCTGGCCTTCCATCATCAAGTTGAAACAATGTCAACTTTTCCATACGGAAGTGAAGATGGTGTCGAAAGTTCGGGCAGGAGTTCCAGTCCGGGATCTCACGATCCTGACCATGTGTTGGCACTATCAGCCGAACAGACTGGCTGCAGTCCTGTTCTTCTGTCTTCAGTCTTAGCGACAGCCTACGAAACGTTTCTTTGGCGAGCGCCTAAAATTCTTCCAAACAAAACGAAACGGACAAAAATCGACACTGTCACTAGAGATACAAAGAGCTATGTTACAATAGCTATACGCAGGATGAAAGGGATCATTCACAGACAACCTAACCAGAACTGTCTTGAGAATTACACCTCGTGACCTTCTACGCAGCAGTGTTATACCGATAAGCCTGAACGAACGATACTTAATATTTGTTTAACAATGTTCTGGTGTGTAGGCACCATTCTGCTACACATTCTGCTGAAAAAGGACATTCAAGTTTTACAGACGTCCTACTTTAATCATTTTAAACTCTTAATATATCTTCTTCGTTCATGTCCTAACCGTTAGTTCAGACGTTGGAGTGCAAGATGTTATTCCGTCACTGGAGAGGAAGTCGGCGTCTCTACTAAAAGCATCTATTCATCCAGCTCATCGTCTTAATAAGGCACAATCTCGCCGTTCCCCGAGGACTCCTCGTGGAATCAAGGGGAACGGCAAGAATAGAGGGAGTCACTGCCCGCGGACTCCGCATACGGAAAACAACGAGAACATGAGAAATGCTTCCAAAATGGATTTTGTTCGAAAAAAAACATTTGCCGTTGGTGGAATTAGTCTGAATCCACTTTATTTTTGGCTCTGTTAATTCTGACTGTTTAAATTAATTTTACATTGCACCAACAGCAGCAAAAATGTATTCCCCTCCGAATCTGAAAGGAAGTCCTTTTTGGGATCCCAAAACGTAAGACGTTAAACGTTGACATCACAAAAATTGTCCCTCTGTCTGTCTGTCCGTCTGTCCGTCAGTCCGTCTGTCCGTCAGTCCGTCTGTCCGTCTGTCCGTCTGTCCGTCTGTCCGTCTGTCCGTCTGTCCGTCCGTCCGTCCTTCCGTCCATCTGTCCGTCTGTAAGCACTATAACTCTCGAAGGGAATGAGATATTCTGATGAAACTTTTGTGAGGATTGTTTGGGTCAACAGACAGGTCAAGTTCGTAGATGGGCTCTGTAGCCCTGCATTTAGGGGTGGGGGAGGGGGTTTAATTTAAGGGGCAAATGAAATGTTTGTAAACATATAATATGATAGTCGGTTATGGGGTAAGAAGACATGCTGAAGACGATGGTGAAAACCATTTTGTCATCAGCCAAGTAGTTCGCCCGGAATCCGGCCAAACCGGAAAGTTTATTAAAAGTAAAAGTTTTATTTGAAGTTGATTAGATGTTCGATTTAGGGATAAGAAGACATGCTGAACATGATGGTGAAACACATTTGTTCGCCGGACAGGTAGTTAGCCCGGAATCCGGCCAAACCGGAAAGTTTGTTCAAAGTAAAAGTTTTGTTTTAAGTTGATTAGATGTTCGATTAAGGGGTAGGAAGACATACTGAACCCTTATGGGAACAGTATTTTCCACCAGGACAACTTGTTCGGCCGGAATCAGGCCTAACCGGAAAATTTGTTAAAGGACACCTGAACAATGAAACCATACTTGAAAACACCATGAAGAATGCATTTGCAGACATGGCCACGGAGAGCATTCTTCTCCTGAGCGTGACGTTTTCAAAATAGGGATGTTCGTTTCTGGAGGTTTGGACATGCAGACTCCAAGACAAAAAGCGCAATTCATTCAAATCTTGTACAGCGCTGCCCGGATCGTATTGGAATTTCTTCCAGATGTACGTTTGGTCTTAACTGGTTAAAAATATTCTAAAAGAAGGTTTGATTGGAGACATTTGTTCGTTTCTAAAACTGTTCGGTACTGAACTAAGGACAGATGCAAAATGGAGCAAAAATCATATCTTGGAAACATTATTTCGTATTTTGATTGGGTTTTCTGCAGGCAATGTTAACGGAAGTCATACAGATAGGGATGATACTTGGTACTCTTCATTCAGGTGTCCTTTAAAAGTAAAAGTTTTATTTGAAGTTGATTAGATGACAGATTTAGGGTAAGAAAACACACTGAATCTGTATATGACAATCTTTTTTTGTACCTGGACATATAGTTCGTTTGGAATCCGGTTGAAACGGATTTTTTTTTAATAAGTTGAACTTTTACTTGAAGTTGATTAGACGTTCTTCATACGGACAAGGTGATACGCTGAATTCGTTTCTTACCTTTTTTTTTTCTGGACCAGTATGGTAGTTCGTTCGCAATTGTCTGGATCAAATATTAGATTGTTGGGATCCCATCGAAACCTTTGGTCTTGTAGTTGATAGTGATGATAATCGCAGCATTCCCCGTTCGTTGGGACTCGTGAAAATACGGGGGGTGAGTCCCAGGGACAAACAAAAACACGGAGACTCCTCAAAAGTAGTCCTTGAGGAACGGCGAGGATACACCTATAATCTTTTTCATGATTTTTTATTCCCACTTGGAAATTTAGTCTTAACCTGTCGTGCTTTATGCTGATTTCTATTTGTGTCTCTTCTTCCCTAATTGTTGGTTCACTCTTATTCGCGGAAATATCTGGTTCGACGTATCCAGTCCACACTTGACAGCGCTAAACAGTTCTAGTCTAGGTCTAAATCTATTTCCGGTCCAAGCAGAACACATTCTGCTTAATATATATGCCAAATTGTATGTCTTCTGTCTGATTTTATTTTATTTGATTCATTCGTGTGTGTGCTCAGAGTAAGATCAGACCACTGCTGCAAGCCTTTTTTCTTTTTCTTTTTTCTTTCGTTGTCCGTTGTCGCAAATTCTCGTGTTGGTATTTTTATTTGTTTTACTTAATAATTATCTTGTCCTAAAATTCTAGTGTGGATGTGGGCTAGTTGTATGTTTGTTTTGGGGATCCCAAAACGTAAGTGGAGGGATACCTATGACATCTCAAAAGTTGTCCGTCCGTCCGTCTGTCCGTCTGTGCGCGCTATAACTCTCGAAGGGAATGAGATAATTTGATGAAACTTGGTATGAGGATGCTTTGGGTCAAGAATAAGGTCAAGTTCGTAGATGGGCTCTGTAGCCTTACATTTAGGGGTGGGGGAGGGGGTTTAAATTAAGGGGCGAATAAAATATTTTTAAAAAGATAATGTGATAGTTGATGATGGGGTAAAAACTTATGCTGAACACGATGGTTAAAACCATTTTGTTGGTTTTGTCTTCAGACAAAATGGTTTTGGCCCGGAATCCGGCCAAAACCGGAAAGTCTCTTAAAAGTACAAGTTTTAGTTGAAGTTGATTAGATGTTCGATTTAGGGGTAGGAAGATATGCTGAACGCGACGGTGAAAACCATTTCCTTGCTGGATACGTAGTTCGTCCGGAATCCGGCAAAAACAGGAAAGTTTGTTAAAAGTAAAAGTTTTATTTGGAGTTGATTAGATGTTCAGTTGAAGGGTAAGAAAACATGCTAAACACTTCTGGAAAAACAATTGTCTACCCGCACAAGTAGTTCGCCCGGAATCCGACCAAAACCGGAAATTTATTAAAAGTTAAAGTTTTATTTGTAGTTGATTAGATATCCGATTTAGGGGTAAGAGGAGATGCTGAATCCGTGAATGACAGTCATTTTTTACCCGGACATAAAGTTCGACCGGAATCCGGCGGAAGCCGAAAAATTTGTTATAAGTTAGATTTTTATTTGAAGTTGATTAGATGGTCAATATTGGGGCTGAGTTTCGTTTTTGAGCTTTCTTTTTTCGCCGGACAGGTAGTTCAGAAAAGATATGACTTATAGGGGTAAACACACATGGTGAATCCATATCTGAACCTGGTTTTCTCAGATGATTAGCTATTTGGCCTTAATCTGTTTTTGAATTTTAATTGTAAAAAATGTTCAAGGAGTCTGGCGAAGACTGGATCTGGCGAAGACAAGACCCAATTGTCTGGATCAAATATTGAATTTGGGATCCCATCGAAACCTTTGGTCTTGTTTCTTTATGACGCTTTAGGCTAGGATTTTAGTAATTTTACAAACAAATCAGAATTAGTGAAGCGTCGTTTTCTTCTGACACTGGAAGGTCTGACGCTTTTCAGCAACATGAGATTTATTTATATTTGTCAATAAAATTATACCTTACCTTACCTTACCTTACCTTACATTATGCCATATCTTACCTATGCATGGCTTGATTGATCAATTTATGACTCTGAGGAAAGTTATTGAGCAAAGAGTGAGTTCATTACTAGGATACTACTCTACTTTCTTAGTTTGGCTGATCGGAAGTACTCGTGTTAGAATTTAGATCTGTTTATTTTTCACAACGGAAAAATGTCACGAACACCAGCAAAATCCCAACAGTCATATCAAACTGAGTTTGATATGTTCAAATCGTCTCCAGATATTATTCGATTCTTTTTTTCAAATACTGGCCACTATAAACCCCTTTGACTCTGAAATGGACTGTCTTAATATTTCATTTTATTTATTTTTTTACTAGGGAAGCTTAAAGATCATGTAATGATGATTATGGAACCTTTATTTTCTGGTGTAGGATACTGTAAACCAAAGTTAAATTCGGTATCGGTATCAGCTCCTGACGAACGATTCTGATTTTTCTTTTTTCTACGAAAGATCTAGCATGAACTTTTTATCCGGTGAACTTTCCATCAAATCTGACTTCATTCTACGCTTCACCTTATATATCAGAATTGCATTTCTTTAAACAAAAATAGTTTTCTAAACGTTAAAAATAGTTTTGTTTTGTCCTACAGGTTTTTCAGTTGTTTGCTTCTCTCTACAAGACGGTTTAAAAATCAGTTCTGTTTTTATGGCACTTGCCCGTCGGCTAAGTGCCGTATAGCGATCGCAATTTCTGTCCGTCAGTCGCTCAGTCGGTCGGTCCAGGTTTTTCTAGTTCGGGCACTTCCACATAAGCTAGGACGATGAAACTTGGCAGACATATCAGGGACCCCAAATGATTAAGTTGGAAACAGTCACCTCCCCGATTCGAACATCTGGGTGGGGTGGAGGGAGGGGGAATCCGGAAAAATTAGGTATTTTTAGGTTACTTACTACCGGGTGGTCAGATCTTAATGAAACTTGATATATAGGAACTCTTCGGGTCTCAGACCTCCCATTTTAAATCCGGACCGGATCCGGTGACATTGGGGCGCACTGGAGAGGGGAACCAAAAATCTTGGCAAACACTTAAAGCGGAGAGATTGGAATTAAACTTGGTGGAAACAACAAGCATAAGTCTTAGATGCGGGATTCACGTATCCTAGATACATGAATGACATAAATGGACTGGAGCCGGTCACTGTGGGGGAGTTGGGGGGGGGGTCCGAATTTCCAGTGATCCCGCGAGTTCGGTACTTTCTGATGTGCTAGGACGATGAAACTTGGCAGGCATGTCAGGGACCCGAATAGATTGACTTGAGAATAGTCGTTCCCCGATACTACCATCTTGGGGGGGGGGGGGGCTTGGAAGGAGTGGGAATCCGGAAAAGTGAGGTATTTTTAACTTATGAACGGGTGATCTTAATGAAACTTGATATACAGAAAGACCTTGTGTCTCAGACACCCGATTTTAAACCTGGACTGAATCCGGTGACATTGAGGGGAGTTGGAGGGGGGAACCGGAACTCTTGGGAAACGCTTAGAGTGGAGGGTTCGGGATGAAACTTGGTGGGAAGAAAAAGTACAAGCCCTAGAGACGTGAATGACATAAATGGACCGGATCCGGTCACTGTGGGGGAGTTGGTGGGGGAGGGGTCCGAATTTCTAGTGATCTGGCGAGTTCGGTACTTCCTGATGTGCTAGGATGAAGAGACTTCAGGCTTGTCAGGGACCCGAACAGATTGACTTGTTAGTGTAGTTTTCCGATCAGACCATCGTGGGGGGAGTGGAGGTATGGGGAATCCGGAATCTAGTGGCACGATCATCTATTGAACGGGTGATGGGATGTAGATGAAACATAATATTTCGAAATACCTCTTGCATCAGACGTCCCATTTTAACTCCGGACCGGATCCGGAGACATTGGGGGTAGTTGGAGGGGGGAACCGGAAATCTTTTGAAACGCTTAGAGCGGAGGGATCGGGATGAAACAAGCTCTAGCCGTAGATATACAATTTGACAGAATCAGATCGTATCGGGGATCTGTGGGGGGAGCTGGAGGGTTTTCCGGAATTCCGGTGATCGCGAGTTAGGATACTTCCAGATGCGCTAATGACGGTAAAATTTGGAAGGCATATTAATGATCCGACAAAATAGACGCAAGAACTCGACACAATGCCCTAGGAAGACTTCCGTTCCTGGGTCTGACTTCCGTAGGTTGCGAACAAATGGCCCGATTCAAGTGAGACTTTATGGGTGATAAGAACTGATGACCTAGATCTGCAAACCATGTGTCTGAACCCCATGTGGCCATGGTTGGGGGAGTTGGGAGGAGGGGTGGTCAAGAAAGCCTTGTGACATGCACAAGAAACCAAATAGACGGGACGAATGGCGTGCAAGTTGGACAGTACTGAGTTTATGCGGCCTACATTTTTCATTTGGTCCGAACCGAATCCGACCAAAGTAGGAGGAGGATGAAGCAGGAACCGGAAATTTGAAGATATGCTCCGTTTCGAGTTAAACCTGATGGAAGGGAAGAGGAAATGTTAGGAATGCGAAGTTTATGTGTCCGAGTCGTATTCGGCCTCAGTGGGGGGGGGAGTCGGAGGGAGGAGTCCCGGAAATGTTGTGTCTCGCATAGGGGTTAAACGAGTGGAGTTATTTGCATAAAACTTGGAAAGTAGAGACATGGCCTTAGATGGCATATTTTAGGGTCTGGACCGGATCTGAGCACGGTTGGAAGGGGTACCAGAATTTCCGGAAAAATGCTCAGATTTATTTTCTCGTTTCTCGCACCACCTGCTCGTAACAAGTGCCACATGAGCTCGTAGCTCTTGTTCTACTTGTTTGTGGCCAAACCTCATTTTACCTATACTAATAGCTTACGAAAATCTAAGCATATTATTATAATTTCAATAAAATGAAATCTTCGTGTGTGTGTTTTCTAGTTGGAAACCTCTAGAACCAGTTGGTTTATCTGGGAGACAAAAAATGTTACGAACTTTGCCTCTAGCTCTCTTGTTCAGGTCATACTGTTTTCATATGCTTATTTTTTTTTTTTTTTCCTTTTCATGTTTTCATATAACACTAGTTTTTAACTCTGACGCTATGAGCAAACGTTAATTATTAGGCTACTATTATTGAAGCTTAGTCTAAATTACCTTATTGAATCACTTTTATACTATATATGTTGACGCTGAACAAACGAGCGCGGAACAAGGGAAGGGAGAAAAAAGGACTCGGTAATCCAAATACGTGAGAACGCAAATTCATTCAGCCTGGATTCCATGTGTCTGCTCTAAGCATCACCAAGTCTTTTTAGAGTATTGGCTGGAAATCGTCTAAAAACATTCTGCTCACCACTGAATAGTCGCAGTTGGCGTCCATAATTACGCTGGAAAGGATCTAGGGTTATATCCCGGTGAAAGTTTAGGATACAAAAATTGTCCCTGTATACTGTTGCCAAGGTAAGGATCGGACCCGATGAAAAATTTATCTCAAAATAGTACCATGAAGTAGTACGAAAAAGTAGCATGCAGTACTAACGATGCTACTACATGCTTCTACTTCAAGGCTACCGTGTTACTGCGTAGGCTACTACTATATGCTACTATTAGCAAGACTGGATGCTACTATGGCAAGACAGGATGATATTGGATACTACTACATAAGATTGGACCAGTCTGAGGCACATTAAATGACAGTATTCTTTGCTATTGCACAGTATTACATACAACGTTTTCGTACTACTACCATACTACTACGCAGGCTACAAATTTTTCATCGGGGAAATGCATGAGCTTCTATATTCAAACAATGTTTACAACGCATGAGCTTCATAAATCTCCTGTATTCTGTCTGAAAATGGCCGTCTCCACAGGTCCTTAGTAGAAGCCTACGCGTTTTTGCAGGCACTGCTGAATATTTTTCTGAAAACGTTCTACTTAGCCTGTGTCTTAGCCTAATTAGTAATTTGAAGAAAAGGACTCTTGAATCTGTGTGATGTGTATGTGCTCTCAAACTATATCGTTTTCAATGGTGGAGTTCGCGACGGATGAAAACTTGTAACATAATCTTGTAGTACAATAAAGCTATCCGTCAGTTTTCAGAATCAAACTACTGCACAAAGATTCGACTGATAATTTCGAAACTACGTCAGTATGTTGTATTTTTTGTAAACGTTGCTCAATCATTTAATTCTCGGCATGGACACATTTTCTTACACTCAAATGTATCGAAAACATACAACACCAAATAGTTTCTAACTATTTCTTACTTACAACTCTTTCTTCGTGGTATAAACATGGACACGAATTTGTCATACCCTCAGATGCATGGGAAACAAAGAATAGGTCGTCACCGCCAATATCAACAAGACCAAAGGTGTCGATGGGATCCCAAAAACCTAATATTTGATTCAGACAATCGAGTCTTTTCTTCGCCAGATCCAGTCTTGGACAGGCTAATCATCAGAGAAAACCAAGTACAGATATACCTCTATAAGCCATATTTATTTTGAAGATACTGACCAAGACTTCCTGCCGATTTCCGAGCGAACTACTAGTCCAGCAAAAAAAAAAATACAGAAACAAAACCAGCGTATCTCCTTATCCCCATAAAGAACATCTAATCAACTTTGAATAAAAGTTTGACTTAAAAAAAATCCGGTTACAACCGGATTCCAGAATAATTATATGTCGGGGTAAAAAACCATTGTCATATACCGAATAATCCTCTCTTCTTACCCCTTAATCTGACATGTAATCGAACTTTTGCTTTTAACAAATTTTCCGGGTTTGGCCGGATTCCGGGCGAACTAGTTGTCCGGCGAGAAAATGATTTTCACCATCGTGTTCGGCATGTCTTTTTACCCATAAATCAAACATTTAATCAACTTCAAATTAAACTTTTACTTTTAACCAACTTTCCGGTTTTCGCCGGATTCCGGGCGAACTACATGTTCGGATAGAAAATTTTTTCACATAAGTGTTCAGCATGTCTTCTTGCCCTAAATCGAACATCTAATCAACTCGAAATAAAACCTTTAATTTTAACAAACTTTCCGGTTTCGGCCGGATTCCGGACGAACTACTTGTTCGTCGAGAAAATGGTTTTCACCATCGTCTTCAGCATGTTTTCCTACCTCTAAGTCGAACATCTAATCAACTTCAAATAAAACTTTTACTTTTAACAAACTTTCCGGTTTTGGCCGGATTCCGGGCGAACTACACTTCCGATGACAAAATGGTTTCCATCATCGTGCTCAGCATGTCTTCTTACCCCATAATAGACTATCACATTAGCTGTTACAAAATATTTTGTTTGCCCCTTAATTTGAACCCCCTCCCCCACCCCTAAATGTAGGGCTACAAAGCCCATCTACGAACTCGACTGGTCCGGCGACCCAACGAATCCTCACACCAGGTTTCATCAAAATATCTCATTCCCTTCGACAGTTATCGTGCTTACAGACGGACGGACAGACGGACAACTTTTGCAATGTCATAGGTATCCCTCCACTTACGTTTTGGGATCCCAAAAAGGTTGTAAACCCCTAATCGCAAAGATAACATTCGTCTTGCAAATAATTGTTAATTCCAAGTCCCTCTCTTGTTTCACAGTTTTATCCAATTTTTTTGCACCATAACACCATAACACTGACGCATATCTTCAATTTAAGCTGGTTCCTCCCTTGGTTGCTAGAATGGTTCTTTCCACTTGAACGCAGAAACATGGTATGAAGAACGAAAACTTGACTAAATGACACCTGACCGTGCTTTCTTAATTATACTATTAAACTCCACTCCATCCGATGCCTCTAAGCTCTGGCTCAAAGTCAGTAGCCAACCTTTCCAGGCCTATATAGGCAACAGTTCTACACAGCTTTTCAAAATGCAATACGTTATTCACTTTATATCGGAGAGTGTAAAGTGAAGTATATTATTTCACTTTATACTCTCCGATTTTGGAGGTCAATAAAATATTTGAATTTGAATTTGAATAAATTAGTACGGCCTAAGCTCCAAACTTGTCGTCAAAACTACACACACTACACAGGTCTTCCTAGCATTGAGCAGGTAACGGTGAACTGGTGCTGTATCACTTGTGTGAGGTGCAGTGGAGTCTTGTAGTCTAAGCTATGTCAGAGAGGACTGTCTGGAGTTATGCGTCCAAGCTTCCGTCTCTTCATTTTACTGGTTTATCTGAAGATGTATCGTTTAGTTCTTATGTTTTTTTTATTATAAGTTGTTTAATGTGAGTTTGTGTAAAATAAAGAATAACCTAACCTAAAGACACAACGCTCTCAAGAAGGGCACAACCTTATTTTGTTGCGGGAGTGCACAACTTTCACTAGCTCCTGACACAGTTCTCGTCTTAACCATGTCTTTTATTTTCTTTACCCCCAACCCCCAACCAAACTTCAAACCATGTTTCTGCTTCCGAGTGGAAAGATCTGTTCTGTCAACCAAGAAGGCAGGCATCAGTCCATCGAGTTTGGTGGACTAGGAAAAAGGCTTAAAAAGTTTATGCAAGAACGACGGGGGTAAAAGTTGGATTTCATTTACGTTGTTTCTGAGAAATTATAATTTAGTAGCCTATGCGCCATTTTCCACATGCAAAACTCATTAAACTTTCCGAAAAGCGTGAACAAGATTTAAATGTTTTCCAATTCAAAGATCAAAACGTACGTCAGCAGTTATCATCTCCGACGCGGTTGTGACGGTTGAGAAAACAGGTTTATCATGTCTATTCGCCCATTTATCTGCAAGTCGAGCAATTTTATTTTATTTTTATCTTTTCGATCTTCAACATTTCTTTGGATTCATACTGGCGGTTTGTTTACATTTAAAGCTTTTAAAGGGGGTGATTACAAGGTTATTTCAATACTTGTTTTGATATTGGGGATGAGAAAAGTCTTGTTTCTAAAGCTGTTTGTGTATAAATGTGATAAACATTTTACTTTTACACTCCACGTCTGAGCGCTTGCGCACTAGTTTTTGGGATCCCAAAACGTAAGTGGAGGGATACCTATGACATCGCAAAAGTTGTCCGTCTGTCCGTCCGTCCGTCCGTCCGTCCGTCCGTCCGTCCGTCTGTCCGTCCGTCTGTAAGCACGATAACTCTCGAAGGGAATGAGATATTTTGATGAAACTTGGTGTGAGGGTTCGTTGGGTCGTCGGACCAGTCAAGTTCGTAGATGGGCTTTGTAGCTCTACATTTAGGGGTGGGGGAGGGGATTCAAATTAAGGGACAAACAAAATGTTTTGAAAAAGCTAATGTGATAGTCGATTATGGGGTAAGAAGACATGCTGAACACGATGGTGAAAACCATTTTGTCATCGGACAAGTAGTTCGCCCGGAATCCGGCCAAAACCGGAAAGTTTGTTGAAAGTAAAAGTTTTATTTGAAGTTGATTAGATGTTCGATTTATGGGTAGGAAGACATGCTGAAGACGATGGTGAAAACTATTTTCTCGACGGACAAGTATTTCGCCCGGAATCCGGCCCAAACCGGAAAGTTTGTTGAAAGTAAAAGTTTTATTTGAAGTTGATTAGATGTTCGATTTAGGGGTAGGAAGACAAGCTGAAGACGATGGTGAAAATTATTTTCTCGACGGACAAGTATTTCGCCCGGAATCCGGCCCAAACCGGAAAGTTTGTTGAAAGTAAAAGTTTTATTTGAAATTGATTAGATGTTCGATTTAGGGGAAGGAAGACATGCTGAAGACGATGGTGAAAACTATTTTCTCAACGGACAAGTATTTCGCCCGGAATCCGGCCCATACCGGAAAGTTTGTTGAAAGTAAAAGTCTTATTTGAAGTTGATTAGATGTTCGATTTAGAGGTAGGAAGACATGCTGAAGACGATGGTGAAAACTATTTTCTCGACGGACAAGTATTTCGACCGGAATCCTGCCCAAACCGGAAAGTTTGTCAAAATTAAAAGTTTTTTTTGGAGTTGATTAGATGTTCGATTTAGGGCAAGAAGACATGCTGAACACTTATGTGAAAACAAGTTTCTACCCGGACATGTATAGTTCGTCCGGAATCCGGCCAAAACCGGAAAACTGTTGGAAGTCAAAGTTTTATTTCTAGTTGATTAGATAAGCTATTTAGGGGTAAGAAGAGATGCTGAGTCCCTGTATGACAATCATATTTTACTCGGACATATAGTTCGACCGGAATCCGGCTGGAATCGGAAAATTTGTTATAAGCTAAATTTATATTTGAAGTTGATTAGATGTTCATTACTGGGGAAAGAAGATACCCTGATTTCGTGTTTGAGCTTTCTTTTTTCGCCGGACAAGTAGTTCTGGAGTTCGGCCGGAACCGGGAAATTAGCAGAAGTGGCAGGAAGTTTTCGTCAAAACAGATATGATAGGGGTAAACACACATGCTGAATCCAGATCTGAACTTGGTTTTCTCAGGTGATTAGCTATTTTGCCTTAATCTGTTTCTGAATTTTAATTGTAAAAAAGTTCAAGGAGTCTGGCGAAGACTGGATCTGGCTAAGACAAGACCCTGTTGTCTGGATCAGATATTGAATTTTTGGGATCCCATCGAAACCTTTGGTCTTGTTTTTTAAGGAGCAACTTGCTTTGGTTACAATGATTGGTCTTGAAATTATCCCTTCCCTTTATTCCAGTCCAGCGCTCTAGCGGACTAGTTTCTGAAAGTCCTCCGTTGTCACATTATCCACTCAGACGAGAACCGGTAAAATATGGATTTAAGGTAGTGAGCAGAACAGCTATTAGCTCACGTTCATTGCTAGGGAAGCAAACACTCGATATGACTTCGAAACACGCCACTGAACCTCGGGAAGAATAAGAAACGTCACCCAAGTGAACCCTTAAAATTAATTCAAATCCCGTGTAAACCAATCAGCAACGTTTGTTGTCGTGGCGTTTCTGGCTATCGCTGGGCACACGGCGATTCTCCATCGACACGAAGAGTCAGTCATCAAGAGTAAACATAACTGAAAGAACGAGATTTTTGGATTTTTCTCTTTATCAGCTAGCTCAGCTTGATGACTCTAGGTGATGTCGTTTTATTGTTTGTGGGTTCTACATCGTCTACTTGTTGTTATTTTGGTGTATTTTATGATTTAGTTTTGTTTTTCGCTGAGGACGGTTTGCAGGAAATGCAACCGAACTATCCGAAATTTTATTTATCCCTCGCACATCATCTTAGAGGGGTAACTAGCTCATCAAGGAAAGAACCCGAAAATCTCGTTTTCTATTTTGTTTGCAATGAATGGTCAGCTTGGCTTCAAACCTTATATTCGTCACCAAGAGTATTGCAGACTTTCAACTCGTCAACTTGTGGATCTATTTTATTATATCTGTCACAAGTGTTGTTAATGAGACGATGGAGGACTTTCCGAAACTAGTCCGCTTGGAAGCGCTAAACTGGAAAATGGCGAAGATTGACATAATCGTCAGCCACACCATAATCAACCGCACTCTAGTGGTACCCGATGAAAAATTTGTAGCCTGCGTAGTAGTACGAAAAAGTTGCATGTAATAATGTGTAATATCAAAGAATACTATCATTTAATGTGCCTCAGACTGGTCAAATCTTAAGTAGTTGTATCCAGTAGCATCCTCTCTATCCATAGTAGCATCCAGTCTCGCTCAAAGTAGCATATAGTAGTATGCAGTAACACGGTAGCCTTGAAGTGGAAGCATGTAGTAGCACCAGTTAGTACTGCATGCTACTTTTTCGTACTACTTCATAGTACTATCTTGACATAGATTTGTCATCGGGTAGGTTACGGGTACCACTCTGTGGTAGTACCCGTGATTTTGTATTACAGTATTTTCAGGGACCCATAAGTTTCCTGTAATGACTCGCCATTCAGGGGGCTTGTCATTTCCTATGCTTCTATGTTGCTATGTTGCCCGAGCCTCACCTAGTTTCCAAAAATCCCGCTTGGGTCGAATCGGCGTTCTTGCTCAGATCGACAAAATTGCTAGCAGCCACCAGGTACCTAAGTTATGCTAAAAGATCCAGGATACTCTTCCATTACAGAAAAATATTCTTAGTTCAGCACAACAGCTGCGAAAAATTTTGTCTATCTGAATAGTCGGGTATTTTATCCCCGTCGGTATTTCTCGAACTATCTGACGCTCGGTCAAGAGCGCATCAGAAATCTCTTATTGACAAGCCCCCTGAATGGCGAGTCATTACAGGAAATTTATGGGTCCCTGGTATTTTGGGGTTTCATCTGAGCCATGGCGCTGGATATGACATGAGACTGGAGATGACAGACTGAGTCGTAGAGTCATATGGCACTTGACACGAGTATGTGGTACCTAAAAAGTAGACGAGAAATCCAAATACCCAACCATCTCAAAATGCGGTTCTGACCTATAAATACGATATCTAGTTTCACTCAAGTCTGAGCAATTCCGTCGCCTCGGATCACCTTGGGCAAATGACTTTCCCCCTTCCAAGTTTCAACCCTAAAGATTTTTGGATCTTTCACATGCCAAACGGTTTCCGGTACCACCTCCAACATCCCATACCACCTCCAACATCCCATACCGAGTCCGAATCTGGCTCGGACTATTAAAAGAATCAACTGAAGCATTTTCTCTTACCACTTATCAAGTTTCACTCATATTTGAGCGTTTTGGGGGGAATTTCCCTTAAATCTCCACCCCCCCCCTCTCCCGGCGTGATCGGATCCAGTTCGGATACTAAAATATGTCATCTAGGGCATGCGAGCTCTCTAAATTCCAAGTTTCACTAAAATCGCTCCACTTGTTTGACCCCTATGCGAGCCAAAAGGTTTCCGGGAATCCCCTTACAAGTCCCCCCACTGTGGCTGAATACGACTCGAAAACATAAACGTCGTATCTCTAATATGTCCTAATCAAATTCGACTGGAATCAAAGCATAGCCTATCCGCAAATTTCCAGTTCCCACGTCACCCCCCTCCCCTACCGTGACCAGATCCGATCCAGACACCAAATTACAAATCAAGGCCGCATTAACTCGTGTCCAACTTGCATCCCATTCTGTACCCCCCCCCCCCCCCCCTCTCATCCAACTCTCCTAAATGTGCCCGCAAGTGGTACGGACGCATGTTTTGCTTGTCTAGGTCATCAGTTCTTATCACCCATAAAGCTTCACTAGAATCGGACAACCCGTTCGCAACTTACGGAAGCCAGTAATTTCCGGATTCCCTTTCCCTCAACTCTCCAAAGATGGTCGGATCCAGGAACACAAGTTTCTGTAGGACATTATGTGGTGTCCTTTAGTCATTAATGGGCCTGCAAAAGTTTCATCGTTCTTAGAATAGCTGGAATCATCCTAACTGGCGATCCCTGGCATTCCGGGAAACACCATCCAACTCCCCCACAGAGCCCCGATACGATCTGGTTCTGTCAATTACGTATCTAAGGCTAATGCTTGTTCTTCTCACCAAGTCCCATCCCAATCCCTCAACTCTAAGCGTTTCACGGGATTTCCGGTCTCCCCTTCTATCCCCCCAAGTATCTGATTCGACCAGGACTTGACATGGAACATCTGAGACGATAGCTCTTTCCACTTGCCAAGTTTCATTCAATTCCGATCACACGTTCAAAAGTTATGCATGCCACCAGATTCCGGGCTCCCCATCCCTCCACTCCCCCCACGGCGTGTGGATCCAGGAAATGACTATTATCAGGTCAATATGTTCGGTCCCTGACTTTCTTCCAAGTTCCATTGTCCTATAGCATATCCGGAAGTACCAAACTAGCAGGATCACCAAAATTCAGGACCCCCACCCCTCGACCCCCACAGTGTCCGAATCTGGTCCGGTTATGTCAACGATGTGTCTAGGACTTGTGTTTGTTCTTCCTGCCAAGTTTCATCCCGATCCCTCCACTCTAAGCAGGGTTCGTGCGCTTGCTCTTCCACGTTTTTCCCTGACTTCGCTGACCTTTTTTGGTGATTTTCGCTGACCTTTTCCAGCAGTTTTCCAACACCTTTCGATTACCTCAGTAAACAAATTAACTCATTTACTGAAAAAACAAGAGCTGGAAGCTCATATGGCACTTGCAAGGCTGGGACAGAGGATTAAAGTATGAATTTGTCAATTCGTGGGTTTGTTGAGATCATTTGAAGCAAAATCCTTGAGATAAGAATATCACGAGAATGTATTGTTCGTAAAATCTATTTTCTTTTTACATTTGGCCGTGTTGATGCGCACTTTAAGGGCGCTAGAGATTCATCTGTAATGAACACTCCCGAAGCACAAATGATGATAAGCTTATTGGAATCATGAAAATGTATATTTTGCTCAAACTTATTGTTCGTATTTTAAGAAATTCAGTTGTAAGCAAAACCCTTGAGGCAAAAATGATCACGGGCCCTTGGGTATCATGAATATATATCGTTTGTTTTTTTTTACTTTTCGGTTAAGAAACGCACTTTAAGGGTGCTAAAAATTAGTTTAACACCCTTGAGTTAAGTGTAAACTTTGCACAAAAGCATTATTTGTACTTTGTGGTTAGGATTATAGTTCTGAGAAGTGACAATTTCTGATTCAATCTTGTCAAGTTTCTAATGTTCAAGCCAAGTTTCATCGCCATAGCACATCTGGAAGTACCTTAATTCGCGATCATAGAAATCCCAGACCCCCCACCCAACAACTCCCCTCACAGTGCCCGAACCCGGTCCGATTTTGTCACTGATGTATATAGTTCTTGTCTTGTTCTTCCCACCAAGTTTCATCCCAATCGCTCCACTCTAAGCGTGTCACAAGATTTCTGCCCCCCCCCCCCCCTCACATTCACCGGATCCGGCCCGGACTTAAAAAGGGACATCCGAGACACGAGGTCTTTCCAAATATCAAGTTTCGTTAAGATCCGACCGCTCGTTGAAAAGATATACAAACCTCAAGATTCCAGATTTCCCCTCCCTTCACTCCCCCATGATGGTAGAACCGACTATTTCTAACCAATCATGACACATCTCTAATGTTCAAGCCAAGTTTCATCGTCCTAGCACATCTGGAAATACATTAAATCGCGATAGCCCAAATTCCTGACCCCCCCCCCCACACAGTGACAAAATCCGATCCGGTTCTATCACTGACGTATCTAGTTCTTGAGCTTGTCTTTCCCACCAAGTTTCATCCCAATCGCTCCACTCTAAGCGTGTCACAAGATTTCCGCCCCCCCCCCCCCCCACATTCATTGGACCCGGTCCAGACTTTAAATCGGTAATTCGCGACTCGGGGTCTTTCCAAAATATCAAGTTTCGTTAAGACCCGATCATCCGTTCCAATGTTATCCATTCCTCAAAATTCAGGGTTCACCCTCCTTCCACTCCCCCCATGATGGTCGGATCGGGAAGTTGACTATTTCAAGGTTCATCTGGTCGGATCCCTGACTTCCCTGTCAAGTTTCATAGTCCTAGCCCATCTGGAATTAACTTAACTCCGAATCACCGGAATTCGGAAAACCCCCTCCAACTCCCTCCACATTTCACGAATCCGGTCCGGTTCTGTCAATGATGTACCTAGGGCTTGTGCTTGTTCATCCCACCAAGTTTCATCCCGATCGCTCCACTCTAAGCGCATCACATGATTTACGGTTCCCCCCTTCTACTCCCCCCCCCCCACGGTCCGCACTTAAAATAGGACATATGAGACATGAGGCTTTTTCAAATATCCAGTTTCATTAAGATCCGATCACCCGTTCGAAAGTTATGCATGTTACTAAATTCCGGCTCCCCTCCCTCCCCCCACGATGGTCGGATCAAGCAAGTGATTGTTCCCAAGTAAGTTTGGTCGGGTCCCTAATATGCCTGCCAAGTTTCATCGTCCTAGCACATCTGGAAGTACCCTAACTCACAAACACCGGACTGGCCGACGGAAAAGTAATCGGTATATGGCACTTGGCCGGAACGCAAGTGCCATAAAAATTGAACAAAACATCCATCAGCTTCGTAAAGCCGTTCAAACTGTACGAGAAATTAACAATGCGATTCCTCATTTCACAGACTCGGACGGCTCAAAGAACAAAGTTATCAACTGATAAACTTAGGGCCTCGATGCATAAGTATAGACTGAACTTTCCATTAATTTCCCTGTCCTTCTGGACTTTTCACGGTTTTCCCTGACTTTTTCCTGACCAAAAATAAATTCGCTGACTTTCCCCTGATTTCCAGAGCCGCACGAACCCTGAAGGACCAAATAGATGAAGGGACTGTGATGAAACTGCGAAAACTGGGAAGCGTTTCCCAAGAATTCCGGTTCCTCCCCCCCTCCAGCTCCCCACAAAGTCACCGGATCCGGGTCGGATTTAGATTGGGTGGTCTGAGACACGGGGTCCTTCCAAATATCTAGTTTCATTAAGATCCGATCCCCCGTACAAAAGTTATAAATTCCTCTATTTTCCGGATTCCCCCCTGCCACCACTCCCCTCACGATGCTCGGATATGGGATTTGACTTTTTCCAACTTAATCGTTTGGGGTCCCTACGTTGCCTGCCAAGTTTCATCGTCCTAGCTTATGTGGAAGTGCCCAAACTAGAAAAACCTGGACAAACTGACCGACCGATGGACGGACAGAAAGTGCGATCGCTATATAACACTTGGCCGAAGGGCAAGTGCCATAAAAACCGACTGATTTTTAGAAAAACGTCCGTTTTCATGAAAATAATCAACTCTTTTGACGAAAAATGGCGGCACGATTTTTTCAACTGTTAGAACTCGGTTATTTTTTACCGACTGGCCGACAACATTGGGTTGGAGGCGTCCCCCCCCCCCAGTCGTGACGCCCCTGGCGGAGATAAGAATGTGTTCAAAGCAGAAAAGATTCACTTTTCCACAAAATACCTCCGCAACCTCACCCCCTTCCAAGAATCAAAGTAATTAAAAGATACTACAACGTTTAATGGTTTCGTTCATAAGCAAAACATTTGAATTACTACAAAATCAATTAACTATGGACACTGGCAATTCTAAATTTAATCAGCAAAGGATATGCGAGAACAACAGTGAGACAATTGCACGGCAGATATTGACTAGAACAGACGAGCTCGGTCATGTAGGGAAACAAAATGTCTACATCAATACAAGTAGATGGAACAATCAACCAATCCATTTAGCTTCATCCCCATTTTACTCCGCTGTTCATGTAGACCCAATCAAGCCCAATTAAACTCTTGGCGGAGCTATGAAAAATCTGGGAACACGTTTCATCCCCCGCAGATACCGATGGATAAAGAACATGCCGTCAAACTTACTAATCACTTGACTGTTTATCAGAGTTATCTTCCGCTAATGAACGTGCGAATGGAAAAATAAGAAAAAGTTATTAAAATCAATCTGATGAATAGACTGGGGAAATATTCATGAACAAGAACTACTAGCGCATATGGCACTTGTCAGTGGGAATGAGACTGAACAAGAAAGTAAACGAGGACGTAGCAAAATATCCACACACCCTCCATGGGTCCATTTTGGACAAATTAACGGTCGCCGGATGCAAACATACAACTGGAACACCTATGGCATCTTCCACCAGGCTTCTCTCGAGTTCCTCCACTCGTCCTGGGAACTGCATTTAAATACCCGGAGGGACAACCACATCCCCACACCGAGGCCGGTTCCGGTCCCTAAATGGCACAACTAGGACATACAACCTTTGTACCTTTGAAGTTACTTAGTAGAGAATCGTCACTTGGAAACTCGTTCGTTCATCCCTGAAGGCCAAGCGGTATTTAGCCTCTTGATCCAGACTTGCTCACATGCTCTCCGGAATCGTCTTTGTTCGATTTCCGACAAACCACTTTCAGTCTCAAAAGTCTCAAGGACCTGCACTGTGAAGTCACTAAGAATACACCTTCCATTAAAGTGGGAGATTAACAGTGTTGTCCGAGAGTCGTCCTTAATTGGGTTCCGATGGGCTGCAAAACGTACTCTTAGCATTTGGTTGGTTTCCCCAACATACTGCAAATTACAATTTCGACATGTCAAGAGGTAGACGAGGTTACTTGTACGGCAATTGATGCTCTCTTTTAGTTTGCACTTTGAAATTTCACCAGTTTCATTATTCATTACTGTCTGACTAGTGTTAAACTGTTTGCACATACCGCAGCTTCCACAAGCAGACACTATTGCAGTTTCTTCACTTAGAAATGTCCTTTTTTTAGAAAGGAAAGATACAAGTGAAAAGATTGTTACTAAGCCAGAAACGAGTAGCAGAAGGATTGTATCTTCGTCCATGAGATTGGATTTCTTGAAGACATAAACACCAAATAGATGTGGTTGATGGTGCTCGACAGTCAGCTGAGACTCATTGCAGCAAAACTTTGATCCTTCTTGGCGATGGTCCTCTTCAGGTAGTAGTTAGAAGTAAGAATCTGCAATAAAGCAAATAAAGTTATAAGCAACTATAAATATCCAATATTTGAGGTTATTTCCCAAGAATTCCTGGAGATTAAAGCTGATGCTGAGATTTGATTTTGATATGGCTGCTGTTTTATTTGCTTGATTGGATCACTAATAATAAATGTTTCAAAAGTTCTGCCTGCTGTGGTCTTATTTTCTATTTTATTTTTTACTGGATAATATTCTCTATTTGTGGAAGGGTGCAGCATTTGACTGGGGTTTTAGGCCAGTTTTAGGATTGGGTTTCAAACATTAAAAGCTAGAATCTGGATGGGAATAGTTAAATTTGCTAGGAAAATTCTGCTGATGTAGCCTTTCGATTTTGCACTATCAAAAAAGTTTGCTACTTTGCAAACACAAATTACAAGACTGCAGAAACTGACAGATAGCAGGTTTAAAAGAAAAGTCTCACAGGCTTGAATTTCTTCAACATACAAGAGTACAAGTACCATAGATGTGCCTTAGAGTTAGAGTTTAGAGTTTACCCTGAATTGGTAAATATATAAATATCCAAACATAGGAAGTGCAAAGAAAATGATACTCTTCAAAGTTAATAAACATACCTACAGGAGGGGTACCTAACCTCAGACAGATTTCTGAAATTCTAAAAACTGGATGACTTAACTTTCAATTATCTGTGCTTGAAGACCATTTAAAATATAAAGAGATGCACCAAATTGAAGCTTATATTGGGCAATATGACAATACTATTTAGTCTTGTGAAAACTTTTGCAGAAATAAAAAATTCATTTTTAATCCTCCAAAACCCTATTTACAAGAGCTCGGTTACGTCGAGGTCTACCTCGACACTACGTACACTACCTCGAACGACTAGCCGGTGCAACGTCGTCACAGTTCAATGTCTGATAACCACTGATATAATTATTAAGATTATTATCCTACTTTTCCATCAAGGTGTTTGTAAGCAAAGATGTTGCTGCTGCAGCTCCGACAGAGTTTTTGGGTTCCTAGTTCACACAGCTAATGTCAGTTGCTTCAGCTGAAGCTTCGCAGCAAGAAGCCGGGATTTTCACAGGGCAGACGGAAGTGTGGGGACAAGGGGTGGCTGGTCGTGGGAGGCTGGAGATAAGTGTTTTCAGCATATTTTAGGTCTCTCCAGATTCCGAAAACTTGTTCATGAAGATCCATTGCCTCCGAAAATGCCTTCTTAAACCTTTCTTTCTGCCCCCGTCTGCGCAAGAGTGGGGAAGTTTGAGAAAGTAGAGGGCTTGTGGGGTTAACAGAGGATTAGCCAAATCTTCGTAGCTCACATGGGAACATTGACAGACGAGCTTGAAGTATTATGGACAGGTGACCTATTCAATGCCGTAAAGGACCTAAGCTGAAAGCTACTATTAATTTTTACCTGAAAGACCCAATGGAACCCCGAGTTTTTCGCGGTCTTGTTAAGTATGTCCCTGAGGAATAACGAAAGAAAATGAATCTCTTTTTCATTAAAATTAAACAAAAGCCAAAAAATACACTCGCTATTCAGTGTTGTCGCACTAAAGCAAGTCAAGATTCCAGACCAAAGTCTCAACAGTTCCTCCGCTCTGCGACAAACTTCTTAAATGCTATTATTCTGAATGTGAGCTCGACGGCCGAAACACAACCTCGATCGCCAGACATCATGAAACAAACGAATAGTTTAATTAAACAAAGTAAATTGTAAATAGAAGTGAATTCTTATTTTTTTCGTGATTTATGGTGAGTTTTACAGCAGGTTATAGGCCTTTTAAAGGAATTTTGCAGAATTGATGAGACGAAAACGAGGATATGTAAAAACGAGGTTGGATACCCCTCCTGTACAGCAGCTGTACAGTATACTGACAGTATACCTGTACTGTTGTCTGTTGGTAGGATACCTTTTGAAGACTAACAATCATTATATTCTTTCATGGGAACTAGCTGCTTCGAAACACACAAAAAAAGATAACTGACTGGGGCTAAAATTTGTTAATAAATCCAATCTCCAATTGTTTGTTGTTGTTGTTTGTAGTTTGACGTTTATAGAGCTTCAGCTCATACACGCTCGTGCCACTGGTTATGCGTGATCTTATGCAAGTATTGTACAATACTTTAGTCCTTCAAACATATACAAGTCAAAGAAATATTGAGCCAAACAGGCTTCGTCAATACTGTGAAGGGGTTAGGGGGTCTTTCTCAAGACGTCAAGATTCCCAATCAAGATCTCCAATTGTCTCTAATACATGCCTAAAAGGCTTTTCGAGTGGCGCGCCAAATAAAATCTCATAACTCAACGAAAACGGTGGCAGCTGCCTTCTGCTCAAATGTGTGGTTGTGGTAGCTGTATGAAAAAACAATCATGTAACAACAGCAGCAACAAAAAGAGTACAGGCAAGCCGGCATATATTCTTGTTTCTGTACACTTGTACAGTGAGTCAGGAGTAATTGAGTACAGTTTCGGTACAAAAGTAAATCATCAGTGATGGCGCTCCACGTTCCCAAAGGACCTGGCTTTGGGTCAATGCTCAAGGAGGGTTCCAGGGTAAGCAATCTCCTCAGGGATGTCTACTATTCAGTTAAAGTAAAAAATAGGAGTTTACATACACAGTAGAGGTATGCTTATGTGAACGTCTGCTGACAGTGAACGATTGCCGAAGAAAAAACTAAAACCCAAACCAGGCATTTTTTCCTAAAAACACCAGTAATAATCAATCACGCTTTTGTCGCTTTTTGAATAATTTGCTAATTCATCCATGGAAGTGACTCAGCTGTCACCTGGTTGCTTTTTATAATTTGAAAAGTTTGCGGCGAGGAACGCACCTTCAATGGAGAAGATTGGCGGACATTTTTAATAAATTCAAATCAAAGAAAGTTAATTGAATTACTGCTTCAAGTTTGTGCCAGGATAACCCTGAAATAGTTGGCTGTTTGCTGATATCAATCTTTTCCATTTTACTTTTTTATATGCATGTAAGAAAGCCAAGGTAGCCTAGTGGAACAGTTAAAAAAGTGTTCACATAAGCATACCTCTACTGTACTGGAGCCTATACTGTTTCCACTATAATGTAACTTGCTGATTGGTTGCCCAGCTTTGATTGTCGTTAACTCACCACAGAAACTTAAAAAAAAAGTATTGGAGCCTATACTATTTCCGTCGGTTTTTATCTCTGTCAGCATCCGACGGAATTAGTTTTCTAGCTTAGACGTGCCTTAGATGCACCACAACCTGTCTAAAATAGTTAAATCTGTTGGAAGATGTGTGTTTAAAATCATATTCTCTTGATAAATCTTTCTAAATTCAGATATTTAGGCACTGTTGTGACAGAAATAGAATCATGGCATCCTGAGTTGTTACAGTACAAGAGAGTCGACGTCAGTTTCTGTAAGCCAATAAGACAAAGATTTTCTCTGTTTAAAACACTAAATGTTTTTCTAATATTGAATTCATGTTTGTTTTTTAACAATCATACAATTTGCTTTCACATTGTTCCAAGTATCCAGGTTAAACAATGATTATGTGATGGAAACAAAATTCGGATGACCAGCAGCAACGGTAACAAAGTCCCCAGAAAATTTGTGGGTCATCACAGAAAATCATGTACTGGCAATGCAGCTTGCCCTCTATTATCACCAAAGAAAACCTAGGATGAAAAAGAAGAAGATGGCTTTCTTTTGAGATATTGTTTATGTTTTTTGGAAATTTCTGTGGTGAGGAAAAGACAACCAAAGCTGGGCAACGGAATAGAAAGGTTAACTTCTGACGGAAATAGTATAGGCTCCAGTAAATAGTATCTCAAAAGAAAGCCAGCTTCTTTTTCTTCATTGTCGGTTTTCTGCCAAAATACTGGCATACAAGCTATATTGCCAGTACACCAATTTCTGCGAGGACCCAACATTTGTTGGGTGACTTTGTTACCTTAATGGCGGGTCACCTGAATTTTGTTTCTGTCTTGTCATCTTATTTAACTGTAGGTATTGGTAAAAATATGAAAGCAAATTACAGAGTTTTTGGGAACAAACATGGATTCAGTGTAAGAAAAACATTTATGATTTAGTGTTTTTAACAGAGAAGATTTTTCTCTTTTTGTCTTTCAGGCATCGACATTGACTCTCTGTACTGTAACGATGTGTGATGCTTGGGCTTCATTTCCATCATAACAATGCCTAAATTTCTAAATTAAGAAGGATTTATCAGTGAATATTTAAACACATCTTTCAACAGGTTTAACTAGTTTAGACAGGTTCTGGTCAGAGGCGTTACTAGCTAAAATGTTTGGGGGGGCAAGGTATTTACCAACTTGCTGGTCGATTTTGCCAACCATTTTTTAGATAAAAATTCCGATATTAAGAAACAAGTACTTTTGACGAAAAATCAGCTGACAAGGTTTTTCAAGACAAGTTGTCCGTCTGTCAGCACGGTAACTCTCGAAGGGAGTGAAATATTTTGATGAAATTTGGTGTGGGGATTCTTTCTGTCAACGGAGAGGTCGACTTCATAGATGGGCTCCATAGCTGCATATTTCGGGGAGGGGTTTCTAAGCAAGGGGGTAAGAGGACATGATGAATACGAATATGAAAACCATTTTCTTGCCGGACAAGCAGTTCGCCAGGAATCTGGTAAAAACCGGAAACATGCTGATCCGAATATGAAAATTATTTTCTCGCCGGACAAGTAGATCGCCCAGAATCTGGCCAAAACCGGAAAATTCTTTAAAAATAAAAGTTTTATATGAATTGCATTAGGTGTTTGATTTATTGATAAGAAGACATGCTGAATTTGTGTATCACAGTCATTTTCTGCCTGGACAGATAGTTCGCCACAAATATGGCTGAAATCGTAAAATTCGTTGAAAGTTTTTTATATCCGAAGTTGATTAGAGGTTCGAGAGATTCGCTGAATCCGTTCGTGAACTTCATTTTTTGCAAGACAAGTGGTTTGCCTGAAATCTGGTCTAGACGGGAAGCTTGGCAGAAGTAAGGCAGGAACTTTCGTCAAAGTAGATATGATAGAGGCTATAGGAGTAAACACACATTCTGAATCCATATTTGAACTTGGTTTTCTCAGAAGATTACCATTTGCCTTAATATATTTCTAAATTTTATTATTAAAGTGCTCAAGGAGTCCAACAAAGGCTGGATCTCTGAAAGACCCAGTTGTCTGGATCAAATATTAAATTTGGGGGATCCCATCAAAATCTTTGGTCTTGTTGTAAATGATTTCATATCAGGGGTGTCTTTCCCATCAAAAATTATATCTTTAGGCTTTATTTGGTTTTCATTTCACCATGAGGCCCAGCCATGTGGATCTTAATATTTCTAGGCGGCTCCCATAGACTTGAAAATTTAAAATTATAAGATCTGCTTTTGTTTTTTTCTTCACCATACATGTCCTTTCTATAAAGCGCCATCTATATATTACATACCAATACAAGGATTGCTCCAAGGGTCTAGTAAGATGTTTGGTAGCCTGCTGTGTGCACTTCTTCTGTTCATGGATTATCTTTTACATAGTCCTCTCTTGGCATTGAATGGGCATTGCACTTAAGGACCTAGGCAGGCAATTGTGGGGATGCATTGCTAGCCTATGAATATTTTGACTGTTGAGTAGTTTGCAGTAGAATATGAGTGTTAGTTAGTGTAAAGAATATAGGCAGGAACAGAGGCGTTACTAGCCAAAATGTTTTGGGGGGGACGAGGCATTTACCGACTGGCTGGTGATTTTTACCGAATTTTTCTGTGAAAAAACAACTAAAATAACATTTTTGAAGTAGATCGACTGTCACTGATTTTTAGAAAAAACAACTATTTTGACGAAAAATCTACCAATTTTCAAAAAAAAACGACTGTTTTCATAAAAAAAATTACCGACTGGCCGACAGCATTGGGTTTGTCATCCCCCCTCCCCTCCCCCAGTCGTGGCGCCCCTGGGCAGGAACCTCACCAATCCTTCCTTTTTTTTTAGTTTTTCTCAGGCTTGGAAGAAGCAGTTGTCAGAAATATCACAGCATGCAAGGAATTTTCCAATACAATAAGAACAGCCTATGGTCCAAATGGAATGAACAAAATGGTGATCAACCACTTAGAAAAATTGTTTGTCACAAATGATGCTGCAACAATCATCAGAGAACTTGAGGTAAGATATCACGAGTATGTACTGTTATTAAGGATTGTTAACTGTTTGTGAGGTTCACAACCCCCAAGTGACGGACCTTTAACCCCAAATCATTCTCGCTTCACAATCGATGGTGGCTCAAGGTTTATTCATAATCCATGGTCAGTCTAATAGAACAGCGCTGTGCGAATGGGCCAAGGGTTCTGACAACTGATTAAACCTCTAAAATTTAACCGAAAAGGGCTAAGTTAAGTCTAGTTAAAAATCGTATATTACATATTACTGCAATACTCCATTTGATTGCTACATACAGATAAAGGATTTCATCAAATTTTGTTACAGCTATATGTTGGCCCTTTTTGGTAAGGGTACACTTCAGGCTCAAGCTGGAAAATGAACTTGTGGAACAAGCATAGACCAGCTGACGTATCCGTTTTGCACTGTCAAATATGATTCACAGTCAGCTTGGGCTGAAGGGACAAGAACTTAACCTTCCGGATTTGTTTTACCTCTGTGCACCTGTCCCTCTATGCTTGAAATGTTTACCAGCTACAAAGGTAAGCCATTGCCAAAAAAATAAGTAAAAATAGCTGATTCCTGCAAGACATGTTCTTGTCCGCCCCGACCTTTCTGCGCTTAGCTTCTACAGTTGTAATCGTCATCCAAATCGCCAAGCCATTGGAGCGACGTCGGCGTCTTTCCCTTTCGGCCACTCTTCTTGGCTCGGTGGCCTGCATCGTCTGCACTTCTTTCTTCGTTGGGCGTATTGGACGAAATCTCCGTGTTCGGACGAATCTTCGGTTATCGTGCAAGCAGCGTACATTCTTAACGTCATTACTAGAGCCTTGGGTGAAAAAATACAAAATCAATTAGATGGCCAAAACGTTTCAGTGTTATCGAATTCTTTATAAACTTCTTTATAAACTGTCCAGATATCACTTACATGCTGATGTTGTAGAATGGATAGAGTCTTTCTTGACCGGACGTACACAGAAGGTGAGGATTTACAATGTTCATGGCTCACAATCAATCTCCGACCCAAGCCCAGTATTGATTGAGTGGCGTTCCGCAAGGCACCAAGCTTGGGCCAACGTTATTCAGCATCTATATAAATGATTGCCCCTCTGTTGTACAAAACACCCTTACAGTGTTTGCTGACGACTCAGAACTCTTCGGTCCTGTTGCCAACGACAACCAAAAATCTGAACTACAAGCTGACCTTGATGCTCTTTCCAACTGGTCATCTCTGTGGCTTTTGGAGTTCAGTGCTGCAAAGTGTAAAGTACTTCAACTTGGAACTAAGAACCCTCAACATACATAGACCATGTTGAATGGATCCAAAAACCACATTGACCTAGAAAGTGTGGAGGAAGAAAAAGACCTGGGCGTCAGAGTTGACAACCAGTTTAAATTTCATCCCCACGCTCGCCACCAAGTCGCTAAAGGAAACAGAGCACTCTGGCTTGTCAAAAGGACCATCACCTCTAGGAAGCCTATGATCATTAAGAAGCTCGACACTGTGCTTGTGAGACACCCACCTTGAGTACGGCATGATTGTTGCATCCCCCCACCACAAAATGGATGCCCAAGACCTAGAGGGAGTGCAAAGAAGAGCCACTAAGATGTCCCTTTAGAATATCACGAACGGTTGAGGGTACTGAAACTTCCCAGACTCATATCGACGTAAACGTGGCGACGTCCTGATGGTAAACAAGCTGCTGGACTCCGACATTATCCCAGGGTTTTTCGAGAGCTCCCAATCAAAGTCGACCAGAGGCCATTCCAAGAAGCTCGAACTGACCAGCTGTAAACGACGTGAGCGGCACAGTTACAAAACTGTCAACGCTGCTACCCTGGATGGCTTCAAAAAAGGTGTGGACGAAGACTGGCGAATGCTGAATGTCGGCTGCACTGGGATTCCAGTGAGCCGATGTGACAACAACATCTACCAACCAAGAAAAGTCGGCTACACTGGAGTGCCAGTGAGCCGACGTAACAACAACGATCTATCGATCATGACGCCAACCAGCGAGAGACTCTACAGGAGGATCACACCACCTTATCGCTGGAAGTGCGATTTAAGGTAATATTAGACGTAAAAATACGGTGCCTTTTCAGTTAAATTTTGAATTGTTAGTCAGCAGAGATTATGGGAGTATTAAGAAAGCATATACTATATTTAGACGGGTGGGGGATATGGGTTTAGAAAGCAGCAGGCTACTGTAGTGACTCTAACCTCTTTTTTTCAAGGTTGAACATCCAGCAGCCAAGATTATGATTCTTGGGTCCCAGATGCAAGAGCAAGAAGTTGGGGATGGAACAAACTTTGTCATTATTTTTGCTGGAGCCCTTTTGGAGGCAGCCGAGTCTTTGATTCGTATGGTAAGAATGTGTCATTTGTCTAATGTAATTTGTAAAGTTTAGCCCATGTTAATACTGAAAGCGGAACGTCTGCACCCCCACGTCTCTGCAGTATCCAATACACTAGCTTAGCTGGATAGTGTATATGGTCTACAAGCCATCTTGTATAAGCACCATAGAGTATTCACGTAGCACGATCGAGGACCTTCGTACCGAAGTGATTGACAGACGGAAGTTCTTATCATATATGATGATGATGATGTTATTTATAAGCCGTCAAAATAAGCACAAAACACGAAGACCAAGGAAATAGAGAGAAAGAAAGGAAAACACGAAAGATAATTAACTTAGGAAATACACACTATAGCTTATACCCTAAAATTAAATCAAGAGGGTTTTCCAGTCGTGATCAATATTTTGGCTCTATGTTTCTATTTGTTTCTCCACTGCTGTTGGTGGATCACTAATTTGATAATTACTGGAAATTCTGTAGTTTCTCGTCCAAGGGGGAGGCGTATTTAGCAAAACGATAGAATATTAACCTGATTTGTTTCTTGTCCGATTTGGTGAGAAGTCTCCAAAAGGGGTAGTATAGTAGTATAGGGGGTAGGTAGTATAGTAGTATAGGGGTAGGTAGTATAGAGTATTCATTCAGACTCTGACGAGTGAACTTGCACGCTTGCGTTACGGATTATTTACTTCAACAATTGGACTGTGATGCTTGCGAACTTGGCTCCGCCCCTTGATACCTGAATTGTGGATTGTGATTTGTTACTAATTCCCGAGATGTCAGAAAACTTGGTGTGGAATGCCGTATTGAACTTTATATACCGGGCGTATAAAGCTGGGAACAGATCGGAGGAAATCGCGATAAAAACTGCCGAGTTTTTTGAGAAAGATGCAGTCTTGAATGCGAAAGATGTGCTATGGTCTGCTGCAGGGGTGAAAACCCGCCCTTCCGAAAGGAAGGACTTCCAGGATAATATTCTGGATATGACTAAAGTGTTCAGATCCTGTGACGAAAAGCAGATCTCGCTCCCGAGATTCGTTATCTTCGAGCCCGATGAGGTTCCCATTGTATCAGGTGAGGTTACAGCCACATTGACTAGGAAAGTTAACGAACTCTGCTCATCTTTTAATAGCTTTGTTGCCTCTGAACGTTGCAAAGTAACTGTCGCAGGTCTAAGCGGTTCTCTAGCTGAGCCGGCCCCAAGACCCACGTATGCTGTAATTCTAAAGCAACCTCCAAAAGGTCTCGAAGATCCTGCCGCCCGTAAAAGTTTCATTGATCAGGCTTGTGGTGGCTCAGTCAATAGCATTGTCGACCTGAGGCCACGGAAAAATGAGTGGCGAGTCTTGCTAGATGACAGACAAGCCGCTACTTCGCTCGCGCAAGCACTTCAGAGTTCCCATAGCTCAGTTGACGCCAGAATGAAAAGTCCATTTTTCTACGGCCTCATACGCTTCGTCCCCAAAGATGTTACCCCAGAACAGCTAGGTTCTTTAATTAATGGCTGTGGCAAGGCTACACAACTTGGGGCTTCCCGTACTTTCAAACTACAATTTGAAAGTAAAGAAAGTTTGCACCAAGCTATGAACTCCCCTGTCACGTTCGGTTACGAGCGCCTGCGCATCTCTGATTTCAAGTTTTTGCCCAGCCGCTGCTACAATTGTCAACAGTACGGTCATATCGCTAATTCGTGCAAAAATGCGACCAAGTGCTCACGTTGCGGAGGTGGGCACTCAAACTCGAAAGAATCCCCATGTGAAAATACCGTGAAATGTGCATTATGTGATTCCCCGGATCACCCCTGCTACAGTATAAAGTGTCCCCGTGCCCAAAAGCTCTTCGCGAACCCCAATGCCCCAGTCGGAAATTAAGTTAGTGACATGGAACATAAATGGGGGGGTAGTGGAAAAAATACCCCTTATTGAAAGTCTCCTTTATTGCAATGACATTTTGTGCATTCAAGAGCACTTTCTAACGACGGAGGCGCTAGGACTTCTCCAAATCGCCAAAGAAGTTAAAATTTTCGCAACTCCCGCCAAATCGGCTGGTCGTGGTAGACCCTCGGGTGGTATAGCACTTCTTGTAGGCACTAAACTGAATCCTGTGATGTTCAAACAGTCTGACTTCTTTACGGCTGTCCGATGCGGGGAAACTCTTGTACTTTCTGTTTATATGCCCACAGATTATCGCGATAGTGCTTCTGAACGCAAATTCAGCTCTGCTTGCGCTAAGATTGCTACTGTCCTGGCAAATGCCCGTAAGCAAGGACTGAAATGTGTCATAGCGGGCGATATAAACTGCAATTTGTCGGACGCCATGAGTGCAAGGACCCAGGTCTTTCTTGCGGCGTGTGAGAATTTACGTGTGATTCCGAACGATACCAATTTCACCTACATCCACAACTCTGGCTCAACATCACAACTCGACTATGTACTCTGCTCAGATGGGGTGTCAGTTGCGGGACCGTCTCATGTTGACATGGGCTTCTGCTCTTCTGACCATTTTCCGGTATCGAACAATTTCACCGTAACTTATAAACCTATCCGGCAAGCCAACAAGCCAAATAAGTGGGTTTCCAAGACCGCATGGGAAAAAACTGATAAAATGCTTTACACCCAAGTACTAGATTCTATTCTTGAGCAGATTAAAGTCCCATTCCAACTACTGCAGCAAAAATCGACGATTCCCGAAAGTGAAAAACAGATTTTACTTAACATTTATTGCAGTGAGATAACGCATGCCCTGCGAAGGGCAGAAAAAGCTGCAGTGCCAAGTCGTAAAGTTCGTGTGGGTTCTGAGGTTCCACGATGGACAGAGAATCTAGCCTTAAGCAGTTCCTGCAGGAGATCTAAGTTTTGGCTCCAGCTGTGGAAAGATTGTGACAAACCTAAACATGGCATCGTGAATGATATCCGCTTGTTTTCAAAGCGTCAATTTTCCAAAGTACTCAAAAAACACAAAGCGACTGTGATTGAAGAGCATTCAAAATCGGTGAGTGGAAATATGGCCGCGGCGTGGAAATTTGTGAAAAGCGGCACCAGAAACGACGCGGTGGAACATGTCTTCCCCAGTGAGGACGAGTGGGTTAATTACTTTAGTGACGAGTTTTCACCCCCTGATATTATGCTAGAAGACAGATATGAAAGCCAGCTTAATCACAGCCTGTTACTAGAGAGGTCCGAAACCGGGTATGTGGTTACGACCACCAAACTACGCGAGGCTATCCGAAAGCTCAAGAAAAAGTATTCGCGTGGTGCCGATCAGCTATGTGGGATGCATTTATCATATACTAGTGAAATTCTTGCACAGCATCTATCACTTTTGTACCAAATGATATTTAACAGTGGTCTTGTTCCGGACGCTTTCTGCTCCGGGATAATTACGCCAGTCTGTAAGAAGGGAAAAGATCCTAGTCTGTGTGAATCGTACCGTCCTATCACCGTTTCTCCTGTTCTTTGCAAAGTTATGGAGGCTCTGGTGATGGAAGAAATTAGGAGTACTTGCACTACCCCTGATTTTCAATTCGGTTTTAAAAAAGGTCAAGGTCGCGAACACGTGCACAGTCTCCTTGCAAATGTGCTACTAGAATCTGATTGTTCGGATGAAAGTATCGTAATTGCGAGTCACGATGTACGTCGCGCCTTTGATTCGGGTGTGCATCCTCAACTTCTCCTGTCAGCACATAAGAGAGGTCTCGACTCTTCAATTATTGTTCCCTACCGTGCCATGTACCGTAAGCTCCATGTTAAAGTAAAATATCCTTCTAAGGAAGGACATGTAGTTTCAGATAAAGTTATCCCTGTACGCAAGGGTATTAGACAAGGTGCCCTTTCATCCCCCCCTTTGTACAATAATAGCGTAATTGAAGCGCAAAAACAAGCGAAATCGAGCTTTATTTTCCGTGGGCTTGATGTGTCGCTTTTGAATTATGCAGATGACGTACTCAACCTGAGCCGTTCGATCTCCCGTATTGAAGAGAATTTCAGTTTACTTAGTCGTTCGTATGCGGCCATAGGACTCGCTTTTAACCCTAGTAAAAGTGATGTAATTATTTTTAACGGTAGAAAGTGTGATTGTTCTTCGATTAAGGTGAAGTTAGGGGACATAGTGCTAATCCCTTCCGAATCTCTGACTTACCTCGGGTTGCCGATCGGTAAAGACCTGCGATCTACACGTTCCGGCCTAATCGCGCATTTTTCCGCCAAAGTCAGAAAAGCATATGGTATGCTTGCCGCCTCGAAAGCGCGTTACAACAGACTGGTGCTAGCGCAGCTGTATAATGCTCTTGCATTACCGCATGCACTTGCACTAGCACCTTTCTGGAAACTTTTCTACACATCTGATGTTAGGACTATTAGAAGTACTTTTTTCAAATATGCTAAATTCCTGCTTGGGCTGCCGCTGTGGTCTCGTAATCGACGCGTTACATTAAATCATGGAGTTAAAGATCCGATTGTGGCTGCTTTAGAGCGTCGTGCTCGATTTCTGAAATCCCTCGACCCTCTAAATAGCCTCTATCCAGCAATTAAGCAGAAGTTAAGTAGTTATTAATATTTTATCTGTCTCTCTTGTTTGCATTATGTAGTGCCAATTTAAAATTGTATTTTGTGTGTTGTTCATTTCTTTTTTCCTTTTCATTTTTCCTTTTTGTTTATTTTTCTTTTCTTATACTCCATCAGTGACATTTTTATGTAAAGATGGGTAATAAATATATTCATTCATTCATAGAGGACGTGAGCTGCTCTTCCCTATTGTCGTGTCGTCGGTGACTGATGCAGTCGTAGATTTCCTGTAGTGCAGAAACAGATGCTTACTGTGTAACGTCTGGTACGAAACTGCACACCCACACTGAGTGGATGGGTTATATAGCCTTGTCTGAACCCAGAGATGGGCGAATCCGAATCGCGATTCCGATTCCAATCCAGGGTTTGTCCTTATGCTCGGATTCGAATCTTCTGTTTCTCAGGCCGGATTCGGATTTCATAGCCTAAATTTTACGAATCTGCTTAAATTTCTAGTCTGCATCCTTCAAGTTTCCTTCTCCCAATTTGTACAGTGGGCTTAGGCAATCCAACTTATTGATCTCCACCACTCTCAGTAATCTATCACGTCATGCGATTACCTTAGATATCAATGCTTTTTGTCACCTCTGATTTTTGAACTATAACCTACGCATATGATTTGATTTTTGTTAAGGTCGGATTCGTATCCTCAACATGAAATGGTGAATTCGGAATTTCGGAATCGGATTCCTACCTAGCCCTGGAATCGAATTTGAATCCTTTCATGGTCGGATTTGCCCATTTCTGGATGAACCTAGTTAAGATTGCGCGGAGTCGACACCGGATTAGGTGAGGCGCACTCGAGATTAAGAAGGGAAAATAAGATACAAGTATTTTACAAAAAATGTAGAAAAACATCACAACTATTGAACCTGTTTTCATGTTTCCCAAGTTTCAGTCGATTTGCCGAGGATTATGTGGCATTTGACTACCAACCGCTTGAGAGGTCTTAAGACTGGTTACTCTTTTCTTACTAGGGTCTTAAACCAACTGAAATCGCCGATGGCTTCGAGCTTGCCCTTGAAAAGGCCCTGGAGGTTCTTCCCACTCTTGTATGTCATGAAATCAAGGACTATAGAAACGAAACAGAGATCGTCAAAGGGCTGAAGACTGCCTTGATGTCGAAACAATTCGGAAATGAAGATTTCCTCGCCAAATTGCTTGCAAGGGCATGTGGTAAGTCTTTTTTTTTTTGTCTTTATAAAAAAAAGTATGGCTAACATTTTTTCTTTCTTGTTCTCATGAATCTTACTTTTTGGCTACAACTTATCCCCTCGGGGTCCTCACGACGTTGTCCACCTATGCAATCTGCAAATAAACAACCCCCCATGAACTCAGATAGATTTCTTGTCCATCTAGCATGTTCAAGTCAAGTTTCCTTATGTTAGCAATTTTGTAGAAAATAAAGACAGCACTGAGTAATGAGATGAACTCGGTTCACACAGGTGCAAATAGTACTATATATAACAATACACCATAAATATATATGGGGATACAACTCCCCCCCCCCCCCCCACCCCCTATAAGTCGATTATCTAATAAATACAAAGTGACGGATACAAGTGATACAACACACTAAAATATATCTTATTATTAAAATCAAAACTACATATCTGAAATTCAAACCGCCATGATTTCATGAATCCAAACACGCCTATTACCCTTACTGACGCTTACCCACTGAAATTGTCAAGATTGATTCTTGGGATCCCAAACGTAATTGGAGGGATACCTACGACTTCGTAAACGTTGTCCTTCTGACAGCACAATAACTCGAAGGGGCTGAGGTATTTTGTTCAAACTTTGTGTGAGGATCCATTGGGTCGAAGTTCAGGTCAAGTTCCTAGATGGTCCCTGTAGCCCAGTATTTAGTGTCGGGGGAGGGTTATTCAGATTAAGGGATCAAGAAAATATTTTTCAGCCTGTGTTTGAGTAGAATCCAGAACTGAATTTTTGGGATCCCAAAACGTAAGCGGAGGGACACCAGTGACATCGCAAACGTTGTCCGTCTGTTAGCACGATAACTCTCGAAGGGAACGCGATATTTTGATGAAGCTTGGTGTGAGGATTATTTGGGTCAAGGATAAGGTCAAATTCTTAGCTCCGTAGCCCTACATTTAGGGGCGGGTGTTCAAATTAAGGAGCATACAAAATATTTTTAAACAGCTAATGTGATAGTCGATTATGGGGTAAGAAGACATGCTGAACACGGTGGTGAAAACCATTTCTCGCCGAACAAGTAGTTCTACCGGAATCCGGCAAAAAACGGAAAGTTGGTTGGAAGTAAACGTTTCATAAGTTAAAGTTTTATTTGAAGTTGATTAAGTGTTCTTTATAGAGATAAGGATATACGCTGAATTCATCTCTGAAATTTTTTTTTTTTTTGCTGGACAGTTCGCTCGGAATTCACGACCGACTGACGGATTTTCTTTTGTCTTGCTGGCGTATTAAAATTGTTCTATTGATAATCCTTGTAAATTTCTGGAGATTTCTTACAATTTTGGCTTTAAAAGAACTTTTGGCGTACTTTTCAAAAGACACTGGAGTATTTCTTGGATCACGATTTGGCAACACTGCCTAGGCGGACATCTATACCGTCGCCGAGGCACCTCCGACTTAACAATGCTGGGAACCTAGATCGCCCAAGGGCACGGGAAAACGATCAGTTTTGATAGATAGGTATAGATATAGTTTTATTGATAAAACTCGGCCAATTACAGTTTCTTGTACCATAAGCAAAATCCTGGAATACGTCCTTCTTCCAGAACTAGTTGAAAAATGTCGCTTTGGTTCAATGCAGTTTGGATTCCGTTCGAGCGCCAGTTGTGCGCACGCTCATCACATATTGACAAAAATGATGAAGCAGGCTACTCGCGACAAGTCCTCTATACATATATGTTCTATAGATATAGCTGGTGCTTTTGACAATATAACGCATTCTCAGGCCCTATTTTCTCTCATTACTTCTGGCGTGAATCTGTCTGTTGTCTATCTGTTAAAATTTTGGTATGGTTAGTCTTCAGTAAGGTTCAAATAGCAAGGTAGCTTGTCAGAGATTATTTCTGTCCGAACTGGTGTTCGCCAAGGGGGAGTCTTATCTCCCTACATCTTGCTCTTAGTAAGCCGTAGCCGATCCACACTCACAAAAAATGTAAGTAAGCTGTCGTCGGAACTTCTGAAAATTGGCCTTGAAGTTAACCTGTCAAAATGCGAGTACCTGCGCTTTCAACCCTTCATCAAATTGTTCGAGTGCATCTAAAGCTTCAGTTGCATTCGAGTGTGCCAGCAGACGACAACTAATGTGGAAAATGCCTTCATACCTTCTTGTCGTTCTCGCGATAGCCATAGGGGTCAACTCACAGTCTGATGGTCTAGGAAGGCTTGACAGCTTGGGATTGCTTGGAGGTCTTGGTGGCGGCGGATTTTCGGGTCTTAGCGGACTTGGTGCCCTTGCGTCGCTTATGGGCTCTCCCTTTGGGTCATCGCTGGGCTCAGGCTTTGGAAGCCCTTTCTCCAACCCGTTCGGTTCACCCTTCATGAACTCACCATATGCGCAAATGGCTCAACAGATGGCATCGCCCTACGCCATGCAAGCGCCACCAGCATATTCACAAGCTGCTCCAGTCTACGCAGCACCATCTTATGCTGCCCCGGCCTTCGCAGCACCAGCTTATGCTGCCCCAGCCTACGCAGCACCAACGTACGGTGGTTACAACGATAGTGGGTATGGTAAACAGGGTTCGGAAGCAGTTACAACTCACCCATGGACTTCTCCAACTACCCATACAATCCTATTACTATAATGCAGTCGCAGTTTAGTACAAATGAAGGCAGGATGAACAGGACAAACCCACCCATCCCACCCACTCTGAGCACGACGGTAAGTCTTGGATTTGATCTGAATAACGAGAACGATAACATTAATAACAATAGTTGAAATGAAGTGTGAGGTGTAATGATTTTCGGAGCATTTTTTGTTAACTAAATTATTTGGAACACGATAATTTATCCTAAAAAAAAAAGCTTCTATATCTCTTGGATCGTTCATCGTCAAATCAACAGACTCTCTATGGTGGCTCGGCATAACATTCAGATCTTCATTGTCAAAATTTTGCTCTTCGGTTGTTCAAGAAGTTTATAAAACGATCTGCTGCGCCTATGTGCGCATCGTCCCCAACCGGGGGGGGGGGGGCTATAATCGTAAAGCTTTAGGAAATTTGTACAGCACCTTCTGCGCTCTTTCTATACTTTTTCATTCTGGTGTCACTCATGTTCTGCGAAAGAAGGAGATTAAAAGGACATGTTCTTTTAAATGTGCAAAGCACCTGCTCCACTTGTCGAAATTATGTCATAACCATACATGACGGAGAAATTCAAGATGCAAGTGTTACCCTTTTGGATGTTTCGTCATCACTTTCAAAACTCATGGAGAACAAGGCCCAACCAGCACACGATGTCGTCCACTGCTTCCTGACCGAAGATTAAAAATTAAGTGTCTTTTTCTGTGTGTATATATGTGTTTTGTTTATTTTCTTTATTTTCGTCATTTACTCCACCTTTTCAAAATGGCGGGTCATAAATAAATTACTTACTTACTCGTAGCGCTGAATTGGCACTAAATTTGTCGACCATTACATTTAGTGGGTAAAAATAACTTGCATATATACAATCATCACAAACAAATTGTCACTTTGAATCCACCTGTTTCTTGTTAATTTTCTCAGTAAAATATGGTACAAAATAATTCAAATATCAGTTAGTACGAACCTTCAGTGGCACCAAGAGGTCCTGGTGTCGCGTTTTTGTTGCAATCGCGCTGCCGCATTGCTGCTGCAGCACTTCTTTGCTTTTGCCCAATATGCGTTTTTGGATTCACTTTCTTCTTGGTTGAAGCGGCAGCGCTGCAGCATCTTGCAGGGAAGCACGGACTTGGTCGATGCGCAAGTCCGTGATTCCCAAGAAGCGCTGCCGTCTCCTTCGGAAGCGCTGCAGTGCAAAAACGCATGTAGAAAGAATCGGCCGAGAAGTGGACCTGCAGCATGCAACAGAAACGAGGCTCTGGTGTCGCGCCCGTCCTTTCACTGGTGCTGGTTCGGGCAAAGATTCTTCACTGGCAAGGATTGACCGGCGAGAGCGTGAAACTAGATTTTCCCGGCGGGCATGGAGTGGCTCCAGCCTTAATAGCAGGAGGGAAGCTTTGTAGCCAAAATATTTCAGCCCTTGCATAATTGGGCACGCTCTGATTTTCACCGATTCAACTTCTTCATTAAGTGATACACTCCTTTGCACAGACGGTCCCCAAACTGGACAGGCGTTTTTTCGTAACTCTCTGGTTCGGTATAATGAATGATTGAATTTTATTCGCAAATTGTTACCCCACATACTATCATAAAACATATAACGGAGGATGAACTAGCAGAATAAGGAAGAAAAGGGTAGCCACAAACAAGAAAAAAATACCAAATGAAAAAAAAGATGAAAAACACATTTGGAACGATGCCCTTGAATGCTAGGGCGTTGCTACAGCTCCTGAAATTCCCGATCAGCTGTGATGAGGGGAGCTACAATTCCATATCGGTTTAACCGTTTCTTTTCCACCGCGTTACCTCCAGCTGGTATTTTGCAAACTTAAAATACTGCATTCTAACTTCATTTTTATCAGAAATGTCCCAAGAAAGGGTCAGGTACATAGGGTATGGCAACGCAGTGGCGTTCTAGACTCGAGCTAAGAGTCATTTGTTAAAGTTTAACTAAAAAAGCAGCTTGTGTTTACATGTGATATTTGAATACACCGAATTATGTTTACTCATCTAAGGGGTTCGTATTTTTTCATCCGGGGCTCTAGTTACTGGGCTACGTTCAGATTGTTGTGCTGCTTGCATGACAACAAAAAGTCATCCAGACGAGGAGGATTTGAGTTTCAACAGTAGCCTACATTTCCATGTGTTACGGACGCTAAGATCGGATAATTGGAGAAAGTTAGTCCTCTGAAGGGAGTAAGAAAGTGATGGTAATGTTAAATATGTTATTTTTCGTCAAAGACTCTATAGTTGCTGAATATTTCAAGCATAGATAGACACGCACATAGAGGTACCACAAATGCAAAAAATAGGTGCTAGGACGATGAAACTTGGCAGGCGTATAAGGGACCCGACCAAACTAACTTGGAAATAGTTATTTCCCCGATCCGACCACCGTGGAGGGGAATCTGGAATCGATTATCTGTGGATAGATAGATAGATATTTTATTGATCCAAGTCGTAGCGCCGACATGGCACTAAATACGTCGACCATTACTTTTCATGTGTTACAATACTTAATATATACAATTATTACATAAAAGAAAATAAATCACTTAGAATTCACTTGTTTTTTGTTAATCTTCTCAGTGAAATATGGTACAAAGGATTTCGAATACCGGTGTGTGCGACATTTAACTGACACCAGGAGGTTTGATGCCGCCTTCGTCCTGTCGCCGCAGAATATCTCGTATGTTTTTCACTGGCAAGGATTGATCGGCCAAAACGTAAAATTAAGTTTTCCCGGCGGACATGGAGTTGCTCAAGTTTTAATAGGAGGAGGGAATCTTCATAACTTTTGTATTTCGGTCCTAGCATTATGTGGCACGCTCTGATTTGTAGCGATTCAGTCTCTTCGTTTTTTTGTATGCTCCTTTGCACAAAGAGTCCCCAAACCGGGCAGGCATACTCCAGTAGCGGTTGCACTTAAGTCACATAAGCCAATATCATAGATTCTACGCCGAATCCAAATCGCTTCATTGTTGTGATGGACTGGAGTGCGGCATTCCCTTTCTTCACTAGGTTGCAAACATCATCCATTTTTATCCGGTTTACAAGCTTATTTAGGTAATCAGGGTTGCCATGTGTCGTACTATAGTGTAAATTGTCACTCGATTTTGTTTTTGTCACTCTTGTCGGACGTGTGAAACCAAGTTCACTCTATTTCATAAAACGCCCAATGTGTAATTTTTTTAAGCAGGTATTCCGACCCAGAAGTGATTATAACACGTATTTTGATTTTAAAATCGAAATTTGTCAGTTTGCAACCAATTCCGACCAAAAGTGACCATTTCCCGTTTTTATTCTCATGAAAATAAAATTTCAGAAGTCATTCTATAAATTATTTTGATGTGGCAACACTGTCGGTAAATAAGTAGCCCTGTTCGGTTAAACTTAAAGGTATAAAGTTAACGATGGTGGCTGGAATTTCGATTGAATCCGACCCTGTCTTTCCGAACCATAAACGTGAGCAATCCGTTCTTTTTTAAGTCTCAATCCTTCCGGAAAAGACGACATTCAACGTGGACAACGTCCGCGTTTGCAAAATCCTCGGAGCTGGTCTTCTGAGCTCTCAGGTCGTGCCTGGCATGCTTTTCAGGAAGTCAGTGGAGGGTGAAGCAGCAAGGAAGGAAAAGGCGAAAATTGCAGTCTATACCTGCCCAGTGGACACCATGCAAACTGAAACAAAGGTGAATTGTTTTACTTAGCCTATATAGGGAGCGAGTTCCACCCTACTTACCGTAGTTACCACGCATGACGTCACGAATTATGGCTTTTTGGCGTCAAGGCTGCAACGCATTTTTCTATTTTCACCAAGATATCGTGTCACGGTCTAATCGGGCCAATCACATTACGCTTACGACGCTCCCGATCGCGGTAAGCAAATAGTTACTGTTAGTTACTATTTCGAGAAGGTTGGAACGGTCACCGTAGTAACTTCTCACGAGGTTGGGGCGAAATAGTAACTAATAGTTGCTATTGTTCGTAGGGTGGAACACAGTCAGAATGTGTCAATCAATAGTTACGTTTTTGATTGATATTTTGTTCGCCGTTGGTTCAGCCAGTTGTTTAATCTCCGTTTTAAACGCTGTCAAATTCACCATTTGCTTAATTAGTGTTTTTATGGCACTAACCGCTTCGGTCAAGTGCTATATACCCCAATCACTTTTCGGTAGGTCTGTCGGTCCAGTTTTCTCGAGTTAGGGTACTTCCAGAAGTGCTAGGACCATGAACTTGGCAGGCGTATCAGGGACCCGACCAGACTAACTTGAGCCGCATTCGATTCCACTAGCGGACGTCAACCCCAGAGTTGACTTTTTTTTCTCTGCTGTCGTTTTATTATGGCACTTGCCCTTCGGCCAAGTGCCATATAGCGATCGCAATTTCTGTCCGTCCGTCGGTCTGTCGGTCTGTCGGTCTGTCCAGGTTTTGCTAGTTCGGGCACTTCCAGATAAGCTAGGACGATAAAACTTGGCAGGCATATCAGGGACCCCAAATGATTAAGTTGGAAATAGTCACTTCCCCGATCCGAGCACCGTGGGGGGAGTGGAGGGAGGGGGAATCCGGAATCTTGAGGTATTTTTAACTTTTGAACGGGTGATCGGATCTCGATGAAACTTGATATTTGGAACGACCTCATGCCTCAGACGACCCACTTAAAATCCGAACCGGATCCGGTGACTTTTGGGGGGAGCTGGAGGCGGCAACCGGAAATCTTGGGAAACGCTATGAGTGGAGGGATCGAGATGAAACTTGGTGGGAAGACACCTAGCAAACACTAGATACATCATTGACATAACCGAGCCGATTCGGGCACTGTGGGGGGGAGTGGAGGGAGGGGGAATCCGGAATCTTGAGGTATTTATAACTTTTGAACGGGTGATCGGATCTCGATGGAACTTGATATTTGGAAAGACCTCATGCCTCAGACGACCTACTTAAAATCCGGACCGGATCCGGTGACTTTTGGGGGGAGCTGGAGGGGGCAACCGGAAATCTTGGGAAACGCTATGAGTGGAGGGATCGAGATGAAACTTGGTGGGAAGACACCTAGCAAACACTAGATACATCATTGACATAACCGAGCCGATTCGGGTACTGTGGGGGGAGTAGAGGGAGGGGGAATCCGGAATCTTGAGGTATTTATAACTTTTGAACGGGTGACCGGATCTCGATGAAACTTGATATTTGGAACGGCCTCATGCCTCAGACGACCCACTTAAAATACGGACCGGATCCGGTGACTTTTGGGGGGAGCTGGAGGGGGCAACCGGAAATCTTGGGAAACGCTATGAGTGGAGGGATCGAGATGAAACTTGGTGTGAAGACACCTAGCAAACACTAGATACATCATTGACGTAACCGAGCCAATTCGGGCACTGTGGGGGGAGTGGAGGGAGGGGGAATCCGGAATCTTGAGGTATTTATAACTTTTGAACGGGTGATCGGATCTCGATGGAACTTGATATTTGGAAAGGCCTCACACCTCAGACGACCCACTTAGAATCTGGACCGGATCCGGTGACTTTTGGGGGAGCTGGATGGGGCAACCGGAAATCTTGGGAAACGCTATGAGTGGAGGGATCGAGATGAAACTTGGTGGGAAGACACCTAGCAAACACTAGATACATCATTGACGTGACCGAGCCGATTCGGGCACTGTCGGGGGAGTGGAGGGAGGGGGAATCCGGAATCTTTAGGTATTTATAACTTTTGAACGGGGGACCGGTTCTCGATGAAACTTGATATTTGGAAAGAAGTCATACCTCAGACGACCCACTTAAAATCCGGACCGGATCCGGTGACTTTTGGGGGGTGCTGGAGGGGAGAACCGGAAATATTGGAAACGCTATAAGTGGAGGGATCGAGATGAAACTTGGTGGGAAGACACCTAGCAAACACTAGATATATCATTGACATAACCGAGCCGTGCCTACTCGTAACAAGTGCCATATGAGCTCGTAGCTCTTGTTTAGTAAGAAGTCGACCGAGCAAGTCAACAGAGAATTGCCAATCGAACGCTTCCTGGCAAAAAATCTGAAGACATGTACTCTTTATACTCCATAGAGAGATTGCACCCTACCCGAGAAAACCGATATTGCTACACTACACCATCATCACGGGATCATAACACAAAAGTTTAACATTGGGAGGTTTTAGGTCAACTTATCGTCAACCTTGACTCTGATAAATCGAACGCTCCCAGTTAACCGAGACTTGCAAATAAAACGACTGACTGACTGACGATCTCAGTTAACTTGAAAAGTGAATCGAACGCGGCTTTGGAAATAGTTACTTCCCCGATTCGACCACCGTGGTGGGAGTGGAGGGATGGGGAATCCGGAATCTTGAGGCATGTATAATTTTCAAATGGGTGATCGGATCTTAATGTAACATTTATTTGGAAAGACCTCGTGTCTCAGTTGTCCTATCTCGATTCCTTACCGGATCCTATGAAGGGGAACCTGAAATCTTGTGACACGCTTAAAGCGGAGTGATTGGGATGAAACTTGATGAAGGACAAGAACAAGCCCTAGATACATCAGTGACAGAACCGAACCAGCTTTGGGCACCTTGGCGGGGTGGGGGAGTTAGAGGTGGGTCCGGAATTCCGGCGGTCGCGTTTTAATGTTCTTCCAGATGTGCTATGACGATGAAAATTGTCTTGGGCATTAGAGACGACAAGATCGAGAAATATTCAGTTGCCCGATCCGACCATCGAGGGTGGGGGGGGGGATTGGAGGAATTGGGAGTCGGGAATCTTGAGGCATGTATACCTTTCGAACGGGTGATCAGATCTTAACTAAACTTGATATGGAGTCAACCTTAACCCCATCCAGTGTCTCCCTGTATTCCTAGGACCTCAGCCTCCTTCCTTCCCTGGTGGGTATTTTGAAAGAAAGACAAATATTGTCACAAGGTTGTGGAGAAGGTTTCAAGGATTTATCGATTGTGTTTCACTGATCGTTTGTGATCAGTTACGATTCGGAGGATTGAGGAAATAGGCCTCGTTTTGCCTGGGCTTCGAAGGGCTTGAAGCTTCAGTCTTAAGACGCGATTAGTAAATTCGTTTATAAAGGGAATGTTTTTTTGTATATAAACCTGCATTAAAAACATTTTTATTTTATATTGGTGAATATGTAAACTGACTTTTTGGGATCCCAAAACGTAAGTGGCGGGATACCTATGACATCGCAAAAATTGTCCGTCTGTAAGCACGATAACTCCCAAAGGGAATGAGAGATTTTGATGAAACTTAGTGTGATGATCCTTTGGGTCAAGGGAAAGGTCGAGTTCGTAGATGGGCTTGGTAGCCCTACATTCAGGGGTGGTGGAGGGGGTTGAGATTAAGGGGCAAACAAAAAAAATTTAAACAGCTAATGAGATAGTCGATTAAGCGATAGGAAGACATGCTGAACACAATTATAAAAAACATTTTCTCGCCGGACAAGTAGTTCGCCCGGAATCCGGCAAAAACAGGAAAGTGTGTTAAAAGCAAAAGTTTTATTTGAAGCTGATTGGATGTTCGATTAAGGGGTAAGAAGACATGCTAAACACTGATGTGAAAATCATTTTCTACCCGGTCAAGTAGTTAGCCCAGAATCCGGCCCAAACCGGAAAATGTGTTAAAGCACAATGGACACTTATAATGCTTTACTTTGTATTAAATGGTTCGCAAATAAACATTTCCGACTTCCTTTAGAAAGCGCTATGAAAATAGGCCGTTTTCTTGTTATGTCTTTACCTCTCTGGCATTTCGGCGATCCAAATTTTAGGAGTTGGGATATCGTGGCAGGAAATTCAAAAACTCCCAGCAATGTTTAATAGAAAAGGATATATTTGAGATGTCCACCAAAGTCAGAAGCCGCAGATGCAGTTTACCTGATTGTTCTGGTGTTTCATCAGAAGTTCTATGGCTTAAAGTGCCTATTAAAAGTTTTTCTTTGTGGAATAGTGTTGTGAAGCTTGATTGGCTTGCTTTATAAAATGTACCAGAATATGCAATAAGCTTATAAAAAAAACATAGCTGCAGAAATCATTCAGAAACAAATAGCTTATTCAAATCTGAATTATACAAGCTGATTTATGCACAAAATAAAGATCTACTGAGAATTATAAGAAATATCACTTTTATCTTTGTCCAAGCTAGTAAATTGAGCATGTACTGGCCCAAAAAGTTACGCTTTGAAATATTACAGAGAGGAAACTGTTGAAAAAGCTGCTGATCTAGGGGGTAACCATTGTTCCTTGGTTGTTACAGAGTGGGATTGGGGTAGTTTGACGTGCCTATTGAACTTTAAAGGAAAAGCTGTATTTGTAGTTGATTATACGTCCGATTTAGGGGAAAGAAGAGATGCTGAATCCGTATATGACAATCAATTTTTAACCGGACAGCTGGAATCCAGCTGAAACCGGAAAATTTGTTAAAAGTTAAATTTTTATTTGAAGTTTGAATTTTATTTGAAGAAAAATATTGGATATAGGGGTTAGAAGATACGCTGAATTTGTTTTTAGCTTTATTTTTTCCCCAGACAAGTAGTTCCGGAATTCCGCCGTGGAGAAGTAAAGCAGGAAGTTTCGATCTGTTTCGTCAAAAGAGATATGACTTATAGGGGTAAACACACATGCTGAATTCGTATCTGAACTTGTTTTTTTTTCCAGATGATTAGCTATTTAACCTTAATCTGTTTCTAAATTTTAATAGTAAAAATGTTCAAGGAGTCTGGCGAAGACAAGACCCGATTGTCTGGATCAAATATTGAACTTTTGGGATCCCTTCGAAACATTTGGTCTTGTTATACTAGACCAGCAAGTAAAACGATAATAACCTTGTAAAACACTACCGTTATCAAAACAATAGCAATTAAAATATTAGTCAAGTAAAGAATGGATCAGCCCGAATCTAACGAAAACGACTGTGGTTATTTTTCTACCAATTTATAAGCTTTATAACGTTTAGACCACCTAATGTCTGTACCTTAATCGGCTTGTTCTAAAATAACCTGACCTCTAAAGGCTAGATATTGCACGAACTATATACAAAAGTTAAAGAATTGATTGGTTAATTTGCTTGAATGTTAGTTTACCTTCCTGCGGTCTTTCATCTTAAGGGGACTTAAAGGCTTCTGGGCTCTATTACCCCACCATAAGAATAGAATAAATGTTTCAGGGCACAGTTCTGCTCAATTCTGCTGAAGAGCTCAAGAACTACAGCCGAGGTGAGGAGAGTCAGGTTGAAAGCGAGATCAAAGCTCTCAAGGATGCTGGAGCAGATGTTATCGTCTCCGGGGGAAAGATCGGTGAATTGTGCCTCCACTACATCAATAAGTATAATATGATGGCAGTCCGCCTCACTAGCAAATTCGACGTGAGAAGGATAGCTAAGACGACCGGTGCCACTGCTCTACCCCGACTAGTAAGTATCTTCCTGTCGTTACCTTAGTTCCTCTTGGACCTCAAGGGCATTTACGTTGTTCAATAAGAGTCGCCAATCGTCTTGGATGGGCCAGTTTCCATAAATCGTGAAACAGGACGGTTAGGATTAAGAATAATTCCTTCAAGCGTTTTGGTCTTACAAACGATATCTACTGTTTGGCGCGAAGGGTAGCGGGGCGTCTTTTAGCGAGGGCCCATAATATGTCCTTCTCTGAAACAATGTGTGTGCTCGTTTACTGTTTAAGCCCTAGCCGTTAGACCAGCGATATGGCTGAGTTAAGCAGTGGAGGAGGGGTACAAATGCAAGGAGATGTACTGGGATCGTAGTCTGCTATTTGGTCTTTCGTGCGTTTAACACTTTCTGTAGTGGGATTACTCTCGATGACGCTTGAATTCATATACACTGAAGGTCAGTTCCGAGCAGAGTTTAGTGAAGTAGCGCCTACTTTAGACCTACTGAAATGACTACAGTTGGGACCCATGCACTTCAGTTTCTACCAATATAGTGTTATACTTTTTGGCGATTCAGGTCCCATCTAGCGGTTGTGAAAGCCTACTGTAAATCTACTAAAATGACTACTCTACGGGCGAGGAAGTAAAAAGTGAACAAGAACAAAAACACGTGTTGGCTCTTGAGACAACAAGAAAAATTCGAGAACAAAGACAATGATCAATACTGAAAAACTAGCTTTTGGAAAGCAAGGGATAGTAGGATGTTGTTTCAGTTGACATGCTGTATTTTCAGTGGAAATCTGATTGTGACAAGGTATGACCTAGGGCATAGGCTGGTTGTCTAAGAGAGTAAGATGCTTTCATTTTTGCAATGCTGAATAACTAGCTTTTGGAAAGCAAGATATAGTAGGATGTTGTTTGTGTTGAAAAGCTGTATTGTCAGTGGAAATCTGATTGTGACAAGGCATGACTTAGGGCATAGGCTGGTTGTCTAAGAGAGAAAGATGTTCTGTAATTAAAAAAAAAAAGAATATTTTAATTTAATTTTGTATGTGTTTTTTCTGGAAGTAATTTTGTTTACTTATTTTTTGGAGTTGAGCTTCTACTTATTTGAGGAAAAGTGCTCGATGAACATCTGCGGAGATTTATTCAAACAATGTTTACAACGGATACGTCAGCTACGATTCTTCATCAGCGATATTTCGGCCCTTCTTGGCAAGGGTCCTCGTCAGGCTGTCAATCCTCTGGTTCAACTTCGGGGAGGGAAACAAACCTGTAATAAACAACTGAAGCTTCTACCGACTATAAATATCCTATTAAAGTAAATTATCTTCAAATGCCACTATAATTAAAAAACTAGTCCTGAGATTCAATTTTTGACACGGACGCTGTTTTTGCTGCAGGATTTGGGCGACGGCATGAAATATTTTTTTCTGCATACTTGATCGACTTCAGTTTTGTTGTTAATAAATCTATTTTACCAAGTCTGATCCAAGTGATGACCGTGAGGCATGGGGGGATTAACAGAAAGTAGTCCGTTTGGAAGCGCTGAACAGGAATATGGCCAATTCGGTTTATTGATCCATAGTATCTTTAAAAAAAAAATATATATACATTTATGTTAGCCTATTAATGACAACACATTTTATGTTGATGAATAAACGAAAATTCTTCTAGTCCGTTTTAACAAATTCTGCCACAAACAATTTGTCTGTATTAGTTGTTCAGTGCTGTCCTATCGACAACCCTGGTGACAGCGTCTAAAGCCCCATTCCCTTCCAGACAGCCCCCACACCAGAAGAGATGGGTTACTCCGATTTGGTGTACACTGACGAAATCGGTGAGACAATGGTTGTCATATTCAAAAACGACAGCAAAGAAACCCACCTCTCCACAATCGTCATTCGAGGAGCCACAGAGAACCTCATGGACGACGTCGAGCGAGCACTTGATGATGGAATCAACACCTTCAAGTCAATAACAAGGGTAGGTAGTTTTGCATCTAGTCTCAAGACTCGGAAGCCTTTTTACTGCAGTTGTATTATTATTATTAAGACTTGAGTTGATAAAATGTCCGTAGCCGCATTGGCCATCGGCATTTAACGTACCGAATGAATGAAGAAATTATGACGCACTGCCCAAGGACCAGAGATGGGTGAATCCGATCATGAAAGGATTTGAGTAAGAGCTACGAATTCATATGGCACTTGTTGCAGATAAGTCACACATAATTTGGAAAATTCTCGGAAACGCCCCTCCGTGTCCGGAATATTTCAGTCCCGCGAATTGCCCATGTAGGGCATCTATATTCCTACCAACCATCAACTTTGACTCGATTCTTTGCATTTCCACATTTGAAATTTTCGAAGCACACCCATAAAGCCCGGCTACCACGAAATGTTGGAAAAAAGAATGCGACCAATCCTGAACATTACGCTTACGCAGTACTAAAATTAAGATAATTGATTATTGACCTGAGAGATGTCCGGTGTTCCTTCCAACTGCGATGCGCCCACCGTAGTCGTATATGGACAAGATCCTAAAATGGCAGACTTGGGTCAGTACAAGTTTTATCTCCAGCGCTCCATTTGTTTGGTTAAATGCGACGAAATTTCCTTTCTCCCTACTCACAAATCTACCGACCACGGAGACATGCGGTTTGAACACATGGCACACCTAGGCCGTCTTCTCCCGCCCCATAGAAGTTTCACTCGCGGATCATTTCCTCCTTACCATCTAAGCCAAATCAGATTCGGACACAAATGTCTCATCAAGAGCATCTTCTACCAGCCATTAAATTTCACTCGAATTGGAACAAGACTGAAGGTTTCTATGGGATCCCAAAACTTTAATATTTAAGCCAGACTACTGGGCCTCCGGTCTTCGCAAGACTCCTTGAACATTTTTACTATTAAAATTTAGAAACAGATTAAGGCAATTGGCCAAATTTCCAAATTTCCGGTTTCGGCCGGATTCCGGGCAAACTATACTTGTACGTAGGCATGGGCACTGTTCTGTTTTTGCATTCAAACAGGAACAGGCAGAAACAGGTCACATAAGAACAGAAACAGAAAGAAAACAGGAAACTTGAAAACAGGTCCTGTTCTGTTTTAACAGAAATGATGACTTCGAAAACAGAGACAGCTGTTAAACAGGCGAAAAAAAAACAGAATCGTCTGTTTAAAACAGTTTTTTTTTTATTATTTGATTTCCCGTATTTTTGTATTATGTTTATGGCAGAGTTCACCTATAGTTTGCCCTGTACCATGAAGTATCTTAAATAGTTCTTCCTTGCACCGCACAGATGCCTTTCTTCGAGTTCATTTCATAGAACAACAAATATCATGGTCCAGAATTCCAACTGCCTTTATCAATGAATTACACTTTTTCCCGATGGAAAATGAGCCATGGAAGTTTCGTTTGTCTTAACAACAAAATTTTCGCATAGCCTACCTTTATTGTTTGCCATAGTGATCGGTAATAAACTAAAGTTTTCGGATCATACAGACTCAAAGTTAAGCAAGCTTCACTTCGTGACAGTGGTTGGTGATGATGGTCATTTTTTTTGTGAGGGGAGGGTCGCGAGAGATGCTTGTTCAATCAGAATACCGAATAGCTTTTCCTCTGTGGTTTCTTTTGAGCATGGTCATGCAAGGCTCAAAACGCGCGGATTTCTCGGCTGAATGTTGGTCTACTATTCTGCGTTAAATCCGTGAAACGGAGTTTCACTTTCATCATCAAGTTGAACAAATCTCAACTTTTCCGTATAGAACTGAGGTTGTGCCAAAAGCACTGTCAGGAATTCCAGTTATCGTTTGTTTACATCATGAGCCGGTGCGGATGTTGTGATGTCGCTAAGCTAATTTCAGCCTTTCTAGCCTTTTTGAAGTTGAAAGTACCAGTCTTTTGAAATCACATTTAACTTCGCTGAACAGATAATACGTCGTGTCAGCCCTTCTTGGTAATCACATGTTCGGTTTTAGTGGAAAGTTCATTTATGAACACTCCACTCTTGCGGCCGCGATAGCTGGTTTTCCGTTCTCGGTTTTCACCGTTTTATTTTGGCATTCTTATCTCGTGAACCATGACAGACACTAATTTGAAACTTGGTGTACTTATGGGCCTTGGGGTCTAGTTGTGACTTTTGGGATTCAACCCCCGATACACTCTCGGTTCAAGGGCAATTGGTTACAATCCTCCCAGTGACTAATGTTTCCTTTAAAGTTTAACCTAAGAAGGCTGGGATAGGACAATCTAGTATTAACTAGTTACCCATCACTTATTCACTTAAAACAGCTTGAAGAGCCGCTGAAAACGCGTTACTTCGTTCTTCCACTATTCACGAGTAATTGTTTTTCAAATAGTGGAATTTCCATGTGATTTGTGATACCTCTATGCGCTTGTATTTTTGTTGCACGCCTTACGAGAGAGATTTATGATTTTTCTTTTGTTCCGGCACTATTCAATCTTCACCAATCTCACCACTGACCAATGAAAAACAGTGTTTGTGTTTAGATTAAAATTTCCCGAGTCATAGTAGAATTTGCGTTGTGGGGACGGCCGCACATATTCTGACACATATTCATATTCACATATTCAGTATGTTTAATTTAATGACACAAAAATTAGTTGGCTTTTCAGTTAAATTTTAAAGGCTTACCACCATTTTGTGAATTATGTGCAACTGGGCCCGGATTGCCCAGAGTAAATTGTCTGACCAAATTCGCAAACTTGCTAAACATGCCTGGTACTAAGGTGGAAATTTGGAATGCGTGAACATCATTGTCCAGATGGGTCTTTGGACCCACCCAAAGACCCATCTAGAAGTATCTTTCGGTGATACTCCCCCCCCCCCCCCCCACATCCAAACGCTGGCAACTGGGCCCATATTGACCAATGAATTAAACGTCAAGGGCGAATGGTTATTAGGCTGTTCGTACACAATATATGATACAGAGATGGGCGAATCCGAATCCGGATTCGGATTCGAATGCAGGATTCGTCCTTTTGGCCGGATTTGAATCTTCTGCTTTCGGACTCGGATTCCAAACCCTGAATCTTACGAATCCGCTCAAATTTCTATTCTACATCTTTTCAGTTTCCGTTTTCCCAATTTTTACACAGAGGGCTTTCAACAATCAAATTGTTTGGTGTCCACCACCAAATAAATATGTTAAGTAATCTATCACATTATCTGATTACCTGAAATATCAGTGTTTTTTGTCACCTCTGATTTTTAAACTATAACCTATGAACATGATTCAATTTTTGTTAAGATCGGATTCGAATCCGGATTCGATTTCGGATTCGAAACCTCAGCATGAAATGGCGGATTCGGATTCGGACTCGGATTCGTACTTAGCCCTGGATTCGGATTCGAATCCTTTCATGATCGGATTCGCCCATCTCTGATATGATATACGTTATACTTTTACACATCACGTTTGAGCGCTTGCGCACTTGTTCATATTGGACCCGAAGACTGATTCTCCCACGAAGGGTCGGAAGGCTGCAACAGTAGTCTAAGACTTAGCTGACTACGTATCCATTTAGCTCAGTCAAATGCAATTCGCCGTCAGCTTGAGCTGAATAAATATTTACAGTATCTGAAGTTCCTATTTTTTGCTGTTGTTCCTACTATTGCTTGATTTTTGCTCAATATTTTTGATAGCCGTCATCTCATCCACAATTCGCGTGGGTCACTGGTAAGGTTGACAAATTGGCCTCTTTTGGAATGTGGCATTTCGAAATGATGAGTTAAAAGATGTGTTGTACTGCTAAGGCCGGTTGCCCCCAAAAAACAGATTTGGCTGTTTAAACAGGTAAAAAAAAACAGGAACAGGGCAAAACAGGATACACCAAAACGGAACAGAACAGGTGAGAAAAAAAACAGCTGGCTTCAAAACAGCTGTTCTGTTTATTTTGGGTCCCTGAAACAGAAAACAGAAAACAGCAAAACAGGAGGAAAAAAACAGAAACAGAAACAGAAAACAGGAACAGTGCCCATGCCTACTTGTACGGCAAAAAAACTAAAGCTCAAAAATTAATTCAGCACATCTCCTTCCCCTGTATAGAACCTCTAATCAACTTCAGATAAAACTTTATTTTTAACAAATTTTCAGGCTTTTGCCGGATTCCGGGAGAACCATTGTCTGGCGAGAAAATAATTTTCATATAAGTAATCAGCATGCCTCCTTACCACTACATCGAACCTCAAATAAAACTTCTTAAAACAAATTTGTCGGGTTTCAGCCGGATTTCGAACGAACTATAGGTGGGTAAAAAATGATTGTCATAAACGGATCCAGCACGTCTTCATACCCCTAAATCGAACATCTAATCAACTTCAGATAAAACTTTTACTTTTGACAAAGCATGTCCTCTTATCCCTAAATCAACCATCTCATTAGTAGTTAAAAAATGATTTGTTCGCCGCTTAATTGATTCCCCTCCCCCACCCCTAAGTGTAGGGCAACAGAGCCCATCTACAAAACCGACTTGTCCCTTGACCCAAAGGATCCTCACACCAAATTTCAAAAATATCTCATTCCGTTCGAGAATTGTCATGCTGACAGACGGAAAGACGGACACTTTTGCAAAGTTATTGGTATCCCTCCACTTACGTTTTCGAATCCCAAAAAAAATAAAATCGACGAAGCTTAGCTGTGGGAGTTCGTGAGAAACGGCGAGAAGACACATCTAGTCGCACTATGCTATATAATACAGATGGTATACAAGGTATTCAGTACGCAGCACGATGGCCGATTCTTGTGATTTTGTCACGAACGCGACGCGGATTTAGGACGATCACGATCGCAGTCTTGGCATGATTTTGTAACGAACACAATCCCGGATTTGTGATGATTCTGTGACGAACACGACCATTTTTTGACACACGATGGGATTTTCGACATCCCGTATTTATGACGGTTATGTGACGCACACAACGATTTTTTGACGAACACGACCGCAGATTTGTGACGATTTTGCAACGAACATCGTCGCGGATTTGTGACGAACAGAATCGCGGATTTATGACGATTTTGAAACGAACAGAACACAATCCCAAATTTGTGACGAACACGATCGCGGAATTGGGATTAACACGATTGCGGATTTAACAGAGGTTCTTATCGTTATCCATTCTTTATAGCGACGTAAATAACCCAATGATAACATAGTTTAAATGTTTTTATCTAACTTATCCTCTCCTACCTCTAGGACGGCCGATTCGTGCCCGGTGCGGCTGCAACTGAGATCGAACTCGCCCGACAAATTGCGAAGTATGCAGACACATGCCCTGGCTTAGAACAGTATTCGATTAAGAAATTCGCGGAAGCATTGCAAGTTTTCCCCAAAACCCTAGCGGAAAACGCTGGAGTTAAAGCCAACGAGGTCATTTCCCGGTTGTACGCTGCACATGAAGAAGGGAAGAAAAACGAAGGCTTCGACATTGAGGTAAAGTCACTGTGCATGAACATAACTTGCTGTTTCCTTGTGGGACGTGTTTGTGTTTGCTTTCCAGAAGTTCACACCCTGCTTTTTTGGAGTAATATCTTTCCTAACCCCGCCTTTTTTTTTTGCTCTAAGCTCCGTTACCCGCGTCATAGTATAATAGATAGAAAACGCTTGTTTATTGAGCCAAAAGGCAATACAAGATTTTATACACTTTTCACTTTACAAATAAACAGTTACACCTCTGGAATACTATTCTACATAATCTATGTTAAATTTTCATTCCTGAGACTGAATCCTTTAGCCGCATGTTTACAAACCTTTAGGATACATTTGGGGGTTTTAGATTTCAGGATACGGTGAAGCAATACCAACCCCCAAAATATGACGTGAGTAACATGGCTATGAAGTTTGGGGATAAGATGGAGATCAGCCCATATTCCCCTCTTTGTTCCAAGTGCTTTCCACTAACTAAATCCATTCCGTTTACAAAATCTGTCCAATCGCACACATCCGTCGAAAGTCCCCCCATTGTCTCATTATCGACACTTGTCACAGAGAGAAAATACGGATGATAATGAAACAGAAGAAACTAGCTTTCACTTTCTATCCAAAGACGGTACAGAACTTCCATTTGATTTCCATTAACTTTTAGACCTATTTTACCAGATCGTCACGTGAGGCAATGAGACAAGGGGGGACACTCAAGACTAGTCTGCTTGAAAGCACTGAACTGGAATACTGCAAATTACGCTTGCCTACTGCGATCTCTTCATGCAAGAGGTGCCTCTTGGATGAAGAGAACATACGACTAGAGGCCTTTTTCTGCGACACAAATGTGAGCCACACAATTCTGAGTGTTTGTCGTGGAAACACGATTGTGTGCCACGCAGTCGAACCACAAGTTGAAACGCGCGGAAACGCCGTTTTGTCAATTTTTGGGCGGTAATTTCAAATATCTGAAAATAAAAATAAAATTCATGTAAAATCTAAAAAAAATAGAACCCAGGCGTATTTTCTCATCATTCTGTAGAAAAAGTATCCTCAGTTTTAAGTACTATATGCTTGAAAAAGTATTTAGCCTTATTGTTTAGGCACTATTTTGCTGCTTCATTTGAATTTGCCGCCAGAATTGAGACACAAAATCGACAATCACCTCGGCCGTTGTTTGTCAAATTTGAGCGACAAAGCGAGCCACAAAAAGCTTGTTAGTCGCGGAAACACACTTTTCGAGCCACAACCGACCAACAAAACTGTTTGTGGGAGCACGGAAATACGCCTTAGGTTGCACCTATCACTTCGGTGTTTTGAAGCAACGCGGTTGTCGTGAAGCGAAGAGTTCACTAGGTATTTGTCGCCACTATTGTTTATTGTCGCCATTGCATTACTGGTGCATAGTGCGTCTTTGTAAGTGACACACTTTTTCTATGATTTTTCGACGTATGACAGAATCGCATAAAAGTTCACACCGCAACGCAGACTCGATCTTTGTCGCGATCTTCGGCGGAAGGACAACGGCGCACACAGGGCATCATTTTCGTTTATCTTTTCATTGATTTATACTTTCTTATAGCTTATCTTGATCTTCACACGAAAGTCACTGATTAACACACAAGATACCTTTCCACTTTCCAAGTAAACCAAGTAGAGGGCGTACCGGAGTTACCAGTCGGTCAGATAACTTTTGTGGGATTCATTGGTGGGAAATTCAAACGCGTGTGATCAAGGCAGCAACGTTTCGCACTACTAGTACTGCATAATGAGTGGTACCAGAAATTTTCCCTTTCCGTTTACCTAGCTAAAAGTTTTGTCGGTCAGGTTTTGGTTGCTTGTGTTGTAAAATTCGCAACTCGAACAGTCGCGATTAATTTGCACTTCTTTCCTTTTCGTTTACGTTGTCCAAAGGTAATAAAATTAGACTGTCGGCTTTTGTAATAAAACTTGTCCGATTTTTAGGTCACTGGCCTTCAAAATTGTAAAACCTCGATCGATACTGATCAGGGCTAAAGATTTTGCTCAAAAAATGCATGGTAATAGGAAAGATTGATATGATCCCGCGTAGGAAACAAATTATGTCAAAGTCAGGGTTTATTCACTGAAGATACGATCCTCTTTTTTTGTTGCAATAGCGCTGCCGCATCGCTGCTGCAGCACTTCTTTGCTTTTGCACAATATGCGTTTTTGGACTCACTTTCTTCTTGGTTGAAGCGGCAGCGCTGCAGCATCTTGCAGGGAAGCACGGACTTGGTCGGTGAGCAAGTCCGCGATTCTCGAGAAGCGCTGCCGTCTTCCTCGGAAGCGCTGCAGTGCAAAAACGGATGTAGAAAGAATCAGTCCGGAATCGGCCGAGAAGTGACCTGCAGCATGCAACAAAAACGAGGCTACGGTATAGGTAAAAAATAAATCGGCATAGTGAATGATGCTGTGAAATCTTAACTTTTTCAGGGAGAAGGAGCAGCGCTCTTGGATTCCGTAGCTGCTGAAATCATGGACTTGTTCGTGACAAAGCACTGGGCCTTGAAATACGCTACTAGCGCTGCATGCACCATCCTCCGGGTGGACCAGATTATTATGGCCAAGAGAGCAGGGGGCCCCGCGGCCAAACCCCCCGGCGCCCAGGACGCTGATGATGACTGATTGAAATCGAAGTGCTACAATGTGAATACCGCTAATAAAATCAGGATCTCTGACGCCTCGACTCCAATTTCGTACTTTTCGTCACTAATGTCAATGCAGCAAATTAAAATCCTGTTTCTGCGCTTTACTTCTTTGAAACCTGCTATGCATGCTAACACGAACTGAATGGGATATTTTGCGTGAGTAGCTAGGCTTCTATGTTAATATGACTAAGTCCGAAACACGCCATTGAACGGGGGGAAAAAACAAACCGATGAAAAATATACCTCAAAATAGTAGTATGAAGTAGTACGAAAAAGTAGCATGCAGTACTAACTGGTGCTACTACATGCTTCTACTTCAAGGCTACCGTGTTACTGCATACTACTACATGCTACTGTTAGCAAGACTGGATGCTACAATGGCAAGACAGGATGCTACTGGATACTACCACTTAAGATTGGAGCAGTCTGAGGCACATTAAATGATAGTATTATTTTCTTTTTCGTACTACTACGCAGGCTGCAAATTTTTCATCAGGAAGGAATGTCGCCAAAACAAACCATCTAAATTAATTCAGACCCTGTGTAAACCAGTGTTGTCGTGACTTTTCTGACTCTTCGCTGAAAACACAGCCATTCTTCGTCGACACGAAGAGATAGTCCTGAAGAGTATTGACCTCGACTGAAGATGCTATCCACGCGAAAATGATACTGGATGATGCCGTCCGCACGGAAACGGGTTGAGACAGAAGATTTCATCTTCTTCTACCCGTTCAACAGAGCTCGAGGAGCGTCATTGAACGTGAAACACCCCTCTGTTGGATGCTGACCTTTGAGATTTTCACTTGAAAATGGCCGTGGTGGTGGAGGGCATCGAAAATTTTCCAAGGCGTGTTTCATCGGCCGGTTACCACACATTTGTTTTAAGGGAAATAGAACTCACACACTCAACCCCAATTTGAACTGTTTTTTTGCGATATTTTTAATAACCTTAAAGTAATAAGTACAATCCAAAAGGACATGTAGTTAGTAATTCATTCTGTTTCAGTGGTATTTCCAACTGTTCTCGTTTGTTCAACTGTTGTTGTTCCCGAGATTGTATACTTATCTCCATTGTTAGCATTTATCTGGTTACGCTTGCCACGTTTATTCTCTTTATGTGACGTATCAGGCTCCCGATCATTAGTTGCGTTTTTGCAGATACCATGGTATTTGATACCACTGTCTTAAGTCGTTTTTGCAGTTATGGTGGTATCTGATACCACGGTCAAAAGGCGTGTTTGCAGTAATCGTGGTATCTGAAAAAGTCATCTCACTTTCATCAATTTTTTGTCAAATTGGTGGGGAAGAAGTTTGGCACTTAGTGATGTGACTGAATATCTGTTTTTACGGCACTTGCCCTTCGGCAAAGTGCCATATAGCGATCGCAGTTTCTTTCGGTCGGTCTGTCCAGGTTTTGCTAGTTCGGGCACTTCCACATAAGCTAAGACGATGAAACTTGGCAGGCATATTAGGGACCCCAAATCATTAAAGTTTAACTGAAAAGGGCTTAGAATGGACAATCTTGTTACCCATCACCCGGTCATTTAAAGAGGCGTGAAAACCCGATAAAAACTCGTTACTGTGTTGCTTCAATATTCACGAGTAATCGATTTTCATATAGTGGAATTTCCCTGTCGGATCTATGGTACCTCCATTTGCTTGCTCCTGTGGTATGGATGACGGACAAAATTTACGAGAAATAAGTGTTCGTGCAGTGAGCAGTGATCATCTAGTTCACCGCTGGCCACTGAAAACCGGAGTTTATGTTGAGATTGAAATTTTCCGCGTCATAGTAGAATTTCGCGTTGTAAGGACGGCTGTACATATCCTGAATGTCATACTGAAGCAAATAGTGAAAAATAAATAAAAATCCTTTACACAATCCAAATAATGCAGCTTATTCAGTTAGATCATACAAAAATATGTTGGCTTTTCAGTTAAACTTTAAGTTGGAAATAGTCACTTCCTCGATCCAAGCATCGTGAGGGAGTGGAAGGAGGGCGAATCCGGAATCTTGAGGTATTTATAACTTTTGAACGGGTGATCGGATCTTATAGAAACTTGAAATTTGGAAAGACCTCGTGCCTCAGACGACCAACTTAAAATCTGAACCGGGTCCCGCGACTTTTCGGGGGAGCGGGAGGGGGCAACCGGAAATCTTGGGAAACGCTATGACTGGAGGAATCGAGATGAAATTTGGTGGGAAGACACCAAGCAAACACTACATAGATCATTGAATAACCGAACCAGATTCGGGCGGGGAGGGCGGTCCAGAATTCTGGTGATCTCGCGAGTGTGGTACTTCCTGCTGTAATAAGACGATGAAACTGGGACGGCGTACCGAGGACTCGGAACAAAGTGACTTGAGAATAGTCGTTTGCATGATCTGACCATCGTGGTGGAAATGGAGGGATGGGGAATCCCAAATCTAGTGGCATTCATAACTTTGAACGGTCGATTTTGAAATTTGAATGCAACTCCGCAAGTGGATAGAAGTATCGTCTCAGATCTTCTGTTAAGTCCGGACCGGATCCGATACTTGTGGGGGAGTCGAAGGGGCACCGGACTTTTCGTGAAACGCTTAGCATCGAGGAATCGGGATGGAATTTGGAGGGAAGAACAAACATAAGCCGTAGATACGCTATTGACAGAACTAGACCATATCGGGGTTCTTTGGTGGGAGTTGGAGGGGGTTTCCCAGGATTCCGGTGATCGTGAGTAAGGATACTTCCATATATGCTAAGGACGATGAAACTTGGCTGGTATTTTAGTGACCCAACTAAATAGACTGAAGATCCTGACACAATGTCCTAGGAAAACTTCCGTTTCTTGATCAGACCATTTTCGAGGGAGTTAAGGGGAGAGGAATCTGGAAATTACTGATTTCTGTAGATTGCGAACGTGGGGTCCGATTCGAGTAAAACTGCTGTGGTGATAAGGACTGATGACCTATACAGGCAAGACGTGTGTCTGAGCCACATACGGAAATTGTTGGAGGGGGGGGGTGCCTGGAAACTTTGTGACATGTACAAAAACCAAACGAATGGGATGCAACTTTGACAGTACTGATTTTATGCGACCTAGTTTGTTTTTTGCGGTTCGGACTGGATCCGGACAGCATAGGGCGATGAACCGGAAATTTGCAGATTTGCTTCTGTTGGAGTCAAACTTGAAGGATGAGAAAGGAGGTGTCTATGTGTCCCTGTCGTATTTGGTCACAGTCTGGGGAGTCCGGAAATGTTGTGGCTCGCATAAGGGTAAGACGAACGGAGGAATTTGAAAATAGTAGAGATACGGTGTTCCCTAGATTACATAGTCTAGGGTCCGGACCGAATCTGAACACGGTAGGGGGGGGGGGGGGGGGGGCTACCATAGATTTTCGAAAAATATTGTGCCCTGACATTTGCTCTAGGTGATTGGAGGCGATGACGGGAATTCTCAAGCTAGATGTTCTATTTCTAGGTCCGATCCTTGGAGGTTGAAGGGGGTATTTTGTGACGTTCTCATCTACTTTCTTGCAACCCCTACTCGTAACAAGTGCCATATGAGCTCGTAGCTCTTTTTCTTTTCCGATGAATTCGAAAAGCGCAATTTTGGCAATTCTCGGTTTTGCAGAGCAACCGTATATCAGATACCACGGTAACTGGAAAAACGACTAATTGCAGATCCAGTTACCGTGGTAACAGATACCATTATTGTATCTGCAAAAACGCAACTATTGTTTTCGAGAAGCGTATTCGTCCATTTCGGCGCGGCTTCGGCGACTACGCCGAAGATGACGATGGTATAACAGCAAATTTTTACTTACAAGTCTCTTCCTTGTCTCACAGCTTTTAATTCGATTTTGTTTTGCCCAGTATGTACCATCCCACTGAGGTTGTCAACCCTCGAAAAGTTCAAAATGGAAGGTTCTGTATCCCCATCCTACACCCATGGTTAAATCCGAGTAAAGAAGGTTCCGGTTTGATCGGGCCCCTTATACGTGTGCGAAGTTTCTTTTTCCTAGCTTATGTAAAAGGGCTTGAACCAAACTGAAATACTCTGATGATTATATCTCCTTGCCGATGCAAAATCTCCGTCCTATCTGGGTATCTAGCTGAACAAAGGCAGAAGGGGTGTCACAGTTGCTCCCAAAGATCGCCGTGATTGCTCATGATATGAGTCCTTGAGTTTGAGTCGTTACGGAGACGCTTGCTCCTTCTTCCTGAGGATCACTGGCGTGTTTTGGACTTAGAGAGCGTGTTCCCCCCTTCTAACAATAGTTACTGTGAGTTACTATTTCCGTTCCGTCCCATGGAAAGTTACTACGCTGACCGTTCCAATCTTCTCGAAATAGTAAGTAATAGTTGCTATTTTCAGGGGCGCCCCGATGGGGGGGAGGGGTTCGGGGGGGGGGGGGGGGGGTGCTGTTCCCCCCCCCCCTCCCAGAAGGTCTGTGAAAAAAAAATCAGGTAAATTTTGACTGGTGCGGCGAAGTCGCGCCAGTCAAAATTTGTCAAATTCACCTGAACTTGATGATTTTTATGGAGTCTACCGGATTATTGCTGCGGGCATCAACCGAATTTTTTTAAGGAATCTACCGGAACTTGTCTCAGGGAATTTACTGGAGACTGGATCAGGGGATATACCGGACTTTGACCCACGGAATCTACTAGAATTTTGGAATCTACCGGAATTTAGCCCCTGTAATCTACCGGAATGTTGCTCAGGGAATCTACCGGAATTTTGCCCATAGAATCTACCGGAATTTGGCCTAGGGAATCTACCGGAATTTCCTCCAGGAATCTATCGGAATTTTCCTCAGGGAATCTACCGAGATTTTGCTCAGGGAACGTACCGGAATTTTGCTCAGGGCATCTAACGAAATCTTGCTCAAGGAATCTACCGGAAGTCGCCTCAGGGAATTTACTGGAGACTGGATCAGGGTATCTACCGGACTTTGCCCCACGGAATCTACTAGAATTTTGGAATCTACCGGAATTTAGCCCCTGTAATCTACCGGAATGTTGCTCAGGGAATCTACCGGAATTTTGCCCAGGGAATCTACCGGAATTTTCCTCCGTCTCGGGGAATTTACTGGAGGCTGGATCAGGGGATCTACCAGACTTTACCCCACGGAATCTACTAGAATTTTGAAATCTACCGGAATTTTGCTCGGAGAATCTACCGGAATTTTGCTCAAGGAATCTACCGAAACTTTGCTCAGGTCATCTACCGAAATCTTGCTCAAGGAATCTACCGGACTTTGTCCCACGGAGTCTACCAGAATTTTGGAATCTACCGGAATGTTGCTCAGGGAATCTACCGGAATTTCGCTCCGGGAATCTACCGGAATTTTGCTCCGGGGAATCTACCGGAATGTTTCTCAGGAAACCTACAGGAATTTTGTTCAGGGCATCTACCGAAATCTTGCTCAAGGAGTCTACCGGAACTTGTCTCAGGGAATTACCTGGGGGCTGGATCAGGGGATCTACCGAATGTTGACCCACGGAATCTACTAGAATTTTTTGGAATCTACCGGAATTTTGCTCCGGGAATCTACCAAAAGTTTACTTAGAGAATCTACCGGAATTCTGCTCAGAGAATCTACCGGAATTTTGCTCAGGGAACCTACCGGAATTATGCTCGGGGCATCTACCGAAATCTTGCTCAAGAAATCTACCGGAACTTGTCAAAGGGAATTAACTGGAAGCTGGATCAGGGGATTTACCATTTTGACCCACGGATCTACTAGAATTGTTGAACCTACCGGAATTTTGCTCAGGGAATCTACCAAAACTCCGCTCTGAGAATCTACCGGAGTTCTGCTCAGGGAATCTACCGGAATTTTGCTCAAGAAATTTACCAAAACTTTGCTCAAGGAATCTACCGAAGTCTTTCTCAAGGAATCTAGCGAAGTCTTTCTCGAGGAATCTACCGAAGTCTTTCTCAAGGAATTTATCGGAACTTGTCTCGGGGAATTTACTAGAGGCTTCATCAGGGAATCTACCAGACTTTGCTCCACGGAATCAACCAGAATCTGGCTCAGGGAATGTAGCGGAATTTTGTTGCTTACCGGATAAGTATAGACTCACAGCTTACCAGGATGACTCCGGCACACAACTTACCACAGTGGTTCTTGCAGACAGACAACAAAGCGTACCGGAACATTCATCGTGTGATTCCGGTAATCTCCTAAGTTTCTGTAGCTTTCAGTATTAAGGCAACTTACTGAAATCCATCATTTCCAACTACAAATACTGTTCCAGGAATAGTTTCACGGTACCGTCTACTCCAGTTTCGACAGCTTCCTCGAGTCCTCACCGGTGATAAGCCGAGAAGAGTTCAAAGACCAGTTAGCCTTGTTCCGACATGATATCAAAAGTCGCCAGGAGAGACTCGAAACAGACAAAAAGAAAATATTCGAAGTTTTTCGTGAATTGGAAGATGTCTTCACAAGTATGGAAAGCTTTCAAGCTGGCCAAGACAATCCCTGTTACCTAAGCAAAAGGGGAAAGACGTTTTAGCAAGATGAGTGTTGGTTAAGGCCACTTTGCGTTCAACATTGGCTGACCAGCATCTGTTACTAATCGCACTTGAAACCGATCTAGTTGACGAATCTGAAATTGGATGTGTTGTGAACAAATGGAAAACTTGATGAAAAAAGGTGTAGGGTGGGTTGAAAGTCGAGGACTTTTTAGTCTTAACGGACAATCTTAAAGTTTAACCGAATAGGTCTAAGGTCCAACACGCTTAGTAACATATCACTTATTCAATTAAATATTCCTGAAAACCCGATAAAAATGCGTTACTTGGTTTCTCCGTTATCCCGGGATAGTCGATTTCATCGAATTTGTGATAACTCTTATGTGCTTGTCCCTCTACGCTTGAAATATTTACCAACTAGAAATGTAAGCCATTGCCAGAAAATGAAAGAAAAATATCAGATTCGTTGCAAGATATATCCTAAAATCATTTTCTTATTTTATCGTGCAAAACGGATACGTCAGCTGAATTTTATTAGAGCTATATTTCGGCCCTTCTTGGCAAGGGTCCTCTTCTGACTCAAAGCCGCTCAAGTTCGTTTTCCCACAAGTTTTGTTTTCCCACAAGTTCGTTTTTTTCAACTTGAGCGGATTTGAGCCTTAAGAGGACCCTTGCCAAGAAGAACCGAAATATAGCTCTAATAAAATTCAGCTGACGTATCCGTTTTGCACTATTAAATATTATTCGCAGTCAGCTTGGGCTGAAGGAATATTTAAAATTCAAAATGTTTAAATTTAAATTCTCCGCATCTGGATGAATTTTGGTTTGCCATGCAAGCAGCCCAGGCTCTGAAATTTATTACGAAAACTAAAAAATCCCTCAGATGTGTTCCAAATATTTCAGTATTAAATATCAGAACGAAAAGAAGCTGCCTTTTCAGTTAAAGTTTAACGAGCCTATTGTGTGTTATTTGTAACACATAATAGAAGTGAGAACACAATGGTAGGCCTATTCTAGAGTTTTTGCAGAGATGGTCATTACGGTGACATTTCCTATAAAACCTGAAAAATTTCGGTAAAACTTCGAAAAATTCCGGTAAAATTTTGAAGCTGCACCATCGGGACGCCCATGCTAACCGTGCTTGGGAGCGTGGTAAGCGTAGTTACTACGCATCTCTGCATCGTGATTGGTTGGATTCGCCCGTGGCATGATATCCTGCTGCAAAATAGAAAAATCGTTCCAGCCTTGACGAAAGAAAGCCAGAAGTCGTGACCAGGAGCGTCCCGAGCCTTTCTTCATTGGGGGGGGGGGGGGGGGCGCACCTGGTAAAATTGACCACATCGGTACCTGATTTTTACTGAATTTATTCAAAAAAAAATTGTAAAAACACAGCGAGTTGCCTTCATGAAGCTTCAACGTAAAGAGTTGCAGAGTATATACTAACAAGTCGAAAGAGAACAAGACCAAAGGTGTCGATGGGATCCCAAAAATCTAAGATTTGATCCAGACAATTCAATCTTGTCTTCGCCAGGCTAAAAAATCCCTCAGATGTGTTCCAAATATTTCAGTATTAAATATCGGAACGAAAAGAAGCTGCCTTTTCAGTTAAAGTTTAACGAGCCTATTCTGTGTTATTTGTAACACATAATAGAAGTGAGAACACAATGGTAGGCCTATTCTAGAGGTTTGGCAGAGATGGGCATTACGGTGACATTTCCTGTAAAACCTGAAAAAATTCCGGTAAAATTCTGAAGCTGCACCCCCCCCCCCCTCCCCCCCTATCAAGAAGGTATCGGGACGCCCCTTCTTACCATGCTTGGGAGCGTGGTAAGCGTAGTTACTCCGCATCTCTGCAACGTGATTGGTTGGATTCACCCGTGGCATGATATCCTGCTGCAAAATAGAAAAATCGTTCCAGCGTTGACGGAAGAAAGCCAGAAGTCGTGACCAGGGGCGTCACGAGCCTTTCTTCATTGGGGGTGGGGCGCACCTGTTACATTGACCAAATCGGTACCTGATTTTTACTGAATTTATTCCAGAAAAACTTGTAAAAACACAGCGAGTTGCCTTCATGAAGCTTCAACGTAAAGAGTTGCAGAGTATATACTAACAAGTCGAAAGAGAACAAGACCAAAGGTGTCGATGGGATCCCAAAAATCTAAGATTTGATCCAGACAATTCGATCTTGTCTTCGCCAGGCTAATCATCCGAGAAAACTGAGTTCAGATATTCTATCTACCTATCTATACCTCTATAAGCCATATCTATTTTGACGATATTGACCGAAACTTCCTGCTTTACTACTGCCAAATTTGCGGTTTCGCCCGAATTCCGAGCGAACTACTAGTCCAGCAAAAAAAAAATTCAGAAACGAAGCCGGCGTATCTCCTTATCCCTATAAAGAAACCTAATCAACTTTAAATAAAATTTTGACTTAAAATGCGGGTAAAACCGGGTTCCGGACTAATTATATGTCCGGGTGAAAAATTATCATTATATACAGACTCAGCGTCTCTTCTTACCCCTAAATATATCATCTAATCAACTTCAGATAAAGCTTTTACTTTTAACATATTTTCCGGTTTTGGCCGGATTACAGGCGAACTAGTTGTCCGGCGAGAAAATGGTTTTCACCATCGGGCTCAGTATGTCTTCTTAGCCATAAATCAAACATTTAATCAACTTCAAATGAAACTTTTACTTTTAACCAACTTTCCGGTTTTTGCCGGATTCCGGACGAACCACTCGTCCAGCGAGAAATTGGTTTTCACCATCGTGCTCAGCATTATCCCATAATCGACTGTCATATAAGCTGTTTAAAAATATTTTGTTTGTCCCTGAAATTGAACCCCCTCCCCCACCCCCAAATATAGGGATACAGAGCCCATCTACGAACTCGACCTTACCCTTGATCCAAACAATCCTCATACCAAGTTTCATCAAAATATCTCATTCCCTTCGAGAGTTATCGTGCTTACAGACGGACGGACGGACGGACAACAAATGCGATGTCAAGGGTATCCCTCCACTTACGTTTTGGGATCCCAGAAATTGGCTCGTTTCCACACTTTTCCGCTTGTGTTTTTTGGGATCCCAAAACGTAAGTGGAGGGATACCTATGATATCGCAAAAAATGTCCGTCTGTCCGTCTGTCCGTCTGTACGCACGATAACTCTCGAAGGGAATGAGATATTTTGATGGAACTTGGTGTGAGGATTTGTTGGGTCGTCAGACCAGTCAAGTTCGTAGATGGGCTTTGTAGCCCTACATTTAGGGGTGGGGGAGGGGCAGGGGCGTCGCAAGTGCATATTCGGTGGGGGGGTGCAGAGCCAAAATTTTACCGAATCTTTCAAAAATTTTACCGAATCCTAGAACTAAGAATTCGAGCTTTAAATTATGGAGCAGAAACGATTACGTAGGAAGAGTAACAATAAAGGGCAGCATTAAACACGATAAGCCAACTATTAGGTGTTCTGGCGAAGCCCACATGGATAATATATTGCCGGCATGATTGCAGTAACAGCTTCTATCTATTACAGCCAATAGAAAATTAAATCGAGCGCCGCAGGCGAAAATTTTCGAAATCAATTTTTTTTTCTGTAGGCTAAAATTTAACTGCTTCTCTTACAAATTCTAACATTTATCGTTGATTAAATACCGAGACTTTAAGAAGTTCCAGAAACCGGACGGAGCGACGTTCCAGAAGCAGCAAAACTGTAGTCTAGTCAATATACTACCCATAATCACATAAAGTGAACGCCGCAGGCGAATTTTTTTTTGCTTTTCCTGCCAAATTTAATTTGTATACGACCAGTGCTTCACCCGACCTCTTCTGAGCTTCGAGCTTCGTGGTAACTTCCGAATCCTGGCAATTATAACGAGTAAATTACCGAATCCCAGTTATTATACCGAATAAGTTTAGACCGATAGCATGATCGGGATTCTGTATAACTACCGTATCCCGGTTATTATACCGAATTGTTTTAGTATCGAAAGACTACCGAACAATATTCATATTCGGTATACTTTCGTCGAAACTGGAACAAAGTCAGGATTGGTGTTCCTAATCCTGGAAATTATACTGAATAAATTACCGAATCTCAATCCTGATACCGAATAATTTTGAACCAATAGCTTATTCGGGATTCTGTGTAACTACGGAATCTCTATAAATATACCGAATAGTTCCGGCATCGAAATATTACCAAATGATTTCAGTAAATTCTCTCACCAAATTCGTGATAACTACCGAATAATGGCAATTATACCGAATCCCGATCATTATACCGAAGAGATTTGTGCAGATGGCCTATTTAGGATTCTGTATAACTGTCGAATCCCCGTAAATATACTGAATAGTCCTGCTATCGAAAAAATACCGGACAATTTTAGTAAAATTTTGGGCCTCCCGGCCCAAAATTTTACCGAATCTCAAAAAGGTGGGGGGGGTGCTGCACCCCCCCCTTGCGACGCCCCTGGGGAGGGGGTTCAAATTAAGGGGCAAACAAAATATTTTGAAACAGCTAATGTGATACTCGATTATGGGGTAAGAAGACATGTTGAGCACTATGGTGAAAACTATTTTCTCATCGGACGAGTAGTTCGCCCGGAATCCGGCCAAAACCGGAAAGTTTGTTAAAAGTAAAAGTTTTATTTGAGGTTGATTAGATGTTCGATTTAGGGGTAGGAAGACATGCTGAGGACGATGGTGAAAACCATTTTCTTGACGGACAAGTAGTTCGCCCGGAATCCGGCCGAAACCGGAAAGTTTGTTAAAATTAGAAGTTTTATTTCGAGTTGATTAGATGTTCGATTTCGGGAAAAAGACATGTTGAACACTTATGTTAATACAATTTTCTACCCGGACATGTAGTTCGCCCGGAATCCGGCGAAAACCGGAAAGTTGGTTAAAAGTAAAAGTTTAATCTGAAGTTGATTAAATGTTTGAATCATGGGTAAAAAGACATGCAGAACACGATGGTGAAAATCATTTTCTCGCTGGACAACTAGTTCGCCCGGAATCCGGCCAAAACCGGAAAAACTTTTTAAAAGCAAAAGTTCGATTAGATCACAGATTAAGGGGTAAGGAGAGAGGCTGAGTCGGTTTATGACAATGGTTTTTTACCCGGAAATATAATTATTCCGGAATCAAGTTTTAACTGGATTTTTTTTTTTAAGTCAAACTTTTATTCAAAGTTGATTACATGTTCTTTATAGGTATAAGGAGATACGCTGGTTTTGTTTCTGTATTTATTTTTTGCTGGACTAGTAGTTCGCTCGGAAATCGGCAGGAACTCTGGGTCAGTATCGTCAAAATAGATATGGCTCATAGAGGTCTATCTGAACTTGGTTTTTCTCTGATGATTAGCCTGTCCAAGACTGGATCTGGCGAAGACAAGACTCGATTGTCTGAATCAAATATTAGATTTTTGGGATCCCATCGACACCTTTGGTCTTGTTTTTCATGGATACGCCGTCACTAGCGTTTTACCTTCCGAAGACCTTTATAGTTTTGCCAACAGGACTTAAAATAATCGCAAAAACAGTTTTGCTGCATAGCCACAACGTCGGTAACGGCTATGTCCATGATTGATAAAGGCGCCGCAGGCGAAAGTTTTTGAATTCGCCTTTTCTTTTCTTGCAACATTTAACTAGTTCCCATGCAAATTCTAGCTTTTAACATAGTTCAAGCCCCCAAAAATTCCAAGCCTCAAACGCCAACAAATGAGGCAACCTTTGTCTAACTAGTGAAGACTGCGAAATGCGCCGCAGGCGAAATTTGTGGAAACACTGATGATACAAAAAAAGCTACTTTTGAAACTAAAACGCTTGGGTGTGGGGGGACAAAATTTAGCTTGGATGGAGGATTTCCTAACCTCCAGAACACAGCAAGTACGAGTGGATGTCCAGCTGAGCACCACGGAGGTGATTGTTCTTAGCGGTGTACCACAAGGAAATGTTCTCGGTCCCCTTCTCTTTAACATTTACATAAATGACTTAACCGAAGGCATCAGCTCTCCGGTTATGCTATACGCTGACGACATTAAGCTGTACAGAGGCATAATGGGATTGAAGGATGCCGAGTCTCTTCAAAAGGACCTTGATAAGATCTGCCAGTGGAGTACCGATAACCCCCGCCCTTGACCATCGGTTACACCTTAGACGGAAGGACGATTTCGAGAACCACCTCTGAGCGTGACCTCGGGGTAGTAATGGACACAGATCTAAAATCTTCAACGTATTACGAAACTATCATCAAGAAAACTACAAGAATTGTGAACCTTATGAGAAGGACATTTACATTTAAGGACAATTCACTATTTCCTATTTTATTTAAGGCACTAGCTCGCCCGCTAATTGAATATGGCCACGCAGTAACAAGGCCCTTCTATACCAAGGATGTTATCGCCATTGAGCAAGTTCAAAGAAGAGCAACAAAAACAGTGCCAGCCATTCGCCATCTGCCTTATGAAAACCGGCTTCAAAAACTACGATTACCCGGTTTATCTTACAGATTTCTTCGAGGTGATTTGATCGAAACTTTTAAAATTTGCCATAGTTATTATGATAACATTAGGCCTGATGATGTCTTCACCTTCAATCACAACGGTCTCAGAGGACAGAACTTGAAACTGAGTGGTAAGAAATTCCGAAAAGACATCGGAAAATGGAGCTTTAGAAACCGAGTAGTAGAATGTTGGAATAATCTCCCAGAAAGTGCTGTAAATGCCGAAAATATCAACCAGTTCAAAGCAGATGTCGACTACCACCTGGCTGAAATTCAATTTAGTGTGTGAAGTGTCCGAGAAATTTGTAGAGGCGAAAGCCTTTTTACTGCAATTATATTATTATTATATTATTATAAAGGTGCCTTTCTGCGATCCCAAAATTATCTATTCAACCCAGAGTTGTCTGGCAACGAAAGGGGAGATCCAGGGTAAAGTGGATACAAAGTACATTTGTTCGGAATTTACAGCAAAGAAAAGTAGGCTAGTTTTCACGTCAAGAGGCGTTCTTATTCCTGAAGTACTGCAATCCTAAGAAGTAAAAAAAAGGAACAGCAACCAGCTGAAGCTACCGTAAATGGTAAAGAACGAGAGTAAATGCCACTTAAGTTACCGAACTGGGTAACTGGGTTGAAGCAAATAATGAATCTTAGTATATCGAAAAACTAACTAAAAAAATAAGGAACAGACCGAATTCGTGATGGAATAAAACTCTCGTTAGAACCGGATTCGGTTGTTTTATGTGGTGGACCATAGAAACGGACTAAAGAAAAATCCGGTGAATTACCGTATTCGGTAACGTATCAGAACCAAACTAGACCTACGTTGCCTGGGCAACGTGAAGTGTTGCGGCAACCTTTGTCCGGCTTCGACGATTAAAGTGTTGCGAGAGCAACACTTTGGTTTTGTTTTTTCGCTGTCGGTTAAATGTTGAAGTTGTCAACTTAGCCAAGCTTTTAAAACGGTATGTTCTAAAAAGAATCATCGCATGATCAAAAGCTATTGTTCAGCGTTGTAAAAACAACAACAAAAGAATGTCTGAAGAAGGGACTAAATTGACTTTGCAGTCAGTTGAACTTTATCCTTTTCAATCGTAGACATCGTGACGGATGAAGACTTGGAACAATATCTTATATAATCTAATTGGTATTATAAAGCTATCCGTAACTTTTCAGGATTAAAATACCATAGATGACACTATTAATTATTACAAGACTACCTCATTGTTTTACATTATCGTTTGTACCCGTTGCGTAAACAGTTAATCGTAGGTTTCAGCGATAGACCATTGATACAAACTTTCTTACCGTCAGATTTATAGAAATCGAATACAGTGTGCACCAATTTACAAAAGTTCTAGCCCCTCGTGAACTGATTCTTACTTACAAGTCCCTCTCCCGTGATAGACATCAAGTTCACCGGATAAGAATAATGCAAATCTAGCAAATCTAGCAAAACTTGCAAACCCCTCATCACTGAAGATGATTGTAGCATAACAGCCGATTATTACTTACAAGTCCCTTGCATGTCTTACAATTGAGAACCAAATTGTTCTTAGCATCGAATACACCGGAAACAAATAATAGGTACACCAACTAGCAAAAGCTGCAAACCCCTCATTGCCGAAGATGATTGAGCTAATAGTTGACTGCTGCACACATGTCCCCTACATGTCTCACAACTGGTATCGCCTATTTTTGGTTTCAGTGTGTACCTAACTACTGAAGTTGTCAACCCCTTGAAATTTCCAAACTGGTGTAGACTATCTCATGAAGGAATTTTTGTACCAAATATGGATGACATATACTTTGATCAGCTCATCAATGGCTATCGATTGCCGTCGAAAAAAAAAAATTCTACCTGTCTTAGTTCAAAAGTTGACTTTTTTGCCGTAGGCCAACTTTCTAACGTCACCACTTAGAAAGGAGCAAAGGAGAAGCTCTAGTTTCTTTAGCAATGATAGAACTTTTAAAGTTTAAGAGGTACATCTGATACCATTTCTCTACCGTATACCCAAGTGCAAAAAACGAACTCAGCTGAAATCGCGAACAGACATGGATAGAAACAACAGATGGCAGCACTTTCGAACCCATGGGAAAAAAACACTTTTATGTTTCTGTAGATTTTTTTATTTATCACTCAAAGAAGATATGTTGGCTGTGGGGCCGGGTAACTGCCGCATATATTTAACACTTATAGATTTTAGTCCATCTTCAATTTGAAACTGGTGCCTGCCTGCTTGCGTGCTAGAATGGAGCTTTCCACTCCAAAGCAGAAACATGGTTTGATGAAACGAAAGGTTCGCTACACAACTTCAGATAGTCCTCTCTGACATAGGCTATATAACTCCACTTCATTCCGCACACCGTCGGCTCTGGCTCGAGGACAAGCAAAAACCATCCTTATTGGCCCCAGGCAAGAGTTCTACGGAGCTTTCCGAAATGTAATGTCATATTCATCAATCCGGCCTAAGGTTCACACTTTCCGTAAAAACAGCACAGGTTAGACCTTTACCAGTTACCAGGAATAAAATAAAATCGGCGGCATAGGAAAAAAAAACTTGCTCTCGCAACACAATGAACCTCACCGAATTTAATTATAAATGGACTGACCGAATGCGACCGAATTAACGAATTCGGTAGAGAATGAGACCGAATAAACAGGTTAGATCACCGAATTTACGCACGGACGGACCAAATGCGGCTAAATCGATGCGGACTGAACCAAAGTTGGATGAATTATCGTATTCGGTCACGAATGAGAAATAAATGGATCTGATTAATGACCGAATTATGAAATGGACTGACCGAATGCAACCGAATTACCGAATTGGGTAAAAGAATGGAACCAAATAAACGGGTTAAATCACCGAATTTAGGCAAGGACGGACCGAATGCGATAAAACAGATACGGACTTGAGAAAAGTCCGGTGAATTACCGAATTCGGTAACGACTTAGACCAAATAAACAGGTTAAATCACCGAATTTACGAAGGGACAGACTGAATGCGGTGAAATTGATGCGGAGTGAACAAAAGTTGGATGAATTAGCAAATTAGATAAAGAAAGGGGAACCAATAACACGTTAAATCATCCAATTTCGAAATGCGGGCACCAACGATTTTTAGGAAAAGGCCATCACGGCTTCGACGTGATGCCCGTCTGGCCGAACTTTCTTCTGCTAAAATGTGACCAAATGCCAAAAGCGTGGGGGGGGGGGCGCTGCGCCCCCCCCCCCCCCTCGGGACGCCCCTGGTCGTGACGTCCTGCGTATTAACTACGGTATAGTTGTTGTTGTTGTTTGAAGGTTGACGTCACGTGGGCTTCAACCCATACACGCTCGTGCCACTGGGTGTTGCGAACTTTAAAATTACCTTCGACACTTTTAAACCAATATGTTGGTTCAATCAGGGGCGGCTCGAAGGGGGGTCTAGGGGGGATGACTCACCCCCCCCCCCCATGCTCCAGAGAATCTACTATCAGTCTTATGTTTCGAGCATGTCAGGATGACAGCCGTATATTTCTAGTTTTTCAGATTGACATGCAAGCAGTTATCAAACGTGAATTTCACCCACAAATCACATTTTTTAGTTGTATGGCCACGAAGAAATTTCTATTCGTATGTTTTCAGATTTACAGTTGCGTTTTCTTGAGTTTTCCAGAATGAAAGTCGTATGTCTGAGCTTGCCAAAATGACATCTACCGTGAATTTCGCCTGAAAAGAGCCGTTTCTTGTCATACTTTACGAAGAGATTTTCTAGTCGCAAATAATTAGAGACAGTCGTAAGCTTTGACCTTGCCAAATAAAGGCAGGCAAAGCAGTTAGCTATCGGGAACTTTGCTTGTTTCTGGCCGTATTGTTTCATAGAGATTTTAGTAGTATGTTTTAAGTTTGTCCTATTCACAGTTTCGTGTTCTCATTTTGTCAGAATCAGTCGTATGGAACTTGCCAGAATGACACCAACCGCGAATTCCCTGAACTTGACCCGTTTCTTGTCGTGTTTTACGAAGAGATTTTCTAGTCGTCTATTAGAGACAGTCGTAAGTTTTGAGCTTTCCATATGAGGCAGATATTAGGTTACGAATTATCATGTGCTTTGAGCTTGTTAGAATGACAGTTCTTATGTTTCAAACTTGCCACAGTGACATAAATGCCATTAAGGAGTCGAGATTTTCACTCTGTGGTGCGAAAACAGGCTGACTTTTTTAAATTTCGAATGCGGCGTGACGTTTCAGCCTACCTGGTTTTGTGCAAAATTCTCCTTATCTTAAAAAGAAACAGGCACAACCGCCTGATGATTGCACTCTTTTTTGTGTAGTCTAAATTCAAAGTGGAAGTACTACCACGTACCAACTTCCGAGAAAATATCCCACTCGGTTTGCGAGTTATCGGGGCACTGACAGACATGTGATATAGTAGGTAGCCTTTAAAATGTTTAGCAAAACTTTACCTGCGCCGTCTTTTATAGTCGCCTACTCGGTATCTGGTTGAATGGCCCGTAATTTAGGTGAGGTGTTAGGCCTTAGATTTCAGCCACTAGAAATGCCAGAAAAAGGTCGGATTACAAAAGAATCGCCTGCGGCACTGAGTTAATTTTGTCTTAGGTACAGCTGCTGCTTGGGATCTGAGCCACGTTAAAAGCAAGAGTTTGTGTGGGAAGTAGTCGAATATTACCGAATAAAGGCCGATTTAACAATTTTGCCTGCGGCTCTTTCGGAGTCCTACCCTATTTCTATTTAGTTGGAGTGTGCATCATTTATGTGGGGTTTAAGCTTGAGATTTGGAGTCAATCTCATTAAAAGATAGGAGTTGTAAAGGAGTAGTTGAATTTTGCTAGGATTGAAAAAAATTCGACTGCGGCGCTCACTTTAGTTTGTCTTGAGTATATAGGTACGTCAGAAGCTGGTACCGAGGCTTGTCTTCTCTTCAGCGAAAATTGATATGAACGGCATCTTCTAATTCCTGTTACTTATTTGTTTATTTATTACTACAATGGCATTTTTCGTAACATTTTAGAACTTGTAACGTTAATATTTCTTGAGCCTGTTGGTGCTGTGTTTTTAGCCAGTCGTATATTTTGTCCTCCCCCCCCCCCCATGCCCAAGCTAGTCGAACCGTCCCTGGGTTCAGTTCAATGAATTTTTGCCTTTAGGCTTCATCAATACTTTAAAAGGGAAGGGGTCTTTCTCAAGACGTCGTCTGAATCTGGGTAAGCGTTCCTCACTGTATCTTCGTCTCTTCTTTGGGTATTTTCGAATCTCACTTTCATTCGTCAATCTATAACACATAAACTTCCGTTAACACATTATCGGATCCGTTTTCGTCATAAAATAAAAAAAACACACACATCTCCTCTGGGGTCGTCTTAAAATAACATATTAATATACATATAAAATAATAATCAAAAACAACTATTTACAATTTTTCTCCTCTTTAAACTACAAAATCTTGTGCAACTTTGTACTTTTTATGAAATTCCCCAAATAAATCACAGACAATTTTCTGGCCCAAGCTGGGGCACTTGAATGGCCTAGGATCGACCTTACTGAAAAAGTACCAAATTTTTGTTATCACATTTGCTTTTAGTATCACTCTCTGAGCATCATACTTTTTACATAATAATAGGATGTGCCTTACATCATCTACAACGTTACACTCGCGACAATTTTCGGAATCAACTAATTTCCACCAGAACAAGTAGGGTGGAAGCCTGGTGGAAGCTGGCTGGAAGTGGACCACGCTCAGAGTATAGAGTATAGCAACAACCGGACGGAAATGTGAACGGGCAAAAGGAGGCTCTACGTTACCTACGGACCCGAGGTGGCTCGCCCGAAAATACGAGTACGGATTTACGTATCCCATATTTTGGTAAAGGATTGACTGAAATTAGTTTTGATTTTTCCAAAACAAATTCCTAGATTGTTGAAACGTAAGTATCATATATTTTAGGTTTAGTAGGGCATAAATTTAGAATGTTTGGCTTCATGATTGGTTGGGATGGAGGAGGGATATGTTATTTAGGATCCCATCTAAAAGCCTGGCTTCTTTTTGCTGTTTACAGAATGGGTATCTAACCTCAAATTTACACAAACTGGCTTTCAATGCAGTCCTAACAAGGTCCTGTCTGTCAAGAAGGAAACCCTGAGTGACCCAGGACCTGTTTTGGACTGCACACATACAGGGGCGTAATTTCTTCAAAATCCCGGGGGGGGGGGGGGGGGGGGGGGGCAAAGTTGGAGCCAATTTTCCCAAGTCAAGTGAAAGTGAGCAGTTTTATTTCAAGAAGAAAAATGTAATAAAACAAAGCAACAAAGAGATATTTTACTAATCGACCAAGGCGAAACAACGCTTCTTCAAATTCGTGAAACTGTCCACTGCACGATCGACGTCAAGCTTCTTTGCTTTTTCAGGTCCTGTACCAATGACCAAAAGATCACTTAGTCGGTCGTCTGACATAGCCATGAGAAGATACATTTTTACGGGTTTTATACACAAAAACAATCGTTTGTTCGATACAGTTGACACAGGAAGCGGCAAAATTAGGTCAAACGCCTCAAGGACCGAACATAATGCTTCTGAATTCTTTGCAAGAAGTGATGAGTGCATTTTACTGCATTTTACAACCGAGCTTGCTTTTGTTCTGGCTCAGAAAACTGGTTTCTCCCGAAATTTTAGCGTCTCTTCAATGCAGTCTATATGTGTTTAACCCTGCAGCGCATGCATAGCTCTATAAAAGTTTCAAGGTTTCCATGTTCCAATCTTACCAGAAAGACACAGGTATACTAAAGAAAACCGATCTGTTTCTGTGGATGCTTGAATTCTGAAGGCCTATCTTAGTTTCGACGAGAGTTTTGAAGATGCTAAATTTCAGCTGGGGCGGGGGGGGGGCAAAATATCAAGCTGGGGGGGCAAACTGGGGTCTGGGGGGAGGGGCAGTTGCCCCCCTCTGCCCTATAGAAAATTACGCCTCTGCACACAGACTGCACAGAACTTTCCTTGTAAGGTTTTCTGTCAAGTTTGAGGTCATATAAATTCAAGGTTGGATACTCCCGAGATGTCCTAGTTATGCATCCGGTCTTCCACCTCAGTCTACCCCTAAGGGTAAAACATAGAGATTCGTAAACATTTGGATTTAGCTTAAAGATATTGAGAGCATGTTCCACCGTACTGAGAGGTAGGGTACTATGGACAAGGCAACGTCTGGAAGCTTTCCACTCTCCGAATGTTGATTTCCACGAGGTAGTGAGAAAAGCCAGATTAAAGGAACTGTCCAGGTACCTTCAGTTGACAGGGAGGCTAGACAGGTTTTAAGGTAAGAATGCGCGAAAAAGCGCTAGAACGAGTGATGTTTTTTATCGATTTTTTGGTAGAGTGATGTATTCATCAGTTGTATTATAGAGTGATGTATCGCCATCAGTTGTGAATTGGGGGATTGAGACAATGGGCCATTTGTGGCCTGAATTTCGGCTGGAGTGTCTGGCCTACCCCACAGAATAAATAGTAGGGTACAATGACCAGTAGCCAGCCGTGATGAAAAAAACAGCCACAATATTTCCATAGACTTTAGTACTTACAATGAGTAATTTTCCAACAAAATGGATCAAAACAAACAGAAGAACAAGCAACCAGATCTTTTCTTGAACTTAAACACCCAGCATTGTCACACACATCAAATTAATTGCATCTTTCAAGATGGCCAGTTCTTGGGTCTTCATACAACAAGCTGATTTTTCATGAAAAAATCTTGCATGGCAAGACTGTGCCAAGAAAACTTTCGGTTTGTCAGGCTCAGCATATAAATGCCACATGTAAAATTCTTCAGAATTGAATAAGAATTGTAAAGAGTCAGAGTAAGTTTCAAGGGCCGGTTACTGGTCACTGTACCCATTTAGCCCAAAACTGCAATGTTCACATTTAAGTAAGTGTTCAAATAAGCAAATTTTTACTGTAGTAGTTACTATGCATGACATCACAGATCGTGGCTTCTTGGGGGCTGGAACGCATTTTCCTATTTTCAGCAATAGGATAGGAGGCAGCAGACTAATCCAACTAGAAGCTTGGAAAGCTTTTATGACAGAGCAAAAGAAAATCTGGGACAGGTGAAGAAAGTATGAGATGCTCTGCTTTATCGGCCGACCTAACTCGCAATGCTGTAAATGCAATAATCTACTGTCCTCAGAAACATCAAAAAAGAAAACAAACATAATTTGTCCGAATCATGACGCTGTAAATGTCCCCTATGAGTATACTGTATGTTGTGGAAACAGAAATGTGTGTCATACACTTGACTCATTGAATACTCGACAAACACTGTTCTCTCTGTTTTCAGCTTTTTTTGCAGTAATATCAAGGACAAATAAGCCGATAGAACCTCTCTCTTTCTTCCCATGCACCGACTATGGATACCCCGATAAAACTAAGCATAGATAGAGCTGCTTGCAGCTTTGAGCTGATGCCTCTTAGCCGATGAACATTGAGAGGAAAAGACTGTAGCTGGCGTTCCTCTTTAGTGATGTCACAATGTTAAAGAACCAGTAGTCCCTTTCTATCAAATTCTCTTCTCTGGTGCTCTACTGCGATCAACTGCAATGAAGTGTTTGTGGCGTTGTAGAGGTAGCAAACTGTAGTTGCGTTTTTGCAGATAGCATGGTATTTGATATTACCTTAAAATTACCTTAAATTGCACTTGCAAGCAATAAGGATGTTCAGTCCCGGCGAGTAGGATACACAGATCACGGTTGAAAGTTATTTTCACAGATATTTGTCCATTTACACACTGCATAAAATCCGAGCATATTTTGAAATCCGAGCGTATTTTACACACGTTTTGAGCTTGAAAACATTTCTAGCAATACGGACGTATTTGAGACATCGGTCCCTTTTGTATCTGAATACGTCCGTATTGCTAGAAATCTTTTCAAGCTCAAACCGTGCGTAAAATACGCTCGGATTTCAAAATACGCTCGGATATTATACAGTGTGTAAACCCACCACATAATGATCTCTGATATTCAGATATCACGGTCGGACCGTGACAACTGATTTTGGTACCTGAAAAATTAATCTCACTTTCATCATCGCTAACACAAGAGTCTAGTTTTTTTGTCAAATTGGTGGGAAAGAAGTTATGTCACTCTATATGTCAGTAGATAGATAGATAGATTTATTAATTGCTAAGCAGCCCAAGGGCCATGGCAACAAAAAATAAAAAAAAGTATAACACAACAGAAGAAAATGCACAAAACAAAATAACAACACAGAAAGAAAGACAAAGCTCAGTCGATATCAGTAGATGTTTCTTTTTGGATAAATATAAGGTTTGAAGCCAAGCTGACCATTCATTGCGAAAGAAATAGAAAAACGTGATGTTTTTTTTTCTTGATCAGCTACCTATCCCCTATAATATGATGTCTATTTCTTTAGTTTTTTATGATTCCTGAATGCGCATATCCGGCAATTGTCGTTTGTTCCAGACCAGAGCAACCGTAATATCCGATACCATTTATTATTTGTTTATTTATCCTATGGGGTAGGCCAGAAAATCTAGCCAAAACTCATGCCGCAAATGGCCCATTGTCTCAATCCCAGTTCACAGTTTGTGGTAAAACTTCACTGAAATAAGAGCTACGAGCTCATATGGCACTTGTTACGAGTAGGTGGTACAGGAAGTAGATGAGAATGTCACAAAATCCGCCCTTCCCCCCCCCCCCTAGGATCGGACCTAGAAATAAGGTAACTAATTTCATGCGAGCCCGAGCATTTCCGGCATCGCCTCGGATAATCTAGAGCAAACGTTTCACCGTACTAGTTTGATTCCTAGGAGTGCCGTACTATTGCCGGTAAGCCTCGCCCTCGAACTTCCGTGCCAGGGCCAAATCCGATTCAGCCACATATACAGATTATCTAAGGCATCTTTTCGTACCGGTACCCCCCCCCCCCCCCCCTCCACTGTGTTCAGATCCGCTCCGGACCCTAAAACATGTCGTCTAGGACACTTGGTCTCTATTCTTTCCAAGTTTTATTCAAATCACTCCGTCCGTTTGACCCCTATGCGAGCTACAAAATCCCCCCCCCCCTCCAACTCCTCCCACTGTGTTCGAATACGACTAGAAGACATAAAACTTCGCATCTCTGACATCTTCTCTTCTCGTCGTCAAGCTTGACTCGAATCGGAACATACCTGCAAATTTTCGATTTCCGCCTGATCCTCCTCCTATACCGTTGCTGGATTCGGTCCGGACGCCAAATAACAAAGTAGGCAGCATAAACTCGGTACTATCCAACTTGCATCTCAGTCGGCCCATTCGTTTGGTTTTTAAGATCCCAAAACGTAAGTGGAGGGATACCTATGACATCGTAAAAGTTGTCCTTCCGTCTGTCCGTCTGTTAGCACGATAACTCTCGAAGGGAATTATATATTTTGATGAAACTAGGTGTGAGGACTCTTTGGGTCAAGGGTAAGGTCAAGTTCGTAGATGGGCTATGTGGCCCTTCATTTAGGGGTGGGGGTTCAAATTAAGGGGCAAACGAAATATTTTTAAACAGCTAATGTGATAGTCGATTATGGGGTAAGGAGACATGCTGAAGACGAACATGCAAAACATTTTCTCGTCCGACAAGTAGTTCGCCCGGAATCCGGCGAAAACCGGAAAGTTGGTTAAACGTAAATATTGATTTATGGTTAAAAAGACATGCTGAACACGATGGTGAAAACCATTTTCTTGCCGGACGAATAGTTTGTCCGGAATCCGGCAAAAACCGGAAAGTTGGTTAGAAGTAAAAGTTTGATTTGAAGTTGATTAAATGTTCGATTTCGGGGTAAGTAAACATGTTGAACACATATGTGAAAAATGTTTTCTACCCGGACAACTAGTTCGACCAGAATCCGGCCAAAACCGGAAAATTTGTTAAAAGTAATAAGTTTTATTTGAAGTTGATTAGATGGCAGATTTAGGGGTAGGGAGAGACGCTGAGTCTGCATGACAATCATTTTTTAGCCGGACATATAATTCGTCCGGAATAGAAGCTAAAGTTTTATTGGAAATTGATCAGATATTCTTTATACGGATAAGGAGAAACCGTACGCTGAATTCGATTCTGAATTTTCTTTTTTTTGCTGGACAAGTATTTCGCTCGGTATTCAGCCGAAACAGGAAATTTGGCAGAAGTAAAGCATCGTCAGTATCGTCAAAATAGATATGGCTTATAGAGGTATATCTGAACTTGGTTTTCTCTAATGGTTAGCCTGGCAAAGACTGGATCTGGCGAAGAGAAGACCCAGTTGTCTGGATCTAATATTAGATTTTTGGGATCCCATCGAAACCTTAGGTCTTGTTGACCATGTCACAAAGTTTACGGTCCCCCCCCCCTCTCCAGCTACCCCAGCCAATGCCGCATGTGGTTCGGAGATATGTTTTAAATATCTAGCTCATTAGTTCTTATCTCCCATAAGATATCACTCGAATCGGACCACCTGTTTGCAAACTACGCAAGTCAGTAGTTTCCGGATTCCCTTCTTCCCTTAACTCACACCAAAATTGCCGGATCCAGGAACATAAATTTCCCTAGGGCATTGTGTCAGGTCTTCAAGTCTGTTTACTCGGAACGCTAATATGCCTGCCTAGTTTCATCGTCCTTAGCGCATCTAGAAGTACCCTAGCTTGCGATCACCGGAATTTCCAGAAACCCCCTCCGACTCCCCCTAAAAAGCCCCGATATGATGTGGTTCTGTCAAGAATCTATTTTGTTCTTCCCACCAAATTCCATCCCGATCCCTCCGGCGCTAAGTGTTTCTCGAATATTCCAATGTCCCCCTTCAACCCCCCCCCCCCCCACACAAGTATCGGATCCAGTCCGGGCCTGACGTCGAACATCTGAGACCATATCTCTTTCACTTGCCAATTTTCATTCAAATCCGATCGCCCGTTTGGCAGTGGTGAATGTCACAAGATTCCGGATTCCCCATCCCTCCATTCGCCCACGATGATTGGATCATGCAAACGGCTATTGTCAAGTCAGTTTGTTTGAACCCTGACATGCCAGCCCAGTTGCATCGTCCTAGTACATCAGGAAAGTACCGAACTCACGGATAATCAGAAATCCGGACCCCCTTCCCCAACTCCCCCCATAGTGCCCGGATCCAATCCTTGTTATATCAATGATCTATCTAGGACTTGTGCTTGCTTTTCCCACCAGATTTCATCCTGACCCTTTAAGCGTTTCCCATGATTTCAGGTTCCCCTCTCAAACTCCCCCCGAAGTCACCGGATCCGGTCCGGATTCTATGTGGATCGTCTGAGACACGAGGTCTTTCCAAATACTAAGTTTCATTAATATCCATTCACCCGTTCAAGAGTCATAAATACCTCAAGATTCTGGATTCTTCCTCCCCCCACTTCCCCCATGAAGATCGGATCATGCGAACGACTATTGTCAAGTCAGTTTGTTTGAGTCCCTGACATGCCATCCCAGTTGCATCGTCATAGTACATCAGGAAGTACCGAACTCACGGACAATTAGAAATCGGGTATCTAGGAGTTGTACTTGCTTTTCCCACCAAGTTTCATCCTGATCCCTCCCCTCGAAACGTTTCCCATGATTCCGGTTCCCCTCTCAAACTCTCCCCAAAGTCACCGGATCCGGTCCGGATTTTATCTGGATCTTCTGAGACACGAGGTCTTTCCAAAGACCAAGTTTCATTAACATCCAATCACCCGTTCAAGAGTTAGCCTATAAATACCTCAAGATTCCGGATTCCCCCTCCCTCCACTCCCCCATGATGATCGGATCATGCAAACGACTAGTGTCAAGTCAGTTTATTCAAGTTCCTGATATGCCAGCGCAGTTGCATCGTCCTAGTACATCAGGAAGTATATCTATTTGGGAAATAGCTGAGTTTTGGCAAAAAAAATCCGAATTTAAAGTTTTTCCGGAGGCGATGGCTTTAACATATTCTTTAGAAGCTGCTGCCAAAACCTCGCTCTCTTCGGTTTGAAATATTTTTGGAAATCCGTTTTTTATCCCACTGACATGTCTGATGCTTTTGAGAAACACCAGGTTTATTTATATTGCCATTAAAATTGTACCTTATCTCGGAATCTTAGGGTTTGATCAACGTTAAAACCCAGAATTTGCATGGGAAGCAGTTGTGCGAAATGTGAACTTCAAGAATTTGGAATGGAACTCTCAGTTTATTCTCGTCGTGTAGGCCTATACATAGTCCATGAAGTTGCTTCATTTTTGCAAGTAAAAGTTTGAAATAATTTAAATTGGAAGTTTCAAAGACTCGGTAGAATTTCTGACAGATTCGTGAAATTTTGTTGTCTCCCCCCTCCCCAAAAGGAAAATCAACTTGCGACACCAGTGATGAAAAAGATGTCTGATAGATGCTTTTGACAACTAAGGACTCAAAGGTCTTTATCAGAAGCTGGGTAGCTTGAAGAGTTTATATCGGTTCGACACAATTTAAAATAAATTGCTGGATAACTCCTCTAATTTCAGTCTGTTGACTGTCCCCAGGGTGTATACGGTGGGGTTACCAAAGATTTTCAGTTTCCTCACCGACGAACGTACCGATTACATGAACCTACGCAGAAAATTCGACTAATTTTCAGTCGAGAAAGCCACGCTGTTTCTCAAATTTGCAATGTTTGTGGCTCCAGCTATTATGGAAACGCAAAGAGAAATTTAAGTAGACCACAAAGAACCGAGTAACCTTTAAAGTGTCCTTTAAATTTAGAGGTGCAGATGGAAATATCAGCCTTGCTATCAAAACGGTAATATGTGTAGCATTTGCTCATTGAAATCATAAGTATGACAAATAAAATGAGTATTTTTTCGTGCTAACAAGTTCAATGCAGCTACTCAATGCCTTTTTTGTAACAAAGCTAACTATAAAATTACTTTTTAAGACATAAACACTGTTTTTAAAACTCCCGAATTTTCCCCCGATTTTTTTAAAATGTCTCCCGATAATATCCCGATTTTTCCGGAGCGGTTTCTGATTTTCAGAAAAAGAAAGTGGAAGCACTGACTGGGAGGGATGGTGAAACGTAAAGTCTCTGATTTTCTTATGCTTGCAGTTTGACATGGAAATAGATGAAGAGAAGAAGCAGGCGGCAAAGAAGTTGATTCAGAAGTATTACTACCAGCTGACAGTGGGCTGCGGAAACCCAGGCTGTGATAATGAACACTGTGCTTCTAGTGGGAAGGTAAGGGTTTGGATCATAAGTACCTTCAGCCCAAGCAGAATAAAGACCATGGATACTCTTTTATATGGATGGCAGCAGCTAAGAAATATCCAGCTCTTCAGAAGCCCCAATAACCAGTCTACCCCCAAACCACTGTTTCTGGCTTACCCAATGCAGTCTACCACAAACTCTTGATTTTTGGATACCCCATGTCATATCTGGGTAGCCTACACCTGGCGTTTAGTATATTCTATGCCTAACCCTGGATATACTATGCCAAATGCTGGATACTGTAACGCAATATAATATTGGCGATTTAAGTGAATCTCAGAAATCAAATCAGAAATAAAAAAAAATTATAGAAATAATACTTGGAGCAAGCCCCCAATAGACCGGTCACCCCAATATTTGTATTGAAGCATGGATTGTATCCCAGGTGGCATGTGCCTTTATAATAAACGTTTACCGTTTGTTTATAAGTTTTAGAGATCCGACACAGTGCAAAAAAAATATCAATAGAAAAGAGAAAGTCGTTTTTGAGCATTTATTCTTTGTTTGACGCAGGAGTTTTAGGTGAGCTATGCGAAACATTGATGTTGCTCGCTGAACTCTATTCCATATCCTAGAATTGTTTTGCCTGTAAAGCTGTTGGCTTAACATGAATACGCAAAGCGTTTTTACGTGCTCCTGCAAACAGTTTGTGGGTCGATTGTGGCTCGAAAATAATGTTTTCCGCGGTCTTTTGTGCGGCCCACAAGCTTGTTTGCGCGACCAACAAGATTTTGTGGCTCGCTTTGTGCTCGAATTCGACAAACAACTGCCAAGGTGATTGTCCATTTTGTGGCTCGATTCTGGCGGGAAGTTCAAATTTAGCAGCAAAATAACGTCAGAACAATAAAATTAACTACTTTCACAAGCTTGTAGACATAAAACTGAGGATCCTTTTTGCACAGGATGTCAAGAAGGAAATCCTGAAAATAGATTTACTGAGATTTTGTCTGAATTTGATTTTTATTTTCAGACAATTGAAATTACCGCCAAAAAAATAGACAAAACGGTGTTTCCGTGAGTCTCAACTTGTGGCTCCAATGTGTGGCACACAATCGTGTTTCCGGGACAAACACTTATTGAATAGAATAAAGAATAGTAATTTATTCACTCACACTTTCACGGTTACAAAACCAAAATTGGTGAGTACTGTCATAACATAAACATTTAAAAGCACGTACAAATGGTCAAAGGCAATTAAAATTGTCAACAATCTTTGGTATAAAAGTGTTAGAAGTGTGTGGCCCAAACTTAGAAGTGTGTGGCCCACAATAATGTCACGGAAAACGCCTTTAGGCTCCTTGCAGAAGCAGTAAATGTCATTGATTGTCTCATTTCAGGTTACAAAACTTTCAGCCAATCAGGCTGCAGCACAAGGCCTTGTGCTGTTCACCAGAAAAGCCCGTCTTTGTGACATAGATCCCGGAGAAGCAGCTATGACTTATGCCATGGACCATGATATAGAAGGGCCAACTAACATTACTAATTCAAAACACCTGAAGAAAGCTTCAGTGAATGATTCAGGTATTTCACTATTTTGCTTCATCTGAGAAGGACTAGATCGGGGAGGGGGAGGGAGGTTTGACAGGTGAGATTCTTTCGAGCGATAAATTCGGCCCTTTTCGGCAAGGGTCCTCTTCGGGCTCTAACTAGGAAAAAGAAGTTGCAATCCAGTTTTTTTTAGTCAGAGCCTTAAGAGAACCCTTGCCAAGAAGGGCAAAAATGTCGTGGTTTCACAATTAATGTCGAACAAAGCCATTTGCGACCTGCTTTCCTCACTCAGGATACTCTGAGATTTGCTGCGAAATTACATGCAGCTATAACAACGCAACAACAATAATGCCAGACTGCTTTTGGTAAGAGACTTTAAAAAGTGACACACACTCGAATACGAGCGACACTAGCACCACTAGCGATAGAACGTCCCCACTCAAACTCAGTCGGTCGTGCACTAGCGCTGGCTCTGATAACTCAGTAGTTGGAACACAGCAAAAACAAGATACAACCTCCCAGCTTCGTCGATGTGTGTACACTGCATTTTAGCTGTACTAGAATTTCCTAAACCTGCAGCTTTTTCCCGCTTTAAGTGTCTTAAGTGTAGTTCGCGGCGCTCCGAGTAAGTCCCGTTTCCGATGCATGGAAAGCACAGGTCTTGGTGCTACTCCCTAGTGTTATTTTGCTTTGATTGGATGTTTTTGTTTATCTTACCGTGGGAGCGCAGCTATTAGTTATATCTCTCAACCTTGCTGGGTTATACTTTAAGAAAACACATGACGAGAATCAGTGTCGGAGCGTTGAGCTCCTCAGTATCGCACGTTGCAGTTGAGGGCGAGATCAAAGATATAAATATTATACTGCAGTTGGACAAACTTAAAGGACCAGCCTTACTTATAACCCTTCATATTTTCGAGATACTGCACTATGCTTCCCGCTATTGACAATCCACTGATTTTCTAGCTTGCCGTGTTTAGCTGCTTTCGAAGCGTCTCAGGCTCCTGGTTATGATGATCGGGAAGCTTGTTGGTTCGGAAGACCGGCTATGCAAGTGTGTTCTTTGTACAGACAAGGGACACGACCCCTGTTGTAATTTTCTTCATCTTCTTCCTTACGAGTTGCGAGTCAGTAGCTCTTTTCTGGTGTAATTATTCTCATCCTTCCTTGACAAATTGCGTCGTTTGGAGCTTCGTCTAAAGTGGAAAGACTAAATTGGACAAAATAAATTGGAAAGACTAAAGTGGACAGACTATAATGGGTAGGTTAGGTTAGGTCAGGTTAGGTTTAGCAACTTAAAAAAGCAACAAACACGGCTCCTACTTTTTGGAAATTTTTTCGTAGTGGTGAGAAGAGACAAGCAAAGCTGAGTTTAAACTTGTCAAATTCTTCGAATAGCGTAGCGGAAACACAAGTTGGTGCTGAGGCTTATTCTCGCCGTTCCCCGAGGACTCCTTTTTAGGAGTCCTGCGTTTTTGTTTGTCCCAGGGACTCACTTCCTGTATTCTCGCGAGTCCAACGACATGGAATGCTCCGATTACATCACCATCATTGAAGAGGACTCGCTTTCATATTCAGAGGGGAATCAATTTTCGCTGGTGTTTGTGCAATGTAAAATTAATAAAAAAAAAACAATCAGAATAAACAAAACCAAAAATAAAGTGGATCCAGACTAATTTCATCAACTGCATACTCTTTTTTCGAACAAAATCTATTTTGGAAGCATTCTCCGTGTTCTCGTTGTTTTCCTTCCGCGGAGTCTGCGTGGAGTGAGTCCTCCCTCTATTCTCGCCGTTCCCCTTGATTCTCCGAGGAGTCCTCGGGGAACGGCGAGAATACGGCGTAGGTGAATTTGAAGAGGCGTTTGTCTGTGCGAAGTATCTCTTTATTCTACAACGTTTCAGCGGTATTTTTTTTAGACCAATACGACCTTCCACTCACCGAGAGCTGCCTAAAGCGCCTAGTGGAATCTTGCAAAGAGACTGGGAAATACTCCTCCCTTATTCGGACCCTCGGTAGAGTTTTCTCAGACCCCCACCTCTTAGCAGGGAGTTTTGTGACAAGTGTTGAAGGAAGTGTCTCAGAAAAAGAGGAAATTAGAAGCTTTGAAACTGAGAAAGATGAGGATACGAAGTCGCTTAACGCGATGGAGGTGGATGAGCCGTCAGTTTATGAGATTACAGGTAACACTTTTTATTAAGTTTTTGTTGCGTTCAGGTATTATAGCAAAGAGTGGGGCAACAAGTCCGTATCAGGATTATAACCAGCTTAGGGGTGCGGAAATGGGAACCGCTACTGTTAATAACCTATTTTTGTCAAGTTGCTAGGTTTGGTTGTGTTTCTGTTTCTTATTACCATCGGCAGATCCCTATCAGGCTGATTATCATTTTGGGGGTACGGGGATTGGAATGCGGTTATAACCTACCTTCTTATACATTCATTTCAGTTTCACTTTATTCAAAAAACATGCGACGGACAGAGCCGATTATTAGTTTTTGTTGTCATAAAATAAACGTATGTCAGTCAACGAGCCAAAATTAGCATACACAAAAATACAATATATACAATTCACAACTAATTTTGCAGACTAAAATTCGACCCGGCATTAAACAACTTAACAAACTATGCCACAAAACTAAGCTCATGTAGAGTAGAGTAGAGTAGATTTTTAATTCTAAAAAGTAACTTTCACAGCGTAAACGCCGAATTTGACTTCTACGCCCAAACATAACTAAACACTCGAATCAATTTGTCAATTCAATAATAATTGCTGAATTGCAACACAATTCATAAACAAATTCATCAATCAATACAAAACTTATCTACCACGATTTACACGAAAGACTCATTCGGCGAACAATTTGCCAAAAACTTCTAAAACAAATAAAAATCGCTTTAATGAAATGATTTAATTTTTTTTCCAAATTCAATCAACGTCAATTTTTAATCATTACGTCAAAAGTAATTTCACTAAAATACATATATCAAATAAAATGTAACATATTAAAATGGTCAGAAGCTAAAACTGACAATTCAACGAAAATAATGACTATGTTTACTGGCTGTTGTAGCTCATATCGCATGTGAAGCAGTCACAGGTTGAAAGCTCCAATTTTTCAACTTTCACTGCCTTTGTGGAAAAAATGGAGCGATGAACTTGTGGTTCGTTGATTCTTTTGATACATATGTGGTTATGTGTGATATTTAGGCTAGAATGTGTGTTTTTTCCTCTGTGTATATGGCTACGGCTGAATTAAATAAATAAATAAAAAAGGTCGAAATCAAGTTGCTAGCGTTGGCTTGCGTTCCCTGGTGCTTATTACCAGAAAACTTTGTTGGAGGAGTGGCTGCAATTCCATATCAGGCTGATAATCATCTTGGGACAGTGGGGCTGGATGCGGTAATAACCAACCTTTTTATCAAGTTGCTAGCCCTGGTAGTTTTTTCAAGCAATCCTCGTAAGAGTAGGGGAAAACGCAAGTCCATATCAGGGTGATAATCATCTTGGGACAGGGGGGCTGAATGCGGTAATAACCAACCTTTGTATCAAGTTGCTAGCTTTGGGTTGCGTTCCCTGTTAGTTTTTTCCAGCAATCCTCGTGAGAGAAGGGGAAAACGCAAGTCCATATCAGGGTGATAATCATCTTGGGACACGAGGGCTGGATGCGGTAATAATCAACCTTTTTATCAAGTTGCTAGCTTTGGCTTGCATTCCCTGGTGCTTATTACCAGTAACCTTTGTGAGAGGGAGGGGCCGGAATTCCATATCAGGTGGATAAGCATCTTGGGGGTACGGGTGTTGGAACTGCGTCGATGACCTACCTTTTTACCAAGCTGCTAGGTTTGGTTGTGTTCCCTGATGCTTGTATCCACTAACCCCGCGAGAGCGATTGGGATACGGAAGTATTAGTAAATCGGAACGATAATCCCTTCAGTGAACTTTTAACTAGTTCTTCCAGTGTGTGCTCAGTCTTCACTTAAGCTGGTTTGAAACGGATCAAGAATTACTTTTTGTGCTTTGTGACAGGGTCTCGTCACACAGTCTACTTCTTGTCGTTGCTTCGAGTTCAGCTACTAGACGACTATATTTTCTTATTCACAAATTCCTGCTAATATACAAAACACATTTAGTACACATATACATAGGATCGATTAGCGAGCTCCTATCACGGATCTTGGGTTCCGAGAACCTAAGCTCATATATGGGGAAGGGGTTCATATAAGCATACCCCATTACATGCTTTAATCATCTTATTCAGATTTGAAACAAAGTCTTCAGCAAGAGACTACTTAGAATATGAAGCAAACCCGGGTACGCCAACAGGAAAGCGTGGTAATGGCTTTCAGAAGAAAAAAAATTGAAGGCCCGTTCGTGATGTCAAGCGAATTATTTCATCTCTGCTTGAAGCCAAGTATTGTGTATAATGTTGTCCATTTTTGTGCTGACTTGCATTTTTGTTTTGTTTTAGTCGACCTGAACTCCTTGAGGCGTGCGTATCAATCCCTCATGCAGATTGAATCGGATGTTTACGAAAGCGCTCTGATAACCGCGATACGCTCCCTCAGTGACGCTCTAATAGTCGACCTCCAGCGCTCGAACGGCGCCTCGAACATCCCCCACGTACTGAACATATTTGCTATTCTATGTGATCTGCCAGTGATTGGGCAAGGGGAATATTTGGAACAGGCTGTACCTGCCATTGCCAAAGTGGTAGTGCATCTTGGCCTACCCGCCGCCGCAGCCTTAGCGCGGTTCTTTTCGAATCAGAGCGTCGAGTATTTGAAGAACTTAGTACAGACCCTCCAGCAGTTAGTGAGCCTAAGGGTGCTGAGTGGAAATTTTTCAAGGGAGATACTGCCTAATGATGATAAGGAGATTACGGCTTGTACGAAAATGCTCAAGGTGTTGTACTATGCAAATGCCCTTGCGGGATGTCGGGGGATGAAAGTGTGTGAGGAGGCAGTGGAGGAACTTGAGAAGGAGGATGATTGGTTTATTTTTGCTCGAGCAGTCCGACCGTCGGAAAGACAAGTAAGTAACAGCAAGGAGCCTTGTTAATGATTGCTTTGTTATCAGTAAGGCTATCCGCTGTTTTTGTCGGAAGAAAGGATGTAAGTGAGGGAAGAGGTCCCAACGAGAGTTTCGTCGAAAAGATGGAAACGCTTGATTTCCTTCGAAAAATTAACTAGTTTTTGTTTAATCTTGCCGACAACATTGGGGGGTCTCCTTCGTACAGTGTAAAAAGTTTCTCCGAGTAAGGATCAAAGTTAACTGCAGTTTTTGCTACTGGGATTAATCTTTTCTCTATTGAGATAAGGTTAATACGAATTCGAGATAAGATTATCTTTTTAGAGACAAGATTAATCCCAGTAGCAAATACTGCAAGATTTTGTTTTTACAGTGTAGTCTACTCTGTCAGAAGTTCCGCAACAGGTAACACAAGGATGCGCAGTTTTCAATAGACAATATTTGGGGGTGTTGTCTGTTGAGATTTTGAAAACGTTATTAATGCTATGCATAACAAGCATTGCCAGGAAGACCCGAAAACCCATCGAAAAAGCATACTGTAAAAAAAATCTTGCAGTATTTGCTACTGGGACTAATCTTGTCTCTAAAAAGATAATCTTATCTCTAACTCGGATTAATTTTATCTCAGTAGAGATAAGATTAATCCTAGTAGCAAATACTGCAGTTAGCTTTAATCCTTACTTGGAGAAACTTTTTACAATGTGCTGACTTTTCCAATACCATGACGATAAGCAAAAATGTGAGCAGATCCTTTTTCGACAATTTTTCTTCCTGGAAACGATTGTTATGCTCAAGATCACAACAGATAACATCTCAAGTGTTGTCTGTTGTAACATTTCATCCTTTTGCTATCTGTTATGAAACTCTTGACAGTGTAGTGAACCATCAAGGAGTATTGGTTTCTTCTCAGGGAATCGGGGAGATCAATCAATCAATCGTTTATTGATAAACCAACTTAGAAGGTGCTAAATTACGCTGGTCATGCAGTAATAAAATAAATAAATTACACTAATTATTCGCTTTGTTAAAAGTCTCTGTAAAAAAGGGCACACACGAGTTCATGAACCTTGAGGATTGTCCTCTGGCAGGCAATAGTTTGTTTTGTTGTCTTGTCCTGCTAATTTTCGGAGCATCAGGGGGGGAGCAATGATCAGTTGTTCTCATTTGCCAACAGATTTTTTCCAAAGTTTAGTATCAGTTCTGTTCTTCGGTTGTTAAGGTTCGGGATTCTCAACGCAGACAGTGCTTGCTTGTAAGACTGATAGCGAGGACCCGTTAATATTTTTCGTTGCGCGTTTCTGTACGGGTTCGAGCTCTTCCGATAGATAGACCGTGTTTTGTACTTGGGGTCCCCATACCGGGCAGCAGTATTCCGAAAGGGGGCGCACGGGGGTAAAGTATGCGAGGCGAAGTTCAGGAATTGTAAAGCCAAGCCTACGCATTGACACTAAGTTCAGCAGTGAGCAGTGTCCCTTTCGCACTACACTTTCAACGTGTTCCTTGAATGAGCAGTCGGTGGTGAAAGTTACTCCCAAAATAGTAGCACTTCTTGTAATTGGCGATACAGGCATTACGATATCGCGTTTAAGCATGTTGAGTCGGAGTACCTTTGATTTTTGACGGTTAACTTCAAGCATGCTTGTTTTGCACTGTTCCTCAAACTCTGAAAATAGGGAAGGGTACAGGCATTACGATACAGGCATTACGATATCGCGTTTAAGCATGTTGAGTCGGAGTACCTTTGATTTTTGACGGTTAACTTCAAGCATGCTTGTTTTGCACTGTTCCTCAAACTCTGAAAATAGGGAAGGGGCGAAGTGTGGGACAGGGGTTAGACCTTCCACTAGGTATTTCAAAAGCAACGAGACATCATCCACGAACTTAAACCGTTCATCAGTTCCAGAGAGGATGTCATTTATCACAGCTAGGAAAAGTAGCGCTGCTAATTTCGTACCCTGCGGTACACCACAGGTAAGGTCGCTCCATTCAGAGTTCAGGTCGTCTGGAAACAGTCCGTAGACGCACTGGTGTCTCTCGCGTAAAAAATCTATGACCAAGAGTAAATGTGCTTCTTTGCGCCCATCGCTTTGTGACTCATTGCTGCTATCAGGTGCGTTAGAAGATCAAATAATTTTCGGTAGTTGACTAGCAACATATCCACGATGGCACTACTTTTGTCTAGCCACTGTACTGTGAGGTGATAGAGGCGAAGTAAGTAAACTGCTGTGCTGCCGCCTGGGATGCAGCCATACCGATAGACGTCAAGCGATGGGGAAAGATCTCAGGGAGTGTACGACCTGTATCATTCCACTGTATTTGCTTTTCAGGTCCCATCTGCAGACCTTTTTGGAAAAGAACTCGGCGTTACAATCAACCAGTGCCGAAGGGGTCTTATACCCTTCACAGAATTCTACAACGAACCCCTCAGTGATATGATCGAGATGGACAAGGAATTCTCTTATTTCCTCGCATTAACTAATGGAGAGGGGGAGAAGTTCAGTTTTCTAAGGCATGGTTTTATTCTAACGACAGCGGCTAAAGTTGTGGGACTCTATTATGACAATCGCATTCGGATGTATTCGGAAAGGAGGTTTAGCATGATGCAGAGTGTCATGCACGGACAGCCAGTGAACCCCTATTGTGTGTTTAAAGTGAGACGGGAACATATCGTTGAGGATGCCTTGTTAAATGTAAGTAGACGCACCACTCATCCCAAAAAAGACGCAAGCAGTGACTCACAGTAAACCTTTGGGGGGGGGGGGGGCAAAGATATAGTTTGGGACACACAGACTCGAATTAAATTACTCTATCTGGGGTGAATTTAAAGTAGTTGCATAAAGGAAAGTTATTGCTTTGCATTTTGCCTTCTGAAACCCATTGAGTTTCAAAAAAATACTAAAAACGAAGATTTGAAATGTAGAGGGGACCGTGGCTGCCTAGTGTGCCTAATTGCATTATCGATCCAATGAGGTTGTTCGAACTAATTATCACTTGCATACGTCACGTAGTCCAGTCTACTACCGTTTCCTGCAACACGGCCAGGTCAGAAAGATACAGTAGACGTATGCTTATATGAACACGTCTTCAACTGTTTCACTACCCTGGCTTTGTTACTTGTATATAAAACAGTCAAATGAAGGAAAAATAACGAACTTGATATCAGCTAACAGCCAACTATTTCAGGGTTATCCTGGCACACACTTGGAGTAGAACTTCAGTTAAATTTATTTTATTTTAAATTTACAAATAAGTTTCTTCTTCTATTTGAGGCATCTGTAGGTTCGAACCGCCATCTTCGCTGTTGAAGTTCCTCTTGGCAAAGTATTCTAATTGTGAAAGGAAAACCAGGTGGCAGAAATCATTCACTTGTCATTTGGAAAATGGCTTGAAAAACCCTTGATATCATTTGAATTCCTCACACCACTGTAAGAGTAAAGCGTGTATTTATTTAATTATTCATTTATTTCCTTCAAAACTAAAGAGCAAAGTTCATTATATATAAACAAAACTATATATAAATTCAGTGATCCATTCAATGACACTATAAATGCGATCGAAAAACACAGAAGGTATGAACAACTAAAAATTATTGTTTCTGTCATTAAGGTAGAAATGATAGCTGTTGAAAGTCCCGACGACTTGAAGAAGCAATTGGTTGTGGAGTTCGAAGGAGAACAAGGAGTGGACGAGGGTGGAGTGTCCAAGGAATTCTTCCAGCTTGTGATAGAACAATTGTTCAACCCGGATTTTGGTGAGTTAGATAGATAGATAGATAGAAAGTTTATTGTAAAAATCGACTGCCGTGGTTATAAACCAAATTTGCGTTTATTGTTAAACAAACAGAAAACACTACAATATATGTATCTAATGTCAGTACGCTTAAAAATTCACGCTTCGTTAAAATATTTCACGAACTCGGGAATAAAACTTGTTGCATATCTAGCGTGTTTGTAGGTACGGGACAGAGCTTGGGAACCTTAGAACTTACCACTCGTTCTGGTCGACTTCTAACATTTTGATAGGGGGGAGGGAGGATTTGGGAGTGGAGAGGATGAGATACCATGGCTGAACCGAAGTCAGTGCTTAGCTCCTTTCTGCGCTCCTACAGTGCTTTTAGGTTAAAGTGTTTTAAAAGGTATGAGTAGGGAAGCTTCGGTCCACTATGAATAATAAGAAGAGCCCGCTTCTGTATTCTTTCTAGTTTATCTCTTTGTTCCTGCGATAATGAAAAATGCCAAACGGGGTGCTGCGTATTCCAGTGTGGGTCTGATGAAAGAAGTATAAACTCATAGTAGGTGACACTGGGGTATTTTCATTTTTGAAATAAGTTTTAGGTTTTGGATCCCGCATTGGCTCGTTTAAGCATGTCCCAACAGTGGGCTTCCCATTTTAGATCTGGGGTTATGGTAACACCCAGTAGCTTAATTTTCTCGGCCTTCATTTTGTTCGGTGTTTCTTCTTTGAAAGCAGGTTTTGATTTTATGAAAGAAATAGTTAAAACCGCTGTCTTCGCGAAGTTATCTTTCATATCGCTATTCTGTGCCTCGTTTGCCACCTTTGGATTATTAGCTTAGCATTACTCATTTGGGAACGATGACAGATTTCAACAATGCTCAATTCGTCTACATACTTCCAACGGTTTTCCTCATCTACTGCAATATCATTTATCATTACTAAGAAAAGGAGAGGACCCAAAAGAGTCCCCTGTGGCACTCCACAGAAAATTTATTTTTCTTCCGAAATAAACACCCTTATACTTGGTTTTTATGGCACTTGAGCTTACTCAAGTGCCATATAGCGATTGTAATTTCTGTCCGTCAGTCGGTCTGTCGGTCCCGGTTTTGCTAGTTCGGGCACTTCCAGATAAGCTAGGACAATGAAACTTGGCAGGCATATCAGGAACTGGACCAGATTAAATTAGAAATTGTCGCTTCCTCGATCCGACCATCTGGAGGGGAGTGGAGGGAGGGGGAATCCGGAAAAAATAGGAAAAATGAAATATTTTTAGCTTACGAACGGGTGATCGGATCTTAATGAAACTTGATATATGGAAGGACTTCTTGTCTCAGACCCTCAATTTTAAATCCAGACCGGATCCGGTGACACTGGGGGGAGTTGGAGGGGGAAACCGGAAATCTTGGAAAACACTTAGAGTGAAGGAATCCGGATGAAACTTGGTGGAAAGAACAAGCAGAAGTCCTAGATACGTGATGGATATAACCGGAACGGATCCGCTCACTTTGGGGGAGTTGGGGGGGGGGGGGAGAAATCCGAATTTTCAGTGATCCCACGAGTTTGGTGCTTCCTGATGTGCTGGGACGCTGAAAATTGGCAGGCACGTCAGGGACCCGACCAGATTAAATGGGAAATAGTCATTTCCCCGATCCGACCATGTGGGAGGGGGAGTGGAGGGAGGGGGAAGCCAAAATGTGTGGTATTTTTATCTTGCGAACGAGTCATCGGATCTTGATGAAATTTTATATATAGGATGACCTCGTGTCTCAGACGTCCCACTATAAATCCGGACTGGATCCGATGACACTGGGGGGAGTTGGAGGAGGGAACTGGAAATCTTGAGAAACGCTTAAAGTGGAGGGATCGGGATGAAACTTGGTGGGAAGAACAAGCACAAGTCCTAGATACGTCATTGATATAAGCGGACCAGATCCGGGCACTCTGGGGGAGTTGGGGGGGGGGTCCGGATTTCTAGCGATCCCGCGAGTTCGGCATACTTCCTTATGTGCTAGGGCGATGAAACTTGGCAGGTATGTCAGGGACCCGAACAGGTTCACTTGAGAACAGCCGTTTCTCCAATCCGACCATACTGGGGGGAGTGGATGGATGGGGAGTCCGGAATCTAGTGGCGTGTATAACTTTTGAACGGGTGATCGGATCTTGATGAAATTTTATATTTAGGATCACCTCGTGTTTCAGACGTCCCACTATAAATCCGGACCGGATCCGATGACACTGGGGGGAGTTGGAGGAGGGAACCGGAAATCTTGAGAAACGCTTAGAGTGGAGGGATCGGGATGAAACTTGGTGGAAGAACAAGCACAAGTCCTAGATACGTCATTGATATAAGCGGACCAGATCCGGGCACTCTGGGGGAGTTGGGGGGGGGGGGGGGGGTCCGGATTTCTAGCGATCCCGCGAGTTCGGCATACTTCCTGATGTGCTAGGGCGATGAAACTTGGCAGGTATGTCAGGGACCCGAACAGGTTCACTTGAGAACAGCCGTTTCCCCGATCCGACCATAGTGGGGGGAGTGGATGGATGGGGAGTCCGGAATCTAGTGGCGTGTATAACTTTTGAACGGGTGATCGGATCTTGATGAAATTTTATATTTAGGATGACCTCGTGTTTCAGACGTCCCACTATAAATCCGGACCGGATCCGATGACACTGGGGGGAGTTGGAGGAGGGAACCGGAAATCTTGAGAAACGCTTAGAGTGGAGGGATCGGGATGAAACTTGGTGGAAGAACAAGCACAAGTCCTAGATACGTCATTGATATAAGCGGACCAGATCCGGGCACTCTGGGGGAGTTGGGGGGGGGGGGGGTCCGGATTTCTAGTGATCCCGCGAGTTCGGCATACTTCCTGATGTGCTAGGGCGATGAAACTTGGCAGGTATGTCAGGGACCCGAACAGGTTCACTTGAGAACAGCCGTTTCCCCGATCCGACCATAGTGGGAGGAGTGGATGGATGGGGAGTCCGGAATCTAGTGGCGTGTATAACTTTTGAACGGGTGATCGGATTTGAATGAAACTTGTATGGTGGAAAGAGCTATCGCCTCGGATGATCATTGTTAAGTCCGGGTCGGGTCGGGTTATACCTGTGGGGATGGGGGGGGGGGGACCCGAAAACTCAAGAAACGCTTAAAGCAGAGGGATTGGGGCGGAATTTAATGGAGAGAACAAGCATTAGGCCTAGATCCGAATTTGACGGAGCCAGATGGTTTCGGGGCTCTGTGGGGGGGGGGTAGAGGGGGTTTCCTGGAATACCGGTAGTCGGGGGTTAGAATAGTTCCAGAAGTACTAAGACAATGAAACTTTGCAGGCATATTAGCGACCCGACTTAATTGACTTATTTATTTAAACTAGGATACGACCAACTAGGGTCAAATAAATGGGTGATAAGAATCGATGGCCTCGACATGTAAAAGATGCGTTCGAACAAATGCGACCACGGTTGGGGGAATTGGGGGGGGGGGGGGGGGACTTTTGACATGCACAAAAACCAAACGAATGGCCCGAATGAGATGCAAGTTCGACAGTGCCGAGTTTATGCGGCCTAGGTTTGTTCTTTGGCGTCCGGGCCGGATGCGGCCAAGGTAGGGGGGGTGGGGGGTACTGGAAACTTGCAGATAGGCTATGCTCCAATTCCAGTGAAACTTGATGGACAGGAAGAGGGAATTAGGAGATATGACGTTTATGTTTTCAAGTCCTGTTCGGCCACAGTGGCCGGAATTGGAGGGAGATTGCCGGAAACTTTGAGGCTCGCATAGGAGTCAAACGAGTGCATCAGTTTAAATGAAACATAGAACTTAGAGAGAGCATATACCCTAGATGATATATTTTGGGCAAGGATCCGGATCCGACAACATTGGTGGGGGGAGGGGGTACCAGAATTTTCCAAAAATGCTCAGACTCGACCGAAACTTTAGCGGTGGTATAAAAGAAGATACTTTAGATGATCCATTTTTTAGTCCGAACCAGATTCGGCCACGGTAGGGGGAGATGGAGGGAGTACCGGAAATATTGTAGCACGTCTAGGGATCAAACTAGTGGATTTATTAGGCTGAAACTTGGAAGTTTGAACAGTCATGTGCATTTGATAATCGAGACGATGCCGGAACTGCTTAGAAGTGAGTGAAACAAACTATCCTACTTCTATTTCCAAACCGCATTTTTGAATGGCGGGTGTATTTTATCACGTTCTCATCTACTTTCTTGTACTGCCTACTCGTAACAAGTGCCATATGAGCTCGTAGCTCTTGTTTGTTTTCTTTTTTGGAGGAACCCAACAATAATTTTAATCAAGTAGGGGCTTACATTTAGTTTGATTAGCTTTTCCACGAGCACTTTGTGATTAATTAAGTCGAACCCTTTAGTAAGGTCAATTGCGATTAAATTTATCCATTTTTCTGTATCATCTAGGTTCCTTAAAATACAATCAATTAAACTTACTATGTAATGGGATGTAGACGACTTCGGTCTGTCGCCGTACTGTCGTGTATCTAATTTACCAAGAATTTCACCTTTTAACCACTTGGCTACCAACCATTCGTACACCTTACTGAAACTGGGTGTAAGGGTAGCCAACTCTTGGTCCTATCATGTGGGATGAGGCGGGTCGGAATTTTTTTCTGGCACGAAAAGATGGATAGATGGATGTTTATTAAAGCCCTTGGGTCATGAATTTGAATTCGCCTTCCTTGTCAAGCTGCCGAGCCTGTGCCTCGTTTAGAGCTGGTGGTAGCTTTGCGAACAAGGCATGCTCTGAGTTTCGTCCCCTCGTTTGATCGCTTATATAACTGGGAGCGCTTTTGAACGTTAACTTTTATGTTATTTGTATTTATTCATTGGTCGAAACATCGTTCGGATAATTCAGCTTGTTGCCGTGGTGCCAATTGCACTGTTCACTGCTACCGCCGCTAGGCAGCGCTACTCCCCTTCCGTCAACTGTGTTCTACCTTTATATAGCGTTAACTTTTGAACTATTTATTAACTCTGTGATCACCACGACTAATTCTATTATCATGAGTCACCACACTTCCGGGTTTCAACCGCTACACAACTGTTTTACGTAAGTTTGATATTATCTTGTAAGTAACCGTGAATAAAACCTTTTGTTAGCCTATAGGTCATTGTTGTTAGTCTTATTTAAAGCTCCTTAGAGTGGGCTGACCTGTAAGGCCTAGTGTATGATGGGTGGTTAATAGCCTATTGTGGGTTGGTTTGCAAATCATAGTGTGAATTGACCTGGGCTATCCGTGATGAACCTGGGAAGTTCTGCAGGTGTAGTAGGTTATCCTGGCGCCCTAGGCTATCACAAATAGGTATTGCATGGATGGAATTTGCCTCGCTTGTCTGTTATATACTTTGAGAGTGTTGGTAAGTTAGTCCCTCATGGTCATAGCTTAAAAAAGTAAAAGAGGATGCGGTGGTCTTGCCCCAAAAATTACCATTTTGGAGAAAATTAGATGGAATACTAAGCAAATCCTAAAAGTAGCTGCGTTTTTACCGTCTTCCAGTTAACCGACCTACAGGATTTCCCATTATAAGCCATTTTCTTCCTTCTTAACAGACCTGAATCCTTGTAAACAGTTTTTTGGTTGCCGTCGGTCCGTCGGTTACCCGACATGTGGACTGAGGTTGGAGCTTGTTTAGTCAACCTACTTTCTGAGGCAGGAAATCTGAATCTTTCGTGAGAAATAAGCCGTTTTTGCATCGCCGGGCGAAGGGGATGAGATGCCAAAATACGGCTTATTGCGGTTAATAGGTTGGTTAACTAGATGACGGAAAATTGGCAAGAAATGCAGCTAGTGTTGAAAGTCGTCACCTGTTCGTGTTCAGTTATCTGGGAAACATTTATCCACTTAATACAAAGCAAGAGAAAAGGCTTTCGCCTCTAAATAACTCTAAAAACATGACAGACCTTATTTTCAGCAATGTTCCAGTATCGCGCCGAATCCCGGACGCACTGGTTTAACCCCACCTCGTTCGAAAATGATGCCAACTTCACACTAGTCGGAATTCTGTTTGGTTTGGCAATCTACAACGCAATTATTCTTGAAGTTCGTTTTCCAAGAGTCGTGTACCGGAAGCTTCTTGGCGTCGTTGGAACATTCGATGACCTCGAAGATTTCGATCCTGTAAGTTATCCCCATGATCTTTCACAGAGGTGCCATGATAGTTTGTACATACCATCTACCGAACCATTCAGAAACCTGTGAAATCCCAATGCCGTACGTCTTTTAAAGCTTCACTGAAGAGCTTGTTGTTCAGATTTATCATTACGGTCTCGCAGTCGCTTCATTCCAGTTCAAATTTCCCGGAAGAAAACAAGGGATTAGCTCCTATGTATTAACTCTAGCAATAGTTACGTTTTTGCAGATACCACGGTGTAGAGTCGTTTTCGCAGTTACTGTGGTATCTGATACCACGGTCAAAAGGCGTTTTTGTGGTTACCGTGGTATCTGGTACAACGGTCAAAGCCGCTTTTGCAGTTATCGAGGTATCTGGTCAGTTACCGTGGTATCTAATATCAAGTTCCCACGGCCCCAACAGTAGCAACTGATCGTTGTGTCTGAAAAAGTCATCTCACTTTCATCATGGCCAACACAAGAGCCTAAGATTTTGTCAAACCGGTGAGAAAGAAGTTTGGCACTGGCACTGGATATCAGTTTGCTTTGGGATGACGTCTAAAAGCGGAAAGTCGGTAATTGTCGTTTTTGCAAAGCAACAGTAGTATCAGATACCGCGGTAACTGGAAAAAGGAATGCAGACCCAGCTACCGTGATATCAGGTATCTGCAAAATGCTTCTAATGTCACTCGACTGTGAAAACACACCACCTAGTACGCGCAATTTTAACTAGCATTAGCTGCGTCTTTGCAGATACCATGGTGTCTGATACCACGGTCAAGAGCCGTTTTTGCAGTTACCCTGGTAGCTGGCAAGGTACAGTGGTATCTGATATTCAGATACCACAGTAACTGCGAATACGACTTTAGACCGTGGTATCAGATACTACGGTTACTGCAAAAACGACTAATTGCAGATAAAGTTACTGTGGTAATAGATACCATGGTATCTGCAAAACGCAGCTATTGTCAATCAACCTTGTCTCTGATTGGTTTGTGCAGTCCATCCCTGCGACTGACCCAGTTAAGAATGACGCGAGAGGCAGGCTTGATTGTGTAAATACTCACCATGGGAATATTTGATTTGGCTAGACAGCGAAAGCATGCAAAACTATGAAACGGAGATTCACCTTATGAATACATCGGCTTATTTTGTATCTTGTATTTGAATACACTGAATTATTTTGACTCTGTTGAGGGATTTTTTTTCTTTTTGAATTGGCTCTCATTGTGGCGTTGAAAATACGAACGACGTCCTGAACCAAATTCACACTTAGACCGCGCATCATGCTAAAAGACTGACCGACAAATGGACGGACGGACAAACTTAAAGTTCAACCAAATAGGCCTGAGATCCGACAGTCTAGTTACACGCCACTGATTCACTTAAATATGTCTGAAAACCCGATAAAAATGCGTTATTTCGTTTGTCCGTTATCCACAGGTAATCGATTTCATCAAATGAACTTATGCTCTCGGATTATTGGTACCTCTATGTGTTGTCCCTCCATGCTTGCAATATTTACCAACTAAAAATGTAAGCCATATCATAACGTCATCTCACTTTCACAAGTATACACATGTCACACTGTAAATGCAGGCTTTTGTTGAAATTCAAATTCTCCGCGTCTGGACGTATTTTTGGTTGTCGTGCAAACAACACGCACTCTAAATGTTATTACTAGAGCGGTTAAAAAAAAATACAAAATCGTTTAGATGAGTAAAAATATTTCAATGTTTTTGGGATCCCAAAACGTAAGTGGAGGGATACCTATGACATCGCAAAAGTTGTCCGTCTGTCCGTTCGTCCGTCCGTCCGTCCGTCTGTAAGCACGATAACTCTCGAAGGGAATGAGATATTTTGATGAAACTTGGTGTGAGGGCTCGTTGGGTCGTCGGACCAGTCAAGTTCGTAGACGGGCTTTGTAGCTCTACATTTAGGGGTGGGGGAGGGGATTCAAATTAAGGGACAAACAAAATATTTTGAAACAGCTAATGTGATAGTCGATTATGGGGTAAGAAGACATGCTGAACACGATGGTGAAAACTATTTTGTCATCGGACAAGTAGTTCGCCCGGAATCCGGCCAAAACCGGAAAGTTTGTTGAAAGTAAAAGTTTTATTTGAAGTTGATTAGATGTTCGATTTAGGGGTAGGAAGACATGCTGAAGACGATGGTGAAAATTATTTTCTCGACGGACAAGTATTTCGCCCGGAATCCGGCCCAAACCGGAAAGTTTGTTGAAAGTAAAAGTTTGATTTGAAATTGATTAGATGTTCGATTTAGGGGTAGGAATACATGCTGATGACGATGGTGAAAACTATTTTCTCGACGTACAAGTATTTCGCCCGGAATCCGGCCCAAACCGGAAAGTTTGTTGAAAGTAAAAGTTTTATTTGAAGTTGATTAGATGTTCGATTAAGAGGTAGGAAGACATGCTGAAGACGATGGTGAAAACTATTTTCTCGACGGACAAGTATTTCGACCGGAATCCGGCCCAAACCGGAAAGCTTGTCAAAATTAAAAGTTTTGTTTGGAGTTGATTAGATGTTCGATTTAGGGCAAGAAGACATGCTGAACACTAATGTGAAAACAATTTTCTACCCGGACATGTAGTTCGTCCGGAATCCGGCCATAACCGGAAATCTGTTGGAAGTCAAAGTTTTATTTTTAGTTGATTAGATAAGCGATTTAGGGGTAAGAAGAGATGCTAAGTCCCTGTATGACAATCATATTTTACCCGGACATATAGTTCGACCGGAATCCGGCTGGAATCGGAAAACTTGTTATAAGCTAAATTTCTATTTGAAGTTGATTAGCTGTTCATTACTGGGGAAAGAAGATACCCTGATTTCGTCTTTGAGCTTTCTTTTTTCGCCGGACAAGTAGTTCTGGAGTTCGGCCGGAACCGGGAAATTGGCAGAAGTGGCAGGAAGTTTTCGTCAAAACAGATATGACTTATAGGGGTAAACACACATGCTGAATCCAAATCTGAACTTGGTTTTCTCCGGTGATTAGCTATTTGGCCTTAATCTGTTTCTGAATTTTCATTGTAAAAATGTTCAAGGAGTCTGGCGAAGACTGGATCTGGCTAAGACAAGACCCAGTTGTCTGGATCAGATATTGAATATTTGGGATCCCATCGAAACCTTTGGTCTTGTTAGTGGTGTTCCTTGGAACAATCCACTATTGCGAGCGCTATCGCAGCTTTCGGTTTTCACCATATTTTGTGGAGCTCATAACTCGTGAACGAGTGCAAGCATCAATCTCAAACTTGGTACACTTGTGGGTATTGGGGTCTAGTTGTGCCTTTTGGGGGTTCCACCCCGACACCCACCCGGTTCAGGGGCAAACAAGACCAGATTGCCCAGTGAAGAATGTTCATAATTTGACCAAAACTGGACATTTTCTTATACGATGAAATTTCTTGAACGTGTAGATCCTAGGGCTGGGAAATTGATTTTAAAGTTGCATCTCCCCCAACCCCCCCCCCCCCCACCCCGTTCATGGGCAACTGGGCCCAGATTGCCCAGGAATAAAGTTCGTTACCGGTGACAGGAATCCACAGGTATCAAGTTGAAACTTGGTAGGATTGTGAGCATTTTTACTTTTTTACTTTTTGCGGGTCCCAAACGCCACCCCCACTTGGTTCAGGGGCAATTGGGACCAGATTGCCCATTTTTAATGTTTTTAACTTGACATTAACCAGAGATAAGGCGATGAAATTGCTTTGTGCTTTTGGATCATAAGGGTTGGGAGAGTAACCCACCCCCACCCTCCCCGTTCATGGGCAAGTGGGCCCAAAATGCCCATGAAAAAGTTTTTGACCCGTAACTGGAATCAAACTCTAACCTGGTATACTTGAGGGGAAAAGGTGAAAATACACATTTTGATGGGTCCAGACCCCCCCCCCCCCTTCCCGTTCATGGGCAGCTGGGCCCAGATTTCCCATGAGTTAAGTATTAAGTTCGTCAGTGACAGGTCTCAAGTCCAACTGTTGTATATTTGGGGAGATATATCTATGGATGAGGATTTGGTATAACAGCAACAAGTAAGACGACGCGACGTACTTTAATCTTTAATGAACAGTTGAAAACTTGACTGTTTTGTCATATGATCCATGATATGCCGTTCTTAATGAATTTCGACAAAGGGGCATTAGGCTGCTACGATTTGGTTTATTGCACATGTTTATTACCCTTGCTAATGGAAAAGGGGTTTAAAGCGTGGGACTGGCTGGCAGACCATTCAGTGTTCGAAACTAATGCTGTTCGTGCAAGATCTTCAACATTTCTTTGGATTTTTATACTTGCTGTTTGTTTACATTTAAAGCTTTTAAAGTGGGATGATTACAAATTAGGTTATTTTAATCCTTATTTGGTTATTGGGGATGAGAAATGTCTTGGTTCTAACGCTGTCTGTATATAAAATATGATAAACATTTTACTTTTACACTCCACGTCTGAGCGCTTGCGCCTTGTTAAATATCCAGTGCAAAATTTTTGTTTTGTTTAGTTAAACTTTGTCAGTCAGCCATGTCACTTAGAAGTAGGCAAAGAAGCTTCTAGAATGATTTTACTTATCTTTATTCTCTTCCGTTTGCACTTTCCGAATTGGTTATTATATTTCATTTTATTTCAAGGTGCTTCATCGGACGTTAAAGGAAATGCTCGAGTACCCAAGTGATGATTTTGATGATATTTTCATGCAAACGTTTCGAGTGTCCTATACTGATATCTTCGGCTCTACGCTATTCCATGATCTCAAGTCCAGTGGTGATGAAATACCGGTTACCAAGGAAAACAGACAGGTGAGAATCCCGCATTCCTTAGTTCGATAACTTATATTTTATGTTGCATCATTTTATTTAGAAAAATAACAACTTCGTTTTTAAGAAAACTAAGCTAGTAAATGATGCCAGGAGGTAATGCAGTGACAAAAGATTCCCTAGTTTAATATTTATCTTGTCCTGGTTTTCTTTTATGGTATTCGGAGAAGAAGCTAGATGGCGCTGTTTCATGTGCAAGGTTTGGATGTTTCCAGATAAACCCATGTCAGTACGACGCGGACTGTTGCAACAAGATGAATGAACCGTTGAAGTTTGCTTGCCCATTGCATATAACAGAATAAGAGAGGCCGGAGCACGCATTGAAAATAAAAACAACAAAATCGTGGTCAAAGAATTATCTCAAATAAAGTGCAGTAGTAGCACGGCTGTGTACGGAAATTTCCCTTGTTGAGTGAATGTCTGTAAGATATGGTCGACTTCAAACTGCCGTGTGCTGGGGAACAAGGCTGTACCTTTCGCTCTTTTCATTTGTATTTCTGTTCTTGCTCGAAATGTGTTGCTATTCAGGAGGGTGAGTGTCTCATGCCTGAGATGCTGGCTGATATTGATCGGACAAGAAAGGATAGGTGTGTATCAATTATAGACTGAAGGTAGGATTAGGATTAGGATCGTCTAGGTTTTGCTATGGATTTTAACGAAGTACTTTTTTGTTAGGAATTTGTTGATCTCTACGCAGATTTCTTGCTCAACGGAAGCATAGCGACCCAGTTCAAGGCTTTTGCCAAGGGATTTAAGCTAATTGCCTCGCAGTCGCCTCTAGCTCACTTTTTCCGGCCGGATGAGCTGGAGGAACTAGTCTGCGGAAGTCCGGTAAGTCTTTTTGGGTTGATAGATTGCAAATTCGGACGCAGTGAAACGTATGATGGTCTCCTAATCTTAAGGTGTTGACTAAGTTGAATCAAAATTCCATAGAGTTGTGACGTACGTAGTGACGTCGTGTGATTGAGGACCGAACATAGGATTTGATTGTCAGTAGGTCGTTTTATAAATGTAAGCGCGAACGGTGCCTCGCTGGCCGCTCGGCTCTATTTATATAGATTAAAATATATATTCACCGGTAGTAAAAACTGCAATTTTTCGTTTTCGGAGGTAAAATAGATCAAATGGGTGTGACGTGACGCTTGTATGGAATTCTGGTACAACTTAGTTTAGACCCTCCTTCAGGCTCAAAGCTTGGAAAAAGAACCCGTGTTAGAGTAAATGAAGATTACAAACCACTCTGACGCTTACAACATTAGAAGGGTTAACCAGATATATTCTCGTAAAGTGTGACGCAATGATGCGCAAACATGTGCTGTCTGTTATGAAAACTTTTACAGTGTAAACAAAAATATCTGGTTTTGGTGAACAAAATATCTGATTTTGGTGAGACAGGTTTAATGAAAACAACCGGCAGTGAGACACTGAAAGGGTTGTACAAAAAGGAACATACATAGGCACTAAATAATTATTCTAGCCATGAACGGCAGTGCCGAGCGGCAGTAACGCTCCGTGTTACATTTCACTAGTTCGAAGCCTGCCCGCTGGCGAGTTTCGTACTGGTGGATTTCTTCGGAGCGTTTTGGGAGCAGGGCGCGGAAGCGAGCTGAGCTGGCTAGACTTTGACCAAAATTCATACAGGCCAGAAGTCATCTACCGTCGAGTCTTTCCAGTTTTAGGGATGGGATAAAGATAGTCAGTAACTGTAGGATATTCATTTAAATTTCACTGTGCCTCAGGCCAGAGAAAAACGAACCTGTGATCAAATAAATAACGATTCTAGCAATTCGGTGAGTTTCTTTGGAGTGCGGAAAAATCCAAAAACATTTTTGCAACGTTTGTACAGTTGCAAGGTATTGTGTCGTGTAAGGTATTAACTGACTGGATAGTAATTTTTACCGACTTATTTTACGAAATATTGACTACCTGTTTATTTGACCTCCCTGACCACAGTTGGGAAATGAACTTCATTTTCCAACTTGAGCCTGAAAAAAATACCCTTGACAAGAAGAGCCGAAATATAGCTCTAATCAAATTCAGCTGACGTATCCATTTTAAACTGTCAAATCTGATTCGCAGTCAGCTTGGGCTGAAGCAGTATTTACCTGTTCATTACGCGCAATCACAGTGCCAAAAAACTTTGTCTGTGAGTGGTTGCACAGTCCGTACCTCCGACTGGACCAGTCACGAAAGACACGAGAGGCGGAGCTTAATCGTGGAAAGACTCCCGGTGTGAAATTGGATTGGCTTGAGAACAAAAACATAACAAGACCAAAGGTGTCGATGGGATCCCAAAATCTAATATTTGATTCTGACAATTGGGTAATTGTCTTCGCCAGATCCAGTCTTCGCCAGGCTAATCATCAGAAAAAAACAAGTTCAGATATACCTTATAAGCCATATCTATTTTGACTGACCGTGACTTCCTGCTTTACTTCTGCCAAGTTTCCGGTCTCGCCCGAATTCCGAGCGAACTACTAGTCCAGCAAAAAAAAGAAAAATTCAGAAACGAATCAAGCGTATCTCCTTATAATCCTTATAATCAAATAAAACTTTGACTTAAAAAAAATCGGTTACAACCGGATTCCGGACTAATTATATGTCCGGGTAAAAAATGATTGTCATATACAGACTCAGCCTTTTTTCTTACCCCTTAATGTGTCATCTGATCAAACGTTTGCTTTTAACAAATTTTCCGGTTTTGGCCGGATTCCGGGCCAACTAGTTGTCTGGAGAGAAAATGGTTTTCACCATCGTGTTCAGTATGTCTTTTTACCCCTAAGTCGAACATTTAATCAACTTCAAATGAAACTTTTACTTTTAACCAACTTTCCGCTTTTTCCCGGATTCCGGACGAACTATTTGTTCATCGAGAAAATGGTTTTCACCATCGTGTTCAGCATGTCTCCTTACCACTAAATCGAACATTTAATCAACTTCAAATAAAACTTTTATTTTTAACGAACTTTCCGGTTTTTGCCAAGGACGAACTCCTTGTCCGGCGAAAAAATAGTTTTTACTATCGTGCTCAGCATTCCTTCTTACCCCATAATCAACTATCACATTAACTGTTTACAAATATTTTGTTTGTCCTTAATTTGAACCCCCTCGCCCACCCCTAAATGTAGGACTACAGAGCCCATCTAAGAACTTGACCTTACCCTTGACCCAATGAATCCTCACACCAAGTTTCATCAAAATATCTCATTTCCTTCGAGAGTTATCGTGCTCACAGACAGACGGACATTTTTGCGATGTCATAGGTATCCCTCCAATTACGTTTTGGGATCCCAGAAATCAACTGTGAAGGGGAACCCGGAAATAGGCAATCCGGTGATGGAGTCTGCTATTGAGAAGGAAAATAATACAATAGTATCAGGTTTCGGTTCTGCTTTAAGCAAATTCTAAGTTTATTTTTTTTTTCTCTGGACAGGAATTCGACTTCGGAGCGTTAGAAACCTCCACCGAATACGACAATGGATTCCGACGAGAAAGTCAAATCATCCGGGACTTTTGGGAGATTGTTCATAGCCTGGACGATGAAGGGAAGAGGCAGTTCTTGCAGTTCACCACGGGTAGCGACCGGGTACCCGTCGGGGGCATGTCAAAGCTGAAGTTGATGATCGCCCGAAATGGTCCAGACACGGATAGGTAAGCTTTTACGATTGTTCAATTCAATTGAGTTATATTCAAGAAAGCCATAACACGGACAAGCCGACTAGTAGGCTTCGTGTCACATCAACATAATGCAAAAAAGTAAGAAACAGATATAAAAATTCAGCTGACGACAGCTCGGTCAGTAAATCTCAACTTGCGATGGTTATATGGTTAACAATAGTATAAATATAGCATAAAAATACATAGTCGTGCAATAAAACTTTATACGAAAACTATATAATTGCGAAAGCTAACAAACAACAACACTAAAGTCCTTTACAATTCATTCTTGTTATAATACAATTTTACGAAACTAGGCACAAAGCTATTCACTTAACGGGTGTGGCTGTGCGTGTGCGGCTGAAATTTCGGTACTGGTAAAGCGACCGCTCTTGCTGGCCTCACCCTCTCAGCGCTGAAATCCGGAGGGAGGATGTCACGGAGGACGGGATTCTCAAAGATTTTAATACCAGAAACTGTCGATAACTTGAGACGACGATTTGCAGGTCTATCTAAATTAAACTCCTTTAAGAGCTGAATGTACGAGACTTTCGGGGAATTCGAGCAAACAAGTAGAGCACGATATTGAATTCGCTCCAGCGCGTCCGTATGATCTCCGGTGATCCCGAAATGCCAGACGGGACAATAATATTCAATGATGGGCGGATGAAAGAAATGAAAAATAGTATTAGTTTATCTGTGGAGACCCCATACAGCGACCGAAGGCACATGTTACCTTCCTTAAGCATTGCAGCGACCTGTTTATCCCATTTCATATGACTTCTTATGTAGATCCACAGGAGCTTAATTTCAGTAACATGGTGATCTTCTGAAACAATCGGGAGTGCTTTTAAAAAAAATAATAGTCAGTAAAACTGACTTGTCCATGTTAACCACCATTTCTTCAGCAGCAGCTTCATGACAGATGTTGTCACTAAATGCTTGTGCAGAACTTTTAGTATTTCTCAGACAAACCTCAAATTGCGAGAAACCATCAACATACTTCCATCGGTCGGGGAGTGAACTTGCTAGCTCATTAACCATGACGAGAAACAGCAAAATACCTAAAATAGGTACTCCGCAAAAGACTGGAAGACTCTCAGAATAAGTTGATTTATATTTGGTACGTTGCTTCCTATCTGAGAGGAAGCTAGCAACGATTCTTACTAAAAATGGCTCCACATTAAATTTTGTCAAAAGCTTAGTGCGTTCTGTATAGAACTGTATGGTGCGTTCTATATCTCGCCTTAGTGGCCTGTCCTTACTATCATTGAGACGCGGAAAATCCAAGACCTCATTGTTAAGTATGCTCTTTCAAACTTGCCGTTGTGTGTTAAGAATAGTTGCGTTTTTGCAGATACCATGGTATCTGTTCCCACGGTAACTGGATCTGCAAATAAGTTATCATGGTATCTGATACACGGTTGCTCTGCAAAAATGACTATTGCCGAAATTCCAAATCCTTTTCTAAGCTTTTAGCTATTCGGATTAAACTTGATTGATTGATTGAAAAAAAAATTACACTTTTCGAAGTCATCCCAAAAGAACAAGAGCTACGAGCTCATATGGCACTTGTACGAGTAGGCTGTACAAGAAAGTAGATGAGAACGTCACAAAATACACCCGCCATCCAAAAAGGCGATTCGGAAATAGAAATAGGATATTTAGTTTCACTCATTTCAATCAATCAATCAATCAATTTATTTAATTCGTGATATTACACATCACATAATAAAATTACACTAAGACAGGAAATTTCTTTACTAAATATATACAATCATTTTAACCATTCGGTGGCTCGGGGCAATAACACAGTCGGCGGAAAAGTCGGTAGAAATGGCCGGAACGGCATTCTGCATTCTCACGAATTGCCTTTAAAAGTGGATTTTCGGAAACTTCTACCCTTGCAACAAAACTAACTATCGCTTTCCGTCTCATAACATCAAAGGATTCAGTTTCATTTTCTAAAAACATTTGACTAGCAGAGTAACGTCGATTATATGAAAGGAGATGACGGAATGCATTGTTAAAACAAACTTTTAATTTACGCATCGTCGTTTCAAGATAGTTATCAAAAAGTGGGAGACAATATAGTTGCGTGCAATACGTCTTAAATAAAAGAATTCTCACCGACACAGTACAAAATTTAAAATTACGAATTAAGTGGTTCGCACGCGCACAAAGACCCCGATACTGACTCGAAATTGCTGAATCATCATACAGATCATCGTCTAAAAAATAACCTAAGTACTTCACTTTATGCACTCTCTTCAAGACAAAATCACCAAGTCGAATAGCCGGAAATATCAGGGATTTAAAATGTTTCGGGATAAAAATCATGTAATTGCATTTTGCAGAATTGAAAATAATGTCATGCATCGCTGCATAATTTGCACAAATCTTCAACAGGAGATTTAGTGCGTTCGCCGACGGCGCCATTAGAACCATGTCATCAGCGTAAGCGATCGAATTCAAAAACACACCAGAGATGTTACAGCCTACACGGCTCTCCATTAATTGTTTACAAAGGTCATCTATAAAAACATTAAATAAAAGAGGTGAAATAATTCCCCCTTGTTTAATTCCGTTAGCAGCATGAAAAGGAGCGGACAGTTTTGACCCCCACTTCACACGGAACTCCTGTTGAACATACCAATTTGAAAGGAAATCAACCAGCAGCTTTGGCATACCCCTTGCTCGTAACTTTTCAAACAACAATTCGTGGTTAACACGGTCAAAAGCTTTTCGTATATCTAGAAAACAAGTGAAAACAGGACTTCCAAGACCCAGATAATAACACACAGTTTGCTTAAATGAAAAAATACAAAAGTCGGTACCATGCTTCTGTTTAAAACCAAACTGATTAAAAGATGTCTTTAAAAAATCAATAGAGTGTTTCAACAACAAATGCTCAAGTAGCTTCGAGAAAACTGTTGTAATAGCAATGGGGCGGTAATTATCGATACTTGTGAGGTCCCCGCACTTGTTCTTTAACAGAGGTATGATCATAACCTTCATCAGGTCTGGGGAAAGACAACTGTGAGCGAATGCGCAGGTAAAGTATACTGAGAGTAAAGCGCACAGGCGCTGCCGGTTAGTATACTTCACATGCTCGGCAGACAGACCGTCCTCGCCGGCTGCTTTGTTCGCTTTCAGTTCTTTCGAAATCACTTCGTCAATTTCATTACTCGTAAAACTAATTCTATTAACTTCGCAATCGCAGTCATTAGCACAGCTAGGCGAATGCGAATCACTGGGGACTGAATTGAGCAAGTCACTGAAGTGGGAACGCCATCTTACCACGATGTTGGACTCACCAACCTGTCCATCCAAAGTGGACGCTAGCGCATGCGGGACACTATTGACGGTTCGAAAGGTCGACCACAGATTCTTACGATCACCAAGGTAAGCTTCAGCCATCTTGTCCGCGATGTGCTTCTGCCGAGAAGATTTACACTGTTGCAAAGCAGACCGAAATTCTTTGCGTTTCACTAGCATACCGCTATATAAACTGCCGATGTTCGGTTTACCAGCTTCTCGCCACATAAGGTAAGTGGAACGGTATTCAGCGTGCACTAATTTTACTTCAGAATTCCATCCCGGGACAGCTTTATACGCCCTATTTGACGCCACAGAACTGCAAGAGCCTTCCGCAGCAATAGAGAGTGACGACACAATTTGATCATATAGGCTATTTACCTGGACCCGATGACTTGCACTGCTGCAGTGAACATCCTGGCACTCAACTGCATCCTGGGGAATACTGATATCAGATAGTAACCTTTCTGATAGAGAGTGATATGCCTGCCTCACAGACATGTCACTCCACTTAGGGGCTGACCTCTTCTGTGGGGGTACCTCACAAACTTGCACGGTCTTCGAAACTCCTCCAGTTACGTTTAGGACGAGCTCAACCGGATGGTGGTCAGAAGCTAGCACGTCATAGCGAACATGAATGCTACGAGTCTTTTCAGCCACCGCTGAAGTCATTAGGCAGTGATCCACCCATGACGTACTCTGGACTGAATTAAAGTATGTGTAGCTGTCGCTCGGTAACAAATCCATGTCATAAAGTTTTAGACCAGAGTCATGACAGAAGTCCTGCAGCTCACTTCCAAAATTGTTTGTCTGAGAAGCATTGAAATCACCAAGGGCGAGAACGTAGCTGCTCTCGAAAGTTTCACAACATTCCCATATTAGTCCCAGATAGGCAGAGAACTCCTCAAAATTATCAGCGTTACACACTGGCATGTAAATGTTAATTATGAGGTATTTTTCTTCCCCGGCATTAAATGCAAGTGCTTGAATTCGGCTATCATCAAAGTCAACTATCTTGCAGTTAACACCAAACTTCTTTCTCCATAAAATAGCAGTTCCGCCGTGAGGGCGCCCCACAAGGATCGAGTCAGACGTATCGAAAGCATAAGTGCCGGCGGCATAAAACTCACTATGCAGTGCCGACAGAAAAGCAAGGTCCGATTTTGACAGCCATGTTTCTTGGAGAAGTATAACATCAGAATTATCGCACAAACTTCTTACGGCAGGTGAAGATGTCTTAATGTTCTTGCAATTGTAAGTAGTTATTCGTAGGGTCATTATTGATTGGAGAGAGTTACAGGCGCCGGCTTGCGATTAGACCAGAAACGTCTGACAAGAATGCCGGCCGGCCATACATCGGGGTTCTCGATTAACTCCTTCGTGCTCACGTCTGCCACAACTTTGAAGGAGGCATACGCAGCATGTTTCGTCTTTAGCTGCGTTATTTCTGCATACACATTTTTCGAATGAAGATAGACAGTAACATCGGTTGCGGTGACATTCGGTGTAAATCTCGTGGCAAAGAATTGAAGTTTGTGAGGTACCGAGTTGATCGAACTGGCATTCCCCTTTCCTACAATGCCTTGAGCTTTGCGTTTCGCTGGACCGGCGATTTTTTCTTGTCCTTTATTTTTACGTCGATTGCCCCGCACTTGCTGCCAGCTACCGAGCGTTTCAACCGCTTCAATCGTAGCATTATTTGAGCCGCTAGGCAGCGTCGGTAACGTCCCCGGCTGCTGATTCACCAAAAGCATAGATGGCGCATTTATCGTCGTACCGGTAGGGACAGTAGATGGCGCTGAAAATGCGACACTCGAGTACAAGGGTTGGGAGTGTGCAGTTCCACTATCTTGTGACTGGAATACATAGCTGGACACTTCCCTTGTCTCAACCTGACCAACTCGAGATTTCAAACTATCTACCTCTAGTTTTAACTTACGCATATCTAGAAGCAGAGCAGCTGCGTCAATGTGGTCTGGAAGGACGGGAGGGATCCGGGCTAGATCAGCGGCTACATAAGTAGGCAATTCGTCACGTTCAACTTCATGCAAGATGCCAAGAATATCATTAAGACATCGCAAATGACGGTCATCCCCTTTTCTCACAGTTTTGTATTCTCGAGTCACATTGTCACCATCGCAGTCTCCCAACAGAATAGTTTTCGCCTCAACAATCTCGTCAGCTGAGTAAAAATTCTTTACGAGATCTTTGAGTTTTTCGATAGGTAAAACGTCGAGTCGATTCACTGTGAAGCACAACATCTCACATTTCACCAGCGTAGCCCGCATTTTTTTCACAGAGATTTATTGCTAAATCTTGATCCGTGACAACGCTGCCGGATGATTTCTCCGGCCAGCAGTGGCGAAGACACAAAAAGCGACGTCGAACCGACGCTTCAAACAAAGAAAGCCGCAAAATACCTTGAAAATTTTCGGGAATTGTTTGCAAGCCGAAAGCACAATGTCCACAGATGCAAATAAGCTACAGATTGCCAAGCACAGGCCTCATTATCATGACTATCGAAGGAATAATAAGTCACTCAAGTTCAAAACATTTTATGCTCAGCGTTGCCAGCGTTGCCAATCATCTGAGCAGTTCCGGCATCGTCTCGATTGTCTGTAGCAAATGCACATGACTGTTCAAACTTTCATCCCAATAAATCCATTTGTTTGATCCCTAGACGTGCTACACGATTTCCGGTACTCACTCTATCTCCACCTACCGTGGCCGAATCTGGTTCGGAATAAAAAAAAATCGACCACCCAAAGCATCTTCGTTGATACCATCTACCAAGTTTCACTCGAATCTGAGCATTTTTGGAAAGTTCCGGTACCCCCCTCCCTCCCACCAACGTTGTCGGAGCCGGTTCGGGCCCAATCTCTTAATTCCCTCATCTAGTTTGACTGAAATTGGAGCATAGCCTATCTGCAAGTTTCTATTACCCCCCTACCTTGGCCGAATCCGGCCCGGACGCCAAATAACAAATCTAGGCCGCATAAACTCGGCACTGTCGAATTGCATCTCATTCGGTCCATCCGTTTGGTTTTTGTGCATGTCAAAAGTCCCCCCACCCCCAATTCCCCTAATCGTGGTCGCATATGGTTCGAACGCATGTTTTACATGTCGAGGCCATCGATTCGTATCACCCATGAAGTTTCACTCGAATCAGACCACTCGTTCGCAATTTATAGAAGTCAATTTCCATATTTCTCTTCTCTTGCTCCCCCAAAAATGCTCGGATCTAGGAACGGAAGTTTCCGGGGGTATGTTGTGTCAGGTTTTTAAGTCAAGATAATTCGGGTGGCTAATATGCCTGCAAAGTTTCGTTGTCGTTTTACATCAGGAACTATTCTAACTCACGACTACCGGAATTCCAGGAAACCCCCTCCAACTCCCCCCACAGAGCCCCGAAACCATATGGTTCCTCAATTTCATCTAGGCCTAATGCTTGTTCCATCCATTAAGTTTCGTCCCAATCCCTCTGCTTTTAGAGTTTCTTTAGTTTTCCACCTCCCCCCCCCATCCCCACAGGTATCGGACCCGACCCGGATGTGACACTGAACGTCCGAGGCGATAGCTCACCAAACAAGTTTCATTCAAATCCGATCACCCGTTCAAAAGTTATGCACGCCACTAGATTCCGGACTCCCCATCCACCGACTCCCCCCACGATGGTGGGGTCGGGGAAACGGCTGTTCTCAAGTCAATCGGTTCGGATCCCTGACATACCTGCCAAGTTTCATCGCCCTCGGACATCAGGAAGTATGCCGAACTCGCGGGATCGCTAGAAATCCGGACCCCCACCCCAACTCCCCCACAGTGCCCTGATCCGGTCCGGTTATGTCAATGACGTGTCTAGGACCTGTGCTTGTTTTTCCCACCAAGTTTCATCCCGATCCCTCCACTTTAAGCGTTTCTCAAAATTTCCGGTTCCCTCCTCCAACTCCCCCCAGTGTCATCGGATCCTGCCCGGATTTAAAGTGAGGTGTCTGAGACACGAGGTCATCCTAAATATCAATTTTCATCAAGATCCGATCACCCGTTCGCAAGCTAAAAATACCTCACATTTTGGCTTCACCCTCCCTCCACTCCCCCCCCCCCCCAGATGGTCGAATCGGGGAATTGATGATTTCCTATTTAAGCTGGTCGGGTCCCAGACATGCCTGTCAATTTCCATCGTCCCAGCACATCAGGAAGCACGGAACTCGCGGGATCACTACAAATTCGGACTTCTCCCCCCCCCCCCCCCCAACTCCACCAAAGTGAGCGGATCCGTTCCGGTTATATCAGTCAAGTATCTAGGACTTTTGCTTGTACTTTCCACCAAGTTTCATTCGGATCCCTCCACTCTAAGTGTTTTCCAAGATTTCCGGTTTCCCCCTCTAACTCCCCCCAGTGTCACCGGATCCGGTCTGGATTTAAATGGAGGGTCTGAGACACGAAGTCCTTCCATGTATTAAGTTTCATTAAGATCCGATCACCCGTTCGTAAGCTAAAAATATCTCATTTTTCCTATTTTTTCCGGATTCCCCCTCCCTTCACTCCCCTCCAGATGGTCGGACCGAGGAAGCGACAATTTCTAATTTAATGTGGTCCAGTTCCTGATATGCTTGCCAAGTTTCATCGTCCTAGCTTATCTGGAAGTGCCCGAACTAGCAAAACCGGGACCGACAGACCGACTGACGGACAGAAATTACAATCGCTATATGGCACTTGAGTAAGCTCAAGTGCCATAAAAACTGATATCCATGACATCACTAAGTACTAAACTTCTTTCTCACCTATTTGACGAAATTGATGAAAGTGAGATGACTTTTCAGATACCACGATCAGTTACCACGGTCGGACCGTGGTATCTGAATATCAGATACCATGATAACTGGCCAGATACCACGATAACTGCAAAAACGCCTTTTGACCGTGGCATCAGATACCACAGTAACTGCGCAAACGACTTTAGACCGTGGTATCAGATACCATGGTATCTGCAAAAACTCAGCTAATACTTCAGTTTGAAGTCGTATGGACAGAAAAACGAAAAAAAGAGCTCGAAGAGGTGCTGTCAGAAATCTATGCGAGTTCCCGTTTATGTTTGTCATCATGGAGACTTCCTCATCGCTTCACGTTCTGTTTTGATTATTGTATTTTCACGTTATTTTTCACGCATTCCGTGATTTCACTTTGTCGTCCCCATAGAAGTCAAATAAACAAAATCGGATTCGTGCGATACATTACAGAAAGATAAATATCCGCGAGATTAGTTCACAGAATTCTGCTCTGACCACGAGATACCGCAAAAATCTCATGTTGAAATCCCAATATTGTTGAATGTCAGGTACGAACGAAGATTACAGGGACACGATGGTTGAAGGTATGTTTCTTCCAGCTACATCCTGAAGAAGACCCTTGCCAAGAAGGGCCGAAATATTGCTGAAGAAAATCCTATCTGATTTATCCGTTTGGAGTAATTTAATATATGTGATTCCCAGTCAGGTTATGCTGAAGGAGTATTTAGGCTAGACACGTCCAACGAGATTTATAGATATAAAATATAAAGAAATGATAGTTGTAAGCTGAGAGTAGTCTACCGAAGTCAACTATTTACCTTCACTGACGCACTTACAGTAGTTGCGTCCTTGCAGATACCATCGTATCTGATACCACGGTAACTGGATCTGCATTGTGTCGTTATTGCAGTCGCCGTGGTATCTGATCCTTCGGTTAATTTTAAAAAAAATACAACTGCCGAATTTTTGCTTTTAGAAATCACATTCACTCACTTGCAAGTGTCGAACTACTTTCCACCAATTTGATGAAAGTGAGATCAATTTTTCATCTACCAATATCAGTGAACACGGTCTGAACTGTGGTATCATAAATCCCATTGGTTGGTTATGATGTGTCATTCAAAAACACAACCAACAGGAAACAGGATTCGTTTTCATAGTAAAAGTTTGAACCCTTCAAACTCTCATTTGTGATCAAGCTTTTCTGTAAAGTTGTGATTATACAATTAAGAAAAAAACAGGGAATCCCTTCCAGCTATTTACAGGCTTATAAGAGTAATAAAATATGTATAATTTGGTCTCAAAGTCGAAAGTCCCGTACTTTATAATCTTAAATTACTCTATCCGTTAATATCAGATACCACGATAACTGTAAAAACGCCTTTCGACCGTACTATCAGAAAACACGGCAACTGTGAAAAGGACTTTAGACCGGGGTATCGGATACGGCGATACGGCAACTAATTTTATTTTTCCCTTATAGGCTCCCTACCGCCCACACGTGCTTTAACGTCCTACTCTTACCAGAATACTCCTCCAAAGAGAAGTTGCGAGATCGGCTCTTGAAAGCAGTGTCGTACGCGAAAGGATTCGGACTAAAGTAGACCCCCCTCTACTACTATCAGTGATATAACTAAGACCTTCGGTAGAAATGTATTAAAGTGGGGAAATGTGAAACCAAATGAAGCATAGTACCGCCATGCTTAAGATCCTGTTGGCAGGTGAGTATTGACTGTGGGTAACTAAGTGTTAGCCCTCCACCCCTCGACGATACCTTTTCAAAACTGTCTCGATACGAAGTTTTGCTGCGAAAAATTTGAGCTGTATATTGGGGGGATTCAAATTACCTTCAGAACCGACCACAGGTCAATATTCAGGAGCGGTTCCCTACATTCTTATGAGCCTGGAACTATAAAAGAATAGAAAAGATAATCACTTTTTGATGTAAAACCAAGAACAAATAATCAGATAAAACTTCCGTCTCCCTATCTCTGTATATGCGGAGTCCAGTATTTCCCCTTTACCTTTTCCGCTGAGAATGAGCGGAGGTTAGCTGCTTCGCGCCACATCACATTTCGTTACCTCTACAATTAGCTATTTCGCTGTGAAACCGGCTTGAGGAAAAGTAGAAGGCAAAGCTGATTGGTTCTCTGGACGCGCTCAAGAGCATGTCAGCGCGAGGACTACGCCTCCTGCTTTTTTTTTCTCTGCGATGAGCAACGGCGAAGACGGAAGTAGAGTAGACGGAGTAAATACCGCTAGGTCCGCTCAGTTTTGTCGGGGTATTCATAGTCGTTGCAGTCTGCATGGTACCAAAGACAGAGGTTCTGTCTGATTGTTTGTTCTTATTAAAAACCTATGTGAGTCGCGTTAGCAAGGGCTCACGTAAGCTTGTCGAACAATAATAATGGGTAACAATAAAAAGATCCTTCAACACGGAAAGAGTTTGCCACATCTGAAACATACAAGAGAGGACCGTTGGGATTACCTAATAACAGCGGCTGACCGACGGTCTTTTCTCAAAGCTTAGAAGAAAACAACTTCAGGCTTTTCAGTTGCCAAAACAGGGATAATTGAATCAAGAGTTCCATAAAGTTTCGCTGATTTAAATCAAAACAGGGCATCTGTCTCAGAACAGGATCCTGTCTTAAGGAAGAAAACAAGAAGAACAGGGAACCTGACTTCCTCGTTTTTCGCGGCGTTTAGATTGACGGGTTAAGTAGAGTATCTCTCAGGACCTTTTCTCTTTACCCTCGTTAGATCCGACGTTGTCACAAGTTCAGTAACGGATAAGACGTAGTTGCCCCTTGCGTTTAATGTTATGTTGGATGCCGAGGACATTTCTGTTACGATCCTAGCAAATGCTATGGTTTGCGACAAGATGAAGTTTGAAAGTGTTATACACTGTCAGAAGTTAACACGAGGATGCGCGGTTTCAACAGATAATGCGTAACAGATAACACTTCGGATGTTATGTGTTGTGTTTGAAACGTTGTGCATGAAATGTTATACATAACAAGCTTTGTTAGGAAGAGCCAAAATAGCATCTGCTTTATTCCATATCGTCGCGATGTCGGAAAAATCACTACTTTTTGGCGGTTTTTCGGTTCTTCCTGGTGGTAACGCTTCGTATGCATAAACGTTTTGAAACACAACAGATAACATCCGAAGTGTTATCTGTTGAAACCGCGCGTCCTCGTGTTACCTGTTATGAAACTTCTGACAGTGTAACAAATAACATTTCATAACCTTTTAAAGCAAGGGTGTGCAAACATGTGTTACTGTTATCAAGCTCCTAACAGTTTAGAAAGCTCCCATTCAGACGTTTGAATAGTGTTACAGTCCGAAATCTCTCTTCAATATTGACCTGTGGCACCGCCTGTAGTTTACTGGCCAATCAGACCACCGTACGGCGTGAGAGATCTGGTTTAAACCCAGTTAGGAGTTGGGGGTGGAGTGGGTGCGTTTATCTGAATATTTTTGGGATTAAGTGAGCCTTTTTTGCTTAAGTCGGATTGCAATAGGCTTCGTTTTATTTGTTCTTGTGATTTTCTTGTAAATAAATTGCGATGCGACATAGAGTTGAAGTCTCAAGTTGTGAGGGTTTCCTCCTTCAGATTCTCAGATGAGTGTGGAGGAGACATATCAAAAGTTGAGTTGCCTAGACCGGGTTGAAAAATTGGTGTTTTTGGTTTCAGTTTGACCGGAATCGGAGCATAGCCAATCTATAAATATCCAATTCCTGCTTCACCCCCCCCCCCCCCCCCTACCGTGGCCGGATCTGGCCTGGACGCCAAATAACAAATTTAGGCCGCAGAAACTCGGTACTGTCCAACTTGCATCTCATTCGGACAATCCGTGTAGTTTTTGTGAAAAAGTTTCCGGATTTCCGGAACCTTATTTGACAGTGACAAGACGGATACGTCAGCTGAATTTTATTAGAACTATATTTGGCCCTTCTTGGCAAGGGTTCTTTTCGGGCTCAACTAGGGAAGGCCGTTAATATGCGGATCAAGCCCCATCGTCCTAGCTTCCGTGGAAGTGCCTGAACTAGCAAACCGGGATAAAGGGTCAGAGGTTACGATCGCTATATGGCACTTGAGCCGAATGCTCCATATAGATTTCCTCGTAGGCGTTGTCCACCGAGTCCTTAAGACTGAGTCACTCGTATCTGTTCAAATGGAAGGTCGTTCTAGCATTTAGTAAGCCAGTTAACACCAACCACTCAACTTAAAATGGCAGATTTTTGGGATCCCAAAACGTAAGTGGAGGGATACCTATGACATCGCAAAAGTTGTCCGTCTGTGAGCACGATAACTCTTGAAGGGAACGAGATATTTTGATGAAACTTGGTGGGAGGATTTTTTGGGTCAATTGGAAAGGTCGAGTTCGTAGATGGGCTGTGTAGCCCTATATTTAGGGGTGGGGGTTCAAATTAAGGGGCAAACAAAATATTTTTAAACAGCTAATGAGATAGTCGATTAAGGGGTAAGAAGGCTTTTTTCTCGCCGGATAAGTAGTTCGTCCGGAATCTGGCCAAAACCGGAAACTTTGTCAAGAGTAAAGTTTTATTTGAAGCTGGTTAGATGTTCGATTTAGGGGTAAGAAGACATTACGAAAACCATTTTCTCGCCGGACAAGCAATCCGGCCAAAACTGGAAAATTTGTTAAAAGCAAAAGATGTATTTGTAGTTGATTAGACGTCCGATTTAGGGGTAAGAAGAGACGCTGAATCCATATATGATAATCCTTCTTTACCCGGACATACAGTTCACCCGGATACAGTTCAAACCGAAAAATTTGTTAAGTTAAATTTTATATGAAGTTGATTAGGAGTTGGGTATAGGGGTAATGAGATAGCTGAATTGGTTTTTGACCTTTATTTTCGCCGTACAAGTTGATTAGATGTTGGATATAGGGGTAAGAAGATGCGCTGAATTGATTTTTGAGCTTTATTTTTTCGCGGAAAAGTAGTTCCGGAATTCCGCCGAAACTGGAAAATTGGCAGAAGTGAAGCAGGAAGTTTCGATCGATTGCGTCAAAATAGATATGACTTATTATAGGGGTGAACGCACATGCTGAATCCATATCTAAACTTGGTTTTCTCAGATCTACCAGTTTTTCTACTGTTTTTTGAAAATGTACAAAAACGATTATTTTTGTAAGTTTCGAAGGTGTTTTACCCCCGACTATAAGCCTTGATCTATATCCAAATTTTAAAAATAAAAACATTTAATTTTCTGGATCAAATGTTAAATTTTTGGGATCCCATCGAAACCTTTGGTCTTAATATAGATGGCGCTTAGAAAAATTTGCCTTCGGGCGGGATGACTGTTCCTATGGCCGGCTTCTACCAGACTATTGTAGTGGTTTGCGAACTCTGTTTTACAAGCCCCTCGGTAGCTCAGTGGTAGAGTGACTGCCTTGTAAGCAGAGGGTCCTGGTTTCAAATCCCGGCTGAGGAGCATTTTTGTCTATCAGTTAACTACTTACAAATATTTCCTTTGGTCTTGTTAAACTTGATGATCAAAGTGCACAATATCTGACATAACGTTGGTTTTAACAGGCGTAAAAGAATTTTTCATTTTTCCTGTCATTAACAGAGACAAAAAAATCGCACTTCGAAGACCACATAAAACGATTTATTTATAGCCCCAACCAGATCCACGGAAATCCACGGAAACCAGATCCACGGGTGAAAACCCAAGTAATCTGTAAGGATTTTAAAAATATTTTGAATTAACGATCAAGGGATGTCTAGTAAATATTTGAAAACATGTTTAGTTACATGTTTTCTTACATCTTATTTGGATAGGGGGGGGGGGGGGGGGTACCGGGAGCGGATCCTGGGGGTGATCAGATCAGGTTTCCCCCATAGTGAATGAACAGGGTTCACTGACTTATAATCACATTGATGGGATCGTGGACAGGTAAGTTTCCAATCGGAGAACACAAATTAATCCAAAAAGTCACATCAATCGATGTTGTTACGTCCCTGATCGTCTGTGTGATAAGTACAAGAACCAAAAATCCAAATGAGCACCTCAAGCTGTGACCTGATCTTGAAATGTTCACTAGCAACGACACCACAAGTGTCTACGGGTTTTTTTGTTGCACGTTCTATCTGACAATCAGGTTTGTGTGACAATGACATGAATATCAATAGGGAAAAGGTCACATCAAGGCCGGGTTAATTACCAATCTGCAAATAATGGCCAATATGCTCTTTTGTATTGCTTAACACAGTAATTACAATCCAGTCTGCGTTGAGAAGTGTTCGATGTATGTAGTGTGAAACTGCGGATTAAAAGATGTTTCTAAGTTTCCGCTTCGTAAGTATATTTAACTTTCACAACACAGTAATTACAATCCAGTCTGTAATAGTGTGAAGCTGTGGATTAGCCATAATTCTTCTTTATTTTTTTACGTGTTGGTTCAGAATTCTCTCTTCTCAGTGTTGGTACAAATGACCGTTTGCTCTTCACGCTTTTGACAAAACAGTTAAGACTCGTTCATACGGATCAAACTTCCTCCCTTTATTAGCCAATTAAGCATTGTCCAAATAGGTGTAATAAGCTGAATAGCGTTAGGCTATACGCGATGTTTACGTATTAATACACACGCCTTTACAAGTAGGAACTCAATAGGTTGGTGGAAGTGGAAGCGTAGTCACCTGGCCAAATCATATTGGACAGGAAGAACGGAAAAGATACTACGCGGCAAAAAAAAAAAAAAAAAAAATCGATGCAGCGTTCGGTGTTACCATGCTGATACAATTCTTCGAGCTTCTAAAGATCAGAAAAAGTGTTCTTAACTACGCGAGTACGATTTGACGCCCTTTGTTACAGCTATTAAGTTAACGGACGCACAGGCATTGTTCCCCGAACTAACAATAAGTAGTCGTAACAGAACACGCGTTCTTTTGAAGAAAAGTTGTTTCATCACCTTCCCACAAAGTAGGAGTTTAGTGCTTCTATGGCAACCCTGACGACGCGGCTCCTTTCCTCGGCCCGCTGGTGGAACCAGCCAAGCGATCTGATTGGCCTCTGAATCGCGGGGCTGTTCACTCCCAAAAACGATGTAAACCAAGTGGCGCGTGCCCCGCGTTTTTTTTTTTTTTCAAATTAAAATATTGCGATAAACCATGATTTCTGAGGTACATGAAAACAAATTTCATCAGATATTGGCCAAGAATGAAGCAAATCTACAACGTTCAATGAGCTTGGGTTGAATACAAGAGCTAGAAGCTCATATGGTACTTGCAAGGCTGGGTCAGAGGATGAAATTTAGGAATTTGCAAATTCTTGGGTTTCTTGTGTTTCTTTATAAGCAATACCCTTGAAATAAGAATGATCATGCGCGCTTGGAAATCGAGAGAATTATCTGGTAAAAAGTATTTATTTTTGCACTTTAAAGGCACTAGAAATTCATCTGAAAGCAAAACCCTTGAGGCAAAAATGATGATGGGCTCATGGGGGTCATGAAAATGTATATTTTGCTCAAACTATTTTTTGGACTTTAATGAATTCATTTGTAAGCAATACCCTTGAAGCAAAAATTATCATGGCCCTTGGGCATCATGAATATTTATCGTTTGGTCGAAAGCGGTTTTTTTTCACTTTTTCGTTAAGATGTGCACTTTAAAGGACCTGTCTTTACCTATAACACTAACGCAACCTACTTCCGTAATCACTACATATATTTCTTAACCCGGAGACCCACATTTCGTGCGGTACATTCTAACCCCTCTAACAAAACCTAGCTGATTCTCTCACTTGCCGTATTTTGCTACCTTCGATGTGTATCACGCTGTCGACGGTTGTCAGCGTGAAGTTTTTCCATCAGGAAAACCTGTTCTGTAAATTGTTTCCCTGTTTTCGCTACAAGTCAATGGGTCTCGGAAAAGGATTTAAACAGCCAAAACCGATGGTTATTTGTTGAAAGCACAGCATAGTTAAAGTATTCAAATACTTTAAAATACCGTAAGTTGAAGAGTGAATAGTGCGAGGGGTCCTTTGGGGGAGCTGGAAATTCATTTTGAAGCAAGATCCTTGTTTCACAAATGATCATGGGCTCATGGGGATCATGAAAATATATGTTTTCTCAAAAATATTTTCTGTACTTTGTGGTTAAGATGAGTACTTTAAGGAATGTTTTGGCAATCTTGTCAATCCTTAATTCTTGTCAATCCTTAATTACCTACTTTGGCTAATTGGTACATATATTTAGCCACAGCAATTGCATGAAAACGGCAAAGTTCGAAGTCAACGAACGTTCAAGTTCTTTTAGTTCAAGTTCTTTTATTATTTAAACATACATATTTAACAATATTCACATAACGTCCCCAGCAGGGAGACTGGCTCGAAAGCCGGGCGACAAACGGGATAAACAAACAAACCCAGAAGAAACGGATGCCATCACACTTCTCACTCTATCTCACACCAAAAAAATATATACCAAAAATTTGTATTTTTATAATTATATTATTATTTATCCGATAGCTGAAAGGCCGGGAGCTACTCACAAACTAATATTCATCAATAAGTACAGCTTTAATTTTAGCTTTTATTGTTATGAGCGACAGACTCTGATTAAAACAAGATTCATATTTGTTTCAATATTTAGTAATAATATTTTTAGGGGAAAATCTTGATCGCTCTGAAACAATTAAAAGCATACCTCTATTGTACTCCCAGAGGGTCTGATGGGGAAACTGACTTTTTCCAAGTTAAATATGCCTGCCAAGCTTCATTCTTAGCACATCCTACACATATGAAAAAAAGTTTGGTTAAATAAAAAAGTTTGGTCGCCACTGAATTACCTGCATCAGAAGCAAAATATACTGCAGCTGACTTTAGTGTTGGGCGATATTCGATACCGATAAAGATATATCGATATATCGGACCAGATATCGATATTGAAACGTAAATATCGATATCACAAACGATATTTGTTTATTCGTAATTATTGTAAATAATCCAACCTAACGGACCAAATAACCAATGACCAAATATACTGGTCTATCGGACCAAATATTGATATCGAAACGTAAATATCTATATTGAAAACGATATTTGTTCATTCGTAATTCATTTCTTATGCATTCGGAGTTTGAGATGATCCAAGATCTGATATATGGGATATCGATAGATCGATATATCGGACAAAATATCGATATATATCGATACTGAAAAAGATATTTGTTCATTCGTAATTCATTTCTTATTTATCGGAGTTTTGAGATGATCCAAGATACGATATATTGGATATCAATAGACCGATACATCGGACAAAATATCGATATCGAAACGTAAATATCGATATCGAAAACAATACTTGTTCTGTCATAATGATTGTAAATCCAACCTAACCTACACTCATATATCCGAAATCGGAGCAATATGTTTTCCGTAATTTATTTCTTATTTATTCGGAGTTTGAGATGATCCAAGATGCCATTTAATGAAAATTTGTTCTTAGATTTTGGCGAAACGAGACGTAGCCTATCCTATAGCGAAACATGGTAAACAAATATCAATATCAATTATCGAATATCGAAAGAGAAAATACCGATATCGATTATTGAATATCAAAAGCGAAAATATCGAATATCGAAATCGAAAAATCCAAATATCGCCCAACACTAGCACACAAACATGGTTGGCTACTTGGCGCTTTTGGTTAACAGCATCGTCCTCATATCTAGTTCTGCTTCTTCTTTGGCAGCATGTTTTCGATAATTCTGTTTCCATTTTGTTTCCAGTAGCACAACAAAAGCTGCTAGGCAGTGCTAACTTGTAAGAAGAAAAAAAAAGAAGAGAAGATAGAGTATGGAGAATGAGACCATGTACCGGTACCAAAACAAAACAAAAACATTAACGAAAAACATTACCTTACGTGACTCCCAAACAACAAAACAGAACAAACGAAAATTATATAAATCTTACAAAAAAAACTGAATTTTTTATTTATTTAATCAGTTTCGAAGGTTTACCTGCCGAGGAACTCCAGACGTAAATCAGACTTAAACTAGTTAAAATTACCTATTTCCTTAATCAGTGGCGTCGCAAGTGCATTTTCGGTGGGGGGGTGCAGGGCCAAAATTTTACCGAATCTGTCAAAAGTTTTGCCGAATCCTAGAAACCGAGAATTCGAACTTTACATTATGGAACAAAAAGGATTACGTAGAAAGAGAAACAATAAAGGGCAGCATGAATGGCGATAAGCCAACTATTAGGCGGCGTTTTGGCGAAGCCAACGTGGAGATTATTTCCCGGGCATGATTGCAGTAACAGCTTCTATCTTTTTTAGCCAATAGAAAATTAAATCGAGCGCCGCACTCAAAATTTTTCGAAATCTAGTTTTTTTCCTGTGGCTAGAATTTAACCGCTTCTCTTACATTTTAAGAAGTTCCAAGAACCGGATGGAGCGACGTTCCGGCTGCAGCAGCAACTATAGTCTAGTCAATAAACTACCTATGATGACATAAAGTGATTTTTTTTTTTGCTTTTTCCTGCCAAATTTAAATTCCATCCAAATCCTAGCTTTTAATGTTTCGAAATCTCAATCCTAAAACTGGCTTAAAACTCCAGACAAATGATGCACAAAACACAGAATATTACGAAAGCCGCTGCAGACTGAATTTTCGAAATATTTATGATTAAATATTCTTTTTGGGATTCCCAATAACAGTATGAAATCATAGATCATCCCTTTGTTCCGCTATCGAAAAAATACCGAACAACTTTGGTCAAATTTTGGGCCTTCGGCCCAAAATTTTACCGAATCTCAAAAAGATGGGGGGGTGCTGCACCCCCCCCCCTGCGACGCCCCTGTCCTTAATACCTTCACTTAGTTTATTCCACAGCTTGGAAGCTCTCTAAATACTGGAGAAGGAAGACCTACTTGTAACTAGCCGAGGAACCTCAGTATTTCCTCGGATCCGAGTATTGTGTTGATGAACATCTGACCTCTCACAAAATATTACTGCAAAACAATCCGGTCTCATTATAATACTTATATATAAAAATTGCGAAATCCGCTGCAGGCACTACATTTATTTCTCTGTAAACTGACCTCATGGACTCCCGGTTCCCAACGCCACAAAATACTCTAACAGCGTTGTTCTGAATCAAAAACGTCTTCTTACTTGGACCAAATTCTTTCCTTGTATTCTGGGCAAACTGCATGCAGCTAAAAGAGCTAGTGACTTCGAGAGGCGAACTGTAGAGTCCCTAGATCAGCAGTCTGACGCTCTAAAATTTGAGCTAACCAGGGGCGTCAAGGCTGGTGAGGGGGGGACGCCCCCCACCCCAATACTGTCGGCCAGTCGGGTCGGTAAACAATAACCGAGTCTGCGCGAAGCGCCGCGATTTTTCGTCAAAACAGTTGATTTTTTTCATGAAAACAGTCGGTTTTCTGAAAATTGGTCGATTTTTCGTCAAAATAGTCGTTTTTTCTGAAAATCAGTCGATTTTTTTTTTAACTGTCATTTTTGTTGTTGAAAACAGTCGTTTTTTCTGTAGAAACAGTCGGTAAAAATTACCAGCCAGTCGGTAAATGCCTCGTCCCCCCCCCCCAAACATTTTGGCTAGTGACGCCTCTGGAGCTAACCTTCGATGTATTATGTTGACAACTGCAAACATATCTACTGTCGAACGAAACCCGAACAGGTTTTAAACCGCCCAAATCCATTTTCCTAATAGTGGTCTCTTATTAACTCAATTACCATTTAAGAAAAAGAGTCAAAGGTTCGTTTCAGCGAGTATCAACATGTGGGTTGAGTGCGTGGTGACCACAGATGTGCCATCCGATCATGAAAGGATTCGAATCCAATCGAGGGCTAGGTATGAATCCGGTTCCGAATCCACCATTTCATGCTAGGGAATCGAATCCGACCGTAACAGAAATCAAATCATGTCCATTTGTTATGGTTGACAAACATCACTGATATTTAAGGTAGTCGGATAACGTAATAGATTACTGAGGATGATTGGTGGTGAAGATAAAAAAGTTGGATTGCCTGAGCCCACTGTGTAAAAACTGGGAACTGAAACTGGAAGGATGTAGACTAGAAATCTGAGCAGATTCGTAAGATTGAAGGTTTGGAATCCGAGTCCGCATCCAAATCCAGCCTGACAAGCATACGATCCGAATCCGACAAAAAGGATGAAACCTGGATTCGAATCCGGATTCGCACATCTTTGAGTGTGATGCACACTTCTGTTTCCATGACAAATACGAAGAAATGTGGGGCAACAATTTGTCCCGGAAAATCGCCAGTCGACTGGTGTGACACTATTTACAAAAACTATTTCTTACAGCTACGACTCGGTCGCGCCACTGCACTAGAAGGGTGGGCGAAAGCGATGAAATACGCCATGACCATCATCAACTTCGCCTCTTTCGTCGCTGGAGTCGTCATAATCATCACCAGCTTCAACATCTTAAACGGACAGATTTACCTGGAACAGCTCCTTGGCACAGACATGTTTATAACTGCCGTCTTCGTCCTCATACTACTGGGGACCGTTACGATTATGGTATCCTGCGTTGGTTGCATTGGCGCAGTTAAGGAAATCCGCTGTTTTCTCGTCACCTACTGCGTCCTGATGTTCGGCATCCTTTCCGGACTGATACTAGCCGGCTTCATTACCTACGTCTTCCGAGAGAAAATGGCAACCGTGCTTAGCGACCGACTCTATGCCTCAGTCCCGAACGCATACCGAACCTCTACGGCTGGAGCGGCTTGGGATCTGGCGCAGACCCAGTTCAAATGCTGTGGGGTAGAAGGCCCTGAGGGGTATCTGGTTTGGCAGGAAAGAAACCGAAGGTTCCAGACTCCATACCAAACAGTACCGGACTCATGCTGCAGACTGTATGAAAACGGAACCAGGATGCCCTGTCAACCCAATCCAATGAAAGAAACAACTCACTTGCACGGTTGCCTGAATAAGATAGAGGAGGTTCTCCAGGACACCGGGTCATTCTTGGAGGATGTGGCTCTGGGCGCGGTGTTTGTTATGGCATTGAGTGTTCTTTTTTCGTATGGGTTGTTTAAGTCTATTCATATTTCCTATGACCGTTCAGTTATGCAAACAAATTTGTCGATTAAGCCTCGTTGAATAGGAGTTAAATTTGTATTTATATATTTGTAAATTTTGAGTATACGGAGTGGCTACAACGTCCTGTTGGTCTCAATGGTCCATCTTGTCAACTAATAGCAGGGGTCACACATTTCTGGTCGTGATTCGCAATTAAGAAGGCATGTCACTCACACGGGCGTCATTGGGGGGGGGGGGGTATCCCTCAGATTTCAAAATCTTCTTCCTTGGCGATATTTTTGGCCACGACTCTACTTCGGGGTATATTACGAACTACTTAAAATTTACCCCAAAACAGCAATGAAATTTTAAGGATAATAAATCTGGAACTGGGGACCATAGTTGATCCCCCCACTCAAGGTTTACTGAAATGACGCCACTGATCCTCATCGACGCAATTCTGTAGGCTCTGCGCATATCCGTGTCATTGTATAAATTCCGGAGCATGCCCAGAGGGTGATTCTGGCTTTCTCATGGATTCGATTTACGGAACACAAAACAAAAATCCGCCGCGCTCAAGAAATCACGGAAAGCCGCTCCGGATTAAAAACTTCCAAGATTTCCACTGCCCCTTTCCAGAATTAGCCAAGGGCCAAAACTACTTGGACCAAAACTCCCCCAACTGTGACAAGATCCGGTCCTGTTTTGTTAGTATTGTCTCTACGGCTTATGCGTGTTCTCTCCTCCAAGTTCCATCCCGATCCCTCGACCCTAGGCGTTTCAAAAGGTTTCCGGTCCCCCCTCTACCCCCACCCCCAGTTATAGGATTCGGGCCAGATTTGAATGAAAATATGAGACACTTGTTCTTGACACTTGTCAAGTTTCATGCATGTCCGATTACCCGTTCTAAAGTTATGTATGATTCTAGTTTCCGGATTCCCCATCCCACCACTCCCCCCACGATGGCTGAATGGGGGAAGTTATTATTTCCAAGTTAACCTGGTTGGTTCCCTCATACGGCTTCCAAGTTTTGTGGAAGCGTTTCAGGAAATTTTCGGTGCCCCCCTCCAGCCCCCCCCCCCCCCCCCACAGGTATCGAAACACTTGTTCTTGACATGTGTCAAGTTTCACGCATGTCCGATTACCCTCTCCAAAGTTATGCATGTTAATAGTTTCCAGATTTCCACTCCCCCACTATGATCGGATCTGGCAAGTGATTATTTCCAAGTTAATCTGGTTGGTTCCCTGATATGCCTGCTTATGTGGAAGTGTTTCACGAGATTCAGGGAAAAATAGCTCTAATTATTTAGCATTTTCTTAAGACTTAATTTAATATTTAAGCCATAGGTGTTCCAACATTCGCTTCTACATACATCAAGTTGTAGCGCAGTGGTAGAGCACCGGAACTACGACACAGTGGTCCGTGGATCGATACCGCATTTGGGCAGCGCTCTTTTTGCTTCCTTTTACTACCGTGGTTCTTAGTTTCCGGACTCCCGGATCCGGGGAAAGTCGGATTGGGAAGTGATTATTTGTAAGTTAATCTGGTCGGGTCCCTGATATGCCTGCCAATTTTCATCGTTCTAGCATCCCCTAATCTATATCAACCAGGGGCGTCCCGAGGGGGGGGGGGGGTGCAGCCCCCCACAGAAGTTCTGTGGAAAAAAAATCCGGTAAATTTCGACTGGTGCAGCGAAGCCGCGCCAGTCAAAATTTTGTCAAATTCACCTGCACTTGATGGGAGTCTACCGGATTACTGCTCAGGTAACCTACCGGAATTTTGATCAGGGAATCTACAGGAATTTTGCTCCGGGAATCTACCGAAATTTCGCTCAGGGAATGTATCGGAATTTTGATGAGGGAAACTACCCTACCACAATTTTGTCAGGGCATCTACCAAAATCTTGCTCAAGGGATCTACCAGAACTCGTCTCAGGGAATTAACTGGAGATTGGGTCAGAGGATCTACCGGACTTTGTCCCACGGAATCTACTAGAATTTTGGAATCTACCGGAATTTTTCTCAGGGAATCTACCGGAATTTCGCTCAGAGAATCTACCGGAATTTTGCTCAGTGAATCTACCGCAATTTAGCTCCTAGAATCTACCGGAATTTCGCTCAGGGAATCTACCGGGATTTTGCTCAGGGAATCTACCGGAACTTTGAGAATCTACCGGAATTTTGCTCAGGGAACCTACCGGAATATATTCCGAGCATCTACTGAAATCTTGCTCAAGGGATCTACCGGAACTTTGCTCAGAGAATCTACCGGAATTTTGCTCAGGGAACCTCCCGGAATTTTATTCCGAGTATCTACCGAAATCTTGCTCAAGGAATCTACCGGAACTTGTCTCAGGGAATTTACTGGAGGCTGGATCAGGGGGTCAACCGGATTTTGCCCCACTGAATGTACTAGAATTTTGGAATCTACCGGAATTTCTCTCAGGGAATCTACCAGAATTTTGCACAGAGAATCTACCGGAATTTTGCTCAGGGAATCTACCGGAATTTTGCTCAGGAAATGTACCGAAATTTTGCTGAGGGAATCTACCGAAGTCTTTCTCAAGGAATTTATCGGAACTTGTCTCGGGGAATTTACTAGAGGCTGGATCAGCCAGAATTGGCTCAGGGAATGTACCGGAATTTTGTTGCTTACCGGATAAGTGTAGACTCGCAGCTTACCAGGATGACCCGGTCACACAACTTACCAGAGTGGTTCTTGCAGACAGAAAACATAGCGTACCGGAACATTCATCGTGTGATTCCCGTAATCTCCTAAGTTTCTCTAGAAAAATTAGGCAACCTACTGAACTCCGTCATTTCCAACTCCAACTGTTCCAGGAATAGTTTCACGGTACCGTCTACTGCGGTTTCGACAGCTTTCTCCAGTCCTCACCGGTGATAAGCCGAGAAGAGTTCAAAGACGAGTTAGCCTTGTTCCGACATATGATCTGAAAAGTCGCCAGGAGAGACTCGAATAGACAAAAAGAAAATATTGGAAGTTTTTTGTGAATTGAAAGATATCTTCACAAGTATGGAAAGGTTTCAAGCTGGCCAAGACAATCCCTGTTACTCAGCAAAATGGGACGTCGCAAAAGACGTTTTTAGCAAGATCAGTGTTGGTTCAGGCCACTTGCTGACCAGCATCTGTTACGAATCGCATTTGGAACCAATCTAGTTGAAGAATGTGAAATTGGACGTGTTGTGGACAAATGGAAAACGTGAAAAAAAAAGTGTAGGGTGGGTTGAAGGTCGAAGACTTCTTAATCTTAACTGACAATCTTAATGTCTAACCGAATAGGTCTATGGTCCAACACGTCTAGTAACATATCACTTATTCAAAACCTGATAAACATGCGTTACTTTGTTTCTCCGTTATCCCAGGATAGTCGATTTCATATAATGAACTTATTCTTTCGGATTTTTGATACCTCTATGTGCTTGTCCCTCTAGGCTTGAAATATTCACCAGCTAGAAATGTAAGCCATTGCCGAAAAATTAAATAAAAATATCAGATTCATTGCAAGACATATCCTAAATCATTTTCTTATTTTGATAGTGCAAAACGGGTATCCGTTTAGCTGAATTTTGTTAGAGCTATATTTCGGCCCTTCTTTGCAAGAGTCCTCTTCTGGCTCAAAGCCGCTCAAGTTGGAAAAACGAACTTGTGGGAAAACCAACAAGTTCGTTTTCCCACAAGTTCATTTTTCCAACTTGAACGGCTCTGAGACTGGAGAGGATCCTTGCCAAGAAGGACCGGAATATAGCTCTAATAAAATTCAGCTGACGTATCCATTTTGTACTATCAAATACGATTCGAAGTCAGCTTGGGCTGAAGGAATATTTAAAATCATTTTCCTACTTTCTGAAGGCTTAACTTCTCGGATGTCGCATCTTGAGCCCTGGAAAGGCAGGCCTGGGTGAATTTTGGTTTGCTATGCAAGCAGCCCACGCTCTGAACGTTATTACGAAAACTACAAAATCCCTCAGATGTGTTCCGAATATTTCAGTATTCAAACATCAGAATGAAAAATAAGGTGCCTTTTCAGTAAAACTTTCACGAGCCTATTTTTTGATATTTGTAACACACAATAGAAGCGAGAACACAACAGTAGTCCTATTCTATAGTTTCTGTAGAGATGGTCATTACAGAGACGTTTCCGGTAAAATCTGGAAAAATTCCGGTAAACTTCGCAAAATTCCGGTAAAATTCTGAAGCTGCACCACCCCTATCAGGAAGGTATCGGGACGCCCCTGATATCAACACCTACTAAGGTTCAACAACATATTATACCAGCCCCTTCGACCTTCGATTGCTCTAGCTCTCTCCGAACGAATTTAAGCAAAGAATGACTCATCCACGAGCAGAGCTATACTAGTGTGAAGAAATGGGTAGGGGTTTGACAAAAACTAGAAAGGAGCGTTTCAAGAGATTTCGGGTGTCCCCCCTCCAGCCCCCCTCCCAGTTATCGGATCCAATATGAATTTGACAATGAACATCCGAGACACTTGTTCTTGATACCTGTCAAGTTTGATGCACGCCCGATTATCCGTTCCAAAGTTATGAATGTCACTAATTTCCGGATTTCCCATCTTGCCACTCTCCCATTGATGGTCGGATCGGGGAAGTGATTATTTCCAAGTTAACCCGGTTGGGTCCCTGATATGAGTGCCAAGTTTTATCGTCCTATTTCATGTGGAAGTGCCCAAACTAGCAAAATGCGGACAGACCGACAGACATTACGATCGCTATATGGCACTTGAGTAAGCTCAAGTGTCATAAAAACAGGCGAGCCTTTCTTCAGTCTTCTCCGTTTCAAAAAAAAAATAAAACTGTCAGCAAGGAGAATAGAAGACAGTGAATGTAGGGCATTCGGTCAAATTTTCGCCTTCCAGTCGAAACGGGCATCGCGGGGAAGCCGTGATGCCCGTTTTATAAAAATCTTGTATCCCCACATTTCCAAATTGGTGATTTAACGTGATTACTGGTTCCAGTTCGTTATCGAATTTGGTCATTCATCCAGCTTCTGTTCAGTCCGCATCCATTTCACCGCATTCGGTCTGTCTCTTCGTAAATTCGGTGATTAGCTTGTTTACTTGGTCTCATTCGCTACTGAATTCGGTAATTCACTGGACTTTTCTCAAGTCCGTGTCCTATCGCATTCAGTCAGTCCATTTCAATTCGGTGATTAATCAGATTCGTTAGGTTCTGGTTCGTTACCGAATACAGCTCTGTGGTTTAATAGGTAGTCTTGGGATTGCAAAAAGGCACATAGGTTCATCAGTGTTTTCACAAAATTTCGCCTGCGGTGCATTTAGCAGTCTTCACTATTCAGAAGAAGGGTGCGTCATTCAGCTGGCGTTGGAGTCTTGAAATTGGGGGGGGGGGGGTTAAACAATAAAAAGCTAGAATTTGCATGGAAAGTAGTTGCGGCGCTTAATTTGCCCCGGCTACAAATTACAACGGCGTTTTTTTGTCGGCACAGTTACAAGTCCTATTGGCACAACTGGACGTCCCCCAAAGGTAAAAGATTAGTGACGGCGTATCCCTGAAGAAAAAAAGAAATGGAAGAGCGTGAAACCTAGCTAATTTTCTCTTTCGACTTGATTTTGTACATAGTATGTAACATTTTTACATTGTAGCTTCTTGCAGGCAACTTGTTATGTTTAAAAAAAAAAGAAAATTAATCCGGTAAAAATCAGGTACCGATTCGGTCAATTTTACCAGGCCCCCCTCCCCCACAATGAAGAAAGGCTCGGGACGCCCCCGATTTTTTTTGTTTTTCTTTCTTACCATACTGCGTCTCTACCCATCGACGGGTTACAAATAAAATTCAGTTCAGTTCAATTTCATCACATCCAAGCACACTAGTTTCTGCAATTCTCCCATTGTCTCATTATCAACAAGTAAAGTAAATACGCAAGCTCACAGATTAGAAAATCTGCTCTCTATGCTTCCTGAGTAATGGAAATTTTACACCGTCTTTGGAGTTAAAGCTATTAGTTCTTTTTGAGATTCGGTAAAATTTGGGGCTGGAGGCCCCAAATTTCACTAAAATTTGTCGGTATTTTTTCGATAGCAGTACTGTTTCATATATTTACGGGGATTCGGTAGTTATACAGAATCCTAAATAGCTTATCTGTACAAATCTTTTCGGTATAATGATGGGGATTCAGTATAAATGCCAGTATTCGGTAGTTATCACGAATTTGGTGAGAGAATTTAGTGAAACCATTTGGTAATTTTTCGATGCTGGAACTATTCGGTATATTTATGGAGATTCCGCAGTTACACAGAATCCCGAATAAGCTATTGGTTCAAAATAATCCGGTATCATGGTTGGGATTCATTAGTTTATTTAGTATAATTTCCAGGATTAGGAAGTTAACCACGAATCCTGACTTTGCTCCAGTTTCGACGAAAGTATACCGAATAGGAATACTGTTCGGTAGTCTTTCGATACAAAAACAATTCGGTATAATAACCGGGATACGGTAATTGTACAGAATCCCAAACATGCTGTCGGTCTAAACTTCTTCGGTATAATAACTGGGATTCGGTAATTTACTCGTTATAATTGCCAGGATTCGGAAGTTACCATGAATCTCGAAACTCAGAAGAGGTCGAGTGAAGCACTGGTCGCAGAAAAAAGGGATGATCTATGATATCATCGATAGTCCTTACTTTTATTTTGAATCCCTAAACGAATATATAATGATAAATATTTCGAAAATTCCGCCTGCAGCACGTTTCGTAATATTCTCTATTTTGGGGAAGGGCGCGTCATTTGACGGGGGTTTTAGGCCAGTTTTAAGATTGAGATTTCGAAACATTAAAAGCTAGAATTTGGATGGAAATTAAATTTGGCAGGAAAAAGCAAAAAAAAATTCGCCTGCGGCGATCATTTTGTGTGATTATGGGCAGTATATTGACTAGACTACAGTTGCTGCTGCTCCCGGAACGTCGCTCCATCCGGTTTCTGGAACTTATTAGAGTCTCGGTATTTAATCAACGGTAAATGATAATTTGTAAGAGAAGCAGTTAAATTTTAGCCTACAGAAAAAAACAATTTCGAAAAATTTCGCCTGTGGCTCTCGATTTAATTTTCTATTGGCTATAATAGATAGAAGCTGTTACGGCAATCATGCCGGCAATACACTCCCCATGTGGGCTTTGCCAAAACGACGCCTCATAGTTGGCTTATCGTCTTTCATGCTGCCCTTTATTGTTACTCTTCCTACGTAATCGTTTCTGTTCCATAATTTAAAGCTCGAATTCTTAGTTGTAGGATTCGGTAAAATTTTTGAAAGATCCGGTAAAATTTGGCTCTGCACCCCCCCCCCCCCCCCCCCCCACCGAAAATGCACTTGCGACGCCCCTGCTCACAGGTATAGTTAAGAAGACAATAGTTGCATTTTTGCAGATACAATGGTATCTGTTACCATGGTAACCGGACCTGCAATTAGTCGTTTTTGCAGTTAGCGTAGTATCTGATGCTACAATTGCTCTGGAAAACGATAATTGCAGAAAGTGTGCTTTTCGAAGTCATCCCAAAAGAAAAACTGATATCCAGTCACATAACTAAGTGCAAAACTTCTTTCAAACCAATTTGACAAACCTAGGCTCTATGAAAGTGAGATGATTTTTTCAGATACCAGGATTAGTTACTCGGTGGCACCGTGGTATCTGAATATTAGATACCACGATAACTGGCCAGAGACCACGAGAACTGCAAAAACTGTTGGACCATGGTATCAAATACCAAGGTAACTGCAAAAACGACTTCAGACCATAGTATCAGATATCACAGTGTCTGTAAAAACCGGGACTAATAGGTGACCTTCAGAGTCTAGTCCCCATGGAATAAGGCGGATTAGGGCGTAAAAGTGTCCACTTCGAAGATACAGATTAAAGGAGTCTCATCGCCAATTCAAACGAGGAATCGGCACGGTCGTGGGATTAATTAATGGCAAGACTTGGAAGCACCCGCATGGGCAAGATAAAAGAAATTTAAATCAGACAAAAGGAGACACAGTTAGTTGGAACGGAAACAAAATTAAAAGGGTCAAATAATTGGTAGTATAGGCCTACCTTTCTTTCAATAATTTGTTTGAGGGTTTCTGTACAACAATCAGCCAAATTTTAAAGAAAAAAGGTGGATCCGCTAAGGTGTCGTGCAGTGCCTGAGCAATTGAATAATTCACGAGCGGCCAGAATTGACGGACTCTCAGTCATTGAGGGCCGATTACTTTTTCCGGAAGAAAAGATACAGTGATGTTAACAATAATCGTCCCTGACGACTGTTATGCTTTCTCCCCATTATACGCTACATCAATTCTCCATATTCAAGTTCCAAGCTGCCATTGACTTGAGTTCTCGATGGTCCCCAATGAGCATCATCCTCGTATCATCACAGTTTAACGACTTTGATGAGAATAATTCCTAACTAATTATTACTTAGGACACGAGTTTTATGTACCCGCCCAGTTGCAAGTGCTTTATTGTAACTTTTTTGGGGCGGGTACTGGCATCATAGTTAAATGTATTTGGGTCATAAAATAAACTGAACTGAACCTGAAATTCTGCTAGGATGTGTTCAGCAATATTTCTCCAGCGGAAAAAAGGCGCGAACCCCCTGACGATGCGTTTTGCACTACCCTTCAGCTTAAATACTCTTGATGAATATCTCTCCTTGCCGATGCAAAATCTCCAGCCTCTCAGGGTATCTAGCGGAAGAAAGGCAGAAGTGGTGTCACTGCTCCTCCCAAAGATCGCGGTGATTGATTGACATAGGATTTGAGTCGTTGAGTTTGGGTCGTACGGACACGCTTACTCCTTCTTGCTGAGGATCGCTGGCGTGTTTTGGGCTTGGTCATATAGAGCGTGTTCCACTCTTCTACAAATAGTAACTATTAGTTACTATTTCCGTTCCAACCTCACCAAAAGTTACTACGCTGACCGTTCCAACCTTCTCGAAATAATTCCTAATAGCAAGAACAAATAAGAGCAAGAACTGCTGCCTCCCTATCTCTGTCACACAACCAAGCTGAGTCGAGTCGACTCCCGACGCAAACGAGCGGAGGTGGATCTTACCCGGGACATCAAAAGTCGTTACCTCTACAGAGAAGGTGTAACGCAGTAAACCACTGAGGAAGAAAAATCGAATGGAGGCAGAAGTGATAAGCCTGTTCACACTGGGCTGGGCGGGCGCTGAAACAGCGGTTGCCGGCTCATAGCTTGTTCACACGGAGCTGAAACAGCGGCCGATTCTCGATCAGCGGCTGATTTACGCGCGTAAATAGCTGTTGAGAAAATTCCAAAAATCAGCCGCTGATTTTCCAAATAGGCGCTTATTTTCGCCGCGGTCACCGATCGGGGTAAACTAAATCCTTTGGAATGTGACCTTTGATGACTCTAGGGACAGTAAACAGACTGTAATTAGGGGAATTAGTCAAGCTTGGCGAGTTTTAGGTCAATCCAGTTCAAATTCTGTCAGAGCAATGTGAACATAACATGATTTTTACATTGAGCATATAAGGATGATTTCGAAGAAAAGGCAGAATAATTTTCTAATTTAAATAGCGTATGTTCTGTTTATGTCTAATACTTTTTTCAATGTTTTTCTTACATAAAACAATAATTTTCCCATTCAACCTTCACTGAAAAGTGACTGAACAACACTAAATGATTGCATTGTCTTCTTGTATTATTTGTATTTACTATTAGTTATATTTGATGTTCAGTTTTAAAAACAAAAATATTTAAATTAAATTCGTTTGCTTTTTAACTTTGAAATTTAGCGATTCGCCTGAAATCTGTCACTATACGATTTGTGGCTTTTATCTACTCTAAAGACTACAAATCATGTACAGTTGACTTTGACAAACTCACAAGATGTTTGTGTTAATTTTAAATATTTTGTTACAAACAAAAAGAATATTCGGAATTAGGTTTTTCTTTTTAATTCTCCCGTCAACCCCAAACAGTGATTTGTCGGCTGAACAGATCAGCCGCTGTTTACGCGCTTATTTCAGTCCCGTGTGATCAAGCTATCATTGATTCAGACAAGCTTTCGGGGGTTGACAAGAAAATTCCGAAGCAATTAAGAATATATCAAAATATACAGAAACTGCCATCTGATGCAAAGCAGATTTTACAAATGCGTCAAATTAAGTTAAAAGTACGACAAACTGTATATATATCTGTATTGAAAAACCCAAAGGCCGTATACAGGTAACGTAAGATATATGGTAACGTAAATTGTATCTTTTCGGGGTCAATTCAATTAAGTGGTGTCAATATCCAGAACAAGAAGATATAATTTTCATTCCAAGGTATTTGCTCTCATCTGAGAATATCAGATGAAAATAGGCAGATTCTTAAAAAAAAAAAAAAAGGCCGTGTCTCAGGTTTAATAGGCTCAGTGGAAATGAACAAATATTACGCAGATGGAATAGGCTTCTACTCTGACAAACTAACCAGAAACAATTTTGAATTAAATAAAAAAAAAAAAACTAGGACTTCTATGTGGGTCCTAGACAAACTAGAACCCATGTGGCAAGGCCTCAGTACGAAAGCCAAGACTTTATTTGATGGGAAAATACACCGTTGACATTGAATTATTTGTAAGTAGTGAACTAAAAAACAAACGAGATAGACCAGGTTGAGGCGAACTTTCGTCTTTCGATTAACTGCTGAATCGAAATCTAACTCACTAAATCGAAACGTATACAATTATACATTTCGAAAAAAAAGAAGAAAAATCACAAAATATACACTCATCTACTGGTATTATTTTGACTATTCCATGCTATTCTACCATTTCGGTAATTTCAGAACCCTCGAAAGCCTTAATCACGTTACTCTTAGTTTACACTCGTCTGACAAAGTTAATACTACAGATGTTGAAACTCAATGGGTCATAACTTCAGTGAGTGTGCTTCAAATCCCGGTTTGCATTGTACGGTTCTCCCCAGAGACATAAAAAGGAATGTCACAACTGTCTCAAGGGATTTCAATCTTCATATTGATGGTCATGGTATAACAAAAGCGATTATGAATGACCATCGTCAAGTTCGCTTTTATTTTTCGCATCACTAATATTCACTAATCAGACGCCAGCGTCTGCTCAAACAAAATCGACGCTTTTTCCTTCCCGTGTGAACAGGCCAGAACATCCGCCTTGCTAGTGGCTACGTTGTTTTCTTCGTAAATGACTCAAGTGTGTAACGGCGGAGACCAACGAGTATACACGGGCGACCAAGAAATGGCTCCACCTCCGCTCATTTTTGTCGGAACATTTTTAGTCGGTGGATGGACGAGAAACCATTGTTCTTACTCGTTATTTGTTCTTGCTAATAGTAACTATTTCCTTACCACGCTCGGGAGCGTAGTAACTACAGATCTCTGTAACGTCATTGGTCGGATTCGCCCGCGGCATGACATTCTGCTGGAAAATAGAAAGCCTTGACGGCAAAAAGCCAGAATTCGTGACGTCATGCGTAGTAACTATGGTAAGTAGGATGGAACACACTCATAGAGTATTGTGAAAGCTTGAGAGCTCTTGAACTTTTGGATACGATCTACACTGTAGAAACAAATCTTGAAGTATTTGCTACTGGGATTTTGTCTCTTGTGAGATAAGATTGTTTCTAATCCGGATTAATCTCATCCAAGTAGATATAAAATTAGTCACAGTAGCAAATACTGCAGTTAACTTTAATCCTTATTCAGAGAAACTTTTTACAGGGTACGTGTGACGGATGCTGATAAGACAAACAGATAATGATCCGGTTGGACAGCTGAACTAGGAGTTACGTTTCTGGTCGAAATCTGGTCCGCCGCTCCATTTCTGTTTTCAAACGCCGTCGAAGGTCACCATTTGCTTTAATTAGAGTTTTTACGACTCCGGCGACCTATACCCTTACATCAACGTTTCTGGCAAATTCCGAACTTGCTGGCTCACGAAGCTCGACAGTCAGTCATAGGGTTCGTTCCATTTCGGCCCGATAGTTACTGAATAGTAAATTTCCAGTCACTTTCACCGTTCCAGCTTGTCAAAAAGTACGGGGAGCACAAGAAGAGCGTTACTTCGAAGTAACTTTTTGTAAAGATAGTACCCGACCGTCTTTAGCACTTTAACTTTCCAAGAGAGGTGAACTCAGGGCAGCTAAGTGAGACAAGGTGTAATTGCTAAAGTAAAGAGGGCAATATTGTGTGATTTTCAGCTATACTTGGCCTTTGGGTTCTCGTCAAATATGATTCGCTGATTAGCCCCCCCCCAAAAAAATTTTTTTTTTATTCTAGCCAACTTCGTTGACGGTTTTACCGGCCGGTCTGGTGACTTGATTGGGACTGTGGCAGGAAGGAAATCCAAATGTCTGAAATTCAGATGGCAATTTTCCACTATAATTTATTGAAAATTCAAATGAAACTTTAATAATATATATTAACTTCATCAGAGTTATTTAGAGGCGAAAACTTTTCTGTTACTTTGTATTAATATTATTGTCATTATTACTGTACATACTATAGGAGAAGAAACTAAAAATGTAATTAGTGAACCTTTTTAACCACCTATGACATCACTGTGTTCCAGATAGAATCTGCGCGTTCCATTCCTGATAAGGACTGCTGAAAAATATGCATGGGAATAAGAAAGACTGTTGCTATTCCGGCTAGGACAGAATTATCTGTAAAAATAAGGATTTAGCGACCAGAAAGACATAACCGGAAGAAAGATAAAGAATAAACAGGTATGTCACTGCTCTATTTACAAGCCTGAAGCATTAGCTCCTCTTCCCCTTCACTAGAAGAAACTGTTCCGAACTAATTATCAAGCCGTTATTGTGTGGCAAAAACAAACAATTTGTATCTGTTCATCCTTCCCCATGCACTCCCCATTTCTTCTTTCATTCAAGAAACACGCGTCCCGCAGTAGCTTGGACGTTCCAGGTTGTAGTTAATTTGTGACGTCACACGTAGTTACTCCGAAGTAACTACGGAGCGGAGCTGGAACGAACCCATAGTTCGAAGGACACGGAAACTGTGACCGGCCACCACAAACGGTATTTAGAAAGAGTAGTTTGAAGGTAACTTCAAACTTCGATCAAAAACGCAACTAGTATGACGCAACTACGTAAAGTATTGCGGCAAAACTATGACTGAGCGTCTTCTTTGTGATCTTGGTGCGGAGGGGCTTGGGGCTAGAGAGTTGTGGGTGATACACAAATTAACTTTGCTTTCAGAGAGCAAATTTTATTTTGAGAGATGACATTTCGTGCCTGGTTTTCACATTAAAGAACTTTGCCGACATTCAAGAAATTCGCTTCACAAAACATCGAAACAGACGTACTATTACATCAACGAAGACGCGATTGAACCTATCGCGAGACGCATCTCATCGACGAAAATATATTTCTCACAGAGAATTTCTCGATTGATGACCAAACCGGTAGATGGAGAATGCGGCTGACTAACCCATCACACGTTACCTCCACGGCGTCCACTACAGCCCCTCATCTACATGACGTTTTCCACGATTTTTTGTAGGCCCAATTGGGAACTCGGCCTAAATTGTCGTGGATTATGTCGATTTTATTTGTGTGTTTTCATTTTTTCTTTTACTCAACTTTCGCCTTGTGCATTTGGTGGGTCGTAAATTAAACATATGTATACTGTCAGAACTCAGAAGTTCCATAAGACATAACATAGGGATGCGCAGTTTCATCAAGTAACACTTAGGATGTTAACTTTTATGTAAACGTAAAAAATTTAGAGGTTATGTATTTAAGAGCGGAAACACGGCGGAAAAACATCAGTTGACTTTTTTGTTTGTCGTCGGAAAAGTCAGCAGATGCTTTTCCGGCTCTTCCTAGCACTACTTGTTTTGCAGTATGTCTAATAACTTTTCTCGAGCAGGTGCGTGACGTAACAGATAACATCCCGAGTGTTATCTGTTGGAACTGCGCATCCTTGTGTTATATGTTAGGAAACTTCTGAAAGCGTAGTTGTTTTCTAACACTAAATGTTTCGCTACTGACCGGTAGTTGAACTGAATGTTAATTAGTGAACCTTTATGGAAATATTTGTTGAGTGTTTTTCGATTATTTTATATTTCTTTATCCTTTTTTACTGCACTTACGCCCTTGGGCAGTGCGTCATAAATTCATTCATTCATTCAAGGAGAAGTTTCACTTCAGACATAAATATAATTTTCAGTCCAAAGCTTACTGAGAATCATACTTCGGTAGCGCTAAATAGACAAATCCGCTGATATTTATTCTATCCACTGATTTTTATTCTAGGCTAAAGCTCTCTTTTCTAGCTAGACCCTTGCCAAGAAGAGCCACCTATCGCTAGACTATAAACATATCAACTGAGTTTTCTATTTAGCGCGAAACTTTTGTGTTCCGGTCCGCCGAAGAATCAAGTTCCCCTGTCACGGCTATAAACCGCGATTTCCTTAGTGGGCGGTTCAAGCGGATTAAAATTCGACCGGAAACACTGCTCTGAAGTTGACGCCTGGAACTTAACGGTAATAATAGGGTTTCTGATTCTCGTTCTTTTGTTTCGATTATTGCTATTCTTGCCATAGCTTTCTTACTTCTTTAATTTTACATTTGGTGTTAACCTAACTTCTCGTCATATTTAGCAATTTCACCAGTCATCCGGGCTGAAATTCAACAATTCTTGAGTTCCTAGCTTTGTTGGGATGAGTTTTACAGCGTCAACTCGAATTAGCTTTTCCAATTGTACTTAAATAGCTGGGGCCTGGGAAGGCTGCACTGGAAAAAAGCGAATTGTTGTGCCCATGTTAGACAGGCAATACCTTCTTTGGTTTACTGTACCCCCCCCCCCTCCCACACACAGAATTTAAATTCAATTGAGGAACGCCAGCTCACTCTAAAGTCATTCCGCATTGTCCATCCACCGCTCTGCCACCAGCCACACTTCACCGTTATAACTCTATCGACATTAGTTAAAGTACATTACCGGGACATCCGAGCATTATCCTAATACAAAAATGAAGTACAAACTTTAGGTTTTCCCAGTTAACAGCCTTGGCAAATCAAGGGCCCATGAATCCCATCATTATCCATCAACACTCGCGATTCTCTGATTGCGTGAACTACTTTCATCAGGAGTTATCAGTCGAGACCGACCGCTGCCACACCTCGCTCATTTCTACCTAGAGCCACGTTCGATTTGGTCTTGTCTCCGTCCTGTCAGTCAAATACTCTTGATGACTAACTCTCCTTGCCGATGCAAAATCGCCGGGTACCTAGCCGAAGAGCCGGAAGCGGTATCACAGCTGCTGCCGAAGATCACCGTGATTGGTTAACACAGGACTGAGTTGTTGAGTTTTAGTCGTTAGTGCTACGTTTTCTGGTTCTTCCCGAGGATCAGTGGCGTGTTTTGGACTTAGTCATATAGAGTATTGCAGTCCGACAAGATGCTCTGAACGATGACTCGATCAAGGAGCAAGTCTTCGCCGTGACTCGGGAAGATTTCTTGACTGCGTTTAATTTGTTTTACCTGACAAGGCTAAATCAAACAGCGTTAATCCTTGACACGGCAGTAACAAGAACACAAGACCGAGACAAGGAGCACTCAGTAAATCGAACGCGGCTTACATTAAAACCCTCGCACCGATGAGTGAGGCTACACAAAGATGGTATGTGATATGCTATTTAGGATCGCGAATGCTGCACGAATAACCATGGACCCTTGCTGTGATGAGGAAATGGATGGACAAAGAAAGAAGTATCCCATAGCCGGAAAGATATAGGTAGCGACGTGACCCCAAACGCCAGGCATCGCATTCCAGAATCCCAGATATCTTGACTTCCGCACAGCCAAGCCAACCCTTCCGGATTTTCATAAACAATGGTGATAGCTTGAATTGTGGAAATCTTTTGCCTTACAGTCACAACTGTCAATTTTCGATTTTCTACTCCCCTATTAATTTGCATACTTATTGCGTCTCTCAAATGTGTTGCCTCTACGACACCCTTCCAGATTTCGGAATCGGGGGGGGGGTCCAACACTCTAGCCTCCATTAGCTTGGCTTCACCTTCCGCATCCACCTCGACGGAAACGGATATCTCGAATCGGAAGAAAGATCTGTAACGCGAAGCCTGGCTTTAGGGACGTCTTTCAAGTACCACGTCATGTGTTGCCACGAGCCGTCAAACAAATGAATGGGAAGAGGTCTTCTAATACCTTATTAGCTCTTTCATGGATCTTCGTTTACGGTATTACTTATTTCTAGACGGTCACAAGAGACTTGAAGACTCAACAAGAAAGACTTGAAGGAAGGCAAGGGCCTGTTAAAGTTTAACTGAAAAGCCAACTTAGAATTGTATCATTTAACTGACTACACTGTATTATTTTGATTGTGTTAAGTTAATTTTTTTTTTCACTAGTTGCTCCAGTATGACGTTCAGATTTGCTACGGCCGTCCTCACAACAAAAAATTCTGCTATTACGCGGAAGATATGAATCTCAGAACAAACGCGGCTTTTGAGTGGTCAGTGGTCAGCTCGAGGAGGGTGGCTCACTGCGTGAACATTTATTTTTCGTAAATCGTTTTCGTCAAGCATACAACAGAGCACAAGAGCATAGAGGTACCCCAAATCATACAGTGAAATTCCACAATTTGAATTTGATTACTCGTGAATAGCTGAAGAACGAAGTAACGCATTTTCATCCGGTCTTCAAGCCTCTTAATACGTCATGGGTAACTAGATTGTCCCCTTTTCGGTTAAACTTTAACGGATTTAAACACGAATAAAGGATGTTCGTTCTGGATATTACTTATTTCTAGATGGTTACATAAACACTGACTCTTAGGCGAGATCTTCTAACAGATTTTAACATAAGCAAATGAGTAGATTTGTTTCACTCATCTATCTCTCAAACTGTATTTGTAACGCCATCGGAATACAAAATCAGCACTCCCTGCGGCACGGTGGCCATGTTCCTCCCCCTAATCTCTCAAGCCCACCTCTCCTCATCTTTTTCATCATCTTCACCCTACGGCACGAACATTTCCATCTCAGGCCCCGAACCTAAGAAGATCATTTACAGCTGGTACATCCAAACAGTGAGCAAAAAGACAAAATGATCCTCAGGCGGGACTTGAACCCACGAACTTCGGCTATAACTGCAACGCTCTGCCACTGGGCTACCGAGGGGCTTGTGGCCCAACGCGGATTGCACCGCAGAATACTATTATTTGTACCATCCATTTCCACAAACTTTTCTTAGACCCAGTAATTCGGAAAGTATTAAAGAAGCTGAAAACGCGACTAGCAATAATACCAAAAACTGGTGATGACTCGTTGCAAAAAAAAAAAATCGACAAAAAATTTGTTCTAAAATCACAACTAAATCCGTATCACGTTCTTTCCGGTAATATACTTCGACACCCGCTCTCACATGTCGCCTTTTTGAAATTCCCCGCCAAACCGAGTGAAACGCCCAAGCAAAACTGCCTTCGATCTCAAACAATTAAACTGTGTGTCGAGCGCGCAAAGTATAAGAAAAGCGACAAAAATAAGGTAGCAAAGTTAACACAGATCAAAACCACAGGTTTTCTCATTAAGAAAATTTTTTCGTTGGGGGGTTTCTCAGTACATGCTCGATAGGCCATTTCCTTCCGACATAACGCACCAGTGACACTAAACATCTGAAAAAGGTGAAAGGTTGTTAGAGTGAGTCCATTAACAGACAGAATGCATAATAACAAAACCCAAAACTAAAGCATGGTATATACACTGTAAACAAAAAATCTTGCAGTATTTACTACTGGAATTAATCTTGTTTCTAAAAAGATAGTCTGATCTCTAATTCGGATTAATGATTAATCCCAGTAGCAAATACTGCAGGTAACTTTAATCCTTACTCGGAGGAACTTCTTACAGTGTACTCTTGATTCACGCTGCTGCGTTGTACGTCACTAGATTTTTTTCTTTGGTTTTTCGATGTACGGCAGAATCGCATAAACATTCCACCACCACGCAGACACACCACGAAAACAAGATTTTTTGTCAAAACATTCTGCAAAAAGATGAAACCCTCGGGGAGACGACCCCTCGAGACGCTGGGAGATTAACCCTCTGAAGACTACCCCTCATTAGGAAATGTTCAGTCGAAGCCTATTTGTCATCTTGTTCAAAGTAGGTTACTAAAAGCAAAGACAATAATAGTGGGAAAGACCGGTGACTTCGCTAAAATCGGGTCTCTGAAAATCGATTGGAACGTTGCCTAGCGTTTGGACTTTGTCCAATTTCCAGCGGTAGATGATTGTATATAATCAAGGCAAGAGGGCGTGAGTAGGCAACGCCTGTCAACATTAACTGATTCGAAATCGTGAATTCCGCATTTTTCCATAAAAAAGCGATATTCTTTTCCTACTTGTTTCTTATTCCAATTAAAGAGGAAATCTGAATGGAGAGAGAATGCTCATCATAAACAAAACGTGCTTTGATGATGATTCTGCGGAAAGCGATGGAAGAATTGTCAACACAGCGATTTAAAAAAAAAAGAACATCCACTAAACGGCGCTGATTGTTGTGACTCATGGGGCTTACGGGAGTTTCCGGTCTTTCCCACTTTAACTGTCTTTGACTAAAAGTTCCTCAGAGGATATTTTGCGTTTAGCCATCCTAGGGTTACAACGTTTTGTTTCCGGAAATAGGTAGAGCAGCTTTTAACCTCGGAAATTGTCTTATCATTGTTTTTCTTTTCCTTCCCGCAAAAAATCGCATGCGTTTTGTCGGACAAGTTGAAATTTGGCATCTGACAAAGCGACAAAACGCAAGTTTTGCGTTGCTTGTTGCATAATTTCTGTAGGATGCCACAGGGTCAGCGCAGGATATAGAATTTTGCGCGAAATCGCAGTAGTGTCAATCAGGGTTTACAGCATCATATAGTATCATATAATACAAATCCGGGATCTTGGTGGAAAGTGCCCTTCATTGTAACAAAAATTATCTGCTTTCAGATAACTTAATCAGCAATATTTTGCATTCTAGCGTTTTAATCCTTCATCGGATTTTAAAATTGATGATGCACAATTACTAAGGTCCGATGTACAGAGCTTATATGACCTCAAACCTGGCTTGAAAACCTTAAAAGGAAATTTCTGTGCTGTCCAAAACAGGTCCTGGGTCACACAGGGTTTCCGTCTCGACAGTTAGTACCTTGTTAGGACTGCACTAAAATTTTCTTCCAACTTTTTGGCCAGGTTTGAGGTTGTGTAAATTGGAGGTTGGATACCCCTCCTGCAGTAGAGACTTTTTAAAGCGCAGTGAACGGGGACAGTACCACATGAAAATCTGTTTGGAAAACAGATGCTCAGAAACGTCATCTTTACCCAGGGTACCGTGCTTCAACGTTGGAGCAATGTACTTGTACAATTATAAAAAAAAAAGATAAACAAAAAAATTTCTGAATGACTGATTTGTGGGGGGGGGGGGCGATCGAGATGGGGCCAGGTCACATTCCTCGGGGTCCTCCCAATTCTTCAAAGAAATTCCGCCTGCGGAACGTGAAGGTGACAGATGATGACTCAGTGCCGGAAATTAAGTTTCTATAGGAATTGTGAATGACCCATGCGCAAGGTGGGAACTTGGTAGAAGTTCGGGCGGCAGCGAACAGCTGGGTAGTCCCCTAAGCCTCTGAGTTTCCAATGGTTTGCTGTCGACAAGTAATACTTACTACCCTATTTTTGGGATCACAAAACGTAAGTGGAGGGATACCTATGACATCGCAAAAGTTGTCCGTCTGTCCGTCTGAAAGCACGATAACTCTCGAAGGGAACGAGATATTTTGATGAAACTTGGTTTGAGGATTCATCGGGTCGTCGGACCACTCAAGTTCGTAGATGGGCTTTGTAGCCCTACATTTAGGGGTGGGGGAGGGGGTTCAAATTAAGGGGCAAACAAAATATTTTGAAACACCTAATTTGATAGTCGATTATGGGGTAAGAAGACATGCTGAACACGACGGTGAAAACCATTTTGTCATCGGACAAGTAGTTAGCCCGGAATCCGGCCAAAACCGGAAAGTTTGTTAAAAGTAAAAGTTTCATTTGAAGTTGATTAAATTTTCGATTTAGGGGTAAGAAGACATGCTGAGGACGATGGTGAAAACCATTTTCTCGACGGACAAGTAGTTTGCCCGGAATCCGGCCCAAATCGGAAAGTTTCTTAAAATTAAAAGTTTTATTTGGAGTTGATTAGATGTTCGATTTAGGGCAAGAAGACACGCTGAACACTTATGTGAACACATTTTGTACCTGGACATGTAGTTCCCCCAAATCCGGCCAAAACCGGAAAATTGTTAGAAGCTTAAGTTTTATTTCTAGTTGATTAGATAACCGATTTAAGGGTAAGAAGAGGTGCTGAATCCGTGTTTCACAATCATATTTTACCCGGAAATTTAGTTCGACCGAAATTCGGCTGGAGTTGGAAAATTGGTTATAAGTTAAATTTTTATTTGAAGTTGATTAGATGTTCATTATTGGGGTAAGAAGATACCCTGAGTTCGTTTTTTAGCTTTCTTTTTTCGCCGGACAAGTAGTTCTGGAGTTCGGCCGAAACCAGGAAATTGGCAGAATTTTCAGGAAGTTTTCGTCAAAACAGATATGACTTATAGGGGTAAACACACATGCTGAATCCATATCTGAACTAACCTATGCTAGATAAGGAGTTGGAACCGTCACAATTACGAAACCTTTTACCGACAGAATAGTAAAGGACAGACTGGCAACAACAGCCCAGTTCCTTCCGACCACCTCAACTTTTGCGAACTGGCTGTCATTTTTTACGATGACAATAAATTCACTGCATGTAGTATATGATCAGACAATGATGAAAATGAGGTATTTTTTTTTTTTATTAAAGTTCGAGAGGATCTTTGGTCACACCCGTCAATATTCGGAGTTTCACTTCAGCATTGTGCAAATTGGTGTGATAAGCTGTATAAGAGATCCACGTCATCTTAAACTGCGCATGGTTAAAGTACTGGAACGGCCGCACACCCGTGGTTACCAGTACTTTGTGCCCAATGGATGACCACTGATCAACTCGCCGTTTGTGTTTTTCTTTATTTGTAGTGCTGTATATATTTTGTCATTGATCGCTAATCGTCTTTTCTCTCTTTTGTTCTTTATTTCTTTTTCTCCCATTTACTCCGTTCTTGTTCAGCTTGAAGTGTAACGGGTTACAAAGAATATACATACATACATTTATTCTTCAACTTACAATATTTTAAAATATTTGGATACTTTAAAACTAGGCTGTGCTTTCAACAAATAACCCACGGTTTCGGCTGTTTTAAGCCTTTTCCGAGACCCGTTGACTTATGGCAAAAAGGAAAATAATTTACATTACAAGTTTTTTTTTATGGAAAAACTTCTAGCAGACTACCGTCGACAGCGTGATACACAACGAAGGTAGCAAAACACGGCAAGTGAGAAAATCAGCGTGGTTTTGTTAGAGGGGTTAGAATACACCGTACGAAACTGGGGTCTCCGGGTTTGGAAATATATGGAGTGATTATGGAAGTAGGTGGCGTTGGTATTATAGGTCAGACACGTCCTTTAAGAAAAACAGAAACCAGTCCTATTTTCTCTTATAGCTCTACAAAACATCGCCTGCTTCAGTCGCTCTAGCTATAGTCAAGAAAGGATGACGCGGAAAATCCTTACGCAGCTTATTCGTCCAATTTGAACCATGCTTTACAGCCCCTGAAGCTCCAAGCGGAGCCCATGCCATCCCCTGCGGGTTCATGCCTCGACGTCGTCGATCAGAACGTAGTGGTAACTGTTCTAATCAAATAAGGGACAAGTCTACGGCTGGATTTCCTGCACTTTCAGCGCAACAACTTTCCTGCAACTTTCAGTACAGGGTGCCAAAAATCTTGTTAAAGGACCCGTCGTACTTATGATAGTCGTTCATTCTCCTTCAGTAGTATTTCAATCTGTTACCATTCCCGACATTCTTCACTTCATAAGTGTTTCCTATCTCATCTATTAGCAATACCTCATTATCACGCTTGCAACCTTGGTTTTCTTTACGTGACATGTTATGCGCCCCATCATTGTTTGCAAGGAGCTTAGTCATCCGGAGACCGTTTATGCAAATTTTGCCAAGATTGTCCTCCAAGGCAAGTGACATGGAAAGAGGCTAAAAACAGCAGGAGCCGTGTGTAGTTTTCTGTAAGTGTAGCTCAGTTGCAAAGTGGTCAACTACCTCGGTTCATCTGAGCAGAAACGCTAAATTATTTTGTGATGTGACATTGTTGGAGAAATTCCTCTGGATTGGTTTGCACCACCGCGATTTGTTTATCTAGCAATTGCTATCTTTTCATTTGTATGTTGTTAGTAGCGTATGTTTATTCAAGCCAATGTAAACCCTACATGTTTTAGCCATGGCCTTCGGGCTTTCGTGTAAATATGTTATATTCTATTCTATGTAGTGCGAGGTGTCCTTTAAGAATTTCAGTGGGACCACCCGACCCTGGCCCTATCTCCGGATCACCCCTACGGTAGGGTTGAGGGGTACTTACTCAAATTCTACCGATGAATAAAATATTAGTCGAGCAATATGCTGGTTCAAGCATCAAAAGCATCTCCGTTGGTTAACTTCGGTGTGTAAGAGGCGGCGTTGGGGTCCAGGAACGAAGCAGACGAAGTCGGCGGGTCCTCGAGAGATGGCGACAGCAGTCCGCTCATACTGCTACCTGACAGTAACTGCAAATACACAACATTTAAGTACACTCGGAAAAGTTTTTGGAAAAGGAAAATTGGTGGCCCAGGGGGGCAGTATCCTTGTGCTATTTGTAATTCCAATGATGAGGGGCTTGGCCATGCTCTCCTGAGGTATCACAAGCTTTCTAATATAAAGCTCTCTATATTTTGTTTTGGAAATATGACTGAAAAAGTAATTTAGCAGGAAGTTTATAGGTGTTTATTTGTGTTTAACTCGCATTAGTGAATGCAAGAAAAAGTGAGGATGTTTTGGTATGTTTTTATAATTTAAGAACGGTTTATTAATGATACATAGATGGGACTTTACACAAGAGACTCGTACCGTGACGAATAAACCAGAAACAGTTTTTTCAAATTTAATTTAGAAGTCTAGGACTCCATTATAGAGGATGTGAACTGGTTAGATGAATTTGCCTTCGGGCGGGATCACTGTTCCTATGGTCGGCTTCTACCAGACTATTGTAGTGGTTTGCAAACTCTGTTCACAAGCCCCTCGGTAGCTCAAACGGTTAGAGTGCCAAATCCCGGCTGAGGAGCATTTTTGTCTTCCAGTTCAATACTTATAAAATGTTCTGTTTATTGCTTAAGAACTTTTAAATACAGAATACAGATACATATCTATATATTAATTACTTTTTCAGTCACATTTCCGGAACAAACTATATACCTCGGAGACGCAGACCTTAGGATATCTAGAAGTAGCTTATTCCCCCCTAAGAATACCCCTTATATTAGAAAGCTTCTCATAGTAATTCTAAGATCATTAAATCTTAAGTGGCTACCGACATTTGGCCACGGCTGCAAGAACTGCACACTGATTTCCGTCAGAAATCTAGTCTACGTCTGTTGCCGCATCACCAACTGATTAGACTTTTTTTTTTTTATTGATAGTTGTAGGCCTATTGTATGTCTCGTAAATTATTCTCCTTTTGTCTTTGTTCTTTTCCTTTTTCTATTACCTTTACTCCACTTTCTTTTGCTGTAATAAATTTTGTGGGTTACAAATACACTTACTTACTCGCTCATGAACTTGTATATGTATATATCCAATAGACACATTCTAAAGGGACCGGTAGTGTACAAGAAAGGTTGGGGGTTGACCCCTCCAATTTTACCACAGACCATCGATTTTTGGACCGGCTATGCTAAACATAGGCTATTTCTAGCCTTTGGCATTGCATAATACCAACTCAGTTGAGGCGTGTCAAAGACTGGAGTCTTCTAACTACAAGAAGTATCTAGAATTCAGGGCATGGTTTAGGAAAGATTCATTCTCCCGCTGCAATCAAGTTCAGCCCGTCATATTTAAACTAGCTCCAGGAATTTACGTATCCGGTCAGCTTGGGAATTCAAATATTATAGCTACAGTAGCGGTTAGTTCGGGGTTCATTTTCCAGCTTGAGGCTGAAGAAGACCCTCACGAGCAGGGCCGACATATAGCGCTAATAAAATTCAGCTGGCGTATCCGTTCTGCACTGTGAATCATGATTCGCAGTCACCTAGGGCTGAAGGAAAATTGATGCAGTAGCCTAGTAACAAGATCTGGATCAAGAAATATTATCATACTGTGTGAACGTAGTCCAAGAGTGAACGGTCTCCGAAGAAAACAGACGGACTTTTGCGATGTCATAGGTGCGATTTTGGAAGTAAGCAGTTTGGATTCCGCGCGGGAACTAGGAAGAGGAGAGGTGCATTACCTTAGAGAATGTCGTATGATCCATGTCGAGATCCAAAGGACTGCCAATGCTGATGTTTAAATTCAAATCCATTCCCGGCATAACGGCCAGAACTTCGGCTACTCTAGATTTCAAATCCAAAATCTCCCGGTCCCTTATAGCAAGCATAGCTAAAAATAAAATAAGAAATTAGGTGGATTAACCAGTGGTTCCCAACCTTTTCCGTACCGCGTACCCCTAAACAAGTTCAAAAAGGTTGCGTACCCCCATTTTCAGAACGTGAAAAAGGTGATATTAATGTCAAATGAAAAGGCATACACGTGTAGAACTATATACAAAATCAATGAGACATTTGAGGCTGCGTTGTAGCAAAACTTTTGTGAAATTTGTCATTAGAGGCAACATTTTTCCAGTCATCACAGTTTTTCGTCACTAGGCACACGAATAGTTTTTGTTCATGCTATCCTCGGTACTGAAAGTTTTTGCAAAACATAATATTTTGTTTTCTGTCACAATTTCGTAACAGAAAAATACTATTATCTGAGCTTCATGTGACGCATCCCGCAAATCCGTGTTTTCCTCAAGCTGCATCGCAGACATTTGCGTTAATTATGTTCTAGACCTGAATGACAATATTACTTGCAATGCCTTCGCCTCTTTTTGAACAATATTGTTTGACATAGGAATAGATTTTACAGCAGTAGGCTAGATGTTCTGAAATCAATATTATTTCCTAGGTGGTCGGCCAGTCGGTAAAAAGAAATTTTTTCGTAAAAACAGTTATTTTTTTCGAAAAACAGTAGGTAAAAATTACCAGCCATTCTGTAAAAATCTTGCCGCCAAAAAACTTTTTAGCTAGTGATGCCTCTGCTGGTAAGATTAGGCTTTCGGCAATCAAAAATGTGCGAGGTGATATTTTGAAAGTACAGATTAAACAGATTTTGGTACCTTCGCGTACCCTTTGCAAGGGTCTCGCGTACCCCTTTGGTTACGCGTACCACCGGTTGGGAACCACTGGATTACGCCATACGGATGGGTCACTCAAATCACGTGTGAAGCCGTGAACTCGTGCGCTTTAGGCTTTGTTAAAGACGATGTTCTTGACAGCTCAGTTTAACAAGGCGGGTCACTGATTTTTAAAGAGGGTCTCAAAATACAATGTTTCTGCTTGAACGTAGTTTTTCTCTCAATAACATGATGCTAGCAACCTTCTTCTTCAACGAAAGTATCATAAACACCTCTGACAAAATAGCTGAAACGTTCACTTCCTTCAGATTGCTACTAGCTAGAATCTAACCCCTTTGGCACCTGCGATTCCAAGATTATAAAAATTTCTTCCAGCTGGATAATGAATTATCAATAATAGTTAGCCATGTCACAGGTCATACAGCTGGAACTGTAGTGCTTCGGGTATGTTCATTGGCAAAGGACTTCTTTCTCTCCCCAAAATCCGCCGTATTTCTGTTTCTTCCGTTCCGTAACGAAACATCAGCGCTTCGTTTTCGGCAGACCACCCGAGCAGAAACACGGCCTGGCATAAGCCTTTGTACAATTCAACGGCAACCGTGATCATAGGAGACACAGGTTTAAGCTTGTCGAATCGTGTTTCGGAGGGGATGTGTACAAGTGGAGATTTGCAAACAGGATCGTTGGACCCTGGAACAATTATACTTCCGAATATCTTCGTGTTTTTTTTCGTATACCCCCCCCCCCACACCCTCCTGTGCCATCAGAGGCATCCACGAATAGGCACTAGTCTTCCCTCTAGTGGGCTGGTGCCATGACATCTTCCCACTCAAGTTGCAGACTTGTGTGAAAGTTCGCAAGGTCCCTATAGGTGCGACAGATCGTGTTTCTCGGTCTTCCTTTTCGTTGCAAATTTAGGATGTTGTTTGGCAACCTGGATTCATCCATGCGCAGGATGTGGCACAATCATCGCCACCTTCTTGTTCTGATAACTTCCGTTATCATCGGCTGACCGGGTACGCCTCCTGGTTTGATACTCGCTGCTGCCAAGTTTATGTTGAGGATTCTCTGGAGACAATTCATGTCGAAGGCGAAAATCCTTTTGTCCTACTGCATAACCAGCTTCCGGCATTACCTGTGACACAGAGGGATGGACAGGAGATTGCTGTTCTCGCAGCTTATCGCAGCCTCACAGAGTATTTCTTCGATCGCCAAACTGGTCTCAAGCAGTTGAAGGCTCTGCTTGCTTTTTCATTTACAGATCTATATATATATATGTATATTATCATTATTAATAAAAATAAGTTCATCTTCCTCTCTGTTTCCAAAATCAAGTAGGCTACTAAAAACAAAAACGGGGAGGAGGGGGGAGGGGGGCGGTTACTTACTTTCACGAATCTCCAATTGCCGCTTCGCATCACCAAGTGCGGAAAACAGATCTAGTTTAATCCGTGTTTCAGCACTAAGCGAGTTCTCCAAATGTGAGTTACGATCTTTCAGCGAAGAGAGAGAATTTTTAAGAAACTCAGTCTCGCTACCAGCAAGACCCAGAGGGACGGTAGGCGGACTGGGCGGGGCGGAACGTTGGCGGAACATAAGTGCTTCGTTTTCGGCGGATCTCAATCGATCTTCCATCGATTTCAGGTCGGAACGAAGCTGTTTAATCTCGGCTTCGAGCTGAGTCCGACGTATTTTGCACGCGTCGTTGGTGCATTCCAATCCCCTGTGAAACAAGGAATGTTAGAGTGAGCATTGGTAACCCCTGGTCACACTGCAGAGCTGTACGCGACACGGTTTTTCTCTGATGTTCCTACGCGCGACAGAACCGCGTGTATGTTCACATCATCACTCAGACGCAAAGGGAAAACGACGCGTTTCGTTGAGATCGTTTTGCTATTGGACAAATTGGACAAATCCCAGTTCAGCTCCCAAGCGGACTAGTTTCTGTTAATCCCCAATACCTCACTATCAACACTTTTGACAGGCTCAGTAAAATAGTTCCACAGGTTGATGAGTAGAAAATATGCAATCTACTTCCCGGGTAATAGGGGGTTGTTCTTATAGTAAAAGCGAAAGTTACCCACTACCTTATGGATCCTGCTTGTTGCTATATCTATCACAAGTGTTGATTTTGAGAAAACGGGTGATTAACATAAATTAGTCTAATTGGAGCGCTGAACAAGGAATAGGGCGAATTAAGAAAACTTTTGTGGAGATCACCACTGAACACTGAAACAGGGTAGCGCCACCAGTATTTTCACCACAGAAGGTTTCTACCCGTATCCTAATGACGCATCAAACACATGCAGACTTAGTGGGATTGGTGTTCAAGGGTTTAGCTAAGCAATCCAGAAATCAAAATCGAATGATTTTTATGAACCGTTGTCACTTCTTCGTAGACACATTTCCGAATCGCTGCTTTTACTCGAAAACTTCTACTTTTGCTCATTCAGGACCCCTCGAGTGGTTTGGTCACCTAAAACTCTCCCCCTCTTTGAACGCTTCTCTGAATTTTGAAATACTCTCATAGTGACGATGAGAAATGGATGTAGTCCCGACAAGACCAAATTCACAGCTTGAACACGCAATTTCAATTTCACAGAGGGCGTGGGAATATCAAAGACGCTGCTCTCTGTCTGGCTGCAAAATGAGTTCAGATGAGTCCAATCGCAGCCTAGCAAGTTTGTCTATTATCTTAGTGAATATGTCTATTGACAGTAGCAATTTTGCGAGGTTGTTGGTCTGGAACACTTGAAACTACATAGAATGGAGCTATGACAAGTTTGAACGATCTTTCACACACAAAAAATCGTTATTTGGGAATAGCGCAGCAATGGACTAACGCATTTTCATCGGGGTTTCAAGCCTGTTTATAGGAATAAATGGTTCTTCGCCAGATTTGACACGGGCTGATTTTCGGATGTGAAAATACGCATGCAAAATTCTCGAAACCTCCAAGTGATGCATCAAAATATCAGAGCGAAGAAGGACATTCGAATCCGATGACGAAAATAGGACTGTGTGCGCTTTAATAGCACAACCCCCTGGTTCACCGTCTCAAACGTACAGGTACAAGCTCAGCTTGCGTTGCCTTAGTTCCGCACAAAAGCATTGCTGGCAAGTTCAAGTCCAAGCTCAACTGCCTATTATATTAGTAAGTATTCGCTGCCGGATGTTGGAGAAATTGTCCGTTCTCCACAGAAAAACGGCGTACAGCAACTTCTGAGTTTTCGTTTTTTCAATGTTTTCACTAATTAAGTTTTTTTTTCTTTTGTACTTCCGTCTTGTCTTTCCTTCTTGTCTTGTACGTCTTGTACTTCCGCCTTGTCCGATTTGTGGGTTAGAAATAAATTACTATTTGTTATTGTTAGTCTTTTCAGGTCCCTTTGTTTCTTGCAGATTGTATGATTTGTTATCAGTTTTTGGTATCCCTTGAACAGCTAGGGGTTGAGCTGCCCCCCCCTCACACAAAATGACGTCTCTAAAAAGAGTGAAAAGATTCAACTTACTTGGTCGGCAAAGTAGGTGTAGTTCGGGTTAAGCTGTTATCATCTCCTCTCTTCCCCCGACGTTCCTGAGCCAACTGATTCTCAAGCGTCGCCCTGGCTTTACGCTCCTCTGCTAATTTCTTCTCAAGGGCTGTTAAATTATTCTTATCAGATTGGCGGGTGGACAGAGCGCCGACCAACCTAGAACAAACACAGACATACAGACAGGACCGTATCTGGGGAGGGGGTTCGCCCCCCCCTCCTCCCCCTGAAATGAATATTCTTTGATCCCAAGCTGACTTTGAAACATATTCAAATAATGTATACAACGGATACCCGATGAAAAATTTATCTCAAAATAGTACTACGAAGTAGTACGAAAAATTAGCATGCAGTACTAACTAACTGATGCTGCTACATGCTTCTACTTCAAGACTACCGTGTTACTGCATACTACTATATGCTACTATTAGCAAGACTGGATGCTACTATAGCAAGACAGGATGCTACTATAGCAAGACAGGATGCTACTAGATACTACTACTTAAGATTGGACCAGTCTCAGGCACATTAAATGATAGCATTCTTTGCTATTACATAGTATTACATGCAACTTTTTCGTACTAATACCATACTACTATGCAGGCTCAAAATTTTTCATCGGGTACGTCAGTAATATATCGGCCCTTCTTGGCAAGGGTCCTCGTCAGGCTGCCAATCTTCAGGGTCAACGTCGGGGAAGGAAACAAACCTATAATAAATAACTTAAGCTTCTACCGACTGTAAATATCCTCTGAAATGTACACAAAATAATCGTTTTTACATGCATTAAACTGTGATCTATGTTCTTACTTACTGTTTTGAATGGGTTAGGTCTAACCTGCGGGTACACCCCCCCCCTCCTCCCCACAAACCAATTCCTGGATCTGGACCTGCATACAGGTTTACAGAAGACTGAGCCCGGGTCGTGTAAACAACTGCAGGATTTTCACCCAAGTATCCATAACAAGAAGACAAATTTGGTTCCTTCCGCCCTAGCCCGATGTGAAATTATACGATTACTTAGTTTGTCTGCACAGGCAGTCTATGATATGATATGATATGATATATATTTACACAAAAAGCCCGAGGGCCATGGCAATACAAAACAAAATAAAAATAAATTTTCACTAAATTACTAATAAACCTAAATGAATCTTTCACGATGCTTCATCGAAAGCTTAAGGAATCTTCCCAACTGGCGAACTCCCGAAAAACATTCATCCTTCATTACTTTAACCAACCATTCCTCATCGTACACTCTTTTTCCAAACACTTCATCCCTCAACCCATCCAATTCACTACATTCACACATCAGGTGCAACACATTCTCATTCATCTCCCCACACATAGGGCAGTAGTAAGGACCAATCCGACTTAAACCCCTTCCCACATACCTCCTCCTATCCCCTAGCGGTAAACAATCACCCCTCATACTTATCACCCACGCTAACTCCTCCCTATTCAACCCTGCTTTAAAATAAATACTTTCCCCCCATGTCTCTTTAGCATCTCTGTAAAACCTTAACGAGCTAAACTTACCGACATCACACTGCCACAGCTGTATTTCCTGATCCATCAACACCTTTTTAACCACACCTGCAACATCTCCTACTTCATGACCTTGCCCCTCCCCGTTTTTCCAAAGCGAGCTAACCCCACACTGGTCCAAAATTTGTTTTATTTGGGACGCCCAAGAATCACGCGACTCATCCCGTAATGATTCCATATATGCTGCTTTAAGCACCCGTACTCGCGGCATATTAATAATTCTTTCCCAAAAACTCACCATATGAACCAACCTTCTATTTCTTAACGAAACTAGACCTAGATCTCCTCTCACCACTAATCCATTAATCCTATTGCTTAACCCTAGTAACCTCTTAAAATAACCTAGTTGTACTTGTTCTATTTTTTCTGCCTTACTAAATCCCCAAATCTCTGAAGCATAATGCATTACTGGCACCACTTTCGTTGAAAATATTTCTTTATGCAGCTTCAGATTCGTTACCTCCTTTAGACTACTTCTTAAAATCAAATTACCACAATTTTTTCCCTTTCTCACATTCTGTTCCACCTGCTTACCAAACATTCCCCCAACCGCTTTAAATTTGCATCCCAAATAAACACATTCCTCCTTCACCTCCAATACAGCTTCACCGTACTTAAAAATCTCTCCTTCTTTCCGCTTTCCACCCTTTCTAAATACCACTACCACCGTTTTCTTAACATTCAAATCTAGCTCTTTCTTTTCAAGGTATAACTTCAAAATATCCAATAGATTCTGCAATTTTGTATGGGATTCTGCCACCAGGGTTAGATCATCTGCAAAAAGCAACAAACAAAGAGACACTACGTCAAGCGTTAACAAAGGAGCATTATTGTCTACCATAAACTTTTCAACATCATTAATAAAAACAGAAAACAACTTAGGGGAAAGCGTGCAACCCTGCTTAACACCTAGAACAGACTTAATCTCTCTTGACAGTTTACCAAGTACTCTCACAAAACCGGGCGACCGGTTTTGTCGACACAGGCAATCTATGATTGGTTAGCGCGACCGATCTTTTAGACACATGCGCAAAGGCAATTCTAAACTCCAAATTTTTGTGGAGGAAATAATGAGATAAGGAAGGTTAGTAGATAAGATGGGAAGTACAAATGAGGGAAAATTCACAAGTTTGGTATCTGCTCCTAGATGAATGTCACATAAAGATAATTATTTTGTAATAGTGTAGTGGCCGTCCTGTGAGACTCCCGACCGGGAGACGGTCAACGAAGAAAAAGAACTGTAAAAGTTTTAGAGTCTGTACACTTTTTTCTATAGGCGTATTCTCGCCGTTCCCAGAAGACTCCTTGGGGAATCGAAGGGAACTGCGAGAATAGAGGGAGTCACTCAACGCGGACTCCGCATACAGAAACAGCGAGAACACGGGGAATGCTTCCAAAATGGATTTTGTTCGAAAAAAAAAAATAAGCGGTTGACGAAATTAGTCTGGATCCACTTTCTTTTTGGTTTTGTTTTTACTTAATCTTACATTGCACCTACACCAGCAAAAACTGATTCCCCTCCGAATCTGAAAGGAAGTCCTTTTTGATGAAGGTGATGATAATCGGAGCAATCCCGTCCGTGGGGACTCGCGAGAATACGGGAGTGAGTCCCCGGGACAAACAAAAACCCGGGGACTCCTCAAGTGGAGTCCTCGGGGAACTGCCAGAATACGCCTTATGTAAATACGAAACTATGAAGAGGTTTGTGTTAACCATGATTGAGAACAGGGTGTCACCGTCCCGTCGTCTAACAGACGACGTAGTCGGTGCGGAGATGGTCAACAAATTCGTAAAAGCTGTAGATAACATGCACCATGACGATCTGTTTTCGGTATCAAAACTCCATAGAGAGCTATGATTCAGTTAGATTTCTTGTACCTCATTTGTCTCCAAAGCCGTCTCACAACCATGCCTAGCCAAACACAGATGCCTAAGTGCTTGCCCAGGAACCGAGTTCTGGAGCCTCGAACTCCGTGCCTGGCCCAAAATCTGTGCCTAGGCATGGCTGTGAACAGTGGTGCTAGACAGGTGCCTCGGCATCCGTGCTTGGCTAGGGCATGTTTATGAACTGAACTTGCTTGCGTTTTCTCATTGAGTAAGATACAAGAAAGCCTTTATCTGTATTATATTTCTATTTATTTGGTTTACGACAAACAGACCCTGAAACAAATTTTGATTGCCAATATGCGTGGATATGGAGGGGGGGGGGGGGTCAGCGGCTTACTTACTTTGATTGTAGTCCTTCGTTATCATGCTGCAGCTGGGCAAGTTCAGCGCGGGCGCTGCGCTCGCTTGTACCAAGTGTTAAAATGTGATTCCTCAATTCATTCTCCAGCTGGCGACTTTGGTGAATTTCCGTTTTTAATCGCCTGACGTCTGTCTCCAGCCTGAAGAAAAGATTATAGTCAGCATTACCCTATTACACGTGTGTAACGACAACTCCTGAGTCAAAGCAATCAGGGTGCACTTAAAATTTAACTGAAAAGCCAGCCCATCTTATATTTGAACACACTGAGTTAAATTTGCTCAATTCAGAGACTTCTTATTTTTTCATAACAGGTTCTCGTAGTGACGTTGAATACGCACAACGTTCCAACCATACCGAGTACACATTTGGAGCAAGCAATTTGAATTTGATCGAGGACGTGGTTTCTCCTTCTAAAAATCGAGAACGACACAGAATTGAAGACGCTGCTGTATGCCTGGCTGCCAAATAAGTTTAGAAGAGTTCCAGAACTAGCAGGCTAGCAAGTTTTGTTTACTGACAGCAGGCAATTTTATGCCACTGCTGCTCCTAAATATTTCAAATTACACAGAGCTACCAAAAGTTTTAAAGATTTCACAAAAATAAGTATCGTTATACTTATTCCATCGGGTTTTAAGGTTGTGTAAGTGAATCGGTGACTCGCAACTAAATTTTCGTATTTCAGGCCTATTCGGTGAACTTTTAACGAAATAACACTATGACGAAAGAGCACGTATGAAAACATGTCAAAATTTTTCCAGGCTCTTGTCGCTTCGAAAACTTCCAAAAGAGAGCAACGAGGATCATTTTATAAAACTTCATATGAAGAGGCTCTCATTAAACTCGGCGTTCCTAAATTAACTGACCGCAGAAACACCTTCTACAAAAAAATTCGGAGCAAAGATAGGGTGTTGTACCCAGATGAGCCGTCTATTGCCCCCTCCTCTATCGTCGTCCGTGTCCCGAGAGGAAGATCAGCTATTGCCGTATCCTGCCAATTCGTCAACCTGATTTTTACACAGTTTCATTCCAACATTTATTTCAGGTCTTATCTTGTAAAGCGTATTAATTAATTTGTTGTCACTTTTGTGTATTCCGTAAATACTTTATTCACCTCTTGTAGCTTTAAGCTATTTGGAATTAAACTTGATTGATTGAAAGCTTAAACACCTCTAGCATTATTTGCTGCTTATTTTGCATTATTCTAAAATAGTTGAATACTCTAAAACTAGGCTCTTCCCTCAATACATCACCCACAGCTTTGGCTGTTTCAAGCCGTCGTCCAGGACTGTTGATTTCGACAAAAAAAGGGACAAGTTTAAATAACCGACTTAACAGAGGAAGGAGCTACTCGCAAATAACTGTCAGGAGGATGATACGCATCGAAAATAGCGAAAAAAAAGCAAGTGTGAGAATCCATAAGCTGTTGTTAGGGGATTAGGTTGGACCGCAAGAAACTCCAGTCTCCGGGTTTAAAAATCAATGCAGCGATTGTGAAAGTCGATCGCATCGGCATTACAAGAACGATGGGTCCTTTAACGCGGAGAATATTCATCCTTATCCTCATAAGACAGTGAAGTGGCTCGATCCATTTTTTTTACCCGTAACCGCAAATTTGGTTCTTTTTCCACGATAGCCGCAATCTAGAAAATAAACTTTCAATCTATCTACCTGACGTGTTCTAAGGGTACAAACCCAAGCTTTCCGGGACGGGGAAAGGGAACCTCTTCTGCCCTTGAAGCTTCTTGACCCAAGGTTGGAACGGGAATTAATCAGCTTAACAGCTTAAACATCCGCTTAAACATCAGCTTAACATCCAAACTTACCGCTGACAATATTCATCTTTATGAGGAGGAGGGGAGTGGCTCGAACCAACCTCCTTGTTCTTGGTTTTCCTATCTTGTTTTAACTGCGTACAGCTCATGCCGGTCCCATTAGGAATCGATCCATTACCTAAATAGTAACAATATATTATTGTTCATTTGCCACAAATTAAAAAGGAAGAGTTTATAAAAAAAAAACATACGACAGATCAACTTTCCTCCACATCAACTTACAGGACGACAAATCAATTCAAAAATGCAGCCAAACAATTAACAAAAAAATATACGAGATAAAAAATTTTTGTTTGAAAAAGGGGAAGAGACTGTGGCATGGGACAAGATCACTGCCGATGAAAGAACCAAGAAGCATAAAAAGGCCGAACGCCGTAATATTGTATTATACAAAGGATTAAGGTCCCATTCTGAATACGACTATTTCCTAAATGGTAACAGTATACTGTATCATAAAAAGAGTTAACGTGTGTCATACAATATTATCTCATAGAAAAGGACCAACAGCCGGTAAAACTAGGAATCGACCCATTCCCAGTTATTACACAGATGGATCGTTATACAAAGGACTTGTACCCAGGGTCGCTACATCAAAATTATTTAGAGAGGGACTTTTCGCCCAAAGCAGAGTGTGAACTGGGAGTGATATCCCATTTTCATGAACAAACGTGAAATGGTCGACATTGGCGCTAGATTGGTCGCTTTTGGTTGGAATCACAAAAATGACGCATCTTGTTTTGTTTTCATGAAAAAACGTGAAATAGTCACATCACTGCTGCAACTCAGGACGCTTCCTGAAATAGAGTGAATAATTTCTGCAATGAAATTAGAAGTCCAGGGCTCCTAACTATGTGCACAAGCTCTTCTGTAGCTCAGTGGTAGAGCACTGCACGGTCTAGAAAGCCAAACAAAAATAAAAAATTTACGAAAAATTAAAATTTCCCCAAAGATTTTCCGGATTCAAATACCGGCTCAGTAGCACTCTTGTCTTTCAGGTCACTATAGCTTATAAAAGGTCCAATCCCCAAATCGTAAAAGTATATTGTAACTCGCATATAACTCGAATAGAACAAAAAAAAAATTTACACGATCTCATCTATTTTACTGCATGATGATCAGAAATAAACTATCACCGTATATTAGAGATGAACATATATAAGGTATGTAATTTATGATTAGGGGGGGAGGGGGGTCTAAATTAAATTCCAACATATTTGACGGTGCAAAACGGATAAGTCAGCTACATTTTATTAGAGCTATGTATCTGCCCTCTTTGCAAGGGTCCTCTGCAGGCTCAAGCTGGAAAATGAGCCTGTGGAAACAATTAAAGATTCTTCCTTAAATATCTGATTTTGTGAACTTCTTCTCTGAAAATTGGTTGGAGTTAAAGATGGCGCTGTGATTTCATTCTGGACACGGCTGCTGTTTTTGCTGTTTGATTTGCTCGCGGAAAGGATAGAGATTCTTCTGCATTTTGTTTTTAGTCACCAAAACATTCAACCATATATCTGACCAAAGCTGCCAACAAATGGTTAAACATGAGCTTACAAGCTCATATGGCACTTCTTACTCGTAGGCGGTACAAGAACGTTGATGAAAACGCTATAAAATGCACCCGCCATCCAAGAATGCGGTTCGAACCTAGTAATACGATATGCTGGTTCACTCAAGTCTGACCATTTCCGGCATGGCCTGATAATTTGGGGCGACTGTTTGATTATGTTTATGTTGACACTCGTTTGATCTCTAGACGTGTCACAAGATTTCCGGTACCTCCCTCCGACTCCCCCTACCGCAGCCGGATCTAGTTCGGACTCCTGAATGGATCACCTGAACCATCTTCTCTTACTAGCTATCAAGTTTCACTCAAATCTGAGCACTTTTTGGAAAATTCTGGTTACCCCCCCCCCCCCCCCCCCATGGTCGGATCCGGTTCGGAGCCTAAAATATCTAATCTTGGGCATAAGCTCTCTCCAGTTTTATTTAAATCGCTGACCCCTTTGCGAGTTACAAACTTTCCGGGACTCCCCCTCGAACTCCCTCTACTGTGGCTGAATACGACTTGAAAATCTAAAAGTCGCATCTCTGACATCTCCTCTTCCCGCCCATCAAGTTTGACTGGAATCAGAGCATAGCCTATCTGCAAATTCCCGTCCCCCCCCCCCCCTTCGCTAACGGAACCGGCCAGGACGCCAAATAACAAATCTAGGGCGCATAAGCTTAGTACTGTCCAACTTGCATCCCGTTCGGTCCATCACAAGTTCTCCCCCTCCCTCCCACTCCCCCAACCGTGGCCGCATGTGGTTCGGACGCATGTGTTGCACGTTTACGTCATCAGTTCGTATCACCCATTAAGTTTCACTCGAATCGGACTATCCATTCGCAACTCACAGAAGTCAATTTCAGTATTCCCCTTCCCTCACTCCCCCCAAAATGGTCGGATCCAGCAATGGTCTACATGTGAGTGTGTGTCGCGCCACCGACTGTGAAATTTCTTTCCCGCTTTTCCTCCCGCATTTTCAGGAATTTTCTGTCGTCAACTGAGTGTTTTTCGCGCCACAGACTGCAAATCGTCATCGCATCGGCAAAATAATTTATTCACCGGGGTACACATTGCATCATTTCGCCGTGTATATTTTAGATCAGTGCTCTCAACACTGACAATGCGTGCTTGCGGTACCATTGATAAACTAGCACTTTTCATTTTTCACATACCTGGAAATGTAATTTTGCATGCGATTATTCAATGATGATTATTCTGTTTAGTTCCCCGACATAAAATTTTCTTTTCGTGAAAGCCATGGTTATTCGGAATAAGATCAACCTTTCTCACCTTTCTCGCCTTTCGTTTTCGACGTTGTCTATATGGCACTAATTTCAAGCCCTATGGAGTGATGCAGGGACGTCGTATTTCTATTTGTGGCATTTTTTCGGCTTATCCTTAATTTTTCATATTCCCCTATTGGCTAGTTTATTTTTTTGTTTGGTGGTGATCTGTTTGTATATTTTTCTTGCGGAGATAGGTACTCTCTCAAGAATGTACATCGCGCTTCATTCGTGACATTTTCGTGGAATTTCGACTGGTTTCGGTCTAAATGTGTGTAGTAATTTGCCACATAGACGTTGTGTGCGTTTCGCCAGTCGTTCCCTCTGTCATCCCTCCCCCACCACCACATTTTTTTTTCTCCGGTTTTCTTGCGTTTCGATCGCCATCTGGCGTATGTGTGTTTATTCGCCATCCGGATGCGGCGATTTCGCATGAAGCCTCTGGCCTATTTTCTTTTGATAATAAATTTAAGGTTAATGCCATTTATTCATGCCACATATTTTTTTTCCCTCATGAAGTAATAACAATGGTTATTGTGCCTACGGCAACCTAGGGCATATTCAACCTAGGGCATTGTGCCAGGTTCTTAAGTCAATCTCGTAGGGTCACTAATTTACCTGCAAAGTTTCATCGTCCTTAACACATATGGAACTCGCAACCACCGGAATTCCCGGAAACCCCCTCCAACTCCCCCAACAGAGCCCCGAAATGATCTGGCTACGTATCACTCGTACTTCCTGGCTACGTACTTCCACTCTAAGCGTTTCCGAAGATATTTGACGCTACAAAACAGATACTTTCAGCTACTTTAGAGCTATATTCCGGCCCTTCTTGGCAACGGTCCTCTTCAGGCTCAAGCCGCTCAAGCTGGAAAATGAACTTGTGGGAAAACAATTAAAAATTCTTCCTTAAATATCTGATTTTGTTATCTTCTTCTCAGAAAATTGCTTGGGCTGGAGTTACCAGCTTTAACTGAAACTAATACGAAGTATTTCGAAATATCAAGTTTCTCTACGATCCAGTAACCCGTTCATAAGTTAAAAATATCTCAATTTTCTGGAGTCCCCCCCTCTACTCCTCTCCCGATGGTCGGATCGGGAGAGTGACTATTTCCAATTTAATCTGTTCGGGTCCCTGATACGCCTGCTAAGTTGCATCGTCCTAGCTTACGTGGAAGTACCCGAACTTTCCGAACTAGCAAAATCCGGACCGACAGATCGACCGACCGACCGACGGACGGACAGAAATTACGATCACTACTGCCGTATATACGGCACTTCGCCGATGGGCAAGTGCCATACAAATTTGTCGCCTTCGTAGTTGCACGATACAACATCATCCGCGACGTTGAATGCGGCGATATGTAGAACGATAAAGTTTCATTTAACTCTGCTTCCGACTGGGATAATCGTAAAGGATCCCTCGCACTATTTACTCTTCAGCTTCCAGTATTTTAAAATAACTGAATACTTTAAAACTAGACTCTGCTTTCAACAAATTACCCACGGCCTTGGCTATTTTAAGCCTTTTTCGAGACCCATTGACTTGAAGCGAAAACAGGAAAAAATTTACGCAACCGTTTTTTCTGATGAAAAACTTCTCGCAGACAGTCGTCGACAGCGTGATACGCATCGAAGGGGGCTAAAGACGGGAACTGAGAAAATCAGCGAGGCTTTGTTCGAGGGGCTAGAATGTATCGTACGAAATTCGGGTCTCTGGGTTTAAAAAATGGACTGAGTGATTACGGAATTAGGATGCGTTAGTATTATAGATAGGACAGGTCCTTTAAAGTAATGATACCCAGTAGCATCCAGTCTTGCTATCTGGAAATGATTCACGTGACTGAAATTCAGGAATACGACTTACCCAACTAACAGTACCGTTAGACATCTTTGCACCACTTTTACTCGAAGATGGAGTCGTAACTATACTGGAAGTGGACAAGAACGTTTTCAAACTTCTAACGTCCGTCTCGCTGTCAAATGTATCGAGGTCATTCAGGTTTCTAAAAAAAAGTTGTGTTAGAAGTTCGCACAGTAGAGATATGCGTGTTTGAACAGATACTTAAATTTAAACACTGCGGTTTACGGCTAAATAGTATAAGTAAGATCCAGAACACATATTCAGGTGCTTTCAGGGCCCTTTCTTAGCTACTTTCACTAACTGACAGGCGCTTTAGTCACAGCAAGTAAATGAAAATGGAACTTCGAAGTCAACAAACGTTCATATAAGCATACATCTACTGAAGTTCTGAAGGAAATGTCATCTGTTGTATGCCCGACCTTGGTTTTAGTTATAATTTATTATCAAGACTGTTATCTCAGCTGCACCCAGTGAAAGTAAATTACGCTCCCGAGCGTGGTACGCAAATAATTAAAATTGCGAGAAGGTTGGAAAGGTCAGCTCATTAACTTTTCACAAGGTTGGAACGAAAATAGTAACTAATAGTTACTAAGAAGGGTGGAATACGCTCTAACAAGGCTCACAATTGATATTTTCTCAAACTATTTTCGCCAAGTATTATCTGATGTCAAGCTTCTGACACTGTGTTAAAGCACCGTTCACAGGCATGCCTAGGCACAGATTTGGGCCAGGCACGGAATTCTGCGCTCTAGAACTCGATGCCTGGCTAATCCTGGACACGTGCCTAGGCACCTGCGCTTAGCTAGGCATGCTTGTGAACGCGGCTTAACCCGAGAGTACCAAAACTAACCTTTTACGTTCAAGGTACTCCGACTCCCCGCCATGGCTCGAAGAACTGGACAGAGAAGTTTTAGGCGTTTTCTTCACCTCATTTGAACTTTCTTTCGGGGTTGTGATGGGTTTTTCGTCCGACGCGGACTGGTTAGGTTTCCCAGGACTGGGATTACTTAAAGGTTCCCCCTTGTCGGGTATACGCTTAGACGAAACAGTCTGTCGGCTGGAAAAGAAATATAGGGGGGTTAAAGATAAACATCGTTGGTGACGCCGTTTTCACCAAACAAATTAGAAAATGGTAAACGTATCAGCATCAGCATATACAGGCCTAACTGGCGGTACTGATCTCCGATTCTCTGCCTTCTGCCAGGAAGCGCAATGGGCGGTTGGGGGCTAGCTATCCTGGTGGTTTCGTACACCCTTCCTGTCATGTTTCTCCAGGTAGCCATTTGAAGCTGGGTGGACTTTGTCTCGTCTTACAGGGACACACCCCAAACCGAACGGTATGCACCACCGAGACTCTTAATCAGCGACCCTTCGCTTAAGAGTTTAGTTTGGCATGGACGGACCCACGAAGAACATTAGCAGTGGAAAGACAGGAAGCTCCAATAAGGCCAATCGTCGCAACAATCAGCGCCGTTTAGTGGCTAGTTTTTCATTAATCGCTCTGTTCACATCTCGTCCGATCGTTCAAAATTATCATCAAACAATACGTGATGCGTGTATATTATTTGTTTGTTTACGCTAACGTTTATCATTTACTGTTTGAATTTAGGAACAAAATCAAACACTCGATTTTCCACGACGCGTTTTTAGCGGAGTTTTTTGTCTTCCTGCTATTAAGGTCTTTGGTTTCCCATCTATACGGCGGTTTTGACATTCTCACGAATTTGCTTTCCAAAAAGCAAAGCCAGGATTCGCCGCGCGCAAATATCAAAAAACGTACTCTCGCCGTTCCCCGAGTACTCCTGTTGAGGAGTCCCTGCGTTTTATTTGTCCTAGGGACTCTCTCGCCGTATTCTCGCGAGTACCAACCGGGCGGGAAATGATCTAGTTATCTTCACCATCATAGAAAAAGACTCCCCTCAGATTCGGTGGGGAATCGATTTTAGGAGTTGCTGGTGTTCTTGAATTTTTGAAAAACAAATGGTAGATATGGTTAATAAGGATTTCTGAGATCAATATCAGTCGTGTTTTCTGCAGTGGTATCTGTTGCCACGGTAACTGGATTTGCAATTAGTCATTTTTGCAGTTACCGTGGTATCTGATATACGGCTGCCCTGCAAAGATGATAATTGCCAAAATTGCGCTTTTCCAAGCCATCCCAACAGAAAAACTGATATTCAGTTTCATCACTAAGTGCTAAACTTCTTTCTCACCAATTTGACAAAATTTGATGAAAGTGGGTTGTCTTTTCAGGTACCACGATCGGACCGTGGTATCTCAATATCAGATACCACGATAACTGGCCAGATACCACGATAACTGCAAAAACGCCTTTTGACCGTGGTATTAGATACCACGATAAATGCAAAAACGACTTTAGGCCGTGGTATCAGATACCATAGTATCCGCAAAATCGCAACTATTGAGTTCAGTTACGGTTTAGAACTGATTCTGAGAAAAAGTAATCTTTTTCATTGTGATTACGACTCTTTTTTAGAAAGTAACGACTAAGTTTAAATTAAGTAAGAACATGTCAGAATAAACAAAACCAAAAAGTGGATCCCGACTAATTTCGTCACCTTACATTTTTTTTTTTTTTTTTTTTTAACAAAATCCATTTTGGAAGTATTCCGCAAGTTCTTGTTGTTTTCCGTCCACGTAGAGTGATTCCAAATCCTTGGGGATCGGCAAGAATACGCCTAAAGTCGTTGTGCCTTTACAACTTCTCGCTGACTTGGCGAGGTCACTTTATGCTCAAGTACTAGCTACGTCACTTTCCAAAACAAATGGAGTCTTACCCGATAGAGCAAAACATCTGGCCCATAAACTAGCGAACAGCTAGCGGAGCCTGCCAGACCCCTCAGAATCGCCCTCTACACAAAGTCACACACGTGTTGAGCAGTAAAACGCCGACACACATACGCGTCGGATGGCGTACACATTATATTATGTTTATTTCTGTATATTCTTTCACGAAATTAAGCCAAGAAGAAACTGTTGTCAATTTTCCGTATCTGTATAGCGCAACAAGTTAAATTACTGATTTATTCTTTTGTTGTACTGGTGTTTTTTCGTTGTTGTTTATTTTGTTTGTTTCTCTTTTTTACTCCACCATCTATACATTGTTCTTCTGCAGTGGGTTATAAATAAATAAATTATTACTGTTATTACTGTGACATGCCTTTTTTATTCTTAACTATTTAACTGGGGAAAGTAAACTGACAGCGAAGTTTTATACTTAATATATGCTTCTGTCGTTTCTTTTGTCGAGGCCAATAGCCTATTTTGCAGAATATTATTATTATTACGAGGATTATATATTATATATGTTAGAACCAAAATGATTTTTAGGACTTTTCGCTTAGCAAGAATAGAGAGAGGTTTCAATGTCGGTAGTTTCAGTCTCTACCCTCTCACTCGGACTCCGCATGCCCCACCGGATTTTCGTAATAATCCTATTCGTGCACAATGGACACTTCTAATGCTTTACTTTGTATTAAATGCTTCACAAATAAACATTTACGACTTTCTTTAGAAGGCGCTACGAAAATCGGCAGTTTTCTTGTTATCCCTTGTCTTAACCTCTCTGGCATTTCGGCGATCCAAATCTTAGGAGCTGGGATATCGTGGCAGGAAATTCAAAGACTCCCAGCAATGCTTGATCGAAAAGGATATATTTAAGAAGTCACCAAAGTCAAGCCGCAGATGCAGTTTACCTGATTGTTCTAGTGTTTCATCAGGAGTTCCATGGCTTAAAGTGCCTATTAAAAGTTTTTCTTTGTGGAATAGTGTTGTGAGCTTGATTAGCTTGCTTTGTAAAATGTACCAGAATATGCAATAAGCTTATAAAAATAACATAGCTACAAAATCATTAGAAAACAAATAACCTATCCAAATCTGAATTATACAAGCTGATTTATGCATAAAATAAAGATCTACTAAGTATTATAAGAAACATCACTTCTATATTTGTCCAAGCTAGTAAACTGAGCATGTACTGTCCAAAAAAATTACGCTTTGAAATATCACAGAGAGGAAACTGTTGAAAAAGCTGCTGATCTAGGGGGTAAGCATTGTTCCTAGGTTGTTACAGAGTGGGTTTGGGGTAGTTTGATGTGCCCATTGAACTTTAATGCTTATCAGAAACATAGCCGAGCAGTAATTCATATTCACTAATACATTTTTGCCCTTCCCTTCCTGACCTAGGCTACATTAACCTCAAGGACTCGAAGCCCTTAACTTGCCCGCACAAGCAAATGGTTTTCTAGGCGGCGACTTGATGGAATACTACAAGTTTTGTCACGGAAACTCCGATAACGTCCTTAAGCCCCATTCACAAGCATGCCTAGCAAAGCACAGACGCCCAGGCACGTTCCTAGCATCACCGTTCACACCAATGCCTAGCACAGAGTTTTGAGCTCTAAAACTCCCTGCCTGGGCCCGTGCCTATGCTTCCGTGCTTGGTTATAGGCATGCTTGTGAACGCGGCTTTACTGACACAATTCTCAACTTCAACAAAACTCGTCTTCGCGGACACAACTTCTAGCTGAGTGGCTAGCGGTTCGTCAAAAAATACACTCACCTGCTTAATACTGTAGAATTAGAAGAATGTGTCTGCTGTGTAGACAAATGAGTATTGTTTGTACTTGAAGAAACATTTAACTGAACACTCGAACTTACAGATTCATCTGTTTTCGAAGAAACTGCAAAGAAAAAGAAAAATGTTAAAACAGAAGAGATAAGCCTAATTGGATAGTGTTGGAATCATCCTTGGGGGTTGCGACAGGTAGCACCACAGTTCTACTTTGTTGGAAGATGAACTGACAACTTTTCTTCGAAAGAACATGTTTTACTCTGTTACTGCTGATTTGTATTAGTTACAGGAACCGTGATCTCCAGACGTTGATTTAGTAGTTTGCACGACATAATGGTCGTCAATTTGTTGCAATTTTTGTTTGAATAGTACTTCGAACGCTTTTTTTCGATCTTTAATAGCTAAAACAAGAGCTACGAGCTCATATGGCACTTGTTACGAGTAGGCACGGCTCGGTTATGTCAATGATATATCTAGTGTTTGCTAGGTGTCTTCCCACCAAGTTTCATCTCGATCCCTCCACTCATAGCGTTTTCCAATATTTCCGGTTCTCCCCTCCAGCTCCCCCCAAAAGTCACCGGATCCGGTCCGGATTTTAAGTGGGTCGTCTGAGGCATGAGGTCTTTCCAAATATCAAGTTTCATCGAGATCCGGTCACCCGTTCAAAAGTTATAAATACCTCAAAATTCCGGATTCCCCCTCCCTCCACTCCCCCGACAGTGCCCGAATCGGCTCGGTTATGTCAATGATGTATCTAGTGTTTGCTAGGTGTCTTCCCACCAAGTTTCATCTCGTTCCCTCCACTCATAGCGTTTCCAAAGATTTCCGGTTGCCCCCTCCAGCTCCCCCCAAAAGTCACCGGATCCGGTCCAGATTTTAAGTGGGTCGTCTGAGGTATGAGGTCTTTCCAAAAATCAAGTTCCATCGAGATCCGATCACCCGTTCAAAAGTTATAAATACCTCAAGATTCCGGATTCCCCCTCCCTCTACTCCCCCCACAGTACCCGAATCGGCTCGGTTATGTCAATGATGTATCTAGTGTTTGCTAGGTGTCTTCCCACCAAGTTTCATCTCGATCCCTCCACTCATAGCGTTTCCCAAGATTTCCGGTTGCCCCCTCCAGCTCCCCCCAAAAGTCACCGGATCCGGTCCAGATTTTAAGTGGGTCGTCTGAGGGATGAGGTCTTTCCAAATATCAAGTTCCATCGAGATCCGATCCCCCGTTCAAAAGTTATAAATACCTCAAGATTCCGGATTCCCCCTCCCTCTACTCCCCCCACAGTGCCCGAATCGGCTCGGTTATGTCAGCGATGTATCTAGTGTTTGCTAGGTGTCTTCCCACCAAGTTTCATCTCGATCCCTCCACTCATAGCGTTTCCCAAGATTTCCGGTTGCCCCCTCCAGCTCCCCCCAAAAGTCACCGGATCCGGTCCAGATTTTAAGTGGGTCGTCTGAGGGATGAGGTCTTTCCAAATATCAAGTTCCATCGAGATCCGATCACCCGTTCAAAAGTTATAAATACCTCAAGATTCCGGATTCCCCCTCCCTCTACTCCCCCCACAGTACCCGAATCGGCTCGGTTATGTCAATGATGTATCTAGTGTTTGCTAGGTGTCTTCCCACCAAGTTTCATCTCGATCCCTCCACTCATAGCGTTTCCCAAGATTTCCGGTTGCCCCCTACAGCTCCCCCCAAAAGTCACCGGATCCGGTCCGGATTTTAAGTAGGTCGTCTGAGGCATGAGGTCTTTCCAAATATCAAGTTCCATCGAGATCCGATCACCCGTTCAAAAGTTATAAATACCTCAAGATTCCGGATTCCCCCTCCCTCCACTCCCCCCACAGTGCCCGAATCGGCTCGGTTATGTCAACGATGTATCTAGTGTTTGCTAGGTGTCTTCCCACCAAGTTTCATCTCGATCCCTCCACTCATAGCGTTTCCCAAGATTTCCGGTTGCCCCCTCCAGCTCCCCCCAAAAGTCACCGGATCCGGTCCGGATTTTAAGTGGGTCGTCTGAGGCATGAGGTCGTTCCATATATCAAGTTTCATCGAGATCCGATCACCCGTTCAAAAGTTAAAAATACCTCAAGATTCCGGATTCCCCCTCCCTCCACTCCCCCCACGGTGCTCGGATCGGGGAAGTGACTATTTCCAACTTAATCATTTGGGGTCCCTGATATGCCTGCCAAGTTTTATCATCCTAGCTTATGTGGAAGTGCCCGAACTAGCAAAACCTGGACAGACCGACAGACCGACGGACGGACAGAAATTGCGATCGCTATATGGCACTTGGCCGAAGGGCAAGTGCCATAAAAACTGTATCAGTGTGACAACCCTGGAAACTATGAGATCGTATACAACGTGACAATCAGTAGATTTGAACTTAGCAAACGACAGACCAAATACACTTCGTCTAAGCTTTTGAAGGAAGATTTCGTCTTGTCTCCACAAGAAACGTGAATCACCACAAATTCGTTACCATAAATCCGTTTTAAGTGATATTTTACTTTTCGTTAATTGCCGCGTCAACTTTGCCGTAACTAAGCCATCTCGCACCTTCCGGCGTGAACGGAATGAAAGGGGTATGTGTACAACGTCTCGGATACACGTAACCTCTCATTTCCAACAAAGAAAACGGCTTCAAATTACCCCGCCCCTATAGTTCATTCGTCGACATATTTGTCATCATTCGTACCTTATTTTATTTCCCATTTTAACTCTTGATGCATCATTATATTATTACCCATTTTAACTCTTTGTGTATGACTTGTATCATAATTTGAAAGAAAGTTTGTTTTGGAGAGGAAGTGTATTTTAAGTTCAATCTACCCGAGAAAGTTTTATGTCGTTGGATCCAATTAAGGGCAAACTGCCTTCCAATTCAGAGCAGGGAGAAGGTTTTTGAAAGAGGTAGTGTGGTTCCTGATGGGAGGTATGCTTGCCCACTTTGTGAGAAGGAGGAAGAAAATTTGGACCATTATCTCCGTAGATGCCCGAAACTTTCTGATTTAAGGAAAATTTATCTAGAGGGTGTGGTTTTATCACTTCCTGAAATTTTGAGCAATAGTAACCTACCGTTATTACTCGAGTGGGCGTGTACATAGATAAATCTCTAGAGTTAAGAAGGAGTCGGATTGTTTAAGTCATATTTTTGTTTTTGTTTGTTTGTGCATATGGCCCGTGAGCTTTTGAAATACACTAATCTATCTATCTATCTATTAAGTAGGCCTACACATTATTATCACACATTTTTTACATTATACATAGTTGCTTGACATGTGTTACGTCATGACGATCCTCTGCTAGCCAATCTCTGTTGAGCTACTAAAACAATAAAGAATATATCTATTTATTATTAGACAATCACAAATTACTGTCCGCGCTGTGACTAGTTCATAGCATTTAGTCGTCTTTTAAATTACTTACGCCCTTCTGAATGCTACGGACTTGAAATACACATGACTCTTATAGGGACAAGTGCATTAGTAGAATCTAATTAGGAAAGTCATCTTGTTCCAGAGAACAATGCTTTCGGCACAAATGCGATTACGTCTCCAGGAAGCGCGTCGAAACGAGAAAGTTTCAAGACGCCGAAGCCCCAGAACAAGAGATAAAGCTAGGACTGGAGAAACTGATGTCTGTCCCACAGTTGACATTAATACGATTTTGCTTAAAGTTTAACTGAAAAGGGCAGATATTGGACAGTCTTGTTACGCCTCACCTATTTACTTAAGGAGGCTTGAAGACCCGATGAAAATGTGTTACTTTGTTGCTCCGCTATTCACGAATAATCAATTTTGAAATAGTGGAATTTCCCTTGTCAGATTTGCGGTACTACCTATGCCGTATGCTTGACGAAAAAGATTAATGAAATGTTTTTGTTCAGGCACTAAGCAGTCTTCACCAAGCTTATCACCGCGCACTCAAAATCCGCGTTTGTGTTCAGATTCAAATATTCCGCGTCATAGTAGAATTTGCTCTGTGGGGACAGCCGTAGACATTCTGAACCTCACGACTAGAGCAGATAGTGGAAAATCAAAAAATCTCTTAGCAGAATCTAAATAACTTTGTGTATTCAACTAAATGATACAAAAATAAGTTTGCTTTTCATTTAAGCTTTAAAGTTCTGCATTCTGCGACGCATGACAGAAACTGTGCGACAAATGACGAAATACTGTGCGTTCTGGGCAGTGTTTCTGAAATATAGCAACTAGTTCGCAACAAGACCAAATGTTTCGATGGGATCCCACAAATTTAATGTTTACGAGACTTCTTGATCCAGACAATCGAATCTTGTACATTTCCAAATCTTCGCTAGACCCCTTTAACATTTTTGCTATTTATCGATAATCCACCGCCTGCATATGTACCCTACAAATTTTTTTTTTACCGTTTTGAAGTTTTTTACTTACGACCAAACAACTAATCAAATGAGGAAACCAAGTTCAGATACGGATTCAACAAGCATGTTTACTCCGACATCTCGTATCTAATCGACCTCAAAAAGGTCTTTGAGAATTGTGTTGTTTTCTTTTACCAAATTCCTCGTATTTTAGCAACATTCCCGGCGAACTGCATGCACAGCAAAATATCTAGTGACGCTGAAAATTTCCAAATTTCCAGATTTTTGCAAATTTTGCCCGCTTATCCGTCAAGGAAATAAAGTTAAAAATTCGATTCAGCATGTCTCCTTATCCAGATACCGAATCTCTAATCGATTTCAGGAACAACTTTGAGCTTCAATAAAATTTCCAATTTTGGCCGAATTCCTGGTGAATCATGCGTCCGGCAAGGAAACTAGGTTCAGATATGGATTCAGTGGTCCTCCTTACCCCTAAAATGAATATATCATTAGCTGAAAAACATATTTGTTTTTACCCTTAATTCGAAACCCCCTTCTCTGCCTCTAAATATAGGGCTAAAGGACCCATCTACGGACTTGGGCCTGTACTTTGCCAGTGAATTTCATGTATGAGTAAAGGGAAAGGATAGGGACTGGTTAGTGGTCAAAATTTTTTTTAAATTCTTACCAGATAGTTTTCGGATGCATTCTAACTTTTCGACTTTAGAGATAGCTAAACTGATCGCATAAACTTTTTTTTTCATTTATATGTTCGAAAGTTACAAAAGCATGCCGTCTCCTCAGTCTATATCTACTATGTTAAAACTTCATGCTAAACTTCTAGATTCAGCGCGAACTAGTTGTCCTACGTGAAAATAATTTTCACATTCGGATTCAGCATGTTTCCTCACCCCTAAATCGACTATATCATTAGTCTTTGAAAATATTGTTTTGTCGTCCCTTAATTTGAAACCCCTCTCACACCCCTAAATATAGAGCTACAGAGCCCACCTTCGAACTTGACCTGTGCTTTGACCCAAAGAGTCATCGTGCCAACTTTGAACAAAACACCTCAACCGCTTCGAGAGTTATCGTGCTAACAGACGGACCGACAACTTTTGCGATGTCATAGATATCCCCCACTTACGTTTCGGGATCCCCAAAACATGTGTTTTCGGGGGTGGGTGGGTGGGTGGGGGGGGGGGGGGTAGTAAAGAAAACAAAACAGCATTAGCTTACTTTTCAAGGCTAAAGTTACTCTACCTAATTGAACAAGACCTAAAGGTTTCGATGGGATTGCAAAAATCTAACATTTGATCCAGACAATTGGGTCTCGTCTTCGCCGGTCTTCGCCACGCTAGTCGTCTGAGAAAAACAATTTCAGATATACCTCTATAAGCCATATATATTTTGACGATACTGACCGAAACTTCCTGCTTTACTTCTGCCAAATTTCCGGTTTCGGCCGAATTCTGGGCGAACTACTTGTCCAGCAAAAAAGAACAATTCAGAAACGAATGGAGCGTATCTCCTTATCCTTATAAACAATATCTAATAACTTCAAATAAAACTTTAACTTATAAAATTTCCGGTTTCAACCGGATTCCGGACGAAGAAATGTCCGGGTAAATAATGATTGTCATATACAGAATCAGCGTCTTTTCTTAGCCCTAAATCTGTCATCCAATCAACTTCAAATAAAACTTTCGCTTTGGCCCTTCTTGGCAAGGGTCCTCGTCAGGCTGTCAATCCTCTGGTTCAACTTCGGGGAAGGAAACAAATTTATTACAGGTTTGTTTCCTTCCCCGAAGTTGAACCAGAGGATTGACAGCCTGACGAGGACCCTTGCCAAGAAGGACCGAAATATCGCTGATGAAGAATCATAGCTGACGTATCCGTTGTAAACATTGTTTGAATAAATGTTTCAAAGTCAGCTTGGGCTCAAAGAATATTTATGGCATTTGTGGTTTGAACTGCCAGGTAGTGGATTGTCCCCTGAGTCTTCCGAGAGTTTTATTGTCCTAATGCCAAAGTTCTGATAGAAAAGCTCAGTTTCTTGTTGAATGTGCGTTACGGTGCGGACATCCGTGCGATTTGTCGTACGTCACAAAATCAACGAAAAAGTGTGGCATAATACGCAGGGGTCGCTGTCACTACCTCCACCCGTCAGTTCGCCCACCCGTCAGTTCGCCCACTTCCAAAATCCGACAGTTCGCCCACCCGTCAGTTCGCCCACCCGTCACTACGCCCACCCGTCACTACTCCCACCCGTCACTACGCCCACCCGTCACTACGCCCACCCGTCACTACACCCACCCGTCACTACACCCACCCGTCACTACGTCCACCCGTCAGTTCACCCACCCGTCACTACTCCCACCCGTCAGTTCACCCACCGTCAGTTGACCCACCCGTCAGTTCACCCACCGTCAGTTCGCCCACCCGTCATTTGGCCCAAAAATCCGTCAGTTGACCCACCCGTCATTTCGCCTAAGAATCCGTCACTTCGCCCAATTTTTCCGACAGTTTGTCTACCCGTCAGTTGGCCCAAAAATCCGTCAGTTGACCTATCCGTCATTTCGCCTAAAAACCCGTCAGTTCGCCCAATTTTTATGACAGTCACCCACCCGTCATTTCGCCTAAGAACCCGTCAGTTAGCCCAACTTTTCCGACAGTTCGCCCACCTGTCATTTGGCCCAAAAATCCGACAGTTTGCCCACCCGTCATTTGGCCCAAAAATCCGACAGTTGGCCCAACTTTGCTAGATCAGTAACATCTATGAAGAAGGGGCGCGAACCCAGGGGAATAATCAAAAGGAGCGAACCTTTTCTCGTTTAATTAGGGTCGATACAAAATTTCTTTGGGTTCGACTGTTCTGTTTACTTAAAAAAAAGATCCCGTTCACGTGAAGATGGGTGAAAAGAAAAGCTGTTCAAATAGTTTGTAACAAACTTTGTTGCTTGATAAAGAGGTTGTTGCTAATTTTTACGGAAATTGAAAGGTTTTTGCCACGATATGCGCAAACAGACCTATCCAAAGTTCAACATCCTAGGTAGACTCGGAACTGTATTTCGTAGTTTTTTATGTTACTTTTTCACTGTAATAATTACGTAAACATTTAGTCAGAAATATTAGAAGCTTGTTGTTAGATTCTGCATAAAATACGAAAGGAAAATATAGAGGATGAGCACAAAAGTAAAAGGTAAAAATAGAGTAACGTGCAGAGAAAGTTTTCGACTGGCAACACGATTGGGAGTAGTTCACAAGGAAATAAGAAGTAAAAGCATAGTAGGAATAAGGGGTGGCCCGAAGGAGCGGAGATTCACCCCTCTCCTGCCTTTTGCTAAGTCCTATCACTCTTTTATTTTGGCCTCATCGAGGTCCCGGACGCTCGTTTTATTTTAAGACAATCCGATTTTATTTTTTTGTAATTGTTAATTTTGGCACTTTTGGCCAGCTTCAGTCGTAAATCCGTCCCTGTCAAAGGCAAGCCGAGTCGTTTAAACCAGGTTTCATAACCCCGTTAGGTCGGTGGTATGATATGACTTTTTGTGCTACAATGGTTGTGCAAGCCTTCGCACAGCCTTCAACATCTGCCTTCAACATCTGCAAAGCCTTCGTGAATTCCAGTCCCTCAGATGGAAATCAGGAAACACCTACAACTCGAAGACAATCCTTTTATTGTACGTTATTCGGACTGTAAGCGAACTTTTCGTTCTTCAATTGCCGTGTAGAGCATCGCCCGTCGCGTATCGAGACTCGGACCTAAGTTGAGGGTTAGGTCGTAGATTTTAATGCCAAGCTTTCTCGTGTCGCCTCCTAGTATTTCTTGGAGAGAATATTAGCCCTACTATCAACAGTAATTGCAATGTACGAGACTCAACTCTTTACGGAAATTTTCCTCTTGTTAGTGGGAAGATGGTTTTTCTAATTCTACGTAGCCTACCAACTGAATATAAATAGGACATCCAAGATCTGTGTTTATATGTGTAAGAACCGAAGGCTTTCAAACCAGGGACCCGAATGTCCAAAAGCTACTTAACTTTTTCGAGGAATTTCGCGGATTAACCACGACAGACCAGGTTTACAGATTGCAATACCCATTGCAAGTTTTGGTATTCCATGTAACAAGAGGATATCTCTTGAGAAACAAGACCTAAGGTTTCGATGGGATCCCAAAAATCTAATGTTTGATCCCAGGAATTGGGTCTTGTCTTCGCTAGATCTAGTCTTCGCCATGCTAACCATCTGAGAAAACCAAGTTCAGATATACCTTTATAAGCCTTTTTCTATTTTGACGATACTGACCGAAACTTCCTGCTTTACATCTGCCAGATTTCCGGTTTCGGCCGAATTCCGAGTGAACTACTTGTCCCACAAAAAAAGAACAATCCAGAAACGAAGTCAGCGTATCTCCTTATCCCTATAAAGAACATCTAATAAATTCAAATAAAACTTTAACTTATACAATTTCCGGTTTCAACCGGATTCCAGACTAATTATATGTCCGGGTAAAAATGAGTGTCATATACAGACTCAGCGTCTTTTCTTAGCCCTAAATCTGTCGTCTAATCAACTTCAAACGAAACTTTCGCTTTTAACAAATTTTCCGGTTTGGCCGGATTCCGGGCAAACTAGTTGTTCGACGAGAAAATGGTTTTCATCATCGCGTTCAGTATGTCTTCTTATTCCATAATGGAACATCTAATCAACTTCAAAGAAAACTTTTAATTCTAACCAACCAACCTTGCCTTATCCGGCAAGAAAATGGTTTTCACCATCGTGTTCAGCATGTCTTTTTACCCCATAATCGACTATCACATTAGCTGTTACAAAATTTTTGTGTTGCCCCTTAATTTGACCCCCCCCCCTAAATGTAGGACTACAGAGCCCATGTACGAACTTGATCTTACCGTTGACAGAAAGAATCCTCACACCAAGTTTCATCAAAATAGCCCATTCCTTTCGAGATTTATCGTGCTGACAGACGGACAGACGGACGGAAGATTACTCCATTGGAGACACCCTTTCTCGTTTAATTAGGATCAACACGAGTTGATTATTAGTGCAGGTTTTATGTTTTCGTAAAGAAGAGTATGAAGATGGGTACAAAAAAATAGTTGTAAGCTCAAATGGCACTTGCAGCTGTATGTAGTAGGTAAGGGGTCTGTCAGATGTTCGGGTCCCGATATGCCTGCCAACTTTCGTCTTGAAAAACGCCATCACAGGGATTCTGGAAGGCCCCTACACCTCCTACCCCCAAGTGTCCTGCTCCAGTCCAACTGTGCAAACTATTTATCTAGAATAAATGCTTGTTCTTCCCAGCAAGTTTAACTCCGATCCCTCCATTCTATCCGTTTCTTGAAATTTCCGACCACCCCTCCCCGACCCATCAACTCCCCCATAGCTGTTGAATCCGCTATCATAAGTTGAGATGAACCATTTGATAAAAAGTGCTTTCCGACTTTGCAGTTAACATGCGCACTTTAAGGGAGCTGGAACTTCATTTGTAAGCAAAACCCATGAAAATGTATATTTCGCTTAAAAGTATTTTTCTTACTTTACAATCAAGATTGGTACTTTAAGGAATAGTCGGATTTGAAAAGTGGCGATTTCTAAGCCAATCTTCTCGAATGTCTAATATTCCAGCCAAGATCGTCCTAGCACATCTAAGTGCCTTAAATCGTGATCACCGGAATTCCGACACCCCCACCCTCCCCTCAAACTCCCCCCACAATCGCCGAAGTCAATCCAGTTGTGAAAAAGATTTATCCAGAGCATCTTTTTCTTACTCCCAGAAAGTTCCATCCCAATCTCTCCAGTATCAGCCTTTCACGTATCCCCCCCCCCATCTTCCTGACATGAAAAAGATCCCCAGAGACATGTCCTTTGTTCAATTATGAAATTTCACTCAAATCCATCACCCGTTCCAAAGTTACGCATAACTCGATATTCCAGATTCCCCCTCCCTCCAGTCCCTCACGTCCTAGCACATCTGGAAGTACTCTAACTCGGAAACGTGTGAAAAACTGCCCTAATTTTCCAGATTCCTCCGCCCCCTACTCCCCCGCAGATGGTCGGATCGAGAAACTGGTTATATCCAGGTTAGTTTGGTTGGTCCCTGATAAATCTGCCAAGTTTCATCGTCCTAGTACATCTGGAAGTACCCTAGCTCGAAAAAGTGTGGAAAAAAACCCGGACAGACCGACAGACGGAATTACGATAGGTGTATTGCATTTGAGACAGAGGCTACAAGTGCCATAAAAAGAAATTTAGACAGGTCGTATTAAAATTTCAGTACCTCCATTTAATCTTGCGAAAATTGTGAATATTCCTTGAAAAACTATGAAAAATAAAAAAAATTAGAGACAAAGTTGAAAAATAAGACATTGAGCTGAAATGTGTTGTTTTTTACAAGTTGTCATGTGTCAGACAACAACTGAGGAACTCACTCAATTCCCTCACTCACCGTGTATCACTGACCAGAATCATGTCCAACAAGTAGTCCAGTCTTGTTACATTTAAAGCTCGATTTTTTTTACATGTAATTTGACGTTGCCATATGCACTAAACGAGTGAGTTTCGAGTCCCGGTGTCTCCAATTACGGATATCGAACAGATCTAGTAAAAAGTCGCTTAACGTAAGTGGAGGGATACCTATGACATCGTAAAGTTGTCTGTCTGTCCGTCCGTCCGTCCGTCTGTTAGCACGATAACTCTCGAAGGGGTTGAGATATTTTGATCAAACTTGGCATGAAGAGTGTTTAGGTCAAAATACAGGTCAAGTTCGAAGATGGGCCATGTAGTTCTATATTTAGGGATGGGGGAGGGGTTTGAAATTTTATGGGAACACAAAATACTTTTTAAAAGCTAATTAAATTGTCGAATTCAGGGTAAGGAGACATGCTGAATCCGAATATGAAATTTTTTTTCTCGCCGGACAAAGAGTTCACCCGGAATCCGGCGAAAACCGGAATATTTGTGAAAAGAGTCCGAATATGAAAATTATTTTCTCGCCGGACAATTAGTTCGGCAGGAATCCGGCCAAAACCGAAGAATTTGTTTAAAGTAAAAGTTTTATTTAAATTTGATAAGATGTTCGATTTGCGGGTAAGTAGACAAGCTGAATTCGCATATGACAACTATTTTCTCACCGGACGTATAGATCGCTCGGAATCCGGCTGAAACCGGAAAATTTGTTAAAAGTAAAATTTTAATTGCAAGTTGATTAGAGGTTGGATTTAAGGAGACATGCTGAATTCGTTTTTTGAGCTTTATTTTTTCGCAGGACAAGTAGTTCCGAAATTCCGCCGAAACCGGAAATTGGCAGAAGTAAGGCAGGAAGTTTCGATCTGCTTCGTCAAAATAGATATGACTTAAAGGGGTAAACACACATGCTGAATCCATATCTGAACTTGGTTTTCTCATATGATTAGCTATTTTGCCTTAATCTTTTTCTAAACTTTAATAGTAAAAGTGTTCAAGGAGTCTGGCGAAGACTGGCTCTGGCGAAGACAAGACCCAATTGCCTGGATCAAATTTGAACTTTTGGGATCCCATCGAAACCTTTGGTCTTGTTTATTATCGTTCCACTTCTTACCTTATTGACTACAACAGTAGGCTTTCAATTAAAAAAAAAGGTAAATACGTAAAATAAAGTAACATGGATCACGTGCATATCCTCAACAAAGCTCCAGCACCCGGTGATATTGCAGACCGATATAGCCTACTGATTCTACAAAGTTACTATGCATACCTGACTGACAACTGGTTTACGAGGGTTTCATAGGTAAGAAACCCCTATGTTTAGGCCAAGCACTATCATTTCTGCTAAGCTTATTGTGACTGTGTACTCTTACTGTGACAAATAAACCAGAAGTAGAATTTGTATTAAATTGATTGATCATTGATAAACCAAGGCAGGGCCTTTATACAATCCAGCATTAACTTCTGGTTTACTTGTCGCAGTAATACTCTCTTGTATCAAATCTGACCGTTGCGTAAAGTTTACAAACAACTATAAACAACAGTTTATAAACTCCGAATTATGCTTATGGTCATATACCTATGACAAATATTATATATAGTATATTACAAACCTGTAATATAGATTACAGGTTTGTTTCCTTCCCCGAAGTTGAACCAGAGGATTGACAGCCTGACGAGGACCCTTGCCAAGAAGAGCCGAAATATCGCTGATGAAGAATCGTAGCTGACGTATCCGTTGTAAACATTGTTTGAATAAATATGCCTACGACTTCGTAAAAGTTATCCTTCTGTCCGTCCGTCCGTCTGTTAGCACGATAAATCTCGAAAGGGTAGAGATAGAAGGTCAAGTTCGTAGATGAGCTCTGTAGCCCCATACCTAGGGGTCAGGGAGGGGTTTCAAATTAAGGGACAACAAAAAAATGTTTTAAAAAGCAAATAAGATAGTCGATATAGGGGAAAGGAGACATGCTGAATCCATATCTGAAACTGATTTTCTCGCCGAACAATTAGTTCGTCCGGAACCCGGCCGAAGCCAGAAAATTTATTAAAGGTAAAAGTTTTATTTTAAGTTGATTAAACGCTTGGTTTACGGGCAACAAAACGTGCTGAATCCGAACATGATAATTCTTTTCTACCCGGCCGAGTATTTCGCCCGGAATCCGGCCAAAACCGGAAAAAAATTGGTAAACGTGTAAGTTTTATTTGAAGTTGATTAGATAGATACAAATCATATACGACTAGAACAGGTTTTAAAACAAGGATGCAATGGTACCCGTCGTTCGAGAAATAATCATGATACCGCCCTGACGGGGTATTGAAACCTGTTAAACGACTCGGCTTGCCTTTGACTGGGACGGATTTACGATGGTATTAAAAAAAAAATTCAAACGACTCGGAAATTGTGTTTGACCGATGTCACCCCCACTCACCCCCCCCCCCCCCCCCCCCCCACGCCCTTTCGGGCTACCCGTGGCCCCAAACTGGCAGTAGATATTGCAGTAAGCAACCCTGGGTGTGTCCTTGGTCAACAGCACAAGGGACTCAAGGTTGGAAAAGCTGTTCTGTACGAATCTACGATCATATTTTGGAAAAGCTTTTGAATATTCGGGTTTGCTGGGTTGAAAGCCGTCGGCGAAAGAAATTTATAATTCTCACATACCTTGAATCACATAACGTTGATGAGCCGTTTAAACTTAGTTTGTGGGCTACGTAAATTTACGAAAAAAAGTTTTCCCACTGACAAGAGGACACTTTCCGTACAGAGTAGAGACTCATACATTGCAGAAAGCTTGCGAATATACTCGGAGATAGTACACGGAAGCTGCATTATATAATTTCTATTATGCTTTTACTTTCCATTTCCGTGTGAACTCTAAATCGTATTACCGATCAGAACCCTTTACTGCTCGTTACTCTATTTTTCCTTTTTTTTTCATCTTTTAGATTTTCCAACTGAATTTGCCACAGAATCTCGCAAAGCTCCCCACATTTCTGACTAAACGTAATTGTCGGCTCCTTCTGATTATTCCCCTAGGGTCTCGTATCCTTCTTTACGTAAACATAAAAGTTGCACCCATAGGCATCTCGTGTTGACCTAATTAAACGAGGAAGGTCGCCTCTGTTTGAGTAATCTTCTGGGATTGCGTCCCTTTTTTTACTGACAGGGCCGAGTTGAGCTGATTATTCCCCTGGGGTCGCGGCACTTTTTCGTGGATTTAATGATCCTGCAAAATTGGGTCAACTGTCGGATTTTTAAATTGGGCGAAGTGACGGATGTCGGGAGTGGGTCAACTGACGGATTTTTGGGCCAAATGACGGGTGGGCGAACTGTCGGAAAAATTGGGCGAACTGACGGGGAGTGGGCCAAATGACGGATTTCAAGAGTGGGTCAACTGACGGATTTCAAGAGTGGGCGAACTGACGGATTTCAGGAGTGGGCCAACTGACGGATTTTTGGGCCAAATGACGGGTGAGCGAACTGTCGGAAAAGTTGGCCGAACTGACGGATTTTTGGGCGAAATGACGGGTGGGCGAACTAACGGTAGGCGAACTGACGGTGGGCGTAGTGACGGGTAGGCGTAGTGACGGGTGGGCGTAGTGACGGGTGGGCGTTGTGACGGGTGGGCGTTGTGACGGGTGGACGTTGTGACGGGTGGGCGTAGTGACGGGTGGGCGAAGTGACGGGTGGGTGTAGTGACGGGTGGGTGAACTGTCGGAAAAAGTGGGCGAACTAACGTTTAGGCGAACTGTCGGAAAAAGTGGGCGAACTGACGGATTTTTTAGGCGAAGTGACGGGTGGGCGAAATGACGGGTGGGCGTAGTGACGGGTTCCCATACGCAGCAGTGTATCAGGGGTACGGGTCCTTCACACCCTGTGCGATTTCAATTTATTTGCGGCAAGGTTCCTACTTTAGGTCCTAAACTCGAGTCATCGCTGCCCCAGAGGTTTTATTAAATTTGTTTTAGAGATTTAGGGGGGGGGCTATCCTTTTGAGGTTTGAAAAGGGATGAAATAAGGATTAAAGAAGTTGTAGTGCAGACAATATATCACATAGGCTAGGGAGAGAAGGTGGTCATATTGGAAAGGCCAAGAGTCGGTCCGGTCCTTACTGATTCCCAAATTATCGTAGTATGAATAAGAACCTAAAGCATGTGAAAGTGTGAGTATGAAAGTGATCTAAGAGTGTATGACATGTGACTTGTGAGTGTGAACGGACGGTAGGCGATAGAGGATGTACAGCTTCGTACGGAAGGTTTTTTTTGTTAATAAAAAACAGTTGGCGAGGTTCCTTAGGGTAGACCTAGCTTCATTTCTGCACTGTGTAGCCCCCTCTCGACTCCTAAATGGCCCTCTCTTCTGGACCTTCTTCAAACGTTGACCTAAAGCACCCTCAGTTTGAATAAAATTACTTCGCTTCTTCGACAGTTGTCGTGGTAAAAGATGGACGGTCATACATAGGTAGGCTACCCTGTCACTTATGTTTTGCGATCCCAAAACCGATGAGACAAGAGCAGCCCCGGACATAGAAATCCAGGGCCCCTAGGCCGTTAAAAGAGCGAGGGCCCCTATTTGTAGTAAGTTAAAAAATAAATAAAAAAAACCTTGATTTAGTTTTCTATTTATTTAACGTTCTCTGACTTAGAAAACAGACAAGCCGACTTAGAAATTGGCAAGTATCTTTTTAGGGGTCTGATCCCCCACACGAACCATAATTCAGGGCAACTGGGCCCAGATTGCCCAATTTTGTATACACAATTTCTCCAGGTTTACCACTTTGGCCCCTTCTTTGGTTGGGGCACTTGGCAAAAGTTCACCACTTGACAAAGAGCCCATCTGGTGAGAACTTTTCGGGCTGGTGAACACACAGGCGACTTGACCCTGGTATCTAGGAGGCAGAAACTACAACACACGAGAATAAGCCTGCCACTCTTGCTCTCGGTCCCACACAGCGAAATGGACCGGAAACATGACGCACCCCCCTTCCCAGAAGCAGATTGCTTCCACCAATAACTTCGTTTTCAACAGGAGGTAAGGCTAGAGTCCCCTGGCAACAGGTAATCGTATCAAGCTACACGTGGGATTATCTGTCTATTCAGCGTGCTCACACGACTTGACTTACGCCATGAACTTCCGAACAAACAACAACCACGGATCTAAACCACTGATGCTCCGAAGTTCCCACCGAATTCCGGCAAGGCAAGCTTAAAGTTTAACCGAAAAGTCAACTTATTTTTGTATCGTTTAACTACTATTTTTGTATCGTTTAATACACTGCATTATTTAGATTGTCTTACGGGATTTTTCTTAGTATTCACTATTGGCTCTAATATGATGTTCAGAATACTGCCTTCCTCACAATACAAAATCCTACTATGACCCGAAAAACATGAATCAACACAAACGCGGCATTTTAGTGGCCGGCTATCAGCTCACAGAATATAGCTCACTGCGTGAACACTTATTTTTCGTAAATCGTTTCCGTCAAGCATTAGTGCACAGAGCTACCACAAATCCGACAGTGAAATTCCACTAGACCAAAATCGATTATTCGTGAACAGGGAACGAAGTAACGCATCGTTATCCGATCTTACAGCCTCTTTAAATGAATAAGTGATGGGTCACTGGACTGTTCTATCACAGCCCTTTTCTGTTAAACTTTAAAGGACGCGTCTCACCTATACTATATCTACGTCCCTAGTAGTTCCATCCATTCGCATTCCCAAAATTTCTAACTTCTTATACCACTTTATCATCCCTATTACTACGCTGATTTTTGCGTTTACCGTGTTTGGTTCTTTTCGAGGCGGATCAGGCTTATTTCTTCCAATTAGCTCATTTGTCAAAAACTGGTTAAAATTGTTAAGTTTTTTTTTTTGGGGGGGGGGGATTTTTTAACGTCTCGAGCAGAGAGAAAATATACTGGAAAATGTCGTGAAAAGACTGGTCATTTCTTCTGCCCAATGTATGGGCCTGCGAACGATGATTTAAGCCATTTTACGTTGCGAGTGTAGGGAGTTGAATGATTTAAGGTCCGAGGTATTCGGTCAAGGAGTGTTTTGGAATGAGTGAACGTTTAGGACTGAAACCTACTGAAAAGTTATACAATTTAATGATGCGAGAATTGCGAACTCTTCCGAACTAGTTTCCGCCACCGCGAACTGTGCTCATTACTGATTCTTATTTACTTTTGTTTATTTATGTTGTTTCCTCTGTTTATTCAAACCAGTACTAAAATTATACATTTTGCCACGGCCTTCGGGCTTTTGTGTCAATATATTATATCATATTTTATACAGTATTTTTCTTTTTTTCTAATTTTCTCAACAATTCCCCCCCCCCCCCCCCCCCCCCCAGACAGCATATCAAGATAGAGAGGATGTACAATGTATTGTCTAGGACTTCACTTGCTATTATGATGGAGTTACCGAAGCTTCGTCATCTCTTTGGTAGGCGAAGCAACCCGATTCCTTTTAGGCCATTCGACGAAATTGTAGTTGCACAACACAAATTCAGAGGAGAACCCCAGGACAAAGCTTTCAGCAGGCGGAAAGAACCTGAAAGAAGATCTGACAGCCTCCTCCGTATATCAATCTTCAGCAGTGCCCCCCCCCCCCGCCAACTTTGCTAAGCAACTTCCTCCCCTTATCCATTCTGGCAAATGTGGTTCCAGTCACACGCTTCAGTTATTCACAAGGGATTAAATCGTTTTGTCCCTATACTGGCTCAAGGGAGAACGGGAGGGGGGTGGATCGTCACCTGCAGCAACATCCGAGAAACATTTTTCTAGAATATTCTGCGCAAATACAGCCTTTTGACAGAAAATTTAATAGGCTCAGAGAAGTTACCAAACGCCAAGAATTCAGTCTCACAATCGAAAGTAGTACAGCCTTTCCGTTCTCGTCGGGTAGGCTACAATATATCTACAGCCAAGAGCTTTTACCATGTTTTTGCATCGCGTCGTAGGCAGGTCGTAGGACTGGCTGGTGTGTTAAAATTTAACCGAAATGCAGCTTATTTTAACCAGCCAAAATTCCCCCAGACGCGGAGAGTTCAACAAAAGCCGGTATCTCCATGTTTCAAGACGCTGAGCTCGGAAAAGTCAAGACTGAAGAAAAACAGAAAGTTACGATAAGATATGTCTTGCAAGGAATCTCCCATTTTTAGTTTATTTTTCGTCGGTGGCTTACCTTTTAAATGCTAAATATTTCAAGCATAGATAAATCTATGATCAGTGGATAGGGGACAAACGACGTAACTCATTCGTATCCGGTTTTCACGCCTATTTACGTGAATAAGTGATGCCTAACTGGACTGTCAGACTGCAGCCCTTTTCGGTTAAACTTTAAATTGGTGCAGAGACATGTGAAGGTTTTGGGTAAATGAAAAAAAAAAAGGATGAATTGTGAGAAGGGAATGGACCTACTACACAGTAGTATTATAAGTTCTTGGTTGAATCCAGGATATTCGCCTAGGGTTGTCACCAGCCTCTGGTCAGACAGTGAGCAACCGCAATTTTCTTTGAGGTATAATTGCCCACAGACTAATAATAAATACAAACAGAATACTGTGAGATTGTTTTAGGGTAGACAAAGAGAAGGTTTAAAGAGTTTTTAAGTAACTTTTACATTCAAATCAGTACTGAATCATAATTTATGTAATGTTGGGGTTGGAAGGGATTTGCTTTTTGGGATCCCAAAACGTAAGTGGAGGGATACCTATGACATCGCAAAAGTTGTCCGTCTGTCCGTCCGTTCGCCCGTCTGTCAGCACGATAACTGTCGAAGGGAATAAGATATTTTGATGAAACTTGGTGTGAGAATTCTTCCAGTCAAGGGAAAGGTCGAGTTCGGAGATGGGCCCGATAGCTGCATATTTAGGGGAGGGGGAGAGGTTTCAAACAAAGGGGCGAAAAAAATCTTTTTTAAAAGCTGATGAGATAGTCCATTAAGGGGTAAGACGACATGCTGAACACAGCTATGAAAACAATTTTCTCGCCGGACAAGTAGTTCACCCGGAATCCGGCCAAAACCGGAATTTTGTTAAAAGTTTATCTGAAGTTGATTAGATGTCCGATTTAGGGGTAAGGAGACATGCTGAATCCGAATATGAAAATAATTTTCTCGCCGGACAAGTAGATCATCCCGAATCCGGCAAAAACCGAAAAATTTCTCAAAAATAAAAGCTTATGCTGAAGTTGATTAGAAATTCGATTTAAGGATAGGGAAACATGCTGAATCCGAATATGAAAATTACTTTTTTGGCCGCACAAGTAGATCGCCCGGTATCCGGCTGTAACGACACGAAGTATTTAATTATAGATGATTGTAATAACTTTCGCAAAGCGACTGTTGGCGCAAATCCCCTGTTGCTCGAACAGTAGCATTGCCTCGTAGTCTCCAAGTCCCTTTTTCTCATATTCGCATTGCCTCACACGCAGTGCCTTTTTGCCCGATTTTGGCAACCCATAAAACGAAGAGAAAAAGCTAGTATAAAAGGAGCAATGAAATTGTATTAAAGGGCAGTCTTAAGCTAGTCTTAAGACAGTGGTGATCGTTCGATTAACAGATGTATTCGATGTATGCAGAACTTCAATATTAAAAGTAAGTGTGTTTTCTAACCACTGTGTATTGAATGTAGGACCTAGGACCCACCGTCCGAACTCCCCCTCCACAGTTACGAACCAACCCTTCGAGGATTAAGATCAGAGTACCGGTATAGTCTAATATGTACAAACCGCTCGGGTACACGCTACACGTATATTAGATGCTCGGTTTCGTACAACAGTTAAAGCATAAAAGAGAATAGAAATATTCCTAATGTAACACGGCCAAAACTGGAAAATTTCTTAAAAGTAAAAGTTTTATATAGATTTCATTAGGTATTCGATTTACGGGTAAGAAGACATATTGAATTCATGTGTGACAATCGTTTTCTACCTGGACACATAGTTCGCCACGAACCTGGCTGAAATCTGAATATGTGTTAAAAGTTGAAGTTTTTCAAAGTAGATATGACGCAGGCTATAGGGGTAAACATGCATGCTGAATCTATATTTGAACTAGGTCTTCTCAGATTACTACCCTTTGCCTTAATCTGTTCGTAAATTTTATTAGTTAAGTGCTCAAGCAGTCTGGTCAAGACTGGATCTGTGCAGGACCCGATTGTCTGGATCAAATACTAAATTTTTTGGATCCCATCGAAACCTTTGGTCTTGTTCATTTATCACTTCAGTTCCCATTGCCTGTGTCGGGAGTATATGATTATTTATCTGTGTTACTGAGAAGAATAAAAGAACCTGAATCTGAATCGTCCATCAATAGAACATTCTCAATAAAAAACTAAAGAAAGCACAGTCTGTCAATGCCTAATTACGGCGAGATCACCTCAGATCGCCCTGGGCAACGGGGAGGGGGAGAACTACAGGGGAACAATCCGAGCGGCTTTCTTTCATCTCACAGACAAAAGGTTTCGACTGAGGAGAGACAAACATATAAAGGTAAAAGTAGGAAGAGGGGGAGGTCAGACACCGATGAGATACTCGTGGTTAAGTTAATTTCGAAAACACAACACAAATCATGGCATGAGGCCCACTGGCGTTTTGAATGAGTCAAGATGTAGTGAGAGAGAGGGAGAGAAGTTCATTACGAACAAATAATAAAAAAAAAAGTTTCACAACCTTAGGGGCTTGCAACACAAGAAAAAGTCAATGTAACAAAAAGTTTTAAGTAAAATCATATGAAGACAAAAGTAGGAGGAAAGGTTGGACACGCGAGACACTTGTGGTATAACTTTGTTTCAAAAATACAACAATAATCGTGGCTAGAAGCCAATCGGCGTGTTGAATGAGTCAAGATAAGGAATTAATGTAATAAAAAAGTGAAAATTAAGGAGGAAATCATAAGGAGCGGGGAAAGTGTGGGACCCGCCAGAGCATCGTGGTTTGGGTTTTGAGTTTTTCGCCCCCAAAACTCTTGTTTCCTGGTATGAACTCTGGGTAAGCGCTAACCCAAATAGGACTCACCAGGGACTCAATCCCCGTATTCTCACGAGTCCCCACGGACGGGAATGCTCCAATTATCATCACCATCATCAAAGAGGACCCCCTTTCAGATTCGGAGGGGAATCAGTTTTTGCCTCTGTTGTATTATGTAAAATGAATGAAAAACAATCAGAATAAACAAAAACAAAAATTAGGTGGATCAAGACTAATTTCATCAACTGCATATTTTTCTTTCGAACAAAATCCATTTGGAAGCATCTCCCGTGTTCTCGCTGTTTTCCGTACGCGCAGACCGCAGGGAGCGGCTCCTTCTATTCTCGCACTTCCCCTTGATTCCCCGAGGTCCTCGGGGAACGGCGAGAATACGCCTATGGTGTATCCAGAAATCAGGTAGCCTGTTCAGGCGATTGCGCCGTTAGTCTAGTCTTACCTTTAGCTTTTTCTGTGGTTGCAGCAATTGCCTGCTGCTCGTGCAGCATCTTCTTCTGCTTCTCGTAAAGCTCTTGCTGCTCTTCTGGGAGCGCCTCCACTAAAAGCTTCATGTAAAACTCATTTTCTTTCGCCACGTCTTTTTGTTTCCGCTACAACAGAAAAGATACTAAGATAAACTCACGAAACCTTGCTGATTTCGTTTTTCAATTTTAACACGCGACCTCTGCTTCCATCCGAAAAAGACACGCAGACAAGTATCCATATTAGCTGGAAAGGGACAGACCATACCCAAAACAAGATGCGGAAACTTACCCTCTCAACGAACCAATCGAACACACTGTCAGAAGTTTCATAACAGATAGCGTATAACACTTTCAAGAACAACACCTTTTCACTTAGAAATAAAGTGTTATGACCTATATAAGTTTACACTATTTCATGCCTAGATCTCCAACAACACCTTCAATTGGTAAAAATATTAACGGGGACGAAAGAAACATAACATATAACATCCCCAAGTGTTATCTGTTGAAACCGCGCATCCTTCTGTTGTCGTTATGTAACTTCTGACAGTGTAGTATTTTTACCTATTGAAGGTGTTGTTGGAGATCAGGCAAGAAATAGTATAAACTTAATTGGTCATAACACTTTACTTCTAAGTGAAAAGGTGTTATTCTTGAAAGTGTTATGCGCAATCTGTTATGAAACTTCTGACAGTGCAGCAAAAAGGGCAGCTATGTCCAAAATCGCAGCACCAGCTTCAACACCAAGCAATTTCCACGAAATTCACAAAATAATATACTTAAGCAAGAACTTTTAGTTGTGTTTCGACAAGTTCATTTTCCAGCTTGAGCCTGAAGAGGACCCTTGCCAAGAAGGGCCGAAATATAGCTCCAATAGAATGTAGCTGACGTATCCGTTTTGCAAATATGCTTCTGCTACCTTTCCCCGATATGCTTAGCTTCAGTGCAGAAAGCAGTGTTCAGGACAGCATAAACACACTTGTTCGTACGGTTCTTTTTTTCCCTTTCTTCTTATAAATTCGAAGTCGAAACCATAGGTTATTTTTTTGTCATTTTGTTTATCCGGTTAATCTATGGAATATGTTTGATTCCTGAATTTTAATACTTAGTATACTATCCTGGCCACCTTTTGTGTTTCCTCGTAGGTAGTCATATCCGTTGTGATTTTTGATTGAAAATGATGAGATTGAAACAAAACGAAACGAAACACCGATCCGGATATGTCGGCAAAAATGTGCCCTAGCGATATTGCAGCACTTCTTAACAAGGGTCCTCGTCAGGTTGCAGCAAGAAGAAACGAACCAGCGCCATCAAATGGTGTTCCAGTACTAATTAGGTTTGCTGGTTCTTTACTTCTAGCTAGAGGACCCTTGCAACGAAGGGCCGAAATATAGCTAGTTCAAAAATCTTAGCTGACTTATCCGTTTAGCATGGCCAAGACCTGGCGCAATAATCGGTAAATTTGAGATGCCACCGTCCGAATACGACACTATTTTAAACTTTATTTATTGCAAATTTTCGACTCTTGGAAGACGGCTGAGGCGAAAATAGTCTGGTCCCGTTACAAAGTTTACCTTTCGGATCCAGACATCCGCTTTCATCGAGATCCGGAAGCTGAAGCCAGACAAAAAACGTTTGGAAGTCCGGAGTACTGGACACCCCGATACCACAACGTTAGATGACACCCAGAAACCACGATAACTGCAAAAACGCCTTTTGACCATGGTATCAGATACCACGATAACAGCAAAAAGACTTTAGACCGTGGTATCATATACTATGGTATCTGCAAAAACGCAACTTATGCTACGATAATTTCGAAATATGGCGATCTCTCTCGATGTCTTCCTGTTTTACGCAGACCTGTCCCAGGCACGGGAGTGGGGTTTAAAATTCAATTTCGGTACTTACCAGCCTTATTCGATAGCTCATATAGCTTTTGAATCCAAAGCCCAACGTAACGACCGGGTACCCGATGCTGTAACAGAAAATTCAGATTAGAGGGAGAGGTGCAACCCTTCTAGTCTGGCCAGAAACTAGTCCGTGTGAGGTTTTTTGTACAATAAATTCAACCATTCATTCACTAGGACTTGCGGTAAATAGAGAGGAAGTATTGCGTAGTTTAGTATTGTATAGTATTGCGACGCTAGCCAGAAAAGTTCTTCTTAGGTATCAGGGACTAAAGCAGTAGCAATCTAAGGGTTGCTTACTACCAGGACCGCATGAATAACAGACCGTGTACAAAACCTGAGTTTGTGCTTTTGCAGATATCATGGTATCTGACACAATGGTCTAAAACCGTTTTTGCAGTTACTAGGCATCTGACCAGTTACAGTGGTATCTGATATTCACGTACCAGAGTCCCGACTGTAGTAACTAACCTCGGTATCTGAAAAAGTCGACGCAAAAGCCAGCATTTTTGGAAAATCGGTGGAAAAGAAAGTCTGGCACTTGTTGTCTGAATGGATTTAAGTGTTTCTTTGGGAATGGGATGAACACAAATTCGGCAATTGTTTTTTTGTAGAGCAACCGTAGTATCAGATACCATGGTACCTGTAAAAACGATAAAATCCGGATCCAGTTGCCGGGGTATCTGGTTTATATAAAGCAAACAGACTAAGAACATGGCGGTAGCCGGTAATCGTTGTTATCTCGCTACAGTAGAGGTATGCCTATGTGAACGTTTGTTGACAGTGGACTTTGCGATTTTCATGCACTTGCTGTGTCTAAAGCTGACTACCAGTTAGCCAAAGTAGGTAATTAAGGGCATGTGAAAACACCTGTATAGGTATTTTGCATCTTCATTCTACCATTTAGCTCAAAACTGTACTGTTCACATTAAAGTAACTGTTCACATAAGCATACCTCTACTGTACCGACCATAGGCTATTTTATTCTGTGGAATCAATTTCATTGACGCGAGGAAAGTCCGGGAGTTCCGGCCCGTCAAGAAGACATTTCCGTAACGACAGTTGCGACAACTCGGGAATTCAGAAACGGATCGCCGATATTCCCGGAGAAACTGTCAAAAGGAAGACCTATTCATTATCCTAGGCGCTGAAACGAGTGACAACTGTCACACATCTGTCCATATTAAAAATATCAATCCAATACTCGGCATTCGGGACCGTGATTAAAATGCCATAACATATTATTAGAACTATAATGAATTTCCCGTTCTCGCTGGATTCCGACGAGTCCGGCCGAATTTGATAGGAAAACGATATCGACTTCCGGAAAGCCAAGCCGGAAGATGGATTTGCTGTTCCCCTAAATCAAAGTTCAAAACATCCAATAAAGACATAAAATGCGGCCTATTGAATTTTCGGTTTTCACCGGATTCCTACCATGTAGGAAAATAAACCAGACAGATAGATCATCATGTCAGCTTACACCACTATCGACAATAAAACATCCCACTAACATAAGTCTGCTTACCCCTTGGATGCAACAGTAGTCTACCTATTAAAAATGTCAAAGAAACTTCAAGATTTACTGAGAATTATACTAATATTTATTTATTTATTTCCCTCAGAACTGAGGAGTACAAAATAATGTATAAAACAGAACTATGCCTAAACCATCTGGTCCATTCATTGAAACATAAATACTGTAAAATATACACACGTTATATTTTCAGTATGTTCACGCAATATGTTCACTAACCATTAGAAAACGCAGTACAAAATTTCTATAGCCGCCACTGAATGTGACGCCTGTTTTTGTTAAAAAGACCAATGGCATACTCTCTCCACCCCCCCCCCCCCCCCCACCCCTTCCGGGAGTCCTTGGGGCAACGACAATACAGGAACTCCTGCGGACGTCCCCCAGACGATGAACAACGAAACATTCTGAATCAATTTCGTTCGAAATAAGGCCTGACAGCTCACAAGTCACATTTAAGGGTAGACACATTTAAAAGCTAAGGTTTGCGATGTGAAGACCGGCTGTCTCTTACACACACACACACACACACACCCCCTTTCCCGGAGCATATGGTAGTCATGTTCGCTAAGTTCCGTCTGGATCAATCAACCCTAATCGTCAAGTAAGATTTTCGGGCACCTAATTTCAAAAATTCATCATATATATGTATATTTCGTTTACTGACCAAAACAGTAAAGGTAGCTGGCAAAGGTAAGTCAACCTAACACTTTCAACGAGATATAAAATGGCCAATGACAAATGACAAATAATACCAGATAAACACGACTAAGAACTATTAAACGAACGAACAAAGTACGGCACAAACGAGTTAACATATCTTTCAGTTGTATCCGCTGGATAATTTGTTAATTTAGCTTTGTTTGAGTGGGTTTCAGTATGCGTGATGGGCCTGTTTTTACTTTGTTCAACATACTCAGGCAACATTGATCTGTGAAATTCAGAATTCAGACATTTGTGGCCAAAACTTGTTGTTAAATGGTGCCTACGTTGCTCAAGGGAAGGGAGACAGAGACTTGAAAGGCTCTCTTCATAACTAACGTACACTGGGCCCAGGACCCAGGATAATCTTAATTGCTCTTTTCTGGATTAGCTCCAGTCTACTGGATTGCTCCCTAGTCAAACCGGGATGCAATACCTGGCAGCAGTATTCAAGACAAGGTCTGACATATCAGCAGTAAATTAGGACTAACTGTTTCACGGGAATCGCAAATCTCCTCAGGACCGAGAAAGATTTCAGTAGATGCGACACATTTCTAACAAGAGCGTCAATGTGAGTATTCCATTTGAGGTCACTCTGGATATACAGACCAAGTAATTTAACACAGTTTTGTGAACTCTAACCAACATCTTCAATAACTGGAACATCTTTCTTGAGGAATGAAAATCTCATAACAGCACTCTTCACGCTGCTTATCGTTAATTTAGCTCGACTTAGTTCAGGCTGGAGATATTCATAAATATCACTGAGCGTGGTTGTATGGTTTGAATTATTTGACAGGTTTCTGAATGAAAGCACAGATAGGCGATCAGCAAATTTAAAGGCGATCCACAGTATATTGTCCAAGAATTCCGAAACATCACCGTTTGGTAGCTGCACACACTGTTCTCTATCAGATATAAAAAAAAAAACTAGCTAACATACATGAGACAAATTTACTAGCCCCCATATCACCAGCCTCATGAATAGCCACCTGGTGGTCTAGACTGTCAAATGCCTTTACAATGTCAGCGAAAAGAGCGTCAACAGACGCATGTTCCATTTAGGGGCGCCTTAAAACATCATCTAACATTCGATCTAAATAATGCGCTGTAGGCTACTACACCCGGGTCTAAAACCAAATTGACGGGATCAATCTTATGTCAAATTTCATCATACAGGTACTAAAAAATAAAACCTTCGAACACTTTAGAAAACGCACATGTTTTTTTTTTTTTTTAAACTGGGCGGAGGTCACTAGCTTGGCTAGGAGATTTACTGTTAGGGATCGGCGTAATGTACGCTCTTTTAAAAAAAAAATTTGGAAAGATACCTTCTGTAAAACATTGGTTAAAAATTGCGGTTAAAGGAAGGCTTAAAAGATCGCAATATATCGCAACATTATAATGTAGAGGCTAATTCTTATGACAGGATACTTAAGTGATCAACTTGAGTCAATACAGAAAAGAGCCGCTAAAGTAATATTGTGTGAAGCATTTACTGATTATGAATCAGCATTATCAACCTTACAACTACCGTCCCTTTACGACCGTCGGTTCAGTTTGATATGCAAATTTGGTCAATTCCTTCTACGAAGTGACAAACATAGGGCTATACTACCACCGGTCATGCCGAATCGAGTTGACACTAGGTCCAAAAACAAAGAAAAATTGGTACCGCCTACCACACGAACAAATAGGTTTTCAAACACGTTCGTTCCGTATTACACGTCAGTGTTTAATAATTGCTGAAGTTTCTGTTCTTATTTGTGTCCTCTTTTAATTTGTAAGCCCAAGCGCCATTTAGTTGAGTCTCTTCTTGACTACGATAGCTTGTGTAAAAATAAATGATTCTGATTCTGAATTAATTTCCGCTGGTGCCGCTTTAAAGGTCGCTTCCTACTTACGATAGTAATTCATTCTACTTCAGTAGTATTTCCATCCATTCTGATTCCCGAGATTCTTCACTTCATAAGTGTAGGCTACCCTATCTCATCTTTTAGCAATATACTGATTAGCAATTTCTTCTTTTTACGTGACATAGTAGGGGCCGGAGGAGTCGACTCCGTGCGAGGAATGGTTATGCACATTTTGCCAAGATTGTCACTCAAGGCGAGGGGCAAGGAAAGAGGCTAAAAACAGCCGAAGCCGTGTGGGATTTTCTGTAAGCATAGCGTAGTTGCTCAACTATCTCGGAACATCTGAGCAGAAACACTATGAAGTGCCTTTAAGTCAACTGATGTCCAAACCTTCCATGGAATCCGAAACAAAAATCATTGTCAGTTTCCTACCGGAAAAACTTTGCCCGCTTAAAAATGTTCCCGAGCACACTGAATCGTTTCTAATGACCCTGACCGGCTCTCAGACATCCATTTTTCCCGGACGTTGACGTCGGCGAGGGACTAATTACTTCCTAGCTTATAAAGCGCCATATTTTTAGATTAAAGTTTATCTGAAAGCCAGCTTATTTTCATACACTGTATTATTTTTACTCTGCGAAGTGATAGTTTCTTCTTTTTTTTCCCTTGGACTGTAGTAGTGACGTTCCAAATATGTATGTATGTATGTATGTATTGTACATGGAAACATATACATGGCCATGGTACAAACAAAATATTATGCAAATCAAATACTGTAGGCTACTGCTCACTCAACCAGACAAAGGTAAACCCGATGCAGAGAACTTGAATGTCAACAAAAGCGTGCATTTCAATGGCTGAAGAAGCAAAGCTCTGGAAATGTCCTATTCCAGATTAGAAGGTCACTTCAGAAAGAAAAAGCTATTGTGCGTGACCCCAAAAAGATTTATTTTTTCGGCAATAGTTGACCGTTGTAGTTGCTAAATATTTCAATGTACAGTCACACAGAGATACAACAAATCCGAAAGAAAAAGTTCATTCTATGAAAACCAATTGTATGAATAGTGGAGCAACGAAGAAATGTATTTCAGGACTTCAAGCCTATTTTAGTGAATAAGTGATGGGTAGCTAGACTGTCGTATCTCAGACATATTCGGTTGAACTTCCAAATCCTCCATATTTGTAACGCCACCAGTCCCCAGCGACTATTACCATGGTCAATACTGATCGAAAACTCTGCTAGAATATGTGTTTGATTGTGCTTATCTTGACAGGTAAAATAAAATCATCATCATTATCATGTTCCTTTAGAAGAAAAAAGAGACTATCGCATTTGCACTATCCTTCTTGTCTTCTTACACATAATTTACAGATCTATAGTACCTACTACCTCTATGTGACGGATGCTGACAACGATTCGAGTGGAAAAAAAAAAGAGATAGAGAATCCGACTGGAGCGCTGAACATGATTAATTGTATTTATTGTAGCTTTGCCCTACCCTGATTCAATTTGCAAGTAGGTTGGGCTATTTTGATACTATCTGGAAGCACTACCGCAATTGCAAATGTCTATATCACCCTGTTCAGGTCACTAGTTCAAACCATGGCTCGGTGCGACCACGGGATGATCTAGCGGCGCATTTTGGAGATCTGGGCACTTTCAAAATAACTCTCAGTCGAACAATCGAAGACAAACTGAAACATTTATTTTTATTTATTTATTATTACATTCGGGTACATGCTTTTAGCTTGTCTGGCATTATCGATTTGTATGCCATTTCTGCTTAACGACCCGCCATATTTTCAAGAAGAAAAGGACTCGTTGAGATGAAGGTTTTTTTATGGCCTGTGGCAAATCTCGGCTGGTGTTAAGATTTTGCAGAAAAAAGTACAGTTGTACTCATAAGAATCATTCCTTTTGGCTGGTAAAGGCTTCTCCTCCAATTTCATCCACGTCTATCATCTCCTTCAAAGCGCGAAATATTTTTAGGGATATATTCATATAAACACTCATAAACATCCGCAAGGACGTTTATAAGTGGGGCTTTGGTAACAGAATTTCTGACCCCTGGAACAGACTTACAGAGGATGCGGTTAACGCTGAATCAGTCGACAGTTTTAACTCTCAAAATTTCTCGGAGTTATTTAGGCGAAATCCTTTTCTGTGCTTTGTACAATTATCATTATCATTATTATATAATTCTAAATTTGTTTTGTATAGATATATTTACTCACTGACCTGCCCTTTCAGGTAGATTACGTAGATTGGACACTCTCGACACCAAGATCAATGGCCCAAAATCTATGGATTTCGATTTGTATGTTGTGACGAAGCTGGAATTATCCTGGAGCTGCTAACCCCTGGAGACTAGTTTAATCGCACTAACGCCAATAACACTTCTGGCGGCGAACCACTTAAAACGGGAAGTATCTCGAAGTCACTCCCGGGGTAAACAACAAATGCGATTGAAATAAGGGATTAAAAGAGGATATATCCAACAGAAAAATGGGACTATGCCTTGAACAGAGGCAAGACAACCAAAGACGTCGTAAGGTTGGTTTACTAGGAGGGGACATCTCCGGTTTTTCTGTTTTTGCTTCTGTTTTTGGGGGAGCTTGTTTGGTACGTCGAAATCGAGGGATGTTTGTTGTTGAGGTACTAATACCAAGAACGAATAAGCTCCGTATTTGGTCCTATGAAGCGACTATGGATACACCGACAAACCTGAGCTGAGCTAGAGGTACTTGCTTAGCTTTGAGTTGATGCCCGTTTACTTCCTTCTTCGCTGCAGCGCATATCAGAAGAACAAGAGCTTTAAGCTCATATGGCACTTGCATGGGTTAAGATGTATTATTTGATCAAAAGTAAGATTCGACTATGCGGTTAAGATGCGCACTCTAAGGGAGCTACAACTTCATTTGTAAGCAAAACCCTTGAGGCAAAAATGATAATGGGCTGATGGGGATCCCGAAAATGTATATTTTGCTTAAAAGTGTTTTTCTTACTTTGCAGTCAAGATTAAGGAACAATCAGATTTGGGAAGCAGCGATTTCTAAGCAAATATTGTTGAATCTCTTATATTCCAGCGAGGTTTCATCGTCCTAGCACATGTGGAAGTACCTTAACTCGCGATGACCGGAATCCCAGACCTCCCCTCCAGCTCCACCCACAGTACCCGGAGGCAATCCGGTTCTGTAAATGATTTACCGAGAGCATCTGTTTGTTATTCCCACAAAGTTCCATCCCGATCACTCCAGTCTAAGCGGGTCAAGGGCCAAGTATTTCCCCCCCCCTAATAGTTGTCGGATCCCGTCCGGATATGAAAAAGATCACCAGAGAAATGTCCCCTGTTGTATTATTAAATTTCACTCGAATCCGATCACCCGTTCCAAAGTTACGCATGACTCAGTATTATTATAGATTATCGGGTCCCTGATATGCCTGACAAGTTTCGTCGTGAAAATCCCCCAAAACGCCATCACGTGAATTCCGGGAATCCCCTCCACCCCACCCCCCAGTGTCCGGATCCAGTACAATTGTCTAAACTATTTATCTAGAGCAGATGCTCGTTCTTCCCAGCAAGTTTCACTCCGATTCCTCCATTCTAACCGTCTCTTGAAATTTTCGCCCCCCCCCCCCCCCAACTCCCCCCTAGCTATCGAATACGATCAAGACTTTAAACAGGACATCAAATGTATATGATCTATTCAGTTAATAAGTTTCATTTCAATTCGATCACCAGTTCGAAAGTTACACACTACTCAATTTCCCGGATTCCCCCGCCCTCCACCCCCCCACCCCCCTCGAGATCGTCGGGTCCCTTTTGTCCCTTTGTCTGGTCGGGTCCCTGATATGCCTGCCAAGTTTCATGGTTCTAGAACATCTGAAAGTACCCTAACTCGAAAAAGTGTGTCAAACTACCCTCGGTTTTCCAGTTTCCACCGTCCTCCACTCCCCCACAGGTCGGATCGGGAAACTGATTATGTCCAGGTTATTTTGGTCGGTTCCCTGATATGCATGCCAAGTTTCACTGTCCTGGCACATACAGAAGCACTCTAACTCGAAAAAGTGTGACAAAAAAACGGACCGACCGACAGACCGACCGACGGAATTGCGATCGTTATATGGCACTTGAGCAAGAGGCTTTAAGTGCCATAAAAACTGTAGGAGGCGTACTGACCCGCTCTGAAGCGCGTCACAAGCGACACCTAACAATGATAGACAAACAATCGGCTTTTCTTTTGGAAATTTCTTCTCCGGGGCCTTACTGCGATATAGCTGTTTAACGAATTGTGATGTTCCACGTAGCCCCTACCCTCCGCTCGTTCGCAGCAGGGTATAGGGATCTATTCGACTCCACCCGGTCGTATTACAGAGATGTTCTGGTGCTTATTTGTTCTTGCTAAAACTTACCATTTGTCAGGTACATCGTTATAAGGTAATTACGCATAATAAGGCAACAGTCAAAAAGTCGCCAGTCAAAATAAATGATTCAAAAGTTAAAACATTACAAGGGTTACATTTGTCACTTATTCAAGACTCCGACGAACGCCGGCACAAAGCTCTGTCTGTAACGCTCGGTTCTTACACTGAGAGAATACGCCGTATGAGTGTCCGTATTACTCAAACTCAACGACTCAAATCCTGTTTCAATCAATCACCGCGATCTTTGGGAGCAGCTGTGACACCACTTCTGCCTTTCTTCCGCACCGGAGAGGCCGGAGATTTTGCATCGGCAAGGAGAGATAGTCATCAGGAGTATTGTGAACCGGAACCTTTTGCGCTTTAGCTCGCGGTAATCGGGGTTTTGATGGGCAAATATAGGGCTGGAAATAGGTGTTAAGAACTTGGATGAATAACGCAGATTATTCCCGAACTTGGTGCAAAGAGTAAGACGTCGGGCTGCTAAGGCTGGGAGGAGGGGCATGCGACTAAAATCAGCGGTTAAAGAAGAATATGGGTCTACAATCTGGACAGGCAAGGCGACCAAATGAGTGCGTAAAAGTCAATGCCTTCGACTGCACTGAAAAGGTAAGTGAGAAAATGTGATGACTTACCAATGAGCCGCGAAAGGCCTACAGAGATCCATGTGGGAAGGTAAGTGCCGCAGGTCCTTAAGCCTTACACTTGCTTCTATATAAACGAATAAGAACCAAAGAAGAATAGTGGGTAGACATACTCCTCGTTCTGAAAAAAAACCCCAATAAATTAGCTCAAAACATAACGAGGACTAGACAATAAATATTCCTTCATCTCAAGCTGAGTACAAAACTTTTCGATGACATTAGATGGATAAACAATTAAACACTATCTCTCGGACTGGGAAACGTATATTAAAACAATAGCTAAAAACAGAAAGTCAGCTACGATGTTTGAAAACGATTCTTCGGCCCTTCCTGGCAAGGGTCCTCGTCAGGCTGTTGCTGGACTGGAAGAACATCGCAAAAAGTGACGAAATATCGCTGTCAAACATCGAAGCCTAGCTGACTTTCCGTTTTTAGCCATTGTTCTAATATAAAACTAATATGTCAGTTTAGATTTATTCTAGGGATATTTCGGCTAAGGGATACTTCGGCGGATACTTCATGCTCTAACTAGAAAGAAAAAAAACAAGAGCTGGAAGCTCATATGGCACTTGCAAGGCTGTGTCAGATGGAAGTGATGGTCAAAAGTTTCATCCTGATCATTCCACTCTATGCGTGTCACAAGATGTCCGGTTCTCCCCTCCGACCTCCCCCCCCCCCTTCCCAGTTCGTCGGATCTGGTCCGAACTTGAAATGGGACATGCTGAGACACGAGGTCTTTCAAGATATCAAGTTTCGTTAAGATCTGATAACCCATTCGAAAGTTATGCATGCTACTAATTTCCGGATTCTGCCGTCTCCCCCTCCCCCCACGATAGTCAGATTGAGGAAGTGACTGTTTCGAAGTTAATCTGGTCGGGTCCCTGAAATGCTTGCCAAGTTTTATCGTCCTAGCCAACCTGGACGTATATTAACTACGGATCACCGGAATTCCGGAACCCCCTCTACCTCCCCACACAGTGTCCGAATCAGGTCCAGTCCTGTCAGTGATGTATCTAGAGCGTGTGCTTGTTCTTCGCACCAAGTTTCATCCCCATCGCTCCACTCTGAGAGTTTCACACGACTTCCGGTTCTCCCCTCCGACCCCCCCCCCCCCAAGATTAGTCGGATCCGGCCCAAACTTGAAATGAGAATAAATCTAAGACATGAGATCTTTCCAGATATCAAGTTTCATTAAGATCCAATCACCCGTTCGAAAGTTATGCATGTCCCTATTTTCCAGATTCCGCCACCTCCCCCTCCCCCCACGTTGTTCGGATCCGGCAAGTGACTACCTCCAAGTTAGTTTGATCGGGTCCCTGATATGCCTGCCAAGTTTTATCGTCCTAGCCCACCTGGAAGTACATTAACTACAGATCGCCGGAATTCCGGACCCCTCACCTCCAACTCCCCCCACAGTGTCCGAATCCGGTCCAGTTCTGTCAGTGATGTATCTACAGCTTGTGCTTGTTCTTACCACCAAGTTTCAGCCCGATCGCTCCACTCTGAGAGTTTCACACGATTTCCGGTTCCCCCTCCTACTCGCCCCCAGATTCATTGGATCCGGTCCGGACTCGAAATGAGGTCCGGACTCGACTACGCAATAAGCCAAGTCTAGCCTTAGATAAAATATATATAGGCCTATAGGGTTATTTACCCATCGCAGTATCAAAATGACAAAGAAGAAGATGGAGTACAACAAGAGCTATGAGCTCATATGGCGCTTTTTACGAGTAGGTGTTGCAAGAAAGTAGACGAGAACGTCACAAAATGGCAATGTCTAGGGAACCGGGAGCCGTACTTTATGCCCTATGGCCCCTGCGGGCTACGGAACCGGTAGTTCTTACGGAAACCAAACCATATGAGCTGCGATTTCGGGATCTGACGTCATTGACTAACGGAAACTTGTATGTACTGGCTGTACTGGACCGGTAGTAATGGAAATAGCTCACGGAAACTTCATCGCACCAGCTTCTCGTCCGGTAGCCTCACGGAATTGTGGACTCAGAAGCTAGGGAGCCGGTAGTTGATACCTGAAACTGTATAAATGGAGCTTCTGTTCCGGTAGTGTCTACGTGGAATATAAAACTCACGGAATAGTTTGGATGAGAGCTAGGATGCCGGGATTTTCACCGACTTAGAGAAAAATAACATGGGAAAAAATTCACTACCGGAACCCATATATTGCGAACTAAGGTACCGGTAGCAACTACTATTTGCTTGAAAATGACCAGCTCACGGATACAGGTGGCTATGGGCTAGGGTTCTGGTAGTGACGATAATAAAAAAACAATTGAACTCACGGACCCATGTCAGTGTAGACTAGGAAACCGGAAGTGAATTTTTTTGACTCACGGAACCCAGCTCCTGCGGGCTGGGGTTCCGGTAGTGCCAAAATTAAAATTACAAACTCACGGACGCGTGTCAATATGGACTTTGAGTCTGGTAAAGCCCACTGAATCCAGTTCAAAATCTTATTTTTTTTGCCCTAAGTCAGTGAAAATCCCGGCATCCTAGCTCTCATCCAAACTATGCCGTGAGTTCTATATTCCACGTAGACACTACCGGAACATAAGCTCCAGTTATACAGTTTCCGGTATCAACTACCGGCTCCCTAGCTTCTGAGTACGCCATTCCGTAAGGCTACCGGACGAGAAGCTGGTGCGATGAAGTTTCCGTGAGCTATTTCCAATTACTACCGGGACGGGAGCCAGCACATGCAAGTGTCCGTTACTTAATGACGCCAGATCCCGGAATCGCAGCTCATATGGTTTGGTTTCCGTGAGAACTACCGGTTCCGTAGCCCGTAGGACATAAAGTACGACTCCCGGTTCCCTAGACAGTGCCATTTTGAATAGTTGCTCGAGGTAGCCAGTGCTGGGATTTCACTTTGGACAGGGCTGTGTTTTTTAAATTGATATATACTTTACAAGTGCCCTAACGTACAGCAGAACCAGAACCATGCGATAGTACAAAACGCATACGTCAGCTGAATTTTATTAGAGCTATATTTCGGCCCTTCTTGGCAAGGGTCCTCTTCAAAATTCAGCTGACGTATCCGTTTTGCACTATCAAATATGTTTCGGATTCAGCTTGGGCTGAAGGAATATTTATACAACCACGAATTTTGAGTCTGCTTCCTCCATACCCCTACTTATATACTAATAAACGACCCACTTGGTTCAGACATCAACACAAAACAAAAACAATAGATAACGGGAACAGAATATGTATTTGTTTTGCCCTCTGAGACCTAAATGATCCGGTAAAACATAAAGTGACTGAATATAGCAGTGGGTACTGACTCAAGGGTGAAGTAGGAGGGGGGGGGGGCAACAGGATTTTATGAACAAACTAGTGGATGAAGTAGTAATAAGGTCATAGAGGTTTGCTTCTCTTGCTGGCTGCAATCCTCGAAAAAAAGCTAATCAAATGAAGCTAAAATGTCAAAAGGAGCGAATTTTACAAAGTGTCTTATCAGGAACTAATAAACTTACTCTCAATCCCAGCAATCCCAGGGGCCACAAGTTCAAACTTAGCTTTCAGCGATTCAAGAAAGACGTCGGCAGGTCGAAGTTCGGAAACATGCGGAGCCGTGGAACCAACTTCTGCCCTACGTCGTTGCCAGCTGTGGTATTATTAAAGGACCCCTCGCACTATTTACTCTTCAACTTACAGTATTTTAGAATATTTGAATACTTTAAAACTATACTGTGCTTTCAACAAATAACCCATGGTTTTGGCTGTTTTAACCCTTTTCCGAGATCCGCTGACTTGTAGCAAAAGCCCAGGCACACCACTCTCCACCTCCAAAGCTCAGAGGGAGTGAACCCCTCACATCTCCGTTCACCATGGAAGAGCTAACTCGTGCCCTTGAAGAATCTAACCCGTCTGCTGCCCCTGGCACCGACGAAGTCCATCCATCGTGGCTACAACACCTCTCCCCCTCTTTTAAGCAAGCCCTCCTGCACCCATTAATTCTATGCTGGGAAAAGTCAACATTCCCCAGAGCTTGGAAAACATATGTCGTTGTGCCAGTCCTCAAAAAGGGCAAACCAACGGACAGCCCGTCGTCCAATCGTCCAATATCGGTCCTCCCAGCACTCAGCAAAATTCTTGAACGAATGGTCTACAACCGGCTCCAGTGGTTCTGCGACGCAAATGAGCTGATTCCCAAGACTCAAACTGGCTTCAGAGAGTCCCATTCGGCCATGGACACCATCCTCCGCCTATCAACAGCAATAAGGAAATGCCTCGATCTTGGCCTCGTCCTGATAGCAGCGTTCCTTGACTTTGAGGGAGCCTATGACAATGTCCGTAAGCGCAGATTAATCCCAAAATTACTCCTAATGGGAATCCCGGATCAGGTGGTCTCCTTCATACAAAGCTTTCTTAGCGACAGAATGCTAGCAGTTAAGGTCAACTCCAAAATATCTGCAACGAGGAAAACAGAAATTGGCCTGCCGCAGGGGGCTGTCCTCAGCTGCCTGCTCTTTGCCCTTTTCCTGTGGGACCTTAGACCTCCGCATGAACATGGAGACTTTGCCGACAACTTGGGCTCATGGGCTGTTGGTGCATCGCACTCCAAGGCTCAACAGAAACTCCAATCAGCAATTCTTCCAGTGGAGCAGTTCTCTGCAAGATCAGAACTCCCACTCGCTCCGTCGAAATCCATAGTCGTCCAGTTCCACAGAAAAAGGTACTCTATACCCTGTAACATTATTCTCAACGGACAAGTCATCCCTGAGACACATCAGACGAAATATCTTGGAATAATCCTGGACAGAAAGCTGACTTTTCAGCCATACAACAAAGACCTATCTACCCGATGCCTCCGCAAAACCCGCCTCATGCTCAGGTTGGTGGCTACTCCATTTGGATGCTCCGAAAGGATCCTCCTAGCATTTTACAAGCAATACATCAGACTTCATATAGATTATGTACTGATCTATGGATTTTGCGCCAAAACGACCCTAAACCAGCTCGAAACAGTCCAAATACGACCCTTAGGATTGCTTTTAGGATCCGCAGATCTACCAAAACACAATTCCTTCTGGACGAAGCAGGCATCGAACCCGTCTCAGCTCGGCGGGAACTCCTGCTAGCCAGGTACATCACCAAGATTGAAGGTACACCCCACCACATACTGAACAGCTGGCTTCTACATCAACAGCCCTCCCCTAGTCTCCCGCCCGAAATCAAGCGCCTCCAAGCGTACCACCCTATTTTGCCATATGTAGTTAAGCCGAAATTCAGCTTTGCCACCGTGGACGATCGTCAAGCCTACGATATCCCTCCGTTTTTCCAACACGAAGAAGTCCGAGCTATCGCTTCAGTATGTCAGTTACGGCAGACGGCTCACAAAAACCACTTCCCAGTTTTCGTTGACGGATCGAAAACAGACTCTTCGACGGGCTGCAGCACATTTCTGGCTGCCATGAACATCGTCACTCTGGAAAAACTACCCCCCCCCCCCCTTTGCATCAAGTCAGCAGAAATCTGTGCAATAAACCTGGCACTTGAGACCCTACTACGACTCCCAACAACTCCCATGAAGGTGATGATCTACTCCGACTCGATGTCAGCTCTCCAGTCGTTAGCGGTCCCAACATGCAAAAATGAAGACATCGACCTCCACATGACAGTCTAACTGATCAACGCGCTCTCCAAAAAAGGATGCTCCATATCCCTCTAGTACATCCCCAGCCACATGGGGATACGGGGGAATGACATTACCGACAAAGCGGCTAAGGAAGCGACGTCAGCCCGCCAAACAACGAACAGGCGAATCCCACTTCGAGACATTTCCTGCATCCGCTCCCAGAGCCTTCTGACTGCCAAACCCCACCCTAGGTTCTCCCCATTCCGGGGAAAAGTCGAAAGCAGAGTCTATCACCGGATACGTGCAGGGGCAACAGGACTGAACCACCCAGCGCACTCGTATAAGATCCCGACACCTGATGGCCAACCCCCAGCCTCCCCTCGCTGCCGACTCTGCAGAAACCTGAACGAGACCCTGGACCACATCCTATTCCAGTGCACCCATCGCCAAATCCACGTGACCAAACATAGAACTCAGGTGGTGTCATTGTTCAAGAAGCGCCATCTCAACCTATCAACTGGATCCCTCGTGCATCCTAATCTCCCGCCTGCTGCTGAAGCATCTATCTTCCAGACAATCATCAACTTTCTAAAGACAGCGGACCTGCTTGAGTCAATCTAAGTGACCAAGGCAACGCTGCTCAGCTGCGAAGAGGCGAAATGGACAACCCTGATCCGAAGCCGATCCGAAGAAGAAGAAAGCCGTACCAGAACTGAGAGAGGGAAACAATTTACATAACCGTTTTTTCTGATGGAAAAACTTATCGCGGAAAACCGTCGACAGCGTGATACATATCTAAGGTAGCAAAACGCGGCAAGTGAGAAAATCAGCGTGGCTTTGTTAGAGGGGTTAGAATGTACCGTACGAAATAGGGGTCTCGGAGTTTAGAACTATATGGAGTGATTATGGAAGAAGGTTGCGTTAGTATTATAGGTAACACAGGTACTTTAAGAAGAAAAAAAAAGAAAAAGAAGAAGATTAAAAGAAAATGTGATCTCACCTGTATGCCAAACATATTGCACCCATACGTAAGTACTTGCTGCGAAGAACAGCCAATGTACAGGTATAAATAAGAAGCAAACCATGTCTGACGTCAGTGCAATGAAGACGAAGAAGACAGAGAATGCCTGAACAAAAACACATTTAAAATTGTCACTGAGATCGAATTTTTTCGGTAAAAAGAGCTATACCAAAAGAGGAATTTACTTCGGAGTTAGTTCCCAACTTTGGCTGGCAGTCACTCGATTCTCTCATTGAGGTAAATAATCACTTAAAAAATAATGAATAATACGTAAATAATGCTTAAATCTGAACTTCGGAGCCAATTACGATCTAAACATACGGTACAATCTGCTCTCGAGTTCACTAGAGGCGTTTTTCCGAGCTCCCACAAACAGTTTGTGGGTCGAAAAGAGTGTTTCCGCGGTCTTTCGTGCGGCCCACAAGTGTGTTTCCGCGACCAACAGGATTTTCGTGGCTCAAATTCGACAAACAACTGGCGAGATGATAGTCGATTTTGTGGCTCGATTCTGGCGGGAAATTCAAATTAAGCAGCAAAATAGTCTCTAAACAATAAAATTAACTACTTTTTCAACCATATAGACTTCAAACTGAGGATGTTTTTTGTACAGAATGGGAAGGAAATAAGCCAGGGGTTCTATTTGTTCAGATTTTACACGAATTTTATTTTTACTTTCAGATATTTGAAATTACCGCCAAAAAGAATAGACAAAACGGCGTTTCCGCGAGTTTCAACTTGTGGCTCGACTGTGTGGCAAACAATCGTGTTTCCACGACAAAGACTCAGCCGTGTGTAGACCACGACAGGTGGCTCATCATAAAAGTTGTGTGCAATGAGCCCACTCATATTCCCGATCTTTATTATTAGCCCACTTTTTGTCCAGCGCCTTTTTTTGTTTGTTTACATTTAACAAAGTACATTAAAATATAAATATCAATAAATTGTTTGTCATACCCGCATGGCAGTTTTTCCACACTTTACACACCAGACTTGACACCAGCTTTACGCTATGTCTCCTCTTACCCAAAACCACAATTCGATATTTCCACAGTAAATCCATATTTACTTTCAATTATCAATTAAAAATATAGAATACATTTTCTTCATTATCATTAACTTATTAGAAAACTTCACATATAAAACTCAGCCTAATAAAACCTACCAACATAATTTTTCTACACTTAAAACAGTCGAACTATATAGTCCGACCAGCGCCTTCGGTTCGGGAGTCTAGCCTACTGATATTTGGGAAAGGTGATTACAAGAGTCGACCACACAGTCAGAAGTTTCACAACAGACACCACAGGGATGCGCAGTTTGAACAGACAACACTTGATATGTTATCATATGATTTTGCAAACGTTACGCATAACAAGCATTGCCAAGAAGAGCCCAAGAACTGCCGAAAAAGAATCTGCTGGATTATCCAATATCATGATGACAAACAAAAACGTGCGGTGTTTTGGCTCTTCTTGCATGCATAAGATTTGAATGTGTAACGTTTGAAAACCCTACAGTTAGCATCCCAAGTGTTATCTGTTGAAACATCGCATAAATGTATTATCTTATACAGTGTAAAAAGCTTTTTCTGACCATGGTCAAAACGGTTTCCTTGAATGCTATGTGCCTGTGGTGGCTAGGAAAAATCCTAGCACATGCTGAGTTTAAGAATTTGTGCCCGCAGCACGTCAGCATGGTTACGCCTATGGACGGGGATAGTGAGGTCGAGAGCGCGTAACTGAACTTGGTATTGATTATTTCCAAGATTTTTTATTGCCTTTGCTGCTCTTCTGAAACTTCCACAATGACCCTGATAAAAATCATCTTTGCTATCCTGGTGATGATTTGTCCATAGAGGACAAAATTTGACCCCAATTGACTAGAGAGAGCTAAGGACCAAGCTCGCATCTTAAAATCGTTTGCATGAATGGAATTCTCGAATAGTGCATGTCATAGATAAAAATAATAGGCTGTTCACAAAAGCACCTGTCTGAAGGAGCCATCCTTCCGTCGGTCGGAGAGCAGTTTTCTCCGTATCCTGCTAATTCTTCTGCCCAATTTTTACGTAGTTTCATCCCATCATTTATTTCTGGTCATATCTTGTTAAGTGTATTAGTTAATCTGTGTATTTCGTAAATTTGTATTCCTCTTCAAGCTGGATTAAACTTGATTAACTGAAGATTGCAAACAACAATGAGAAAAGAGTGCCACAAGTCCTCATCTGAAACTTGGCTGGTTTGGTAAAAAGAACTATGCAAAGTCCTGACCCTGAAGCTAAGGGAGACCACTGCATAGCCATGTGAATCATTACAATCATTTGATATCTTTCTCATCAGATCCTAATCAAAGCTTTCTGTCCGACTACAATTCAACCACTGCTTCTGTCCAAGGCATAAATTAGTTGTCCAATGGATATATGTAGAATAAAGTTGATCTTCAAGAAAAAGAAATTTAAAGAAATACTTACAAAACCTTGATACTTGAACGAATCATAAACAGATCTGACAAGGAGCCAAATAGGCCAAAGAAACTCAAATCGGAACTCCAGAAGAAAATCTGCCAGAAGGACCAGTGCCCAGAAGATCATAAACTTGATGTAGATGAAGTTATTGCTGAAAAGACAGATACTATGTAAATCATATCTTCGTGCCAAGCATTACCTGAACTCTTCTGTACAATGCTTTGTCCAAAATTGTAACTGTTCCTGGACAGGGTAGCCTAAATAAATAATTTCCAAATCCTGAGCCACTGACAACCAGAATGTGATTATCCAACCTTTCAGATCTGATTTGAGGTCATAATCACATCTCTACCTTGCCTTCGAGTATCTTAATTCTTCACCGGCGAAGTCAACAGGCTACACAGCCTGGTTGCTAGCAAGTGCAATTTAAGGCAATTTAAGGAAAACAACAATTCTGGATTACCTGGAAACTGAAAAATTTGTGTCTGAAAAAATTCATTCAATATCAAAACTTCTCCTTCTTCCATTTGCTGGTTTGGTTAATCCTGGGATGATCTAGCGGCAACCAAAGAAATTCAGAAAGAGCCATCTGCCGGTTTGAATGATTTATCTATCAGTGAAAGAAAAATCCTGACGCTAGAATTACCTATTATTAAAAATATACAATGATTTGCTGCTGGGTGTCGATCTGTGAACGCATTGGAATTTTAAAAGAAGAAACAGAGGCCAATTAAACAGTTTTGACAAGTAGTTCACAATAAATGTTGCCTGTTATGGTTTAATTATCTTCTTTCGTCATGGTCCACTATTAGCAGATGCTCAAATAAGCATACCTCTACTGTGTAACTGGCTCTACAGGGTACAAAACAAGCTTTCAAATATGGTTTACTAAACATGGTGTAATTTCTGAAAGCACAGACACAAGCTCTATTAAGGCAAAAAATGTAAGGTCGAAAGATTTCTCCAGGGGTAGGTTACTAAATTGGTATAGTAGAGGTATGCTTATCTGAACATTTTTTTACTTTGAGCTTTGCCATTTTCATGCACTTGCTGTAACTAAAGTCACCTATGAGTTAGCTAAAGTAGGTAATTAAGGGCCTCTGCAACACCTGAATAGGTATTTTGGATCTTCATTCTACCATTCATCCCCAAACACCACTGTTCACATAGAAAAGCGTTTCCTTGTTTTACGTAACGAGAATGGTGCTAAATTGCCCATTTTTAGTGGACATTTATGAATACCGTAGTCCACTTTTCCCACTGCTATATTTTTTTTTTTTTGTCTGCCCATTTTTTGGAGTTCATAACTCATGTTCACAACGAGTTATGCATTCACATCACGGGAACATAGAGGCACACGCTTTTCGCTCTGCTTAATCTAAGTTGCCCTTTCAGCGTTTTCAATTGCCAGAGTCAAACACTGTGTTACTGCGTTTACATTTAAAAGCGTTTTAAGCCTCTGTGTTAGGCGTGAGTTTAACACCGATTATCGAGAACATGCAACTCTCTCGAACAGCAAGTTATGTGCCATGTTTAGACGTTAGACTCAAGAGTAAACACGGGGGGATGAAAATGGGTATTTGCACATTGGTGTTAAAGTCCCTGTTAAACTCATTGTTGTCTGAAAACACTACTCTGGCCTAACATCACTTGTTGAAAAAATTGCGCTTAATTTCAGAATTTTGGGTGCCGTTTTTGGACGGCCCTGGATCTTACAGGAAGAATCAGAGGAAAAGAAAGCCAAAAAAGTCAAACTTTTGATGATAGGTGGGTAGCCTAATCTGGTTGTAAATTTAACGTTTCTGACAAGTATTGCTCTACAAGTTGCCTGGTATGGTATTATTGTTTTCTTTGGCGACAGTCCAGTGTTAGCAGACGTTCACATAAGCATACCTCTACTCTGAGGCGTTACTAGCCAAAATGTTTGGGGGGGGGACGAGGCATTTACCGACTGGCATGCTGCAATGACAGTCAAGAGGCAAAATATGACTTTTTTTAACACTCATGTGTTAATATTCAATTTCTGTGCCTTTTTTCTTTGTTTCGAAGCTGCTCTGAAAGGCTATTGACTTTTTATCCCTTTGTAAGTCAATCCAGGTCAATTTCGGCAAATTTTAACCCAGGATATGTTTGTCCTAGGTGGTCGTAGGGTATTCTTCAACATCAGCAACAACAAAATAGGATTTTCAAGCAATAATTTTGGTTATGTCCATATAAGAAGTGATCCAAATGGACAGATGTTAATGTCCATTCTAGAGAGATATCCTGACTAGTAGGGTAGCTACTAAAAAAATAACTTTCGAATTCTGATCTTTTGGTAGTAGGACCATGATTCTCCTGAACTTTAGCTTTGGTTTGAGTTCAATAATACCTCACTAACTTGCTGCTAAGTACCCCAATTCTCGATTAAAAAAACACTCATTCCTCAGGGGGCATGCCCGCAGCATTCTGGCATGTTAAATTGCATAATTTGGAGCTGTAAATATTCTGAGAACGATGACATCGCACAGCGAACGTTGACCAAATGCATGGCGGCCTCCATTTTGTCTTCTAATATTTATTGAAATTGTGTGTTAGTTTTTATCATTGGGAGCAGCCGCATCAGGATACCCCAGGCCTTATTAAATCAATGATTTAGTCCTGAATACAGAAGTGTATATTTTTAGCAGCTCTTTTAGACTGAAAAATTTCCCAGCAATTAATTTTTACGGAAAATCTGCAATTTCGCGCTACTGCCTGTACTACCTTTTATGGTTACTCTATCCTGATCTTTACAACCTTGAAATCTATTGCCGCATGACAGCTCCCTTGAAAAATACCCAGGTACTGTGTGAACACTTTCCTGTCTCGTCTACAGGGAAACATAACTGCCATGAATAAGGTTGGAACTGGGTTGGAATTAAGTGACCTTGTTATAAAAGAAAAATATGTTTAACTAGAAATATTGGAGCAATATTTATTTTTTTAGCCTATTGAATTTAAACCATTCAATTAGATTCTAGTATGTTTGTCATATGTAGGTTCCTTCTTAAGCCAAAGAGATTATACTGAAGGAAAGAAAGACTTCTCTGGAAATTTGATTACTGCACTGGCACTGTGAGATTAACACCTCATGTGATGGTAACTTACTTCCCATACAGCCCTTCAGTCAGCTTGCTCCTCTTCACTGGCCTTCGTATCTTCAAGCAATCTATATTCCTTCTCTTCATTTTGCTTGTGTAAATCCAGTTTAGCTTTTGTTTCAAAATCACTGTTCAAGCCTGTAAACAAAACCATTCATCGTTTCTTCTCTGACAGAAGATATGCATTAGGAAGAATCTGTTGGTAAACATGGGAACGTGTTTTGGAGAAGTTGTTTTTCCAGTTTCCAGGGTTGCAGATGAGGAGGATTACTCCCTGGATGACGACATAGAGCATCCAGTCAGGTATTTTTTTTTACTTTCACTGGATTTCTTAGTTTCTTTAGTTATTCCCAGGAAATGTAGTTTCGTGTTTTTGTAGCTCACGTGCTCTTTTAGCATCAGGAATAGCTTTTTGCTAGATGGCACTGATCTAAAAGATTTCGGTATTTTGCCGACAGATGTCAACCGCTTCCTCTTTTTTTCGAATTCCATATTTCTGATTTTCTGTTTTGTCTTATGTAGCACCCTCCTTGAAACGTACTTAGAGGATGGAGATGCAAGAAGGAAATTTCAAAATCTTCTAGTCTTGGATCAGCAAGTGACTAATGGTAATAGTGGACTTTGTTACTATTTAAGTAATAGTACAAACACACAATCAGGATCGGGAGCTCCCGGACAGGAATTTCCGTCCGGATTTGCGGCACCATCAACACATCCACATGTAAAAGTTACGGTAAAACTCAACTTCCTTACTACCATTGCTAAAAATCAGGTCTTATTTCAGGACTTGAAAACCAAACTAACTATTTCCGTTTGAAAACAACTGAAAACGATCAAAATCAACTGAAAACCATTGCAAACAGTTGTAAAAATTACGATGGAAACAGTTGTTTCCAATCGTTTACGACTGGGATTTTAGATTCACCGTTTCAGTTAAACTATTTTGATCGTTTACAACTCAACACAATTCAACTTCCCTACTACCACTGTAAAAAATCAGGTCTTGTTTCAGGACTCAGAAACCAAGCCAACTGCTTCCGATCGAAGTTTTTTCCGCTTGATGATGAAAGGGCAGGAAATTCGGCCGGGAAATCCTCACTGTGTGTTCGCACTTTTAGTTTAGGTTTCTAGTTTCAGACTCAGTTACAGGGTTGCCAATGAATAACGATACGCAAATCCCGGACCGTAGAGTGGGCTATGCCAAATGCCGGTTTGAGCTTCGTGCACGCTCAGTGCGATAAGATTTCGTGTGTGAAATTCGCGTCACTCCGGGCATCCCATGCGTCAGAGTTTTGGAGCGAAGGAGGAATACTCTTGATGGTTAATGGTCCATTTACACACTGCGTAAAATCCGAGCGTATTTTGAAATCCGAGCGTATTTTACGCACGTTTTGAGCTTGAAAAGATTTCTAGCAATACGAACGTTTTTGAATACAAAACGGACCGATTTCTCTATTTACGTCCGTATTACTAGAAATCTTTTCAAGCTCAAAACGTGCGTAAAATACGCTCGGATTTTACGCAGTGTGTAAACCCACCATAACTCTCCTTGCCGATGCAAAATCGCGGGGTACCTAGCGGAAAAGCCAGAAGCGTTATCACCTCGGGTATCACAGCTACTTCCGAAGATCGCCGTGATTGTTTGACACAGGATTTGAGTTGCTGAGTTTGATTTGTTAGTGAGATGTTTTCTCATTCTTCCTGAGGATCACTGGCGTGTTCTGGACTTAGTCATATAGAGTATTCACATCGGACTTCGAAACGCCGCGTTTGGGTTATGCGTGCAAGTAGCACGCATTCTGAACGTTATTACTAGAGCCTCGGGCGAACAAAAAAAATACAGAATCCCTGAGATGGGTCAAAATATTTCAGTGCTTTCCAATATCAGATGCAGGAATAAGCCGCCTTTTCTGTTAAACTTTAAATACATGGTATGCAGGGGCGTCACTAGCCTTTTACCTTTGGGGGGGGGGGGAGTCCGGTTTGTGCCGACGGACTAAAAAATGTGCCGACAAAACACGCCGTTGCCGCTTCGCGGCAACGGCGTACATTTCCCGCCAGCACAGAACAGAATCGGGGTAAAACTAACTGTAATGCATCAGTTGAGATTATTCCTTTGATGTAATTTCGTATTTTAAGTTCACATATCTGGCTTTTCATTTTAGCCTTCGCTAAAAAGCGAAGCTTCCAACGACTGTATCAAGAACAAGTTAAACTAAGCGCCGTAGGCGAAATTTTTTAAATCTGCCTTTTTTTCCGGAAAAATTTAGCTATACCTACCATACAGTTCTAGCTTTTAACGTGTTTCAGCAAATTTCAATCCTAAAACGCCAAGCTAAATGAAACACTGTTCTTCTAAATAAAGAATACTACAAAATGCGCCGCAGGCGAAATTTTGTGTGAACTAACTGTAACAACGCATCAATTGAGGTTATTCCTTTGGTATAATTTCGAATTTTAAAGTTCACATATTCGGCTTTTCATTATAACTTTCGCTGGAAAGCGAAGCTTCCAACGACTGTATCAAGGCAAGTTAAACCAAGCGCCGCAGGCGAAACTTTTTTAATCTGTTTTTTTTTGCGGAAAATTCAGCTATAGTACCATACAATTTCCGGCTTTTAACGTTTTTCAAAGCCCAAGAATTCCTTTCCTAAAAGGAAAACTAAATGATACACCATTCTTCCAAATAGGGAATACTACAAAATGCGCCGCAGGCGAAATTTTTCGTAAAACTTACTGTAATGCATCAGTTGACATTGTTCCTTTGATGTAAATACATATATTTAATTTCACATATTCGGCTTTTCGTTTCAACTTTTGCTAAGAAGCGAAGCTTCCAGCGACTGTACCCAGAACAAGTTGAACTAAGCAACGCCGGCGAATTTTTTTTTTTAATCTGTATTTTTCCGGAAAAATTTGCGACCGACAAATGTTTGCAGAATTTGATTTCTTACGTTTAAAAGATCCGGTGTGCGGACAAGAACATCGACGCCCGACAAAAGCATTCACAATTCGATTTCTTCTGTGTTTTGCCCGACAAGATTGTAAAGAACTTTATTTTTTACGCGTATATAGAAGCCGATGTACCGACGAGACTTGAACTTTCGGCATGCGCCCGATAAAAAAGTTACAGAATTTGATTTTTTTTTTTTTTTTTGTAAAAAGAACCCGATGTGCCGACGAGAATACCGACGCCCGAGAAAACCATCGAGCATTTGATTTGTTCTGTGTTTTGCTCGACTAGACTGTACAGAACTTGACTCATGCGTGTAAAAATAACCCCTTGTGCCAATGAAACTTAAACTTCCTGGGTGCACCCGACAAAGTTTGCAAAATGTGATTTCTTACGTATAAGTAGAACCCGATATGCCGACGAGTTGACCGACGCCCGACAAAAGCTTAAAAAAATATTTCTTCTGGATTTCTTATGTATAAAAAGAACCCGATGTGCCGATGAACCGAGGCACGACAAAAGCCTGCAGAATTCGATTTCTCCAGTGCTTTGCCTGACAAATGTTTGCAGGATTTCATTTCTTGCGTATAAAAGAACCCGATGTGCCGACGAGTCGACCGACGCCCGACAAAAACTTAATTTGTTTTTATTTCTTCTGGATTCCTTCTGTATAAAAAGAACCCGATGTGCCGACGAGAATACCGAGGAACGACAAAAGCATGCAGAATTTGATTTCATCAGTGTTTTGCCCGACAAACGTTTGCAGGATTTTATTTCTTGCATATAAAAACATCCGATGTGCCGACGAATCGACCGATGCCTGATAAAAAGCATACAAAATATAATTTTGTCTGTGTTTGCCAATATTTCTTCAATATTTCTTCTGGATTTCTTATGTATAAAAAGAACCCGATGTGCCGATGAACCGAGGCACGACAAAAGCCTGCAGAATTCGATTTCTCCAGTGCTTTGCCTGACAAATGTTTGCAGGATTTCATTTCTTGCGTATAAAAGAACCCGATGTGCCGACGAGTCGACCGACGCCCGACAAAAACTTAATTTGTTTTTATTTCTTCTGGATTCCTTCTGTATAAAAAGAACCCGATGTGCCGACGAGAATACCGAGGAACGACAAAAGCATGCAGAATTTGATTTCATCAGTGTTTTGCCCGACAAACGTTTGCAGGATTTTATTTCTTGCATATAAAAACATCCGATGTGCCGACGAATCGACCGATGCCTGATAAAAAGCATACAAAATATAATTTTGTCTGTGTTTGCCGGCGCTTCGCGCCGACAAACAAGTGAACTTTCGCCGGGCTTCGCCCGACGAAAGTACTTTCTCAGGACCTTTAGGGGGGGGAGTCCCCCCCCCCCTCCCCCCCCCATAGTGACGCCCCTGATGGTATGACGTACAATCTTTGAAGGACATCTCGCACTATTTATGTCCCAGTATTCTAAATAGTTGCAGATTTTGAAACCAGGGTGTGTTTTTATAAATTACCCACAGCTTTGGCTATTTTAAGCCTTTCTGCAGCGAAAACATCTGGATATCTGTTTTTGTGACAAGTGAAATCGGGGAATTGTCGTTAGGGGGGGGGGTAGAATGTAGCGTATAAAATTCGGGGCTTCGGTGGCGCAAGGACTACGTAAGCAGGTTGCATTGACACTAGGGGAGAGGGGGGCCTTACCGAACGATTTTTGCTTTTTCTGCTGCTGGAAGCTTATTTTTTAACCAATATACTCGATTTGTACGATCAAGGGAGAGCAGACACTGGGCATTCTATGGTGAATTTACAAAAGTTTTAGGAGTCAACGTAAACCCTTCGCAGCCCTAAAGCCAGTAGGCTCTCAGTCGTTCGGGATAGCCCCCACCACGGGGCGAAAGCAGACGGAGTAGGGGCCAATCCGGACGGGTTAAAAATTTCAGCTATTTATTTGAAAAGCAACATAGAAAACACAAAATGACCAGATTTTCAACTATATAAGCATAAATGTCCACCCTCATCACCTAACATTATAGACAGAAAGGTTGTATCCAAATACTAGGCCTCTCACTGACCTTTCTGTTCTTCCTGTGGACTGAAAGACTGGTAACCTAAGCTCAATATTAGTTAGATATATCTCTATTTTATCAATTTGCTCTGGGAAAACAAATTTTTCGCTTCGTCTGCGCAGAAAATTCAGAGTAGCACATTCGTCTATAATTTCTACGATTTCTCCTGCATAAAAAATGCCAGAATTTAGCTTAAAGTTTAACTGAAAAGCAAACTTATTTTTGTATCATTTAGTTGGATAGATTGAGTTATTTAGATTCTGCTAAGAGATTTTCTGATTTTCCACTATCTGCTCTAGTAGTGAGGTTCAGAATATCTACGTCTGTCCTCACAGCGCAAATTCTACTATGATGCGGAATATCTGAATCTGAACGCAAACGCGGCTTTTCAGTGGGCGGTGATAAGCTTGATGAAGACTGTTTCGTGCTTGAACAAAAAAATTTCATGGATCTTTTTCGTCAAGCATACGACACAGGTAGTACCACAAATCTGACAGGGAAATTCCACTATTTGAAAATTGATTAATCGTAAAAAGCGGAGCAACGAAGTAACGCATTTTCACCGGGTCTTCAAGCCTCTTTAAGTGAATAGGTGAGGGGTAACAAGACTGTCACATCTCTGCCCTTTTCAGTTAAACTTTAAGCTTAAGTAGCGACATATAAACGTAAGAATCTGCAAAGTTGGGGGTCATAGTTATTTTTGGTTGACAAGGGGCGAAATCGAACGCTCAAAAACACGTTCGGAATAGCCCCTAAATTTTCGTCGGAATCGCCCCAGACAGACAAACAAAAATTAAATGGCAGCCGTGGTCAAACCCGTCGGCCGATCACAGTGAAAATCACACAGGGTAGAGGACGAATACTAGTCTAAACGCCTGCAAAAATACGGAATTTTAGCTATCACAATCATTGAATTATCTTTCACCGACCTGCTATGTGCAGATTTCCAGCGAGAGCTAAAAAACTTCAAGGGCTCCCAAAACTTGTACAGTTCGTCCAACTGATTTGAAACTTCCGCTAAATGGGCGCTAGGTAGAGGCCATCTAGCGTTAGTTTTTAGAGTGAAAAAGCTGCATGCCAGGGGGTGAAAAAAATTGAAGGTTCGGTTTCGCCCCCGTGCGGTATGGCCCCCCTCTCCCCTATAGGTAAGCTACGACGGGTTCTTCAAATAAACATTTTAACTACTCCTCAGGTCTTCGGCACGCTATACAGAGATCGAAACTGATCGCTCGTATAACTGTGGAGCAGAGCGAAAAAAAAGAATTCGCGGAAAACTCTGGTTTAAGTCTGCGGAAAATCACACCTCTTGAAGTATTTGCACTAGATGACAGCACGTGCGTGGTTCTAACCAACGACGAGATTCCAGATGACTCGCTCCATGCTTTTGCAGTCAAGGTAAGTGTTTGGGAGTACTGTATGAGCTTGTTTCGCCCTTCTGACAATGGTAACTTTGAGTTACTATTTTCGTTCCAACCTCATGAATAGTTACTACGCTGACCGTTCAACCTTCTCGAAATAGTAATTAATAGTAACTATTTGCTTGGAGAAGGGAACCGGGAGCCACACCTTATGTCCTACCGGCTATGCAGCCGGTAGTTCTCACGGAAACCGAACCATATGAGCTGTGATTCCAGGATCTGAGTGTATGTGCTAGCTCCCGTTTCGGTAGTAAGTGGAAATAGTTCACGGGCACTCCGGTACATCAGCTACTCGTCCGGTAGTCCCACGAAATTGTGTACTCAGAAGCTTGGGAGCCCGTAGTTGACCGGAAACTGTATAATTGCAGCTTGTGGTTCGGTAGTGTTTACGTGGGATATAGAACTCACGGAATAGTCTGGATGAGGGCTAGGATGTCGGGATTTTCACTGACTTAGAGAAAATAAGATGGGAAAAATCCACCACCTTAACCCATATATTGAGAGCTAAGATACCGGTAGCAACAATTATTTGGTTGATAATGACCAGCTCACGGACACATTACTGGCTAGGGTTCCGGTAGTGCCAAAACTGAAAGTTACGAACTCACAGACACTTCTTGGATTCAGGTAGCGAATGTTATTAACTCACGGAACCCATCCCCGATGGACTAGGGCTCCAGTAGTGCCAACAAATTAATATTTTGAACTCACCGACCCATGAATGAATGAATGAATGTATTCCCAAAAAAAAGCGCTATGGGCCATAGCGGGACAAAATTGCAGTGCAGACTATAGGAGTCCAGGAGTGACTATTTTTAATTCACGAAACCCAAATCCCATGGGCTAGGGTTCCGGTAGTGCAAAAACGAACTCACGGAGGCATGTCAATATGGACCTAGAGAGTCCGGTAGCAAATGTTACCGACTCATAGGGTAAGAAATTGTAATAAGTATCACGCAGTACTGGAACCCTAGCCCACGGAAGTTGGATTCAGTGAGCTGTATCAGACTCAAAGTCAATATTGACACGTGTCCGTGAGTTTGTAATTTTAATTTTTGGCAACCCTAGCCCGCAGGAGTTAGGTTCCATGAGTTAAAAATATTCACTTCCGGTTTCCTAGTCTGCACTGACATGGGTCCCTGAGTTCAATTTTTTTTTTTTTTTTTTTTGCACCACTGGAACTAGCCCAGAGCCACCTGTGTCCGAGAGTGGTCATTTTCAATAAAATAGTTCTGGCATCCTAGCTCTCATCAAAACTATTCCGTGAGTTCTACATCCCATGTAGACACTACCGGAACACGAGCTTCAGTTGTATAGTTTCCGGTACTACCTACCGGTTCCCTACCTTCTGAGTACATAATTCCGTGAGACTACCGGACGATAAGCTGGTACGAACTTTCCGTGAGCTATTTCCATTACTACCGGAACGGGAGCCAGTACATACAAGATTCCGTTAGTCAATGACGTTAGATCTCGGAATCGCAGCTCATATGGTTTGGTTTCCGTGAGAACTGCCTGTTCCGTAGCCCGCAAGGGCCGTAGGGCATAAAGTACGGCTCCCGGTTCCCTAGACATTGCCATTTTATGACGTTCTCGTCTACTTTCTTGCAACACCTACTCGTAAAAAGTACCATATTAGCTCGTAGCTCTTGTTGTACTCTAACTTCTTCTTTATCATTTTGATACTGCGATGGGTATATAACCCTATAGGCCTATATAAATGTTATCGAAGGCTAGACTTGGCTTATTGCGTAGTCATTTATGAACACAACATGGTCCTTCGAAGGGTCCTTGAGAGCCTGCAGAGTTGACTGAAGTTTTGTAGGCCTACCGTGCGCTCCCTATTATGTAGATTAAAAATGTTCAGTAAATTGATTTTAAGATTCCCGTGACACAAAATAGGCTGTGAAAATATAGCCAAATGGAAGTCATTACAATATGAAACGTATAAATACTGCAAAAGATTGGTTTACTTTAACTTTTGCGAAGCAATCTGAAGGGTTCCAGCAATATTCGTTCGGCTTCGCTAGCGAAAATATTGCGAGCGGCATTTTTGTTTAGTTTCCTGGCTACCGTTTTAGCACTGAATTTGTCAACCCCTCAAAACTTTAGGTTGATATATTCCAAGAAGAATCTACTTTCTTAAAAATGGTGATACATTCCTGAATCACCTGATCGCTCAGTGTTGAAAAAAATAGAACATCGGAAGAAGAAATTAGAAAAAAGAATATTGACTTTGCAGCCAGTGATCCTTGCGATGACAACAAAAGGTATCAGTAGTTTTTCAGCATCACAGTAATAGTGCGAACACCCGACCGGATTTCCTGCACTTTCATCATCAAGTTAAAAAAAATTCAAACTTTTCCATATGGAAGTGATGATGGTGCCGCAAATCCGGGCAGGAATTCCCGCCCGGGAGCTCCCGATCCTCATCGTGTGTTCGCACTATAACATGGATAGAGTTTACTAATCATTGCGAAACTACAGGATTGTGTTGCATTATTATTTTTAATCTTCTACAGGTTACTAGTTTCGGAACGCCAGATGCCAGTGTGACCGTTCTTACTGCCGCTCCTGCCGCGATGTACCAGAATGATGTGTATCGGGAGGATTTGGACGCTCCGTTCGTACGGTATGTGGTCTACCATTACATAGGCTGAGCCTATTTGTTAGTGGAAATTGTATATTTTTGCCCGAGAAGTTATTAGTGAAAAATTAACACTCTATGGCAGGGAGATAATGGGATGAAGTCTTTTAAAAATTAATACAAATAGTTTAATTATGGCCAGATTATTAAGTAAAGCACAGTAATATAAACAAAGAAAGAAAAAGGCTTCATCAGGACTGTGATTTGGTGTCAACTCGTGAACCATGACAAGTATCTAGTTTTAGTTCGGTATCATTACTCGTATTTAGTCTAGATCTCGATGTCCTACCCCTGATACCCATCCGGCTTAGGGGCAACTAGGCCTATATTGCCCAGTAACTTCAGTTCGCAACCTGACCACGGTTGGAATTGGGATGAAGAAATTTCGTGTACAGATCCTAGCGTGTCTGGAAGTATTTGTTGGATTTTGCCCTCCCCCCTTATTCGTGGGCAACTGAGCCCAGATTGCCTCGGATGAGATGAGCCCGTATGCTTTTTTTTTCTCCCTCATCCTCCCAGTTAATGGATAACTGAACCAGAAAGCACAGTGACGTATGATCGTAATTTGACAACGCTCAGAAGTACGACGATTCGATTTCGTATAATTTGAGATCCTACGATCTAGAAGTGTCTTTTGGATTTGTAGCTCTCCCACCCCCTTGGTTCATGTGCAACGCGGGGCCCACTTAGTATCCAGTAGCTTGACTCGAAACTGGTAACTTTAACTTGTATGTAATAATTTATAACGGTTTTGGTTAGGACGACGAAAACTTTTTGATGAGTTGATTGGAACTGGTGACGGATCGACAGGGTCCCACGCAGTCTAGTACACCAAGCCCTTTTTTGATACCTATGCTTAAGCGCTAGAGCGTGCTGGCTTGGGTGAGCATGGTACTCATACGCATGTGTACCTCTTATGACCCTGAGGGGTATCAGTGGGTCCAACTGAAATCGTGGTTTGTTTAGTTATCAAACTCAACTGTGTACTGGTACCCCTCTGGGGAATAAGTGGTACACAAAAGTATGAGTAACATGCTCAGTCCTGCCACCATGCCCCAGCGTTTGAGCATGGTTATAAAGAAAGGGTAAGTGTACTAGACTGGTCCCCCCTCCTCCCCTCCGATTTTTTCATGGGCAACTGGGACCATATTCCCTAAAACCGGTGAGGATAAGTTCGAATGTCAAGGCCTGATGAGCTTTAAATACCTCAGGGCATCCGCTAACTCACTTATGAAGGAGCTTTTATGAACTATAACAGACAACGCCCGACTGTTCGGAACAGACAGGTCAAGATGTTCTTGTAGTCTCCAAGGTCAATCACTTCTGTTTTTTAGGTCGGTGGCGACCTCCGCCTACACGAACCCCCTCCCCGCTCCTCCTCTCGAGCAGCCAAATTTCTTATCAGGAATTCCTGCCGCAGTGTTGTCACGTTGTCAGATTGACCACATTCCAGCAGTGTGCATAGCCGTTTATATCGATTCTAGAGTGCTTGACAGCGTTGCATGGGACGCTCTGAAGTCTGTAGTTTCAAAGACTCCCGGTGCAGAAAAAATTGGTCAATTTAAGGTTTTGGGTGATCGTATTGATAGAGGGGGGAATTTGTATATGTAACTTTCCAAATCTTCATTAAACAGGCTTTTATATTTATTGTTCGTTTCCGTTGCGTAGTAAGTAAGTAATGTTATGTATTTATTACCCGTACAACAAAACGGAGTAAAGATGAAACAGAGATAAGAAGGAAGAACAAGACCAAAGGTTTCGATGGGATCCCAAAAATTCAATATTTGACTCAGACAATTGGGTCTTGTCTTCGCAGACTCCTTGAACATTTTTACTATTAAAATTCAGAAGTAGATTAAGGCCAAATAGCTAATCATCTGAGAAAAACCAAGTTCAGATATGGATTCAGCATGTGTGTTTACCCTATATATAAGTCATATCTGTTTTGACAAAAACTTCCTGCCACTTCTGCCAATTTCCCGGTTTCAGCCGAATTCCGGAACTACTTGTCCGGCGAAAAAAGAAAGCTAAAAAACGAACTCAGCGTATCTTCTTTCCCCAATATTCAGCGTCTAATCAACTTCAAATAAAAGTGTAACTTACAACAAATTTTTCCGGCTCCAACCGGATTCCGGTCAAACTATATGTCCGGGTAAAAATTATTTTCATACACGAATTCATCATCTCGCCTGACCCCTAAATTGGATATCTAATCAACTACCGTACAAATAAAACTTTAATTTTCCGGTTTTGGCCTGATTCCGGGCGAACTACTGGGTGCCCGGGTGGAAAATAGTTTTCACACAAGTGGTCAGCATGTCTTCATGTCTTCTTACCCCTAAATCGAGCATCTAATCAACTCCAAATAAAAACTTTTACTTTTAACAAACTTTCCGGTTTCGGCCGGATTCCAGGCGCACTACTTGTCCGGCGAGAAAATGGTCTTCACAGCATGTCCTCCTACCCCTAAATCAAACATCTAATTAACTTCAAATAAACCTTTTACTTTCAACAGACTTTCCTGTTTTGGCCGGATTCCGGGCTAACTACTTGTTCGGCGCAAAAATGGTTTTCACCATCGTGTTCAGCATGTTTTCTTACCCCTAAATCGAACATCTAATCAACTTCAAATAAAACTTTTACTTTTAACAAACTTTCCGGTTTTGGCCGGATTCCGGGCGAACTACTTGTCCGATGACAAAATGGTTTTCACCATCGTGTTCAGCACGTCTTCTTACCCCATAATCGACTATCACATTATCTGTTTAAAGATATTTCATTTTCCCCTTAATTTAAACACCCTCCCCCACCCCTAAATATAGGGCTACATAGCCCATCGACGAACTCGACCTTACTCTTGCTTGACCCAAAGAATCCTCTCACCAAGTTTCATCAAAATATCTCATTCCCTTCGACAGTTATGGAGCGCACAGACGGACGGACATCTTTTGCGATGTCTTAGGCATCCCGCCACTTACGTTTTGCGATCCCAAAAACAAAAAGGAGAGAACGCTATAGCACAGCACAGCTATATACACATGAACATTTTACAGAACGGTTAGCCTACACATTTGAGAACTACAGAAGTGTTTTAGCCAGGGATGGTTCCATTTCGCCTGGAAATTTGTCGTACCGCGATACTGGGGTCAGAAGTCTGGTGTTTTACTATCATAGAAGTATTACTCGTCCACGAATACTCCTTTAGCCCAAGCTGACTGTGAAACAAGTATTTGAACAATACATGGAGACGTCCGCTACGATACGATGCTTTGGCAGTGATATTTCTGCCCTTCTTGGCAAGTGTCCTCGTCAGGCTGTCGAATGTCATGGACATCGCTGGGGAATAAACGAACCTGCAAATCTCGAACCTCTCAACTTCTCGTCCTCCACATGGGACAATACAGCAAAAACTTCGCAAACCAGAAGTCCAGTGTACCGGTTAACTTGGTTCACCTTACTGTAATGACAATGACAAAAAGTTTGAAATGCGAAGTTTCCGTTCTATTTGAGATGGCGCCAGACGTCCGTGGTGTCGCCGTTGTGCCAGCCAGGTTTGCGTTTCAGCGGTATTCCGGATTCTCTTTCCCGCGAGCGAAGGTTAAAGTGAAAACCGAGGGAAAGACATTCCCATTTCCCGGAAGGGTTTTACACTATCATCTGCTGCAATAAACCAAATTTATAAAATAATTAAAAATTATAAAATTAATTCAAATAAAAATTCTAGAAGTAAGCAATCTCTGTTCTAGAAGTAAGCACCAAAGACACGATTCGCAGTAAATACAGTAAAATGCGAGACCTCTCGAAAGGTTACAAGCTCTTCCGGGGTGCTCTCAGCGTCACTTTGACACTATCGCTCTCCTCTACCTCTGTTGCTGTGAACAAGTTGAACAGTTGCTCGGTCACTATTGGCAAAAACAAATAAGCCAATAGATCCTCCGTCTTTGGTCCCATGCAGCGACTATGAATACCCCGGCAAAACTTAGCAGAGCTAGACCTACTTGCTGAGCTTTGATTTGACGCCTGTCTACTTCCCTCTTAGCCACTGCGTATTGAGAGGAAAAGACCGTAGCAGACGTGTATGACCCGCCTCTGCAAAGCGTCACAAGTCACAAGTGCATTACCTGTAACTTCTACCCTCCGCTTGTTTGCATGACCGTATTGCAGAAATTGGGATACGGAGGTTCTACTCCTTATTTGTCCTTGCTATCGGTAATAGGGTTATTTAGTCGCAGGTATAGCTCAGAGTCTTGTATAATAAATAAATAGGCATATAAATATGTGAAAATATAACACAATTCATTTCTTCATCAGTGATTTCCTCATTTCAGCCAGGTCTTGTGGGCAGTTTTTGAAAGTTTTTGCGCATTTCTTTCCCCTGGTGGATCGACCGACGTACCCCGCCATTGTGTATGGAAAGAGAGGGTTTTCGGGGTTCTGCCGCATCATGGTGAAGGGGTCGTCACCACCAAGTCTGGAAAAATATAATAAAAATAACACTTTACGACATGGATCTATGTCTTATTTTCTATGTCCTATTTTATGTGGTGTTCCACAAGAACGCTCATCGGACCAATTTTAGTTTTATAATGGTAAATAATCTTGATTTTGATCAATGGAACATTAAATTGACGCAAAAGTAAGCCTACGAATAAGAACCTAAATGTTAACGAATATAGGGACAAAATCCTTACGGTGTCGCTTGCTGGGACTGGGGGGGGGGGGGGGGGGTACAAGAGAGAAGCAAGCTTAGGAACTTACCCTGAACAAGCTCTTTCGCGACACACACATTTTGATTGGAATGGAGTCCACTAGGGAAATGTAAAACTAGATATAGGATAAAATTGATGTTTTTAGCACCCGCCACACTTTTTGAGATTTGGTAAAATTTTGCCCAAAATTGGACTAAAAATCGTTATTCGGTATCTTTACAGGGATTCGTAGTTACATTCAATCCCAAATAGGCTATCGGTACAATCTATTCGGTATAATGATCGGAATTCGGTAGTTATCACGAATTCGGTAAGCGAATTTATTAAAATTAGTTGGTAATGTTTCGATGCAGAACTATTCGGTATATTTATGGAGATTCGGTAGTTACACTGAGTCCCGAGTAGGCTATCGGTCCAAAATTATTCAGGATCACGATTGGGAATATTGGGATTCTGTAACTTTCTCGGTATAATTTTCAGGACTCGCGGTAGTTACCACGAATCCCGACTTGTGTTCCAGTTTCAACGAAATGATACCGAACATGAATATTAGTCGGTAGATGTTCGATGCCAAAACAATTGGGTATAATAACCGAGATTCGGTAGTTCTACAGAATCCCGAATAGGCTATCTGTCTTATTCGGTATAATAACTGGGATTCGGTAATTTACTCATTATAATTGCCAGGATTTGGTAGTTACCACGAACATCGAAACTCGGAAGAGGTCGAGTGCTGGATCGATTGTCCTTATTTTTATTTTGGATCCGAAAAAGACGCTACAGTCATATATGTTTCAAAAATTCCGCATGTGGTGCTTTTCGTAATATTCTCTATTTTGTAGAAGGTCGCGTCATTTGGGGTTTTAAGTCAGTTTCAGGATTGATTTGGAAAATTTAAAAGCCAGGATCTGCATGGAAATAGTTAAATTTGGCGGGAAAAAGCTAACTTAAAAAATCTTTCATGCGGCGCTCACTTTATGTGCTCATGGGTAGAATTGACTAGCCTGCAGCTACAGTAGCTCCTGCTGCCAAGACGTCGCTCCATCCGGTTTCTGGAAATTCTTAGGATCCTTGTGTTTAGTACGTGGTAAATGATAGAATTTCTAGTTAAATTTTAGCCTATAGGGAAAAGAAAACGGAATTAGAAAATGTTCACCTGCGCCGCTCAGTTTTATTTTGTCTTGGGTATAATACTGCTATCGTGCCCGGCAATATATTGTTCAAGTGGGCTTCGCCAAAAGGACGCCTAGTAGCTTGCTCATCATCTTTCGTGCTGCACTTTAGTGTCACTCTTTGTACGTAATCCTTTATGTTCAATACTCGAAAAAAATAGCTCGAATTCTCAGTTTGTAGGATCCATTAAAATATTTGAGAGATTCGGTAAATTTTGGGCTCTGCAGCCCCCCAACGGAAATGCACTTGCGACGCGCTGATGGGTGGGCGCACGAAACAGAATCTTCAGACCAAACTTTCTGCACAGCCTCTTCTGTCATCTCAAGGTTAAAGCTAGTCGTCAAGCAATAAGCAATAAGGGTTATTTATTGATGGCTGTATTTGCTGATTTTGTTTTAGGTCACTTACTTAGTGATCTTAGTAAGAAGCATCTCATTGAATGTTATTTCGGATTCGTCCATACCAGCTACCTCACAAAGGTACTTCAGACCACAGTCGTAAGCGTCAACTTCTTTCGCAACCTGAAATAAATACGCCTTTCGTAAAATCCAATGGCGAATTGCCGCCAAATACTCTACAGGAACAATAACGATCACATGGGTGCCATTGTCAATCCACCAACCACACGAGGAGGATAATTCCTCCTGGGCTGTGATCCCAGTCGACGTGCCACTATCAACTTTACAAGCTCAACCAAGAAGAGGATAATTCTTCCTGGGCGGCGATCCATTTGAGGTGCCATGTAGAGCACACATAGATGCTGAGGTACAGTTTTAAACATGGCCAGGCCTGGGAGGTACGGAAATTGGTCAAACGAACCTGGTTGAACGAGCACGAAGAATTAACTTGTCGTTGTTTATTTTGATTCTAGCGCGTCTACTGGCAGAAAAAGAAATAATTCGGAAGGAATTTCTGAAGGGGAAGGAATTTTTAGGGATTTCTAAATTTAAAAAAAAAAAAAAATGACTTATTTTTTCCAGGGTACGTATTGTCTAGTGGCCAGCTTCTGCCCGAGGCAACTAGATAGCGGCCTTCATTGTAGCCCCAACCTAGCAAAGGGCCTGGCCAGGAGCCGATGTGGTTATTAAATCGTGTAAAAAGTATAAGTAGGCTTACTTGTCTATTTCATAGTCTACTTGTCTATTTTAAAAAGAAGTTAAATAAATACAAAATTTAGGGTGACGTTTGTTTTTTTGCTACATTACCAAAAAGGCAATTCAGTTCTGCTACTGCTAACTCCTACTTTTGTTTGAACGTTACTTTGTCATTAGAAAATAGACAAGTAGACTTAGGCTACAATGAAAATATACCACTAGGTCCATCTATGCTTTTTTATACTATTTTCGTTTTTGCCACTTCGGCCTCTGCCCGGGGCCGCCTCCGAGGTTGGAGCCCAAGAAAGCAAAGAACGGCGAAAGTTCGCCACAAAGGTGAGCGCTCGAAAAGTTAGCCTCGCGAGAAAAATGTATGAACGGCATTTCTTGCGCTCAAATACAACAGTGCCCAAGTCGGTTCGCGCAAATCAGGAAGGTAGCGAGGACTTCAGGAAATATGCGTAATGGGGTTGCCTGATGTGCAAACACCACTGCGCGCTAACTGTGCAATATGACTGGCAAAGAGTGGCGCTCGACTTTATTACCATATTTTATATATAGCTCCATTTTCTGAAACTTTAAATGCGACGGACCGACTAAAAATTAAACGGATTTACTTTAAATTCGCAAAATACCTTCTTCGTCTTCCTCCTTGGACGCGCAATACCTACATGACCAATAAATACGGTATCGTTGACCCGATTCAAAAGCTCGATGAGCTATGTCAACGAGTAAAATGCAGTAAGAGCGGCCATGAGTGGCAAGGGATTGTTTTTTGACATTTTCTGATTCATAAGTGTGATTTTTCCCTCTGTGATTTGCCTTTTGTTTTTCTTTGTTGTGTGATCTTTTTTCTGTGTTTTGCTACTTTCTTTCTTTTTTATACTCCATCATTTTCTCTTTCCTGTACGATGGGTGAAAAATAAACATTACATTACATTACCGTAAGAGTTAGCCTTGTTTTCTGGAAAAATTCCAAGAGCCATATGGTGCCCTAATTGATTAGCAATTAATTAACAAGCAAGCACCAGACGTAATGACACCTAATTGTTTTATGTCTTCAGTCGATTTAGTTGATGCATATTATTCAGTTTTCATGAAGTTTTGACCCTTACCCTAATGACATGCTGAACCTTGTGTAGTTACCTGAAGGCTTAGTCAAATTAGCGATCTAGGATTTTTCGCCACTCTCATAACTCATTAAATAATCCAATTAGCGTAGCCATTCAGTAAGGAATCGTATGACCTTGTAAGGGCCTTGCCAGACAATTTCTTGAAGATACGTACTTATATTGTATTTTTAGAATAAAACGGTAAAAACACGAAAGCTCAAAAAACATCTTTAAAACTTACAAACTGTCTAGTTCCAAGTGTACTAGACGATATTACTCTTCTCATAAAGATGAGACACTTCTTCTTGAAATGTGGCTGCTACTACCGCTGTTACTTCTTCACGAACACGTTTCCGAATCACGGCTTTCACTTGAATAACTTCTATTTTTGTACATTCAGGCCCATGTCCCTCATGTGGTTTGGTTGCAACGAATTCCCCCCTAGCTCGCAAAACGGATCTTTCCCTACAGAGAACCTTTCTTGGACTTGTAGAGAAACAAAAATCCGTCAGCGATATAAATTGTATTTTCTTTGCGGCTCGTACTTTTATTAATTTTCATCCTTATCGGGTAGAAGAGAAGACAGGCTGAAATAGTATCAAACCAGCACTTTTTCTTATAATAGTTTTCCAAAGTGAATCCTTTGCAAGGAGTGGCGCAAAAGCCTTCTGAGATTCTTTCGCTAATCCCACCATTATTCGTAATCTGTTTTTGCGCTTTTTTACCTGCTGCGTTACCTGTAGTGGTGAAAAATACCCAGTGGAGAAAAATCACTGTGGCGCTAAAGCACGTATCTCGCATCTGTAAAGCGACCATGCCGAGTCGAATAAGTCCCTGTATCCTTCCCGATGCAAACGAGCGGCGAGTAGAAGCTACGCGGAACATCGCCATTCAACTACCTCTATAAAAAGGTACATGGCAGTAAATCCCGAAGAAGACATTTCCAAAGCAAATCCGATTCGTTTTCTGGACGCGCTGCAGATCGGCTCAGCCCGCATCCTGCACTAATCCCTCTGATATGCGCAATGGCGAAGAGCCAAGTAGATGGGCAGCAAGTCAAAGCTCAGCTCCGTTTTGTCGGGGTATATATAGTCGCTGCACGGGACCAAGACGGAGGTTCTATTGGCTTGTTATTTGTTCTTGGTGCTACTCGGAATAACCGGAAATCAGACTTACCTTTAGTACCGAATCTCGTTCAAGCTGCGATGAGAGGTGCATCATGTGCGTGTCTGTACTTCTCTTGCTCTTTCCAATTATGCTGGGCAATTTTGCCCCTTTTATCGGAATTATTCCAAATTCACCCGCAATTACAGTCAAAATCAAGAAAATTGACAGCACTAAACCCTGAGTAGTCGGAAGCTCGGCGAACAACCCCGTCGGTCCTGCCCCGATATTGGAAATGGACGAAAAAGTGACCTGGACGATTAAGAGTAACACGAAACAAAGTAGCAGCTTCATTTTGACACTGACTAGAAGAACTGTAGCCTTTTGCGTGAACAAGAATAGAAAATAAAAAGTAGGTCGAATACGTGATTGGATTTGAAAGGTATTTTAGTAGTTTGTACGCGTGTGTGTGGTGAGTTATCGGTTTAAGGTGTCCTAGTGAATTCTAACTAGGGTGATCACTTTTTAGTGATGAACCTACTACCTATAGCTAGTTACATGGTGGGGGACGAGTGGGGGGGGGGGGGGGATTTGATCGGTGTAAAAATCAGCCATCTTAAAGTCCAACTGAAAAGTCAGCTTAGTTTTTACGAAAGAAAATCATAGACGCTATTTTATGCCTTGCTGCAAAATGCTGCTTTAGGCAATGTGGTAGCCTACTGTTGTCAATCTTAAGCTAAGTGCACACACAGTCCGGTAAGATTTCGCACGCGAAAACGCGCATGCGAAATTCGCGTCACTATGCCCGGCAGGTTTTTCAGATAAAGCGAAATTCGGACAGGAAACTTGGCTCCAGATTTAAAAATTCAATGCTTAACCTACAGTCAGATGATGCTGATTGATTGCCGAATGTTTGCAAATTCTGTGTCCATTAAAAAATGTCTATTTTATATTGTTTATATAAAATACAGGAGATGTAGCCTATGTAACTTTGAAAACTGAGGAGTATCAAAGAAAGATGCAATAAAGGAACTTCGATTAACCAGTATTACCCGCTAGTGACACCTAACTAATCTTCGCACTTGACTCGATTCACTATTTCCACGTGTATTATGCTCCCGACAAGTGTTCCCGTATCATACTATTAGAATTTTACCAGAAGTCGATGGGTCTGGGAAAAGGCCTAATATAGAAAGAGCCGTGGATAATTTGTTAAAAGCTGAGCCTAGTTTTACAGTGTTCAAATAGTTTTGAATATCGGAACTTGTACAGTAAATAGTGCGAGTTGTGCTTTAAATATGTTTTCTGTATTTCAGCTTTTTTCGGTGAACCTTCGAAGAATTTAGGCTACATAGAAGAGAGAATAAGTTTATTTAAAAACAAACAAAAAAACTCCTCAATGCCCAGAGGCTAACCTGTAAGGGACCAATTTAAATATACCCTTGCTATATCAACAACACAAAAGACTTTGAAAAAAAAAAAAAAAGGATAAAAGAAAGAAAGAAAGAAGCTTGACTTGCTCGGTCTAGGACGCCCAAACAAGAGACAACAACATGAACATCGCTTTTTGGAGGAAATCGATAATTTATCTCTCGACAAAAATGAACGACTCTAGAGAAAGTGATTTTATCATCTGCATCGATATAATGTCATTTAGAAGTCAATTATGAAGTAGGACGCCTAGACCACTTTCCTTACAAATGTCAGGATATGTCTGACCCACGGAATTCTTTTATGACTGAAATAGAAATATCAGTAACACAACTGTTTAACGGATACCTTTTAGATTTGACGGTGCAAAACGGATAAGACGTCAGCTAAATTTTATTAGAGCTGTATTTCGGCCCACTTGGCAAGGGTCCTCTTCAGGCTCAAGCCGCTCAAGCTGGAAAATGAACTTGTGGAAAAACGCTTAAAATGATTAAACGATCTTTAATCATTTTCCCACAAGTTCCTTTTCCAGCTTGAGTGGCTCGAGCCTGATAAGGACCCATGCCAAGAAGGGCAGAAATGAAGCTCTAATAAAATAAAGCTGACTTATCCGTTTTGCACCGTCAAATATAATTCTCAATCAGCTTGGGCTGAATGAATATCTGATACCTTTTACTACGTTGTGTTTCTGCTAAGATTTCACAAGCTTCGGCAAATTTTGCGTAACCGTCTGCTAACCATGCACTAAGCATGTTGGAAACGACGATAGTGAGCCTGAGAAATCACGTAAAGAGATCAAGCGTGATATTCAGAGTAAAGCCAAAAGGGCAGATAGGATCAACTTATGAAGTATAGAATCTAGGGCAAGAGAACGGATTGAAATCTTACTAGAACACATTAGTATCATAAGTACCACGTGTCCTTTAAGTAGCTGAAATCTGAGAACTGTCTGTAGAGTTGCAGCGAAACAAGTTCGGACAAGTATTTTGTCGTTCGGATGTGGAGAACACAATTTATGTGTCATCCCCCCCCCCCCATCCCGTTGAACAGGCTTGCGTTGAAGTAATACAGGTTACACTGTTTTCTAAGTGTCAGGTTAAACACGATCTCAAAATACGTTGTTTCTGCTTAAAACCAGCCTATTTCTACCATACCTATTTCCTGACGCCAATAATTTTTCCTTGAGACTCGAATGTCACATGTTGAATTCTAAGCCCGCTAACAATACCTACCTCACTAATCTTTGCACTTGCAGCGATTGAGTATTTTCGATGCGCATTATGCTCCTGACTGGTGTTCATGAAGATGCTATTGATGCGTAAAGCTAGTTATCTGAATTTTTCCGAGTTTTTGCTAGAAGTCAACGGGCCTGGTGAAAGGCTAAAAACAGCCAAAGCCATGGATAATTTATTAAAAGTAGAGCCTAATTTTACAGTATTCACATAGTTTTGAATGCTGGAACATAAACAGTAGGTAGTGCGAGGTTTGCTTTAATGCTTGGTAACATTTTGGATGTCTTCTTTCTTTTGTTTTATAACTTCATCGAAATAAGTTGCTGTTGTTTGCTACCTGAAATCTGTCTCGCTCTATGATGACCCACACTAAACTGTGGAGTTAAGTGAAGCAAAAGCCGAAGAATGATTGGGATTAAGAAGTCTCGTGTTTTGTACACGGATTTTAAAGTGTTTGTCCTACTTACATGTGTTCTCGTTAACTTAGTATCCGCTTTTGCTTATAGTCTGGCACTTCATGACCTACCAGTTCCTCTGCCTTCATTGTTGCGCTCAGAAAAATAACAGTGCCAAAACTTGACTATTGACACACACTCAAATAGCAGTGATACTAGCACTACTAGCGATAGCGAACGTCCCAACTGAAATGCATTCAGTCGTTCACCAGCGCTTGCTCCGATAACTTCGTATTCTGAACATTGCAACAAAAATAATCCAGCCTTCATTGTTTCCTTTGTGTTTGCAGACCGCACCTTTGCTTTACAAGAAATTCATAAACCCGCAAGTTTGTCTTGATTTAAATGCCGCAAGCGTAGTGGGCGGCGCTAAAGGTATAGTCTGTTTGCAAAGCATGGTCCAGATCTTAGTGGGCGGCACTACGAGTAAGGCCCGTTTCTGATGCATGGAAAGTATGGTTTTTGGCGCTGTTTCCTAGTGCTGTTTTGCTCTGCTGTTGTGAATCAAATAGTCACCATAGTGGGAATAGGGGTATTTGGTCGCAAGTTATATTGGATAATAAATAAATACTATAAATAAGTAAAAAAAAAATGCACTTATTGCGTTCTTAGTGCTTTCCTCATTTCAGGCAGGTCGTGTGGGCAGTTTTTGAAAGTTTTTGCACATTTCTTTCCCCTGGTTGTTCGGCCAACGTACCCCGCCATTGTGTATGGGAAGAGGGGGTTTTCAGGGTTTCGACGCATCATGCTGAAGGGGTCTTCACCCCCAATTCTGAAAAATAGTTTAACTTTAAAGCATACTAGATGTAGCTTTTACACAGTAAACGGTCTGGAAGTAGTGTTCTTGTAGCTCGTATTTGCTTCGTCAAATTAGGGATTCTCTGGTTAGCGCTACTCTCTCAGGGCGTCGTACAAATCTGCTTGATTTTATCGCGGAAAATTTGAAACAAATGTCTGCCGTGGTTAAAAACCTCTCAGACAAAAGAGGGAAATCTACCAGCAGATCATCACTATCCTCCAAGAAAACAACATTTCATAACCGCAGCAACGAAGAAGTAGAAGCAACCAAGGCCGAAAGGGATCCAGAGGGGTACCCAAGTGCCAGTCACTTGAAGGAAATGCTGAGAAATCATAGCGAACCACGGCGCCTCCCTTCTCGAGCGCCGTCGGCCGTGACGAAATCTGATTCGTCTGCGCCTACCCGACAACGTCTCAAGAAACAATACCAAAGGTTTCGATAGGATCCCAAAAATTTAATATTTGATCCAGTCAGTTACTTCTCGTAGATAGGCCTATCCGGTCTTCGCCATTAATATTAAGAATATCTTAATGTCAATGGCTATTCATCTGAGAAAACCAAGTTCAGGTATGGATTCAGCATGTGTGTTTACTCCTATAGGCTAAGGTACGTCATATCTACTTTGACGAAATTGGTTGAAACTTCCTGCCTTACTTCTGCCAAACATCCGGTTTCGGCCGAGGTTATCTACTTGTCCGGCGAGAAAATAACTTTCATCTTCAGATTCAACATGTCTCCTTACCCCGAAATTGACTATCTCATTAGCTTTTCTAAAATAATTGTTTGCCCTTAAACTTAGACCCCGCCCCACCCCTGAATGTGTAGCTATGGGGCCCATCTATGAAATTGACCTGTACTTTGACCCAACTGATTTTCACACCAAGTTTCAACAAAATATCTCAACCCCTTCGAGAGTTATCGTGCTGACAGATAGACGGACAAACTTTACGAACTTGTAGGTATCCTATCACTAACGTTTTTGGGGTCCCAAAAAATGGAACTTTGAGATATTAATTTACTCCTTGTCCTTCGTTTTGTCACACTTGCTATCATACCCCTGCGAATCGTGCCGTCTAGTCCGTTTCCTAATCCCATAACAAATCTTGTTCTATATGTGATAGAGCAAAACGTTTTGCACTATCAAATATGGTTCGCAGTCAGCTTGGGCTGAAGGAACATTTAAATCTTGTTCTGTCACTTACTTGGTAATCTTAGTAAGAAGCATCTCATTGAATGTTATTTCGGATTCGTCCAGCCCAGCTACCTCACAAAGGTACTTCAGACCACAGTCGTATGCGTCAACTTCTCTTGCAACCTTGAATAAATAGGGAAAGATAAAAACAAAAGTCAGATAGAGTACACCCCGCACAACATAGTGTTTCTGCTAAGATGTTCTGAGATCGTTGACTACTTATCTTTAAGCTTAGCTATGCTTACACAAGTGCACAAGGCTTAGGATGTTTTTAGCCGCTTTCCATGTCCCTTTCCTTGGGTGATACACTTGGCAAAGTTGTGATGTGTTCTTCAAAACTGTGCTAACTACATTTTCATAATTTTTTGGGCCCAGTTTTGTGTATGCCATCTGCATGAAGAAAGTAGGAACTCAGAAAGTTCAAACTAATCTACCTGTTAGATAATGCTCATGTCGTCATCTAACTCTTAGCACAATTTAACAAAACACCAAATCAGCTATGTTATTTCCAATGGCATAGTTAACTCAGTTTTCAAAAAATGTTCAGTTAGCACAGTTTTGAAGAACACGGTACAATTATAAAACGCGTTCTTCATCGGACCAGTAAGCTCGGGAACAATGATTTTAACCCTAATACGTCACGTAAAGAGAACAAACGTGACAAGCGTGATAATCAGTGTGATGAGGAGATACGATACATTTATAAAGTCTAGAATCTCGAGAACAAGAATGGATGGAAACAATAATGAAGTGGAATTCATTACTATCATAGGTACGACGTGTACTTTACAAAACATCAATCTCGTTATTTGACAGAAGGAATAGGTCAGAAGAAAAAGATGAGAAAACCGGAGGATTTCTTTTGCAGTATTCTGTCATACACAAGATATCTAGCCCGGAGAAGTCTTCTGCCGTACCGGTTTGATAGGAAAAAGGGAAGGAAAAATAAATATTGCAAATGAGGACTACGGTAGCTCCCGTATTGAACAATATGGCTAGGGCTATTGAGGTAGGCGTATGTCATCAGAGCATTCACTCTTTCATGACATTACAATTGTAAGCTTTGTCGACCGCTATGTTTGCGAAATATCCCTTGTGTTCCTTTCTCCTTACTCATTTTGCGAAAATATCAAGAGAGGATGCATGACCTGCAGGGTCGTAACTAGCCTTTTACCTTTGGGTGGGTGGGTGGGGGGGGGGGGACACAAAACGCGGCGATGGTGTACAGTCCACCTAGACGCGGCGATGGTGTACAGTCCACCTAGACACAACATGGAACGATGTAAAACAACTATAATGCAGCAGTTGAGGTTATTTCTGTAATGAAAATCCGTATATTTAAATTCACACCTTCAGCTTTTCTTTTCAGCCTTCGCTAAAAGCGAAACTTCCAACGACTGCGCACGTGACAAATTAAACGAAGTGCCGCAGGCGGTTGTTTTAAATCTGCTTTTCTCTGGCAAAATTTCAATCAACTTCATATAAAACTTTTGAAAATTTTCCGATTTGACCGGATTCTGGCGAACTATATGTCCGGGTAGATAATTACTATCATATATGGATTCAGCATGTCTTGTTACCCCTAAATCGAACATTTAAACAACTTCAAATAAAACTTTTACTTTTAACAACTTTTCTAGTTTTTGACGGATTCCGGACGAACTACTTGTCGGGTAGAAATGATTGTCATACACAGATTCAGCATGTCTTCTTACCCCTAAATCGAACATTTAATCAACTTCAAATAAATCTTTTAATTTTAACAAATTTTCCGGTTTTGGCCGAATCCCGGACGAAGTATAGTTGTCCGGCGAGAAAATAAGTTTCAGATATGGATACAGCATGTGTTCTTATCCCTAGCTCGACTATTTCATAGCTGTTAAAAACAATATGGAAAGACAGGGTTAAAACTGTTCGACTCTTAATTTGAAACCCATCCCCCACCCCTAAATCTCGGGCTACAGGGCTCCTCGACGAACTTGACCTGTACTTTGACCCAATGGATCCTCATACCAAGTTTGAAGAAAATATCTCTACCCCTTCAAGGCTGACACACGGACAGACAATGAACAGACGGGCAATTTTTTACGAAGTCGTAGCCAGTCGTAGGTATCCCTCCACTTACGTTTTGAAATTCCAAAACTGTGGAAATAGCCTGGGATGGTTCCATTTCACATTGAAATTTGAAATCACCCGATTAACTGCGAAACTGGGGTCAGCAATCTGAGCCTCGTTGTTGTTGCAATAGCGCTGCCGTATTGCTGCTGCAGCAGCTTTTGCACAGTATGCGTTTTTGGATTCACTCTCTTCTTGGTTGAAGCGGCCATGCTGCAGCACCTTGCAGGGAAGCACGGACTTGGTCGGTGAGCAAGTCCGTGATTCTCGAGAAGCGCTGCCGTCTTCCTCGGAAGCACTGCAGTGCAAAACCGGATATAGGGAGAGTCAGTTTGGAATCGGCCGAGAAGTGGACCTGCACCATGGTGTTTTTATATTGTAAGTATTTCTCGTCTATGTGGGACAAACCGGTAAAAAACTTCGCAAACCGCAAATGCGATCGATAGGCCATATGGCTCTTGAACCGAAGACTGCAAGTGCCATATGGCCTGAATAGGCGCGGTAAGAGGCGCAGAAAAACAAGCATCAAACTTACCTTTAGTACAGAATCTCGTTCAAGCTGCGATGAGAGCTGCAGCAGTTGCGTATCCGTGCTCCTCTTGCTCTTACCAATAATGCTGGGCAAATTCGCTCCTTTAATTGGAATTATTCCAAATTCGCCCGCAATCAGGGTCAGAATCAGAAAGATCGACAACACCAATCCCTGCGTAGTCGAGAGTTGGGCGAACAATCCCGTCGGGCCAGGATTGATATTTGAAATGGAAGAGAAAGTGACCTGGACAACTAAAAGTAACACGAAGCAAAATATTAGTTTCATTTCGACGCTGACTAGAACAACTAGATGTTTTTGCTGAGATTAGAACATCATAGAAGACCAAAAGTAGGCCGAATACGTGAGGGAATTTGGAATGACGGATGAGGTAGTGATTCGGACGCATGCGTAGTGAATTTGAATTTTGGCGGGTTGAGAAAATGTCGGTTTAAGGTGGACTAATAAATTAAGATGAGTCTGGTTGTAATTAAAACCTACATGTTCTGAATTTGAATTTTGGCGGCTTGAGAAAATGTTGATTCATGCTGATTAGTAATTTTCAACTCGGGAATAAGGCTACTTAATGGCAAGTACAGCTCAGAATTTTGGACAATAAAGAAAGAAATAACTAGAAAACGGAGCACAGTTTAGTTCTTTCCCAGTGCTTTCCTCATTCAGTTAGATCATGTGGGCGGTTTGTGAAGTTTTTGCGCATTTCTTTCCTATTGTCGTTTGAGCGACGTACCCCGCCATTGCATATGGAAAGACCGGGTTGTCGGGGTTTCGCCGCATCATGGTGAAGGGGTCTTCACCTCCAAGTCAGAATTATTTTTAGAAAATTTCATATTTTATGGCCTCAAGGCTGCCTCAAAGCGTAGTGACGGGTGACCTATAGGTACGACTTCATAAAGTTTGTCCATCCACCTGACCTTCTGTCTGTTGGTTAGCACGATAGCTGTCTAAGAAGCTCCGGTGTTTTCTTCAAACTTGGACTATGGCCGGGTCCTTGAAAGGTCAAAGTTAGGCCCTGGAGCCCTGCATTTGTGGGTTTGGGGTCTTGGGACTGCACGGTGAAAAGTCGTGCTGAATCCGATTCTGAACTTTGTCTTCTTGCCGGACAACTATTTCGTCCGGAATCTTGCAAAAATCATAGACGCAGAGAAGTATTTTTATTCTGAAGCCGGTTCACACCGGATCGAGAAAAACCAGGAAGGGAAGGGAAAGCGAGAAAAGTAGGAAGGCATACTAAAACCCAGGAAGGGCATACTAAAACGAGGAAGGCTGTCGCCAAAATCCGCCGCACCGTTCCCTTCTTCTGTTTAGTATTCTTCGAGGGGTCGGCAACTTCTCACATTCAATGTTCACCATCGCTTCTTCGTTTTAGTATCCCGACATGGGTAGGCATTAAGTTCAATGAGGGGTCAGCAACTATACAAATTGTAATTCACCTCTTCATTTCTCGTTATAACGGTAGGTCAGGGAGTTTGAAAAGTTGCCGACCCCTCGAGTTTGAAAAGTTGCCGACCCCTAGAAGAATACTAAACAGAGAAAGGGAACGGTGCAGCTTTCCAATTCTGAATTCTGGCGACAGCCTTCCTGGTTTTAGTGTGCCCTTCCTCGTTTTAGTATGCCCTTCCTGGTTTTAGTAGGCCTTCCTACTTTTCTCGCGTTCCCTTCCCTTCCTGGTTTTAGTCGATCCCGGTTCACACGTGCAAAGCTATTTTTATGTGTTTACAAATACGAGGGTTGGCTTATAGGGAGGTTAGATAGTATTTTATAACTATAAAGAATTGTGCTTGGTTGGGTGGAGTTGTGGGCAAGGTACACTGTGAAATATTTTTTGATAGTAGTATTCGCGCGTGTTCGCGGCAGGCGTCGGGCGAAGGCTTAAATGGAATTTTGTATGGTTTTGTCGAGCGTCGAGATTCGTCGGCACATCGAGTTCTTTTTATACGCAAGTCACAAAATCCTGCAAACATGTGTCTGGCAAAGCACAGAAGAAACAGAATTCGGCATGCTTTTTGTCGGGCCTCGGTATTCTCCACGGCATATCAGGTTATTTTTATACATAAGGAATACAGAAGAAATAAAATTTGTACGCTTTTGTCGGGCAACGTCGACCCGTGGGGCAACGTCGACTCGTCGACTCGACCTCGGGTTCTTTTTATAAGAAAGAAATAAAAACGTGCAAATATTCGTTGGGCAAAACGCAGAAGAAGTCAAATTCTGCATGCTTTTGTCGGGCCTCGGTATTGGCGTCGGCACATCGGGTTATTTTTATACATAAGGAATACAGAGAAACACAATTTTGTATGCTTTTGGTGGCGTCGGTTGAGTCGTCGGCACATCGGATTCTATCTATGTGTAAGAAATCAGATTCCGCAAACTTTGTCGGGCACATCCACAGTCTCGTCGGCACAGCGTGCTATTTTTACACGTTAGAAATCAACTTCTGTACAGTCCAGTCGGGCAAAACACAGAAGAAATCAAATGCTGTATCTTTTTTTCGGGCGTCGGTACTCTGGTCGGCTCATCGGGTTCTTTTTACATGTAAGAAATTAAATTCTGTAGAGGTTTATTGGGCGCGTATTGGAAGTTCGTTGGCACATCGGCTTCTATTTCCATGCACGAATGGAAATAGAAGTCTTGCCGGGCAAAACACAGAAGAAATCGACTTCTGAACACTTTTCTCGGGTGTCGGTATTTTTTCGGCACATCGGGTTAAATTATTTTTTATACGTAAGAATCATTCCATATGAGGGGCGCAAATTTTTACGGAAAAAATACAGATTTAAAAATTTTCGCATGCGGCGCTTAGCTCAACTTATTCTGGGTACAATCGTTGGAAGCTTCGCTTTTTGGCGAATGTTAAAGCGGAAAGGCAAATGTGTGAATTTAAATATGCGGATTTACATTAAAGGAACAATCTGAACTGATGCATTATAATTAGTTTTACAAAAAGTTTCGCCTGCGGCGCATTTTGTAGTATTCTCTGTTTGGAAGATCGGTGTTCGATCTGGTTGGTGTTTTAAGATTGACATTCTTGGGGGTTTTAAACACGTTAAAAGCTGCAACTTGTATGGTAGCTAGAGCGAAATGTTTCTTTAAGAGAGGCAAATTAAAAAAATTTCGCCTGTGGCACTTACTTTAACTTGTTCTTGGTACAGACGTTTTAAGCTTCGCTTTGCAGCAAAAGCTGAAATGAAATGCCGAATATGTGCACTTTAACAGACGAAATTACGTTAAAGGAATAACCACAACTGATACATTACAATTAGTTTTACACACACTTTAGCCTGAGCGCATTTTGTAAAATTCTACATTTGGAAGATGGGTGTTTTGTTTACGTGGTGTTTTAGGATTCACGTTCTGGGGTATTCGAAGCACATTAAAAGCTAGAACTTGTATGGTAGCTAGAGCCAAATGTTTCCGGAGAAAAGGCAGATTTAAAAGATTTTGCCTGTGACACTTACTCTAACTCGTTCTGGGTACAGGCGTTGGAAGCTTCGCTTTTTAGAGAAAGCTGAAATGAAAAGCAGGATATGTGAACTTTAGCATACGAAATTACATTAAAGGAATAATCTTAACTGATGCATTACAGTTACTTTTAAGCCGGTTTCATTAAGATCCTATCACCCAGTCGTAAGTTAAAAATACCTCCTTTTTCATAATTCTTTTCGGATTTCCCCTCCCTCCACTCCCCCCCCCCCCCGATGGTCGGATCGGAGAAGTGACATTTCTAATTTGATCTGGTCCAGTCCCTTATACGCCTGCCAAGTTTCATCGTCCTAGCTTATGTGGAAGTGCCCGAACTAGCAAAACTGGAACCGACAGACCGACTGACGGACAGATATTGCGATCGCTATATTGCACTTGGCCGAAAGGCAAGTGCCGTAATAATTGACAACACCAATCCCTGCGTAGTCGAACGATGGGCGAACAACCCATTCGGGCGCACGGTCGATATATGAGATGGACGAAAAAGTGGATTGAGCAGTTAAAATTATCACGAAATAGAATTCTAGCTTCAACTAGGTGCCTTTTCCACAAACTGGAACAGAAAATCATAAGTAGACTGAATACGTGATGGGTTTTCTAAAGATGGGTACTTCCTGTGTGAGGAATTTCAACTTTATCGAGGTAATGTCGGTTTAAGGTAAGTAGACCATATCAAGCCATTGACATCCAAGTTGATCAAAGCTTCCAACTTTGACTGACAAAAACCTACCTTCTCCTGTGGAATCACCGTCAATACCAGCCAAGATTTCAGGAACGAAATTTTCTTGTAATATATGACAACCAGTTTCAAGTAAGAACATAAATAAAATGTTTATTTAAATTATGTTAAATTAAGATTAGATTGTACCATGTGTTTTCCTTTTCCTATCTCCACTATGGCCTTTTGTGTAAAGACGGGTACTGATTTAACAAGAGCTAAGAGCTCATATGGCACTTGTTAAGAGTAAGTGGTACTAGAAAGTAGAAGAGAACTTCACAAAACAACCCGCTATCCAAAATTGCAGTTCGGACCTAGAATTAGGATGTCTAGTTTCACTCAAGTCTGAAAATTTCCGACATCGCCTCCAAGCCATCGCCAACCTTCCAAGTTTCAACCCAAGAAATCCATTCGCTATGTCCCTAGACGTGCCCAAGATTTCCGGTACCCCCTTCCAACCCCCCCATACACCGCGACCGAATCTGGTCCGGGCTCCTAACTGATCATCTGAAGCATTTTCTCTTACCACCTATCGTTCACTCGAATCTGAGCATTTTCTGGAGAAATTCCGGTAAATCTCCCCCCCCCCCCCCACTGTGGTCAGGTCCTGTTCGAACCTTAAAATATGTCATCTATAAGGCATATGATCTCTGTACCTTTCAAGTTTCATTCAAATCACCTACCCTTATGCGAGCCACAAAATTTCCGGGACTCCCCTTCCAGCTCCGCCCACCGTGGCCGAATACGACTCGGAAACATAAATGTCGCATCTCTGACTTATCCTGGTCAGGTCCATCAAGTTCAAGTCGAAGCAAAGCCTATCTGCAAATATCCGAGTCCCGCTCCCCTACCACCTACTTTGGCCGGATCCCGTCCGGACGCCAAATAACAAATCAAGGTCGCATAAGCTCGACAGTGTCCAATTTGCATGCTGTTTTGTCTATCCGTTCGGTTTTTGTGCATGTCAAATCTTTTCGCAACCCTCATGACGGTCAGATCGGGGAAACGACTATTCTCAAGTCAGTCTGTTCGGGTCCCTGATATGTCTTCCAAGTTGTATCTTCTTAGAACATCAGGAACTTCCGAACCTGCGGGATCGCCAGAATTAAGCCCCCCCCCCACCCCAAACTCCCCCACAGTGTCCGAATCTGGTCCGGTTATGTCAACAATGTAGATAGGATTTGCGCTTGTTCTTCCCACCAAGCTTCATCCCGATCGCTCCACTTAAGCGTTTCCCAGGATTTCCGGTCCCCCCCCCTCTGGCTCCTGCTAAAGTCACCGAATCCGATCCAGGTTTGAACTGGGTCGTCTGAGACTCCGCGTCTTTCCAAATCCCAAGTTTCATTAAGATCCGATCACCCGTTGGTACGTTATAAGTACCTCAAGATTCCGGATTCCCCCCTCCTCCCTGGACCTGGCATGGAACATCTGAGACGATATCTCTTTCCACATGCCAAGTTTCATTAAAATCCAATCTCCCATTCAAAAACTGCCCGTGCCACTAGATTGCGGATTCCCAATCCCCCAACTCCTCCCACGATGGTCGGATCGAGGAAACGACTACAGTCAAGTCAATCTGTTCGGGTCCCTAACACGCCTACCAATTTTCATCGTCATTACACATCAGGAAGTACCGAACTCGCACGATCACTAGAAATCAGGAGCATTCCTACTCCCCCATAGTGACCGAATTCCGTAATATTATATCAATGACGTATCTAGAACTTGTGCTTGTTCTTCCCACCAAGTTTCATCCCGGTCCCTTCACTCTAAGCGTTTCCAAAGATTTCCGTTTCCCTCCTCCACCTCCTCCCAGTGTCACCAGTTCCGGTCCAGATTTACAATGGGACATCTGAGGCACGAGGTCTTTCTAAATATCAAGTTTCATTTAAATTCAAGAACCCGTTCAATGCTGAGCTTTGAGCTTGTCACTATATTCCGGATTCCCCATCCCTAGACTTCCCCACGTTGGTCGGATCGGGGAAACGACATTCTCAAGTCAATCTATTCGGGTACCTGAAAAACCTGCCAAGCTTCATCGTCCTAGCAGAGCAGGAAGTACCGAACTCGTGAGATCAATAGAAACTCGGACCCCCCCCCCCCAAACTCTCACACAATGACCAGATTCGTTCCTTTTATGTCATTCACGTATGAAGGAGTTGTGCTTGTTCTTCCTACCAAGTTTCATCCCGAACCCTCCACCCTAACCGTTTCCCAAGATTTCCGGTTCCCCCCTCCGACTCCCCCCAATATCACCGGATCCTATCCGGACTTAAAATGGGGCGTCTGAGACACGAGGTCTTTCCATATATCATGTTTCATTAAGATCCGATCACCCGTTCGCAAGTTAATAATACCTCACTTGCGGATTCCCCCTCCCTCATCCTCCGGATGGTCGGATCGGGGAAACAACTATTCTCAAGTCAACCTGTCAGGGTTCCTTACACGCCTGCCAAGTTTGATCGTCCTAGCACACCAGGGAGTACCGAAATCGCGGGATCACTAGAAATTAGGATCCCCCCCCCCCCAACTCCCCCACAGTGAACGGATCCGGTCTGGTTATGTCAGTCACGTATCTAGGGCTTGTGCTTGTTCTTTCCACGAAGTTTTATTCCGATCTTTTCACTCCAAGCGTTTCCCAAGATTTCCGGTTCCCAACTCCAACTCCCCCCAATGTCACCGGATCCGGTCTGGATTTACAGTGGGATGTCTGAGATACGAGGTACTTCTATATATCATGCTTCATTGAGATCCGATCATCCGTTCGTAATGTAGAAATACCTAACTTTTCCGGATTCCGCCTCCCTCCCCCCCCCCCAGATGCTTGAATCTGGAAAACAACTATTCTCAAGTCAATCTGTTCGGGTCCCTGACATGCCTGCCAATTTTAATCGCCCTAGCACATCAGGAAGCACCGAAATCGCGGGATCACTAGAAACTCGGACCCCCCCCCCCCCACATCCCCGAAGTGAGCGGATCCGGTCCGGTTATGTCAATCACATATCTACGACTTGTGCTTGTTCTTTTCACCAAGTTTCATCCCGATCTCTCCACTCTAAGCATTTTCCAAGATTTCCGTTTCCCCCCTCCAACTCCCCCCAACGTTACCGGATCCGGTCTGGATTTAAAATGGGAGATCTGAGACACAAGGTCGTTCCATATATCAAGTTTCATTAAGATCCGACCCCCCGTTCGAAAGTTAAAAATACTTCATTTTTCCTAATTTTTCCTGATTCCCCCTCCCTCCACCCCCCCCCCAGATGGTCGGATCGGTGAAGTGACTATTTATAATTTAATCTAGTCCGGTCCCTGATACGCCTGCCAACTTTCATCGTTCTAGCTTATCTGGAAGTGCCCGAACTAGCAAAACCGGGACAGACAGACCGACTGATTGAACGACAGACCGACATCGGACTGAAATTGCGATCGCTATATGGCACTTGGCCTTAGGGCAAGTGCCATAAAAAGCAAAGAAGACACTGAAATCTTATCAATCAAGCAATTTATTTAATTCGTGATATTGCAAATTACATATTAAAATTAAACTAAAACAGGACTATTCTTTGCTAAATATATAGGTACAATCATTTCATCCATTCGGTGGCTCGGGGCAATACCACAGTCGACGGAAAAGGCGGTAGAAATGACCGGAACGGCATTCTCGCGAATTGCCTTTAAAAGTGGATTTTCGGACCTTGCAACAAAACTTACTAACGCTTTCCGTCTCGTAACATCAAAAGATACAATTTCATTTTCTAAAAAACATTTGTTTTTTCATGTTTTTTCTGTGTCGGTGAATTTTCGGTGAATTTTCACCGACACAGTACAAAATTTAAAATTACAAATTAAGTGGTTCGCACGCGCGCAAAGACCCGATACTGACTCGAAATTACTGCATCGTCATACATGTCAGCATCTAAAAACCTGTGTACCCTCTTCAAAAAAAAATCATCAAGTAGAACAGCCGGAAATATCAGGGACTTAAAACGTTTCGGGATAGAAACCATGTAACTGCACTTCGCAGAATTGAAAATAATGTCGTGCGTCGCTGCATAATTTGCGCAAATCTTCAACAGGAGATTTAAGGCCTTCGCCGACGGCGCCATTAGGACCATGTCGTCCGCGTAAGCTATCGAGTAAAAAAACACACCAGAACTGGCCCTCCATTGATTGTTTACAAAGGTCATCTCTAAAAACATTAAATAAAAGAGGTGAAATAATTCCCCCTTGTTTAATTTCCATTAGCAGCATGAAAAGGAGCAGACATATTTGACCCCCACTTCACAAGAAAATCCTGTTGAACATTCCAATTTGAAAGGAAATCAACCAGTAGCTTTGGCATACCCAGTTTTCGTAACTTAAAAAAAAAAAAAAAAAAATCGTGATTAACACGGTCAAAAGCTTTACGTCTAAAACACAAGTGAAAACAGGACTTCCCGAGTCCCAGATAGTAACACATAGTTTGCTTAATACAAAAATCGGTGCATGTTTTAAACCAAACTGGTTAATTGATGTCTTTAAAAACTCAATAGAATTTTAACAATAATCGCTCGAGCACCTTCGAAAAAAAACCAGTTGTAACAGCAATGGGGCGGTAATTATCAATAAATGCGAGGTCCCAGCACCTGCTCTTTAACAGAGGTATGATCGTAACCTTCACCAGGTCTGGTGAAAGACAACTGTGAGCGAATGCGTAGGGAAAGTATACTGAACAGCGTACAGGCGCTGTCGGTTACTATGCTTCAAATGCTCGGCAGACAGACCGTCATCGCCGGCTGCTTTGTTCGTTTTCAGTTCCTTCGTCATCACTTCATCAATTTCATTACCCGTAAAACTAATTCTATTAACTTCGCAGTCGCAGTCATTAGCACAGCTAACTAATGCGAATCACTGGGGACTGAATACTCTATATGACCAAGTCCAAAACACGCCAGTGATCCTCAGGAAGAAGGGAGTAAGCGTGTCCGTAGGACTCAAACTCAACGACTCAAATCCTGTGTCAATCAAATCACCGCGATCTTTGGGAGCAGCTGTGACACCACTTCTGCCTTTCTTCCGCTAGCTAACCGGAGAGGCCGGAGATTTTGCATCGGCAAAGAGAGATAGTCATCAAGAGTATTGAGCAAGTCACTAAAGTGGAAATGCCATCTTACCGCAATGTTGGACTCTCCAACCTGCCCATCCAAAGTGGACGCTATCGCATTCGGGACACTACTGACGGTTCGAAAGGTCGACCACAGATTCTTAGGAGCAAAGGTAAGCTTCAGCCATCTTGTCCGCGATGTGCTAGCGCGTTTCACTAGCATACTACTGTATAAACTGCCGATATTCGGTTTACCAAGTGCTCGCCACATAAGGTAATTGGAACGGTATTCAGCGTGCACTAATTTTGCTTCAGAATTCAATCCCGGGACAGTTTTGTACGCTCTATTTGAGCCCGAAGAACTGCTACAGCCTTCTGCCGCAATAGAGAGTGACGACAGAATTGACCATATAGGCTATTTACCTGGACCCGATGATTTGCGCTGCTGCAGTGAACTTCCTGGCACTCAACTGCATCCTCGGGAATACTGATATCAGATAGTAACCTTTCTGAGAGGGAGTGGTGCGGATTCAAACATATTGTCGATCCCCTGCCCGATGCAAATGAGCGGAGGGTAGAGCTATGCGGAACGTCATGATTCGTTACCTCCACGAACAGCTATATCGCAGTAGAGCCCCGGAGAAGAAATTTCCTGACGAATACTGTCTGAGTCGTCATTAACAACCGAATGGTTGTCTATCATTGTGACATCATCTGTGACGCGCTGCAGAGCGGGTCCTCCAGGCCCGCTACAGTTTTCTCTGGAATGCGCAGCGGCGAATAGGGAAGCACCAACTAAAAGCTCAACAAGTACCTCTAGCTCCGCTCAGTTCTGTCGTGAGATCCATAGTCGCTGAATGGGACCAAAGACGGAGGTTCTACTGAATTATTTGTTCTTTGTGTAATGAATCATAATTCGCACTCACCGATTCACTATTTTCGATGTGCAGTATGCTCCCAACGAATTCTCGCGTATCATGCTATTAATGCGTAAAATCGATTATTTAAATTTGCCAAGTTTCTGCTAGAACTCAAACTGCAGGCGATGCCACCAAAAAGAAGAAAAAGCAACACATCCTCTTGGACTGCCCGTCAAACGCCGTTGAAAATCAAAGACTCTCAGTAATCTGCCGAAAGCTAAAACTACCTTGAAACTTGCAACAAATCGCCGAAGCCCCCCCCCCCCCCACTCCCGATACGAAAAGAAGTGACGATATACAAACAGATGATCAAAATCATTCCATCGCACAACGTTCAACAGTGATCAGACGAGAAGAAGAACAGAAAGGTAGAAAGGGATAGGCTCCAAGCCAGACCCAAAGCCAATCTGTAGTTGAAGGAAGGAAGGAAGTCAGTGCGTCGTGGGAAAGGGTTAAAACAGTCAAAGCCGTGGAAGCAGAGCTTCGTTTTACAGTGTTCAGATATTTCTGACTGTTGGAACGTAAACAGTAAATAGTGCTAGGCTTTAACAGAAAGAGCTTCTTTAATTAGGGTGATAACTTTTTAGCCTTGAGTTCACTTGCTAGGTTTGTTTGTATGTGGATAAAAGTTGGATTATATCAAAGAGCTACGGCCGTGAGTTCTTTTCCTGTCAGACACAACTTCTGAGATGTTATGAGATTGGTCGTAACTTTAACTGGAACGTTCTGAATGTCAGTTTTGAGCCTGGCTGAAGAAATATTCTGGCTTTCAATTTTGGAACAGCTTTTTATTCGAGCTTGGCGCGCATTACGTTTAAAGCAGGCTCGATCTGGTTTTCAGAAACAGGTTTCATTGTGTAACAAAGGCTGAACACAGGCTCACTGAAAATGCAAATACAATGGTATCTGATTCAACGGTCTAGAGTCGGTTTTGCCTTTATCTTGGTATCTGATATTCGGATAACATGTCATAATCGGCATACTAAGTCCCACAGGTAATTGAATTAAGATAATCATCACACATAAAGTTAGATTGATATCTTCTCTGGAGGTGGATATGACTTCATAGCATCCTCTTCGGAGGTTGATATGAAGTCATATCCACAGCTAACTTTCCGTGTGAAGATTATCGTAATACAAGCAACCGTGGGTTGCTTGTATGATATGATGATATGCATTACATACCTGTTCGAGAAAAGTTATTAACCATTTATGCCATACAAACTCAATACTGGATGATAGATGGTTAAAATTCCCTTTAACCGTTCCTAACATTTATTACAAATAATAAACCCAGCAACTCCCCAAATCGACTTACCCGAAAGGGAGTTCCTTTTGATGACGGTGATGATAATTGAAGCATTCCCCGTCCAGAGCGAGAATACGGGGAGTGAGTCCCGATAGTCCGACCGCCAGCTCGTCAAAAGACGCTTAGTTTCGAAAACACCCGACCCAAAAGGTACAGTCAGTCTGACGATACCATTTTGTAGGCCAAAAAATCCTGATTCAGAATATGCTTGGAACGGTGGTATCCGACGCTGGCTTAACTCCTAAAAACACTTTTTTGTTTTTGTTTATACTTGCTTGATGGAAGTGTTAGACCCCTTCTCGAAAAGTACCTATTTTAGTTGAGAATTGCTCAACAGATAGTGCGCACAAGCAAGAATCGCCGCTAATTAGTTAACCCACTCTACAGAGAAGCACGGAAGAGGAGATAAAATTGCGAAACAAACATGACAGTAAAAGCAACTAAAGATCAGACTTTCTTGCTACTTACTCAGAGAACACCGTAAAGGGCAAAATATTTGATTTCTGACTATTAACAGGGGAAATAATGTAGCTGAACTTGGCATGGTAATACGATGATTTTTACCCATGGTTGCAGCCAGGCCTGTATCCAGGAATTTATTTCGGGGGGGGGGGGGTCGCCTGCTGGTCGGACAAAAAAGTACAAAAAACACATAGATCAGAGGTAAAAGCCTATACAAACTATGATTTTTGTATGTTTCGGGGGGGGGGGGGGTCAACCCCCCCCCCTGGAAACGGCCTTGGTTGCAGCTCAGTCTGTCTGGTGTGTTTATTATGTGAACAGTTACTTAAATGTGAACAATGCAGGTTTGTGGTCAATGGTAGAATGTGTAGCAAATGGTACTAAAGAATCTGATGTGACGACGAATGGACGTTAATTAACCTGTTGTACCGACAAGACTTGAACTTCTCGGGTGCACCCGACGAAGTTTGCACAATTTAATTTCTTACGTACCGGAGGGGTACAAGACCTCGTTTTTACACTACCTCGATTGTTGCCGCGAAAATGTTCGTATGGGGGGCAGGTGCTCTGTCGACTCGGATGAAGAATAGGGAATTTGATTGTGTGAAGCAACGTTGGCAAAGTTTGAGATTTGTGTGTCCCATTCAACTCGTCTTTTTGTGCTTTAGATATTTCGTGCGACATTTCAATACACGACCATATTATTTGAACCAGTTGTAATTACTGTAGTTGTTGATTCATTCAAAACTTAGGTTATTAAGCAACAGACTCGCATCACATCCTTAATCAACGAGTGTCTATTCCTGGCACACGGAATCAGCGGGTTCAATTTGGTTAAAATAACTTTTCTGACGACAGTAGACCACTATATCAGATGATGGCACTCGTTTCTGAGGAGGAGAGTAACTTATCAGATTTCAGGTCTACTTATTTGTTAACGGTATATTCATAATCAACGGGTTCGATTTGGTTGTAATCCATTTTTCAACCACTGTGTTTGATAGCTATACTCATTATTGAGAAGAAATAATGGAATAGCATCAGGCTTCATTTCTACTTTAAGCCACCTATTCCGGAATTTATTATCGGTATATTCGGAATCAGCGGGTTCGATTTGTTCGGAATCCATTTTTCAACCTACTGTGTTTGAGAGTGATACTTCTTATATAGAGGAAATAATGGAACAGCATCGAGCTTCATTTCTACTTTAAGCCATCGTTTCCGGAACCAGTTCCCGGCATATTCGGAATCAGCGTATTCGATTTGGTCGGAATCCACTTTTAAACCTACTGTACCGTTTGGGTTAGGGGGGTGTCATATTTTCAGGACCTGGCGGTCGGACTACGAACAAAATCCTCGGGGAATGGCGAGAATGCCCCTGATAGTTTTAGAAGACGTGGGTGAATGGGATTTGAAGGGTTCTCCGCATGGCTTTATCGAGTTTAAGCTTTGGACTGTAAAAGGAAAATAGGCTGACAACTTTACGGGTCTTTGCTCTTTTAGAAGAGGAATGAGGAAAAATTAATCAAAATATCTGCAAGGATTACCACCAGGTCCGTATCCAGGAACATATTCCGGGGGGGGGGGGCTTACCCGGGGGTCGGAGCTTGTCAGTACCAAAAAGCACAAAAAGGATATAGATCAGAGGTTAAACCTATAAAAAAAACGATTGTTTTTGTATGTTTCACAGGGGGGGGGGGGGGGGGGGGGGGGGAGGTCGCACCCACCCCAGATACGGCACGGATTACCACCGTGGAATTTGAGTTCTTATGTCAACTGCGACGCTGCAACTGTTCCGGTGATGTAATAAAAACAGTGCCACAAAGAGCGTATCCCACCCTTCTAACAATAGGAACTATTGGCTACTATTTTCGTTCCAAACTCGGAAAAAGTTACTCCGCTGACCGGTCCAACCTTCTCGAAATAGTAACTAACAGCAACTATTTGCTTACCATGCTCGGGAGCATAGTAAGCGTGGTAACTACGAATCTCTGTATCGTGATTGCTCGGATTAGCCCGTGGCATGATATTTTGTCGAAAAGAAAATAGAACAATGCGTTCCAGCCTTGACGCCAAGAAGCCAAAATTCATGACGTCATACGTAGTAACTACGGTAAGTATATGTCACACAACGTCGGGCCCGGTCAGTACTTAGATGGGTGAGCGCTTGGGAACACCGGAAAATATCCCTCCCCCCCCCCCCAACCCCCTTGCCTAGTAGGCTGTACGTCAACTAGCTTTATGTTCAGTGATGAAGTGATTTTAAGCTAGTACTGAATTATTGTGTATTAATTATTTATTTTTGTTGCTTCTTGATCTTTCTCGTACCTTTTCTCTTGTACGGACATACGATTATCAATAATGACGTTTTCTAATTTAAACAAATCACTACTTCGTATTAGTATAGGCCTACGCTGATTGTATTCGAAAGGATAATCATAAAAGATGTTTAGCGGGCTTCTTATCTTCTTGGTGAGGGTCCTCTTAAGGCTCAAGCCGCTCTAACTGAAAAATGAACTTGTTGAAAATGAACCGGTTCCCCCCTCCACCCCCTCCTCATTCATCGGATCCACCGGTCCGGACTTGAAAGGGACATCTGATACAAAAGTTCCAATTCTATTAAAAAAAGAAAAGTTACACAAATGCTTAAAGGAGGCCTTGACGCTTCAAATCCTCATAGGTCTTCTTGTTGACAACATTTCCGAGCGAATCTTCAAATTCCTCCTCTTCTCCCTGCCATCTTTCGGCAGATTTTTGCGTCTTCAGCTTGGCCCACAGATTAACGGCGTCCTCAATTCGAGTGACGTTGGCAAAATGTGCCGTATTGGGGATTCCAAGACACCGCATGCCATGTGCATGACGCCACTCGGCAAAGTGCCGCTGGAATGCCTTTGGCCCTTTGTATGTGAAGTTGCCACAGATTTCACAACTATAGCTAATGTTGAGGCCGTGAAGCTTGTAGAGCCAATATGGAATGGGCTGGAAAAGAAATCGCTCGCTCAATAAACTTATTTCCATAAATGACCCATGATTGGATGTCATTTAATTTACTTCATTTAGTTTCGATTCAATCAGGTTTAGTCAATCAATTTGAATATGGCAGTTTGAAAGCAGACCTCGCACTATTTACTAAGTACCGGTAAGTAAGTAATTTATTTATAACCGCCATTCTGAAAAAGCGGAGCAAATGAAAGAAAAACAAATAAACACAAAGAAAAAGACACTCAATTTTCAATCTTGTTTATGTTCCAATATTCAAACTATCCGAGTCTTGTAAAACTAAGCTCTGCTTTTAACAAATTATCCACTGCTTTGGCTGTTTTAAGCCTTTTCGTAGACCCACTGACTTCAAGCGAAAACTTGGCAAAATTCAGAAAACCGTACCAATTATTTTCCTCGGTTCCCGTTAGACAGTGCTGACAAGGTTACTTTTTTAAACTCGTGCAGAGAGCGAAAGCCGAGTACTTGGATGGTATTTTGACTTCGACATTCAGGGAAGGGGAGGGGCTTAGAATCTCCGGTGAGACTGGTTGGAAGATTGGTATACCGGAAAAGGACATGGTGAATCAAGAAATACTATTTGTTTTCGGCTCAGATGGATACTCGGGTTGGAATATGAATCTATTTATCTGATAATTTGGTCAGCGATAAGTATTACCTAATGGATCTGGTTATGGGATTGACTAGGGTGATATTAAATGGTTACGTGAGATAGAACTTAAAGGACATGTCTTACCTATAATACTAACGCAACCTACTTCCATAATCACTCCATATATTTCTAAACTCGGAGACCCCAGTTTCGTACGGTACATTCTAACCCTTCTAACAAAACTCACTTGCCATGTATTTTCTCACTTGCCGTGTTTTGCTACCTTCGATGTGTATCACGCTGTCAAGGGTTGTCTGCTAGAAGTTTTTCCATCAGAAAACCCGGTTATGTAAATTGTTTCCCATGTTCGCTATAAGTCAACGGGTCTCGGAAAAGGCTTAAAACAGCCAAAACCGTGGGTTATTTATTGAAATCACAGCCTAGTTTTAAAGTATTCAAATATTTTAAAATACTGTGAGTTGAAGAGTGAATAGTGCGAGGGGTCCTTTAAAACAAAATAGTGTGAAAGAAATTGACGTTTACATTGTGGATGGTTTCTTGCTTCAGAATAAGAACAGGAAGAATGACAATGGTTAGCCAACTATGTTTGCGTGAAAGATATCTGTAATGCCAGGGCCGTTTTAGGTGGGAACGGGTAATTCATCGTTATTCAGTACTTAAAATAGACAAAACCGTGGGTTATTTTGTTCAAAGCAAAGCCTATTTTTAAAGTATTCAAATATATTAAAATACTGTACGTTCAAGAGTAAATAGTTCGAGGGATCCTTTAACATATATGTTCCACAAGTACAAGTCTGTTTTATACTTGCGCAAGTTCCATCTTCACATAACTATCCCGTGACATGGGGATATGAACCGTTTAGACAAATTTGGCTCGAGCGAGATCACTGTTCCTGTAGCCCGTTACTAACTGTTGACTGTAGTGGTTTGCAAACTATGTTCACAATTGGTGAGATCGGCGGAGTGTGAAGCTGAAGGTTACGGTTTCAAAACCAGCTTGAGGGGAATTTTGTTTCTCAGTTCACTCCTACTAGTAAGGATGTAAGTAAGTAGGCTAAGTAATTTATTTTTCACCCGGCATTTTGGAAAGCGGAATATAGGAAATAAAACAAAGAAACAAAACTAAAAAACATAATAAAACACAATTTTTAATCTTCAGCCAGGAGACAGGGTAGAAGGTTATGCGATGGTAGCGACACTATCGTCGACGATTTTCGGTAGAGATAAGGAGACTTAGGAAAGGCTTCCATCCTGAACTTGGAACTTACCCGTTAGCGTGCGGTTGTGGCATACAATTTTGAGAGATGGAGCAGGTGCCTTGCATATTTAAAGTAGCACGATCATACTTTTTTCAGTTCCTTCATTCGCAGAACGTGCGTCACGCAAGAGCGAAATAAAAGAGAAGGATCGCAGAAAGAAAACCACCCATAAACTCGACGGATCGTTACCTGAAATCTTTTGTACCTTATTTTACCCAAAATTTTTTCAAGTTGTACGTGTAGATGAATGTCTACTTATGTAATTGTCATGTTATTTGCGTGAATGACGATCCAGTGCTAGCGTGTATAATATAATCTATTAAGGAAATAAAGTACATTATAAAGTGGTGTATAAGTTTCCTAAAGCTTTCCGACTGTAGCATCCTCCCCCCCCCCCCGTTAGAAACGATGCGAACATACAATAAATTTACATGCGTCTTGAACTACTGAAGAGCAAGTTTTTGACAGTGTAGATCTGAAGATTAAACCAAGCCATCGTAGCGAGTAGGTTGAGCTAATGAAGGAAGAACCAAGAGAAATCGCGGCATCGGATGTATTTGAAACGTTTGACGAATGGTTGAAATGCAGGTATTCACATTTTGAGAGGTTGACTTCGAGTCTTATTTTGAGAAGTTTTGATGACAACTTCGTGCTACTTTTGGTGGGCACTGTCTAGGGAACCGGGAGCCACACTTTATGCCCTACGGGCTACGGAACCGGTAGTTATCACGGAAATTAAACCATATGAGCTGCGATTCCGGGACCTGATGTCATTGACTAACGGAAACTTGTATGTGCTGGCTCCCGTTCCGGTACTAAGTGGAAATAGTTCACGGAAACTTCATCGCACCAGCTTCTCGTCCGGTAGTCCCACGGAATTGTGTACTCAGAAGCTAGGGAGCCAGTAGTTGATATGTGGAATATAGAACTCACGGAATAGTTTGGATGACAGCTAGGATGCCGGGATTTTCACTGACTTAGAGGAAATAACATGGGAAAAAATCCACTAGTGGAACCCATATTGAGAGCTAAGGTGCCGGTAGCAACAACTATTGGAGTGATGAATGAATGAATGATGTATTTAATTCAGCCAAAAAAGCCGTAATCTAACAAAAAATAAATAATAAATAAGGAAAAATATTTGGTTGAAAATGGCCAGCTCACGGACGCAGATGGCTATTAGCGATATAAACTACCGGAACACAAGCTCCAATTATACAGTTTCGGTTTCAACTACCGGCTCCCTAGCTTCTGAGTCCACAATTCCTTGAGACTACGGGACGAGAAGCTGGTGCGATGAAGTTTCCGTGAGCTATTTCCACTTACTACCGGAACGGGAGCCAGCACATACAAGTTTTCGTTAGTCAATGACGTCAGATACCGGAATCGCAGCTCGTATGGTTTGGTTTCCGTGAGAACTACCGGAACCGTAGCCCGTAGGACATAAAGTATGGCTCCCGGTTCCCTAGACAGTACCATTTTTGGTGAGCGTGGATAGATTGCGCCTTACTAAGAACTAGTCGTTCGCATAAACGTTGTAACTTAAGGCATGGTCTTTATAGATATACATCAAAGACAGGAAATTACTATCGTGTGTTCCATCGAGACTTGTCTTGTTTTTGTTAGAATTACTGTTACTTTGCTTTCCTAGTCTACTTCATTTATGCCACAGCTCAACGGCTACAAGTACACATTATCAATTGGTTAGAAGTTAGTTTTTCGGTTTTTTTTTGTATGGTGTCAGTAGTAGCAAGAACAACGAACCATATATTCAACCTCATATTTATGTCACGTACGAAAATCCTACGTGAGTCCTTACCTTTCCGTCCCAACCAAGGGGGAGGTTCTTGGGGTTATAGGGAATATCGTCATCATTATCATCGTCAGATTCTTGCGCCTGCTCTTCGTCAGATTCATCACGCTCTCCTTCCGTTCGAGCCAGCTTTCGCTCCACGTTCTCTTTTGTGGCCTCTCGCTGTTCGGCCAGAATGTCGGCCAGTCTATAAAGGATAAATGATAAGGTCTACGTATTTCTCCTCGTTCTCTGCCCGCAAAGAGCTTGTATGCCTGGAAAGGCGTGTCGCAGCCGTCTATCAATACTCGTGATGACTAACTCTTCGTGCCGACGAAAAATCGCCGTGTGCCTAGCGAAGAGCCGGAAGCGTCACCATAACTGTCCCCAACGAACGCCGTACATGGGTTGACACAGGATTTAAGCCATCGTTCGGGCGACGTTTCGTTTTCGCTGGCGTGTTTTGGACTTAGTGATATAGAGTATAGTAACCACGGGGTTGTCCGTGGTCGATCGCAAAAAGTGACAAGGTTGGTACAGCTATGGTGAGCTTCAAATCAAACAATTAAATTAAGCACTGCACTGTTTCCTATGCGAACATTGAAAACTGCATCCTTTGATGTGGTTTATTTTATTTTCCTTTCACATACTCCGCTTTCTGAAATGGCGGATTCCAAATAAATTAATTCAATCCAATTTAATTCATTTATTACCTTTGTTTACCTTTTATTTATAATATTTATAGAGAAACAATGGAGGGCTTGTTGCCCTAGTGACGAAGTACAAAAAAAGAAAAAAGACACGAGCTACGAGCTCATATGGCACTTGTTACGAGTAGGCGGTACCAGAAAGTAGATGAGAACGTCACAAAATACGCCCGCCATCTAAAAATGCGGTTCGGAAATACAAATAGGACATTTAGTTTCACTCAATTCTGACCAGTCTCGTCTCGGATTATCTGTAGCAAATGCGCATGACTGTGCAAACTTCCAAGTTTCAGGCCAATAAATCCACTCGTTTGATCACTAGACGTGCTACACGATTTCCGATACTCCCTCCATCTCCCCCTACCGTGGCCGAATCTGATTCGGACTAAAAATTGGATCATATAAAGCATCTTCTTTTATACCATCTATCAAGTTTCACTCGAATCTGAGCATTTTTGGAAAATTCCGGTACCCCCTCCCCCCCCCCCCCCCCACCGTTGTCGGATCCGATTCGGGCCCTAAAATATGGCATCTAGGCTATACGCTATCTCTATATTCCAAATTCCATTTAAACTGATGAACTCGTTTGACCCCTATGCGAGCCTCAAATTTTCTGGCAATTTCCCTACACCTCCCCCCACTGTGGCGGAAGAGGACTTGGAAACATAAACGCCATATCTCTTAATCCCCTCTTCCCATCCATCAAGTCTTACTGAAATCGGAGCATAGCCTATCCGCAAACTTCCGGTTACCCCCCCCCCCCCCCCCACCTTGGCCGAATCCGGCTCGGACGCCCAATAACAAATCTAGCCGCATGAACTCGGCACTGTCGAACTTGCATCTCATTCCCGTTTGGTTTTTGTGCATGTCAAAAGTCCCCCCCCCCCAATTCCCCCAACCGTGGTCGCATATAGTTTGAACGCATGTTTTACATGTCTAGGTCATCGATACCCATCACCACTGAAGTTTCACTCGAATCAGACCACTCGTTCACAATTTGCAGAAGTCAATTTCCATATTTCCCTTCCCTCGCTCCACCAAAAATGCTCGGATCTAGGAACGGAAGTTTCTGGGGGTATGTTGTGTCAGGTTCTTAAGTCAATCAAACCGGGTCACTAATATGCCTGCAAACTTTCATTGTCTTAGTACATCTGGAAACTATTCTAACTCGCGACTCCCGGAATTCCAGGAAACCCCCTCCAACTCCCCCCACAGAGCCCCACAACCATTGACTCCGTCAATTTCGTATCTAGGCCTTATGCTTGTTCTCTCTATTAAGTCCCGTCCTAATCCCTCTGCTTTAAGCGTTTCTTGAGTTTTCCGACCCCTCCCCCATCCCCCCCACAGTTATCAGACCCGGCCCGCACTTGAAACTGAACATCTGAGGCGATGGCTTTTTCCACCCTACAAGTTTCATTCAAATCCGATCATCCGTTCAAAAGTTATGCATGCAACTAGATTCCGAGCTCCCCACTCCCCCCACGATGGTCGGATCGGGGAAACGACAATTCTCAAGTCAATCCGTTCGGATCCCTGAGATATCTGCCAAGTTTCATCGTCCTAGCACATCAGGAAGTATGCCGAACTCGCGGGATCGCTAGAAATCCGGACCCCCCCCCCCCCCACTTTGCCCGGATCCGTTCCGGTTACATCAATGACGTATCTAGGAGACCCTGGGGACATCCCCCTAGTTGCATCCCGATCCCTCCACTCTAAGCGTTACTCAAGATTTCCGGCTCCCTCCTCCATCTCCCCCCCCCCCCCCAGTGTCATCGGATCCGGCCCGGATCTAAAGTGCGACGTCTCAGACACGAGATCATCCTAAATATCAACTTTCATCAAGATCCGGTCACCCGTTCGCAAGTTAAAAATACCTAAGTTTTTGGCTTCCCCCTCCCTCCACTCCCCCCCCCCCCAAATGTTCGGATCGGGAAAGTGACCATTTCCTGTTTAATCTGGTCGGATCCCTGACATGCCTGCCAATTTTCGTCGTCCTAGCACATCAGGAAGCACCGAACTCGAGGGATCACTAGAAATTCGGACCCCCCCCCCCCCCCAAACTCCCCCAAAGTGAGCGGATCCATTCCTGTCGTGTCAGTAACGTATCCAGAACTTGTGCTTGTTCTTTCCACCAAGTTTCATTCAGATCTCTCCTCTCTAAGCGTTTTCTAAGATTTCCGATTTCCCCCTCCACACCCCCGCCCCCCATGTCAACGGATCCGGTCTGGACTTAAAAATGAAACGTCTGATACACGAGGTCCTACCATATACCAAGTTTCATTAAGATCCGATCACCCGTATCTCATTTTTTCCTAATTTGTCCGGATTCCCCCTCCCTCCACTCCCCTATAGATGGTCGGATCGAGGAAGCGACTATTTCTAATTTAATATGGTCCGGTCCCTGATACGCCTGCCAAGTTTCATCGTCCTAGCTTATCTGACAGTGTCCGAACTAGCAAAACCGGGACCGACAGACCGACTGACGGACAGAAATTACAATCGCTATATGGCACTTGGCCGAAGGGCAAGTTCCATGAAAAAAAGACAACGCACGTACACACAGCACAAACATAACTACAGATTACACGAAGAGGGAAGACAGCTGGTGGTTCAGTTTACTAGCTGAAGATTTGAAATCTTCAACTCTTTTATCAATGATCTTAGCAGGCTTCTCCAGCTGAAATTTCTGAGCCAAAAATGAACTTAGTAACTTACTATATTTGACGGTGCAAAACGGATAAGTCAGATATATTTTATTAGAGCTACATTTCGCCTCCTCTTGGCAAGGGCCCTCTTCAGGCTCAAGCCACTCAAGCTGGAAAATAAACTACAAGAAAGTTTATTTTCCAGCTTGAGCCTGAAGAGGGCCCTTGCCAAGAAGAGCCGAAATATAGCTCTTATAAAATGTAGCTGACTTATTCGTTTTGCACCGTCAAATATGTTTCGAAGTCAGCTTGGGCTGAAGGACTATTTAGTTACTTACTCATTAATAGCGTCATTTAATAATTTATGGTTTCCTTGTTCAGGTTAATAAAGCAAATAGGCCAAATTATCTCCCAATATACTCCATAACCTACAACACTCGCTACTTGCAATTTCAAGAGACCCATCTCACCAATTTTATTACTTCATTATACGTCCCTAATCGATGCATCCATTCTCATTCCCGCGAATTGCAACTTCCAATCTCATGTTTCGCTGTTTTTTGCACTGGCCATGTTTTGCTCTTTTCGAGTCAGATCAGGCTCCCGCTTATTGCTTCCGGCGAGCTCACTGGTCAGAAATATCGGTTTTCGGTGTTTCTCATCAGGGGGGCGCGAGAAGCTGGAAACAGCCGGGAATAGATCGTAGTCTATGAGATTTGTCTGTCTACTATTATTAATACAATATATTCACACAGTGGCCAAATAGACAGTCAGCCAAGTTCGTCCTGGAAGAGTGGTTAGCATGCCCAACTCAAGCGAAGGGTCGCTGGTTCGAGCCTCAGTTGTGCATACAGTTTGGTTTGGGGCGGGGTTATTGGCGTAACCTCGTAAGACGAAGCCGAAGTTTGAAGCCCCAGCTTCAGATGCGTACCTCGAGAAATCTCGGGAAGTGACAGCAATGGTGTGCGAAAGCACCAGGATAACTGTCCCTCAACCGCCCATTGCACTTCCTGGCTCAGAATCGAAGATCAGCACCGCCAGTAGGCCTGTATATGCTTATGCTGATACCTGTACCTTTTTATTTTATAGTCAGCTACCATGCTTTGGCAGCAATAATCCGGCCATTCTTGGCAAGGGTCCTCAGTACCGTCTTTTACTTTTGTTTGACCCTAGGCCATCCATGGGTTTTTGCATTTTTTTGTATTTAGGGTTAGTGTTTATTTTTTCTATTTATTTTGTTTGTTACTCCATCTTTAGGGCACTTTGCCCTCCTTTTGTTGAGATGGATTATAAATAGATTGAATTGAACTGAACTGAATTAGCACACACGTCTCTTGGTCGGCCACTCTACGGTCACTTCTGAGCATAATTTCGGTGAGGTAAACGATGACGGTGCAACGTACCTGGTGAAACCTGGAACGTAAAGAACAAGGCAATAGGGCCTGCGGCTAGCAACCATACCCTCATAGCTCAACAATTATTTTCTCACTGGACAATTAGTTCGCCCCGAATCCGGCCAAAACCGGAAAATTTGACAAAAGCAAAAGTCGTATCTGAGGGTGAGTTGTTCGACTCATTTTTTGTATTTTTTATTTTTCAATCAATCAATCAAGTAAATGGGTAAGAATACATGCTAAATCCTGTCAATCATTTTCTCGCCGGACAAGTAGTTCGCCCGGAATCCGGCTGAAACCGGAAAATGGGACACATTCTAGTTGGATAATATTAGAAATTGTCGTATAAATATACAAAATCTAAATATCCAATTATACATATACACCTCACGGTCACTAGCGAACTAGTTGGCTACCGTAAGAAATTTCCTATAGGAAAATCCAGCGTTGCCGACTATTTGGCTACGAGAAAAAATCGTATATGATTTTTGTTTGTTTGGCGTATTCTTGCCATTCGCCGAGGACCCCACTTGCGAGCCCCCGCTTTTTGCTTGTCCCCAGGAAAGTTTGGCCTCTCGTTTCCCCTGGCCCCACAGCACCGCCTAAGGGTAAATACGGCACTGAGGGTCCTCGTCAGGCTGTTGAACGTCAAGGATTGTAAGAAACAAATCTGCTTCCGCTCCCTGAGAGAATGACACTACCACGTACCGGTAAACCTGGGCTTCCAGGAAACCTATTTCCTTCGTTTTATCACTGTTGATCTTGGACTCACGGCTGGGCAGTCCCTTGGCGAAAAATGATTGGTCAATCTCTGACATTTTCTTCCCCTTCGTCGCGAACAACCTCTGTGCCCTTTCTTCCAAAGTCCCACCACACTTCATGTTTAGAGCAGTGAGAGCGGATTTGAGCCTGTCCAGACCGAGCGAAGCGAGCTCCTCCCAGGAGCTGAAGCCGCTGAGATCCAAGCGTGCTCCGGTGTATGCTAAATTGCCGCCAGCTTCTTTCTGAAAGATAAAATTATAATTAGTCTCATGTGCTGCTTGGATGTTATTTTCTTTACAACAGAACTGAACCCTGATACTTTTCCATCATTTTCCTGCTCAATAACAAGCACAATAAGTCTATTTTCGATTTTCGTTTCACAGTTGTTTCCGTGCTTTTGCTCTCTTGCCAAACGAAGTCTTCTCACGGAGACATTTTTTCCAATTAGGCCCTGCAGGTCGCGTCATTTGCGCATACAGTCAGAGGAACGGACTGTACAAACCAATCAGGGACAATGTTCGTTGGCAATGCTAGTCAAGATTGCCCTTAATGGATATTCACATTGGAGAGAGGAGTGGGACAAGAGTTTCAACCGGTTCTCTCTCAATAAGTCTAAGCGCCCTTTGGGGCTATAGCCTATTATTTGGTCCTGGGGAGAAGGGGGGATATTGAAATAACTGCGTCTGCCTTTGCGGGCCGAGCATCTTGCAGAAAACTGAAAAAATCGGCTTGGAAAAAGATCTGGAACACTGAGCTTACAAACATCCGATCTTGGTCATAAACTACCTGGGTACATAAATCCATTTGTATTCCCTAGAATCAATCGAGCCAAGTTTCCGATGGTTTAGTTGAAGTTAAACGAAAGGGCTGAGATACGACAGTCTAGTTATCCATCATCAAATACTGCAAAACTGATGTCTGCAGTAAAAGCTGGAAAGCTTGATTTTCTAATTTCTGAATAATATCGTAGTGGCCTACTAATTTTTGATACCACTGTTTACTGAAGAACTTATCCGTTTTGAGTAATTTGTTATTTATCTAGTGTGTTTAAACTTTTATCCAGACTGTGATTAACCACTCAAAAAAGGGCTCGAAAACGTTTCCAACTACATACAGGTTCGGAATAGTTGAAACAGCCGCTCATTCAGTCTCAAAGCCGAGACTTCTGTACATTACGTTACAAATTAAAATGACAAATTCTTTGTTTTTTCTCTTTTTGATGACGGTGTAAGGTAAAGCGAAGCGCAATGCATGTCAGGTCAAACTGGTGGCGCAGTGCAGGTCCGAAACTCGCGAGAGTTCGATTCTCGGCCCTAATCCAGGAAGTGCAATGAGCGGTTGTGGGTAACCAACCTAGTGCTTTCGCACATCCTTCCCGTTACCTTCCCCAGAATTTTCTAGGTATCCTTTTGAAGCTGTTTGGACTTAGCTTGTCTTACAGGGTCACACACTATCCCCCGCCCCAAACTGAACGGTCGGCACCACCTAGACTCGAACCCGCGCCCCTACGCCTACGATTCCAGCGTGCTAATCACTCAGAGAGGACCCCATCCGCGCCTCACGAGGAACTAAGGTCAAGGTAGAACTATCCTTTGTCGACTACGCTGTAATCCCTCCATTTTGCCAAGTAAAAGAACACACAGAACGCTTGAAGAACCGAAAACTCACCGGCCATCCAGGAAACGTTCCAGCTTCCCACTGCTTATTGAAATCAGCCTGGACCGACTCGACCATTTTCGACTGATCCATCATGGGCTTAACTCTTGACAAATAATCTCCGAGATATCCTAGAAGTCCCTCTATGTACTTCCGATAATCTGCGCCTTTTCTTTCTCTAGGGATTTCATAAAGCTGGTGGAAAATTGACAGATACGTCATGTAGTCCCCCTTTTCGACGCCTTTGAGGTTGATGTATTTGTCATAACAGCCGTTCAGGTCGAGGTAGCGGCCGTATCCTAGAAAAAAGTAATTAAATTGGCTTGACCCGCTGAAAACGCGTTACTTCGTTGTTCCGCGATTTTTAAATAGTGGAATTTCCGTGTGATTTGTGGTACCTCTATGCGCTTGTTTCTGCGTTGTATGCCTTACGAGAAAGATTTATGAATTTGTTTTTGTTCAGTCACTAAGCAGTCTTCACCAAGCTCATCACTGCCCACTGAAATTGTTGAGTCTATTATTCTTAGTGAAATTTCTCGGAAGTGCTATGTTCCTTCGCATCAGTTTGGTTTCCAGAATAGATCGAGTCGGGAGCATGCTCCCTTCGCCCTGTTTAATGTTCTTGCGGATGTGGAAGGCTCCGGGGATTTCCTTGTACTTTGTGCACTGGACATAGCCAGAGCTTTCGATTCGTGTATTTTTGCCCAGATTTTGGCAGAAGCTATAAAAAGAGGGGTTGTCCCTCCGTTATTAAATGCCTTCGTTATATGTACAGTCATCTCAGAGCAAAAATGAAAGGGGGGTCGGACCTCTTCAATGTATTAAAGCGTGTAAGACATGCTCTTTTTAACAACTCGGTTCTTCCTGCTCAAAATTCTGTCCAGTGCACGTGTATTTATGGCGGAATCGATGTGTCTCTGTTCACTTACGTCGATGATATTTTGAATTTAAGTCGCACTTTTTTGGGAAGTGAGAGCACGTTTCGGAAACTAAAACATTAATATCAGCAGATCGGACTGAGTTTTAATGTTGACAAAACCGTAGCAATTGCTTTCAATCTTAAGGGTAAGCCAGACAAGAGACTTGAACTTTCTGAAACATCTATTCCGCTTTCTGAGTCTTGTTTACCTTGGTATGCCCATCGGAAAAACCATTAAAGAAACCATCAAGCTTGCTATTTAGAACCTCGCTAAAAAGATACGATCGCTTATGCTTCATTGGCTTCTAACATCACACATCTTAGTCGGTTCCATCTTTCTAAACTTTACAGCAGTCTAACTGTGCCCCATCTTCTTGCTATTAAAACCTTCTGTTCTTCCCGTTACTTGTTCTTCCATCGAAATTGCTTTCCGAAAATGAAGAAGAACTGGTTCTACAGATTCTGATGGCCTTAGTGGCGATTTTTTCAAAACTGAGTGTCAAGCTTTAACACAACACCTTCAGCTGCTATTTCAAATTTGTTTATGCCAGGGTTTGGTTCCGAATAGTTTCCTCTTGGGTACTATAACATCGGTGATTAGGCGAGGGAAATACGCGGACCTTTGCAAAAGCTATGGCCAATTACAGTTTCTTGTACTATAAGCAAAATCCTGGAATACGTCCTTCCAGAAATAGTTGAAAAATGTCGCTTTGGTTCAATGCAGTTTGGATTTCGTTCGAGCGCCAGTTGTGCGCACGCTCATCACATATAGACAAAAAATGATGAAACAGGCTACCCGCGACAAGTCTTCTATACATATATGTTCTATAGATATAGCTGGTGCTTTTGATAATATAACGCATTCTCAGGCCCTATTTTCTCTCATTACTTCTGGCGTGAATCTGTCTGTTGTCTATCTGTTAAAATTTTGGTATAGTCATTCTTCAGTAAGGTTCAAATGGCAAGGTAGCTTGTCAGAGAGTATTCCTGTCCGAACTAGTGTTCGCCAAGGGGGAGTCTTATCTCGCTACATCTTCAAATCGGCCATATCTTCTTGTCTCGATTCTTTGCATCCTGCTTACTTCTATAAAGACTACGCCTTCAGCTGCAGAGCCTACGTGGACAGAACTTGATTTCATACGTGTAAAAATAACCCCTTGTGCCGATGAAACTTAAACTTCCCGGGTGCTGCCAACAAAGTCTGCAAAATTTGATTTCTTACTTATACGTAGAACCCGATGTGCCGACGAGTCGACAGACGCCCGACTAAAGCATGACAAAAACTATTTCTTCTGGATTTCTTATGCACAGAAAGAACCCGATGTGCCGACGAACCGAGGCACGACAAAATCATGCAGAATTCGATTTCTCCAGTGCTTTGCCTGGACACATGTTTGCAGGATTTCATTTCTTGCGTATAAAAAGAACCCGATGTGCGGACGAGTCGACCGACGCCTGACAAAAACTTAATTTTATTTTATTTCTTCTGGATTCCTTCTGTATAAAAAGAACACGATGTGCCGACGAGAATATCGAGGCACGACAAAAGCATGCAGAATTCGATTTCTTTGGTGTTTTGCCCGACAAACGTTTGCAGGATTTTATTTCTTGCATATAAAAACACCCGATATGCCGACGAGTCGACCGATGCCTGACAAAAAGCATACAAAATTTTATTTCTTCTGTGTTTACCGTAGTCGATCCACACTCACAAAAAATGTAAGTAAGCTGTCGTCGGAACTTCTAAAAAGTGGCCTTGAAGTTAACCTGTCACAATGTGAGTACCTGCATTTCAACCCTTCGTCAAATGGTTCGAATGGCATCCAAAGCTTCCATATCTATTGGATCGTTCATCGTCAAATCAACAGACTCTCTACGGTGGCTCGGCATAACGTTCAAATCTTCATTGTCAAAATTTTGCTCTTCGGTTGTTCAAGAAGTTTATAAATCAATCCGTACCTCCTATGGGCGCATCGTCCCCAAACGGGGGCGCTATAATCGTAAAGCATTGGGAAATTTTTACTGCAACTTGTGAGCTCCTTTTATATTATTTCGTTCTGGCGTTACTCATGTCCTGCGAAAGAACGAGATTAAAAAGATGAGATCATGTTATTTCAAATATGCGAAACACCTGCTCCACTTGTCGAAATTATGTCATAACCATACATTGACGGAGAAATTCAAAATTCAAGATGCAAGTGTGACCCTTTTGGATGTTTCGTCATCGCTTTCAAAAATCATGGACAACAGGGCCCAACCAGCGCATGACGTCGTCCACTGCTCCCTGACCGAAGATTGAAAATTAAGTGTCTTTTTCTGCGTGTTTACGTGTTTTGTTTATTTTCTTCATTTACTCCGCCTTTTCAAAATGGCGGGTCATAAATAAATTACTTACTTACTTACTTACTTATGTCCCCCATTTGGCAATTTTCTTCTGCTTCTAATAAGAAAAATGTTCACCGGATCTATTTTAAGTTTGCCAAGTATCTGCTGCATTTGCCCCCTTGGACCAGTAATTCTTTCTTGTCGCAGAAATTCCATCTGGTTCTGCCTGCTAAGATTATTGATAAAAGAGTGCAAGATTTCAAATCTTCCGCTAGTAAACTGAACCACTAGTGGTCTTCCCTTTTCGTGTAATATGTAGCTATGTTTGTGCTGTGGTTAGTGTAAAGTTTTCCTACGTGCGTTGTCTTTTTTCTTGTTGTTCTTGTTTTTTTCTTTTCTTTTTTTGTGTACTCCGTCACTAGGGCTACACGCCCTCCATTGTTTCTCTTGACGTGTAATAAATAGATTGATTGATTGTAACGCCGCATTTGTGTTGAGATTAAAATTTCCCGCATCATAGTAGAATTTACGTTGTGTGGACGGTCACAGATATTCTGAACGACATAACTAGAACAGATAGTGGAAAATACAACAAAAAATCCCTTAGCAGAATCCAAATAATTCAGTGTTTTCAATTCTTTCCGTCCTTCTGAACTTTCTGCGTTAAAAGTTACTTATTATAAATTGTCTAAATTCCTTCTTGGCTTCCCGATTTCTGCGAGTAACTCTTTCCTAACTTCGAATTTTAAAGTAAAGATTCCTTTGGAAACTTTAAATGGTAAAATACAGAACTTTCATAAAAAGGCTGACAACATTCTTCTTCATCACAACCTTTTTCCTTTTTTCACAAAAAAGCGCCCTGATTAGTTTGTTTATTTTGAACTTTTTTTTTTCCATATATTTCGTTGTATATTTAGTAGGCTAATTTGTCTTTAACGGTCAGCTGTTTATTAGTATGTAAGTGTGTGTGAGTTTGACTGACATGTTGTTGTTCCTTTTTATACATTACTCTTCAGTTTTGAAGGATTCAAATAAATAATAATAATAATAATTAAATGACAGAAAAATAGGTTTGCGTTTCAGTTAAACTTTAATAGCTCACATAAATCACTTGCTATCGTTTGATCGTCATATAGTTAGCAAAAAGTATATTAAAGGTTACTCTGATATGAACAGAGATGGAGGTATGTTAACTATTATAACTTTTTCGAACAGAATATTTTCATAGGTAGAACTTATTCTTCTTTTATTATATTTTTTTGCCAAGCCTACTGTAGACCTACTAAAATGACTACTGTTGAGGCGCAAGCACTTCAGTTTCTACCTACAGTCTTTTACTTTTTTTTGCGATTTAGATGCCATCTAGCGGTCGTGAACGCCTACTATAGATCTACTAAAATGACTACTCAAGGGGTCGCGGAAGTAAAAAGTAAACAATAGCTGCGTTCGTTTTCGTCGTTCTGTTCGCCGTTCCAACCGTCGTTCTAAAACAAGCGTCTTCTTTACAACGCCGTTCGTGAACGGTGAGCGGCGCTGAACTGCCGTTAATAAGGGGTTTTCTTTATTCGGTTCAGATGCCTTTCATTCGTCGTTCTTGAAACGACGAACTGAGCCGGAAAGTCAGTTTCAACATCTCCGTTCAGTAATTAGGCGCGGATTTTCAAAATTCTCGACAAAAAAAATAAAGTTGTAAACCAAGTTTAAAAACAATGGTGCTAAAATCCATTTTAGTACTTTACTATAGCTGCTGTTTCAAATATTAAGTTAGTTCGACTATTAACGTTTTCGTATCAACGTCGCTCGTGAAACGACGTTTACAGAACGTGCCAAAGAAAACATTAATATGAAAATATTTAAACGACTTTCTTCGTACCGACAACGATGAACGACAAAAACGAACGCGGCTAATAACAAACCACATGTCAGCTCTTGAGAAAACCAGAAAAATTCGAGATCAAAGACAGTGATCATTGCTGAATAACTAGCTTTTGGGATGGAAGGGATAGTAGGATGTTGTTTCGGTTGACAAGCTGTATTTTCAGTGGATCTGGTCAAGTCCATGATACGCCCGCCAAGTTTCGTCGTCCTAGCACATATGGCAGCACCTTAACACCTAATAACTGGAATTCGGAACCCACCCTCCAACTCCCCCCCACAGTACCCGGATCCAGTTCGAACGTAAAATGGGCCATGTGAGACATGTGTTCTTACCACCTATCAACTTTCATTCAGATCCGATCAGACGTTCGAAAGTTACATATGCCTCAATATTCCGGATTCCCCATCCCTCCACTCCCCCCACGATGGTCGAGTCGGGGAAGTGACTTCTTCCAAGTCAGTTTGGTCAGGTCCCTGATTAAGATTCATCGTTCTAGCACATCCGGAAGTACCGGAAGGATCACAGGACCGAACGACGGACAGACGGAAAAGTGGTCGTTATATGGCCCTTGGCGGAAGGCAAGTATCGTTAAAAACAAGAAAAAAAACTAAGAAACAATACAACAAAAATCAAAAACTGAAAGAAAAATGTTTCTTAGCCAACCAACCAACCAAGCCAACCAACCACATTCCCACTGACAATTGCCAACCCAAGCCCCCCGGTAGATCAGTGGTAGAGTGACTGCCTTGTAAGCAGAGGGTCTTGGGTTCAAATCCCGGCTGAGGAGCATTTTTGTCTATCAGTTCACTACTTATAAAAATAAATAAATTACTTACCTACTTACTTACACAAAAAAGATTCTGTTCGAAAAAGTTATAATAGTTAACATACCCCCATCTCAGTTGATATTGGAATAACAAGCTCGAAGGCCATTTAAAAATATTGACCTTGTTGCGATCGGCAGGTATTTTTCAAAACCTGCCTCGCTTTCGGCTCGGACAGGTTATTTTCAATTGTCGTCTCGTCGATATAATCCAATATCCACACTCGATGTCGGAATTTAACCTTTGGTACCTACAAGTAAGGTAGAAAGGACTTTAGGTACCTGTCGGTTGAATGTGTGTCTGGGCAAATAAGTTACATACAGTTTACAGTTGCTGAGTCTGGTGCTCGGTCGGGTTGGTTTTGGTACTTCATTTCATAGGGATTCCGGCGAGAACCCCTGCGGGAATTTTTATTCGTCACCCGAATTAACTCGAATTCTCCGTACTTCAGACAAGTGTCATGCCATCTAGTGTCTAGTGTCAGGGGTTGCCCGAAACGAGTTCAGCTTTATTATTATGTTCTTGCATTGGAAAATAAAGGTAAATTACTTTATTTTTCTTAATATTTACAATTGTTATACATGTTGTTAGATATCAGGTCAAAAAAATATGTCAATTAAGACATTACAAAGAAAATAAGTCTGAAAGATGTCATTGTAATTTTTTGTATGTCTCCTTGTTCCTATCGCAACCATCAATTAGTCCAGAAGTTCAGTGCCTCCACTACACTGTAAAAAATTTCTCCGAATAAGGATGCAGTATTTGCTACTAGGATTAATCTTATCTCTACTGGGATAAGATTAATCCAAATTGGGGATGATCTTATCTCAATAACGGAAAGATTAATCTTGTCTCAAAAATTAAATCTCAGGACTAGTTTTTTCCTTACAGTGGTATTTGAAAGTAATTTGCCCTAATAAGATATTTATAGTTGGTAGAAGCTCCAGTTATTTATTACAGGTTTGTTTCCTTCCCCGACGTTGATCCAGAAGATTGACAGCCTGACGAGGACCCTTGTCAAGAAGGGCCGAAATATCGCTGATGAAGAATCGTAGCTAACGTATATCCGTTGTAAACATTGTTTGAATAAAAGAATAATCCCAGTAGCAAATACGGCAAGATTTTTGTTTTATAGTGTATACCAATCAAGCCCTAGCTGAATCGTATACATGATGTTTTCACGAATTTTTAGGTCCAATCAGAAAATCCTGTCTAAATTCTGTTAGTATGTTAGATTTTCTTTGTGCTGTTTTTCTTTATTATTTTTTACTCTGCTGTCGCCTTGTGCATTTATCGGGTTGCAAATAACAAATTTATTTACAAATGTTGGATTGTACTCGAACAATAGCCTACTGATTTAATCTGGATTAATATTTGTTCCAGAGTTCTTGCTTCCTTTTTTTTAGTATATGGTGGTCTACTCGCGTTCCACCCCTCTAGCTACGCATGACGTCTTGGCTTCTGGCTGCTTGGCGTCAAGGCTTGAATGAATTTTTCTGCTTTCGGCAACTTACCGCGCCATGCGCTCATCCAGCCAATCGTAGTAACCACACTTACTAAGCTCCACAGCGTGGTAAGCAAATACCTACTATTTGTTACTATTTCGAGATGGCTGAAACGGTCACCGTAGTAACTTTTCACGAGGGTGAAAGGAAAATAGTAACTAGTAACTCGTGATCGCCAGCACTTCGTCAGTAACCGAGCTGTTCCTCTATGGAATAGCATGTCCGAACCAACTGTCATCAGCGAAGCACCCGAAGGTTTCAAAAAGCGACTCGATGAGGACTGGCCCTTGAAAAAGGACTGGTGCGCCCCGGAAGCAGCAACCAGAATATAGCACCATCATCATCGGCAAGCTACTCATCGGGATACAACACCCTTATTGCTTTCAAGTGCAATTTAAGGTAATAGTTACTATTGTAAGTAGGGTTGAACATGCTCTATGTCTCCGTTTGTGCAATCGACATTTCAGAACGCTGGAACAAGCTAGGGTCGTTCCAAACAAAACTGATGGATTCAATACATGACAGCAGAACTAGAAGGGGGTAGACAACTCACCTTCTTCGTCGGAAAACTGGACCAGTGTTGCATCTTCTGCTGGATTTTCTCTCTGTTTCCTCATCTCTTCAAATTCAATAGACATTGGTACAGCAATCTCATTTGGATACTTTTTGTGGAAGTCTTTAATTTGCTTCAGGCGAGAGTAAAATTCAGCGAATTCGTTGGGCCCTGATAGGGCTGACAACTCCTCTTTGCGTAGGCCATCTTTGTCTTCGTAGATTTCTTTTAGGCTGCCAGATACTTCCATAAACCGCTACAACGACGGAATAAAAAAACAGTTAAAGCAGAACTTAAACGGGATACTGTTTCATTATTTTTTTCTCCATAACAAGCGACATCACAAGTCCGCCTAGTGTCGATTTCCCGCTGGTTCTCATGCCTTTGCTCTCTATACAGCCAAATCCAATCTTCCCATGGCAATCTTTTCACAATTAAGCCACGCCTCCTCCGTCGTTTCTAACTGTTCCTGTCGAGTAACCAATTATCGACAAAGTTTGTTGCTTTAACAGTGGAAGGATTTATATATATGTTTATATTTTATATTTATATATATGTATTGTACATGGAAAGCCCAACGGGCCATGGTACAAAAACAGTTATGCAAATCGAATACTAACTACATATTCAACACACTTTCTGAAGACAAAACAAAGAAAAACTAACTACTTACTTAAAGCACTTTTAAAAGAACAAAGACCTTTGTCTCAGTTCCACCTGGGCAAATTGCGAGAGTATACGCGCTAATCTGTTTGTTTTTCTGGGAAGTTTGAACTTGAAAGCAGCAACTGTATGCCCGTGGGTAGGAATGGACAAGATAAGCCATGACAATTGTATATATGTTTTAGTTGTAGGTTAATGACAAGTGCCAATTAATTTGCTCGCGCATGAAACGTTGAGCCGCATTTATTTTGAAATTAAATTAAATTAACATTTAATTAAATTAACATTTAATTAAATTAACATTAAATTAACACTGGAGCTGAGCTTGAAGGTAACTGTCCAACCATTTAATTTCTCATTAACCATCATATTTTTTTAAAATAACGATTTCGCCAATAAAATCCGCCCATTTGACCAGTGAAACTTGCAACTGTTGTGTCGGTCTCTATGTCAAGTGCCTAACTAACTATATGTACATACCGAAGTGAACATGATCCTTTGGTACTTCGTAGAATCTAATTGCACAAATGAAGACTCAAACTAAATAACATCCTGTTAAACTGAAGTCCACGTCAGTTGGATATTGCTAAATCCCATACTACGTCGACATCAGGTAGCTTCCGGTTAGTCCACGTCAGTTGGACCTTCACTTGTGCAGTTAGGAGTATACAAGCTTTTTCCAGTCTTAGCGCTGGGTGATTCGTCTTTCATATTTTGTAAGTCACACATGACTTAGACTATTATAAGGCACTATTACCGTACCGCGTTCTTAGGGCAGATATCATTCCACACATGGATCCTTGTTTAAAAGGTAAACAATTCCCGTACGGAAAATCTACACCTCGAATCTAGGTCAAAACGGCCTCGTACGTTTGAAACACAAACTAGGTCGTTTTCTCTGCCTATTCGCTCTCGTTTCCACCTCAAATCTGGGTCAAAACGACCTCGTACATTTGAAACACAAACTAGGCCGTTTTCGCTCTCGTTTTTCACCTCAAATCTGGGTCAAAACGACCTCGTGCATTTGAAACAGAAACTACCTCGTTTTCTCTCTCGCCTCATTTGGTTGATAGCGAATCCACCTCGACCTCGTACATTTGATACAAAAAGACCCTGTTTTCTCAGGAAGCATCACGAGGTCGAAACCAAATAATGGTGGTAACAATCGACCAGCGCAGCGCCCTTGTCAAGTAACAAAAATTAGTATCCATTGATCAGTGAATTATTACAGAACTGTGTCAAAGATTCCGTATTTGAGATGGGTTCAAAGTTATACTCAATATAGAAGACAAAACTAGTTTCGCCAGATGATCGATTTAGGGCAAGTAACTCTCGAAATTTGTTGGGTGATGCTTTTGCACCATCGAACAAGGTTCAAACTCGGAAGCTGCTTCTGAAATTTTTTGAACTTCCCAGTACAGCAATATTTTCAAAACTATAGACGGCAAGGCTTAAATTAAAGCATTTCCGTGGCTCTTGCAATTAATAGTTTTTTTTCCTGTCTCGAAATAAGCAATTAGGGAATAAGGTACCATATACTGGGTAGATTGGATTTGATTAATATAGTGATACATAAAATCGAACTGGATTGCTCTTTGCTCCTAGGTTTCTGGCAAACGTAAAGCTCGAAAGTAGTTTCTCTCTCATGATAGATATTCCTTCAGCCCGAGCTGACTGCGAACCATATTTGACGGTGCAAACCGGATAAGTCTGCTATATTTCGGCCCTTCTAGGCAAGGGTCCTCTTCAGGCTCAAGCCGCTCAAGCTGGAAAATGGATTTCCTGGGAAATGGAAAATTATGAAAAATGAGCCAGAAAATGACTGGTCAGTTTCCAGCTTGTGCGGCTTAACCCTGAAGGGGAAGCTTGCCAAGAAGGAAATATAGCTTTAATAAAATGTAACTGATTTATCCGTTTTGCACAGTCAAATATTCTTTCTTATTGATCACCAAATGCAACTGCCTCTGCCTCTGCATCTCGTCAATTACCTTGCCAGTGGAACTAAAGTCGAAGTATAATAGGAAAAGTCTTTCACCATCCCCTGATCGCAACTTCGCAGGGAAACTATAAGGTCGCCCTCGCACTTCACCAAAAACGAGGTGGAGATGAAATCTCCCTGATATTTCGCTACCATCTTCGCAGCGCCCTTCGCCAAATATGAGGCGGAGGTAGACTCGCCCTGTCTTTCGCCATCTTTTTCGCAGCGAAAACTAAGGACGAAGGGAAATCCGCCTTCGACCTTTACTAAACACGATAGCGAACGCGAGATCTCCCTCTCCTTCGCCTTCATATTCGCAGCGAAAATGTGGGTCGAAATATAATTCGCCATCAATATTCGTCCTCGCTATACTTCCGCCCGCATTTCGCTACCGAAAATACCGTTTCGTCCTCGATTCGAGGTGTAAAATGGCATTCGACGTGGAGATTTTCCGTACGGGAAGACATATAAGAGACTTAAAAAACAAAAAAACAAAAAAAATGCGGAAAGACTTTTTCGGAAAGAAAAAGAGGTCTGACAGCACACTGCGTCGCTGTGCAAGTGTTCCCAAACTTCACATTAAATTACATTTAAAGGACATCTCGCACTATTTACTGTTCAATTTCTAGTATTTTAAAATAATTGAATACTTTAAGAATGGGCTCTGCTTTCAACAAATTACCCATGGCTTTGGCTGTTTTAAGCCTTTTCCGAGACCCGTTGACTTAAAGCGAAAACATGGAAAAAATTACATAACTGTTTTTTCTGATCGAAAAACTTCTCACAGAAAACCTTCGATAGCCTAGCTTTGTGCTATACTAGAGGGCTAGAAAACAATTTTATATCCAGAAACCTAACATAATATGTTAAAACTCAGGCCTAGCAACATGTTGCAATCGTTAATACAGAACAAATATTGCGTTGGTGCCATCTGCACTCCGCTTCACTTTTGCCGCCGCTAAGCAGCAGTACTCCCCTTCCGTTTATTACGTTTGATCTTTTATACTGTCAACTCTTGTATTATGTACTAATTCTCTGATTATCATGACCCATCCTGTGATCATATGTGATTACACTTCTTTTCCGGGCTTCGACCGGCAACAACTCTTTGAATGTAAAGGTTGATAATATTTTAAGTACGCAGTGAATAAAACCTGTTGTTTATACGAGGACTATAGGTCATGGTTATGAGTCTTATAAAGCTCTTAGAGTGGGCTGGCCTACAAGGCCTATTGTATAATGGGAGGTTGATAGACTATTTTTATCTTGTACTCCATCTGTTTTCTTTTGATGGGAAATAAATATATACATACATACATACATACATACATACTATTGTGAGTTCAGTCTGCAACCCATAGTGTGGATTGACCTGTAGTAGGTATCCATAATGAAACGTGAAATTCTGAATGTGCTGTAGGCCAACCTGACTCCGATGACTGTATAGTTGGACATTTACCATCTTCTGTCTGGCCTACTACACCCCTCTCCATAACATCAGGTTGAGAATGCATCTTCTGAATACAAATACATTCCTCGTAATACATATTTGGAGTTAAGTTAAATAGAATGACTTACATCCAGAAGGTTTTTCTTTCTGTGATCTGAGTTGATCTGCTCTCTGATCTGTCAAAAGAAAAGAAATTGAGTTTTAGTCAGTCGAGTCATATTTACTGTCCATCATAATATTTTTGAAACGTTCAACTTGATTCGTTCTCAGCCAATCCAACATAGAGAGAGCATCCTCAATTCTTTTCATTTATTACTAAAACGTGAAGCTGGTCGTCAAAAAAACATATATGCAAATTACACTTAACACTTATGAATTAATTTAAAATAAAAGTACTCGTCCAATATTTAATAAAAAGAGTTAACCTCAGGTACACATTACTTACTAGCACTGATGTTAAAAAAAAAACTTGACAAAGGAGGGAACAAAGCTTTTCAGATACGGTTCCGAGACACCTGAATAGGCTGTATGAGAGGTACGGCTTCTGACACTGCTCTTACGGGTATTTCTTGATGTGGCTTGAAATCAGGGGGCAGTATAGACTGTGTTAACAGAACAAGATGACTTTATCTCTGACAGGTGTTGGCTATTTAATAGCTACGGTGTGGGATGCGAACAGATGACAGATTAGCTTGGCCGAATGGAGTGCCTGAAAAAGCATGCATTTGCAGATCATATGGCTTGCTAAAAGATAAGATATTCTTCTTCTTCTTTTGTATCTGGAGCAGCAACATCTACTTCCAGAAATTTTAAAGCTACATCATTGCACCAAGACTAAACTTTTAATCTAAAATAGTCCAAAGTAGAAGAGTACATTGCCATTTTTTATTATATAACAAGAAAATTAAGCTATAAAAAGGTACTGAATGTTCCTTGAAAATTTGTTGGTTCAGAGGATTGAAAAGCAGTTGATACCATTAAACCTGAAAACTATACACATATTTCTCATAACTCACTTAATCTACTTGCTGAATCCATATATGACAATCTTTTTCTACACGGACATACAGTTCACCTGGAGTCCGGCAGAAATCCAGAACATTCGTTATAAGTAAAAGTTTTGTCTGAAGTTGATAAGAGGTTCGATGTAGGGGTAAGGAGATCAGCTGAATTCGTTTTAGAGCTTTAGCTTTTTGTAGGACAAGTAGTTTGCCCTGAAGCTGGCCGAAACCGGAACTTTGGAAGAAGTAAGGCAGGAAGTCTTAATCAATTTTGTCAAAGTAGATATAGGGGTAAAACGAACATGCTGAATCCATATCTGAACTTGTTTTCTTAAAAGATTAGTCATTGGCCTTTTTAAGTGTAGAACTTCAATATATATATATTTGGTTCTATCAGGAAGGCGAAAAAAAAATATGAGTGGGCTAATCATAAATAAAGATATATTTAATTGTTGTAAGTATGGTACAGGAGGGGTATCCAACCTTGAATTTATATGACCTTGAACTTGGCATGAAAACCATATCCTACAAGGAAATTTCTGTGCAGTCCAAACCGGGTCCTGGGTCAGTCAGGGTTTCCTTTTTGATGGTTAGGACCTTGTTAGAACTGCATTGAAATTACCTTTTAACCCTTTTAGGGGTGTCGACTAAGTTGTATCGGAATTACATACAGTCGTGACGTATATATTGACATCAAGTGATTCAGGACCCAACATAGGATTTGATTGTTCCTAGGTCGTTGCATAAGTGCAAACCCGGCCAGCTAGGAGCTGGCTGCTCAGCTCTATATATATATTAAAATATATATTCACCGATACGAATAAGCCAACATTTTTCGTTTTCTGAGTTAAAATAGATAAAATGGGTGTGACTTCACATCTGTATGGAATTCCAACACAACTTAGTTTAGACACTTTTAGGCCAGGTTTGAGGTTGTGTAAATCTGGATACCCCTCTGTATGTTACAATTAATACTGTTAGGAAAATAGAAGAAAAAGAATAGAAAACAAATTTATTCGTGTGTAGATGACAAGCATAAGGAGTCATCAGGAGGAGAGGATCAAGTTGGTGTCAAATCTAGTCTGAAAAGTGTGAAAAGTTGCTTTACTTACTTACTCTTTAATCTGGAAAAAGAAATTCCATATTGACTAGAGACAAGAATACAAACAAAAACAATAACAGTAACAGAACGAATATCACCTATCCACCTGGGAAACCAAAAAGATTGGAATCAATCTTATCCCAGATGGGTAATGATAACTGCATAAAAAGGGTATTCACTCCCTCGATAAGACTATTTCTGCAATACTTATTTACAACCCGGAGTCTAATGGATCCTCGGCTCCTGCGAACTACCTCTGCAAAATCATTCAATGTAGCATCAGAAACCATTTCTGTAGCACTACACCAAGATGGTAAAGAATGTAGGAGACAGAACGAATTTTTGTAACACACATATATTGTAGTTAAGGCCTTAACTGTATGCGACGAGATCATGCCAACAAGGTACAGACAAATACAGTAACTTTGAAAGAGAACATTCTTAACCTCAGTAGAGCAAATGCTGAACCGTCTTATTAACGTATTTGTTTGTATGCAATGAGATCTGTACAAGTGTTTAAGGCGACAATCATCACTAAGGTGGCTAGAGAAAATGAACCCTAGGTCCATAAATTCATCAACAAAACTAACAACATTTCCTGACAAGAATACCTGGGGCGGTTCTATTTCCCGCAGACTTCTCGGGTGAAATAATATGCAGAAAGTTTTTGAAGTATTATAAATAATATCATTCTGGTAGGCGAATTCATCACAAATCGCATGCAAGTAGCTAGCAGTTTAGTTAAAGCTGACACACTTGTAGCCAGTATAACCAGACCATCTGAGAAACTTAGGTTATACAAAGCCTGACGTTTTCAGATGAAGGTCTAGCTCATCTACATAAAACGTAAATATGTACACAGACAATACACTGTACACCTCCTTGACATACTCTGTTTCGCACCAAAAAAGACTCACTGTAAATATCCCCCCAAGGAATCTTGAATTTCTGTGTTGTGAACCAATGAATCAGAAGGTTTCTATTTCCGTCAGCACGGGACGGAATTAGTTTTCTAGCTTAGATGTACCTTAGATGCACCACAACCTGTCTAAAATAGTTAAACCTGTTGAAAGATGTCTGTTTAAAATCATATTCACTGATAAATCTTTCTAAATTCAGATATTTAAGCACTGTTGTGACAGAAATAGATTCACGGCATCCAGCATCATTACAGTACAAGAGTGTCAAGGTCAATTTCTGTAAGTCAAAAACAGGCCAAAAAGACAAAGATCTTCTCTGTTTAAAACATTAAATGTTTTTCAAATACTGAATTCCTGTTTGTTTCTAACAATCATACAGTTTGCTTTCATATTTTTCCAAGTGCCTAGGTTAAACAATGGTTATGTGACGGAAACAAAATTCGAATGACCAGTCGTAATGGTAACAAAGTCCCTAGAAAATTTGTGGGTCATCACAGAAAATCATGTACTGGCAATGCAGCTTGCACGCTATTATCTCGTAAGAAAACCTACGATGAAGAAGAAGAAGATGGCTTTCTTTTGAGATATTCTTGACCTTTTTTGGAAATTTCTGTGGTGAGAAAAAGACAACCAAAGCTGGCAAATGGAATAGACAGGTTAACTTCTGATGGAAATAGTATAGGCTCCAGTATTTCTAATAAAATTCAGCTGACGTATCCGTTTTGTACTGTCAAATAGCATAGCATTTAGTAATAAGAGTTACAGTATTTTTTAAAAATAATTTCTGGTTTCTTTTTAAGCAGAAAGATTTTTCTGAATGCTTTTCAGGAATTTGGGTTTTAGAGGTTGAACCTTAAAGCTTGAGCAACAACTTCATTGTACTTACCGAGTTTTTCTTCAGCATTGTCTCCTCCACCATTGCCTGAGTAAGTCTTTCACGTTCTTCATGAGACCGTCTTTGGAGTTCCAACAGAGTCTCCATTGTATAATAAAATTCAAGACAAACAAAACGAATCAATCCTTCCTTCCTTCAAATGACTGGCACTTGGGTTCCACTCTGCCGGCGCTACTTGCACTTTTTGATTTTTTTGCGTAGAAGAGAGGAAAACTATGAGCAATAGACGGATTCGACTTCACCCGACGAAACGGAATACTAGAGTGACTGACTAGTCAAATAGAAAAGTGGATCCGAGTCAACCTGGAGTCAACTCGCAAACAAACCCAAAAATTAGTTGCGTTTTTGCACATACCATGGTATCAATTACCACGGTAACCGGATCTGCAACTAGCCGTTTTCGCAGTAACCGTGGTATCTGATATACGGTTGCTCTGCAAAAACGACAATCGCCGAAATTACGCTTTTCCAAGTCATCCCAAAAGAAAATTCAGTCACATCACTAAGTGCCAAACTTTTTCCCACCAATTTGACAAAATGATGAAAGTGAGATAACTTATTCAGATACCACGATCGGTTACCACGGCCGGACCATGGTATTTGAATCTCTGATACCACGATAATTGCAAAACAGGCCTTTTGGCCGATCTAATGCCACAATAGCAGCAAAAAAGACTTTAGACCGTGGAATCAGATACTATGGTATCTGCAAAAACGCAACTATTCTGTTTACCTTCTCTTAAGGCTTATTCTCGCGTTCCCCGAGGACTCCTCGGGGAATCAAAGGGAACGGCGAGAATAAAGGGAGTCACTCCACGCGGACTCCGCCTAGGAAAACATCGAGAACACGGGGAATGCTTCTAAAATGGATTTTGTTCGAAAAAGAAATATGCAGTTGACGAAATTAGTCTGGATCCACTTTATTTTTGGTTTTGTTTATCCTGATTGTTTTGAACTAATTTTAAATTGCACCAACACCAGCAAAAATTGATTCCCCTCTGAATCTGAAACGGAGTCCTTTTTGATGATGGTGGTGATAATCGGAGCATTCCTCGTCCGTGGGGACTCGCAAGAATACGATGAGTGAGTCCCTGGGACAAACGAAAACGCGGAGACTCCTCAAGTGGAGTCCTCGGGGAACCAAAAGGAACGGCGAGAATAGACGGAGTCACTCCACGCGGACTCCTCTTACAGAAAATAGCGAGAGCACGGGGAATGCTTCTAAAATGGATTGTATTCGAAAAAAAAATATGCACTTCATGAAATTAGTCCAGATCCACTTTATTTTTTATTTTGTTTATTCTGATCCTTTTTAATTAATTTTACATTGCACCAACACAAGCAAAAATTGATTCCCCTCCGGATCTGAAAGGGAGTCCTTTTTTATGATGGTGATGGTAATCGGAGCATTCCGCTTCCGTGGGGACTCGCAAGAATATAGGGAGTGAGTCCCCGGGACAAAGAAAACTCGGGGACTCCTCAAGTGGAGTCCTTGGGGAACGGCGAGAATACGCCTTTAGTAAAAACTGAGCCTTATCTACATATGCCACATATGCGTCCCATCTATCGGCAGATTCTTCTTCAGAGAGAGCCATCTATGAACTAAAAGAAAGGCATAAAGGTGAGCAAAACTGACGCTAGGTAGTCTCAGTTGGCGGTTTTCTTCTCTCAAACGAGTGTTTCAGAAATGTCAGTGATTCCTGCTTTTTTAAGCTGTTGGTGGTTTTATTGGATTAATGTAAAAACAACTTGATAGTGCCTCTCATCAATCATGAAGAAGAAGAGCAGTAAAGACAGGGTAAGCTCTAGCATAGGCAATCTCCTGCATGTTGTGTCAGTCTCATCTCACCCAAAGGCTTTGTGCTGAGATAGGCCCAATCAATGACTACTATGCGAATACCCATATTATTGTTTGGAATAGTAGCTCTATTCTTGCACTTATCTCGGGCCACAAAGGTGGTCAGTAACAAGGTTGCCACCTGCTCCTGTCCAAAGTGTGCTATTTTTCTCGATCACAGGGTGCCACATAAGTGCTACACCAAATTTCTATTAAATATGCAATTTTCGCGTAATCCTGCTTGGTATTGATCGATTGACTTTTAGTCGCGTTTTCGATCGCACAAAGATTACAGCATTTCTACGAATACCTTTGTTATTTTCACTAAAGCATTGTATGGTATTGTATGCACATGCGTAATAAGCTGCGTGGCGCCCAGGTTGCCACCGATAGAAAAATTGTACTCTTTTTAGTATATTTCTTTCAAAGTAGTGAGTTGGTACTACATATGAAAAAAAGTAGTACTTTTACAGTACATTTTAAGAAAAGCAGTACTTTTTTTAAAAACAAATGTAGGGGAGCTCGGGGTTGACCCGGAAACTAATTTTCTTTTTCTTGCTAGGCCGCCATTTCTTGGCGGATTTACAATATTTTTGTTGTCAAACGTGTGAATGTCTGGGAGAATAGCTGGTAATTTTTTCAGAATTTTTTTCTACATCATGTTTTTTAGTAAATACTTTTTTCTGTTTTTCAGTTTGTCCGAACCAACCCCGCTGTGTACCCGTGGGGTTGATTCGGACAGGCCCCGGGTTGGTTCGGACATAATATCTAATGTACTATATTTTAATCGACTTTATTTGAACATGTTAAATAGTGGAAATGATAAAATATTGCACCTCAAAAGTATAGACAAACTAAAGAAAACACATGATTCGATAGCCGAGGTTACATTAAAATTGAAATCCTTCACTTGCACTTTCAGTTAACCTAGCAATTCCAGGGGCTGGTAACTTCAAACTTATGTAAGTAAAGATTCTACAGAAAAATTATTTTAGTCCCACTCTTGCGCAGAAATAATATATTCAAGCCCCTCAATGGGTTTTCTTTCAACGAACCACCCTTCTTATTCGACTTTCCCAGATAAGAAACATATTGGCTTGACCTTTCCCCAAACTGAACTTCACAAGGACGAATTCGCACTGTTTTACCTCTTGAAAATATCGTAAATATTGAATTCATTAAATACAATTTTTTTTAAATTTTTTACTTTATTGTAGACAGTTCTACTAACTAAGTTTCTTTGGTTGTGGCCGACAATTTTTAGCGTTCATTTTCTCGATTTTGATAATGAATTCTGTTCACAAGCAACACGATAAGGATTTCTCTAACTCAATTTCGGATTTTTATGGGGTATCAGTAGACAAAGACTGTCCGAACCAATCCCTTCAAAACTGTCCGAACCAGCCCCACCCTCACTAAAATAACAAAATGGCGTACCACAGGAAAATTAAGTGATTTATCTCAAAAATACTAAGCAGGCTGTGCTATATCTTACCATTTAACAGCCTTTCAGTTATCACTAATCTTCGCGGTACAGCTTTTTAACCTACCATGAGCTACTTTTACCTCAAGAAAACCAATTTTTTCACCTTCTTGTCAAAACCAGAAAAGTAATTACCATGAAACTTTGGTACAAAGTTAGTTTACTAGAAGCTAGATGTTCTGTATTTTTTTTCAGATTTTAGCGACAACTTTTAATATTTGTTTCGCGCGTGTCCAGACCAACTCCGTGTCCGACCCAATCCCGAGCCCCCCTGCTCTCTCTTCCAAAGCTGATCTAGTTGTAATATGTCATACATATATTATCTGATTACCTTAATTTTGTGAGCTATTCAAATGGAGACAGCTATACAAAATTACGAAACTTCTAAATGTCTAAAAACGGGGTGTGAAAAACAAGGTGTTTCAAGCGGGATCACACGAGGTTAAAATAAATTATTTTTAGTAAGAATCTTAAAGCCCGGCTTCATCTTCCAGGCCTTGTTTCCTCGATGTCCCTTTCAAATATCTTTGCTTCACAGTCGCAACTGTCAATCAAAGACCTTTCCGATTCCAGACAGCCGTTTTTGTCGAGATCTATTTTTCCTTGTGCACCATACGCGGCGCGTTTCGATTGCAAATACGGCTACGGCAATGCAGAACGTCTTCTTGCACCTTCTTACATATATTTGAACTATGTTTTCGAACTAGTTTTACTATAGCTGTCCCGTTTATCAAGTTGCAGTTACATTGCATTACACATTGCATACAATTCGAGAGTAGTTTACGCTAGTTTCGAAAAGTCTTTACCTTTCAGTGAACTGAACTTAGTGAACAGTGGTCGTTTGTAGAGGCAAAGATTTCCGAGGCTAAAGGTTTTTTCTGGCGGAAAAACAAGAGAAAAATACACTCGGATTTAAGCAATGCGTGAAGCATGAGGTCGAAAGCAGGACTATTATTCGACTCATCTAGCAAAACTAGGCAGTAAAGAGGCTTTAAGGTTGCTGCAACAGAAGTTGAAATTCGCATTTAAGAGAACTTATAAAACTAGAAAAGCACAGTAGAAGATCCTCCTCCAGTCTTTTTAAATCCCCTTACTTGCTGACTCTGGTCCTAATATTTGTTTTTCCCGAAAATTGTACCAATAAGGTGCTACATTTTTCCAGATTTTCGGAAATAGTGCTGCATTTTACACTGATCGTACTACGGTGCTACATAGGCAAAATAGTGCTACAATTAGCACTATAGGGCTACAGGTGGGAACCCTGGTCGGTAAGACCACCCTCAGAACTGTGGTTTCGGTATTTGTTTTGCAGCATAAGGCGAGAGCCGAGCGTGATTGGCTTTGAACTCCGAATGGGGGTTTGTGGCGAGATACAAGGTACTTGAGGAGATTTTGCAGTGACGATTAAGGCTGTATGTTCTGCTTCTACCCTTAAAGTCACGAACAACCTTCTGTAACCACAAACCTCAATCTAGTGGTTGGAAATTTTTATTTTTTATTTATTTATTTAATAATAAAGCAAAACATATCTCTCGTGGGCAGAGCCCAAATACGATGTTTTTGTAGTCAGAGATAAAATAAGTTGTCAACAAATAATTTAAAAGAAAATAAAAATAACAAGGCAGATAATGCTAAAGATCATTGTACTGCTTTACGAAGCTAGGCACAAAGCTGGTTTCAACAACCCTCAGAAACATGTGTTTCCCAGCTGTTCTGTCAACTGCAAATGCCACGAGGATGGGTTATGGGAAAATCGTTCCCAATAGAGCCAGGTACAACCTACGAGGTCTAGCAAAGATCTCCACAAGTTTTTGCTCCTCCTCTATCCTTTTCCTCGCTGATTTGTACCCGATTCTCAAGAAAAAAGATACCAGTCGAATGCGATCATGTTTTTATGGCACTTGCCTTCCGGCCAAGTGCAATATACCGATCACTTTTCCGTCGGTCTGTCGGTCGGTCGGTCGGTTAGTCCGGTGTTTGCGAGTTAGGGTACTTCCAGATACGCTAAGACGATGAAACTTGGCAGGCATAGAATAGAATAGAATAAAATAGAATTTATTGCACAAAAAGCCTGAGGCCATGGCAAAAATGGTTACAAAAAAAAGAGAGAATACTTGAACGAAATAGTAGAACTAAACTAAAGGAAATTCTCTCTGTGGGCTAAAGCTATTTTTAGGAACCTTACCAGCCTCTTCAGATCTTGAAAACACTTACTTCCAATAACGCTCATCATCCATACTTCGTCATATATTGTAGTTACATTCCCAAAAATCTCAACCCGCAGGTCACCTAGCTCACGGCATTCACACATCAAATGTAACAAATTCTCATTCTCGCTACCACACATAGGGCAAAAGTAGGGACCATTACGTCCTAATTTATTCCCTAAATATTTCCTCCGTTTTCCCAATGGCAAACAATCCGCCCGGCAACTAATTAAAATTCTTAGATCCACCCACTTAATCCCAGCCTTAAAATAAACCTCTTCCCCCCATGTCTCTTTGGCTGAAGTATAAAACCTTAAAGAAGGTGACAGACTTTTTGCCAGGTGCCAGGCTTGAATTTCCTGGTCCAAAAGTCTACCTGCCACCGCACGTGCAACCTCACCAACAGGTAGTCCTGGTCCATAACCTGCGTTCCACCAAATTGAAAAAAACACAATTGTCTAATATGTCCTTAGTATTATTTGTCCAAGAGTCTGACGACTCGTCCCTTATACATTCCTTATAAGCTGCTTTAACTATTATAATACACGGTAATTGCAATAACTTCTCCCATAGCCCTATCATACTTATCCATCGCTTACGCCGTAGGCTTGATAGTCCTAGATCTCCTGTTATGACTACTGTACTCGTTGTATTACTAACACCTAAAATTCTCTTAAAATATCTTAGCTGTAGCTGTTCTATCTTCTCACTTCTACCAAAACCCCATACTTCATATTAGGGACCCGACCAAATTAAGTTGGAAATAGTCACTTGCCCGGTCCGACAGTCGTGGGGGGAGGGAGGGGAGCCAGAATCCGGAATTTAGTGGCATGCATAACTTTCGAACAGGTTATCGGATCTTAAGGAAATTTGATATTTGGAGAGACGTCATGTCTTAGATGTTCCATTTCATGTCCGGACCGAATCCGATGAATGTGAGGGGGGGGGGGGGGCGCAGGGGGGGGGACCGGAAATCATTTGACAAGCTTAGAGTGGAGGGATCGGGATGAAACTTGGTGAGAGGAACAAGAACAAGCCCTAGGTACATCATTGGCAGAACCGGACGGGATTCGTGCACTGTCGTGGGAGTTGGAGGGGGGGGGGAGAATTCCGGTGATACGGAGTTCAAGTTACTTCTAGGTGGGCTGGGACAGTGAAACTTGGCAAGCGTACCAGGAACCCGACCAAACTAACTTGGAAATAGTCACTTCCCCGATCCAACCACCGTGGGGGGGGAGTGGAGGGAAGGGGAATCCGGAATCTAGAGGTACGTATAACTTTGGAACGGGTGATCAGATCTTAATGAAACTTGATATTTGGAAAGACCTCGTGTCTCGGATGTCCCATGTGAAGTCCGCACCGGATCCGATTATTGTGGGGGGGGGGGAGTCGGAGGGGTAGCCGTAAATCTTGTGACACGCTAAGAGTGGAGCGATTGGGATGAAACTTGGTGGGAAGAACAGGCACAAGCCCTAGATTCGCCAGTGACAGAACTGGATCGGGTTCGAGCACTGTGGGGGAGTTAGAAGGGGAGGTCCGGAATTCCGGTGATCACCAGTTAAAGTACTTCCAGATGTGCTAGGACCATGAAACTTGAATATTAGAGACTTGACATGATTAGAATATTTTTGCCTCATGGGTTTTGCTTACAACTGAATTTCTTAAAGTACAAATGATAGTCTTGATTAAAATATACATTTCATTCTCCCGATGAGCTCATCATCATTTTTGCTTCAAGAGTTTTGATTACAGATGAATTTCTAGCGCCCCTAAAGTGCGCATCATCACAGGCAAATGCATTACCAAACGATGCGTTCTCGTGATTTCCAAGGACCCATTATCTCAAGGGTTTTGCTTACAAATAACCACAACAAACCCACGAATTGAAGAATTCCTACTTTCATCCTCTGACCCAGCCTTGCAAGTGCCATATGAGCTTGCAGCTCTTGTTTCAAATATCTACGTTTTCTTCTGTACCTTCCTCGTCGCATGTGTAAATACGAATCATGGAGATTTGATGTGTCTTGGACTCAACTGTCAAACTAAAAGAAATAAGTGAGCATGTTATGCCATCATCCAGCCGCCTTCCTGCCCATTGCCCAATGCACCAGCTAATGCAGTAAATTTATTGTCTTATTCGTGTTTCTTTGTTTGTGTTTATTTATCTTTTGATGTTGTTGTACATATTGTGATAATGCCGCTCTGTATTTCTTGTTAAGCATTTATTTACTTATTTGTCTGTATATACTGTGCGAATGCCTTCTTATTAGGCTGTATGTAATAAATCAATTCATTCATTGGTAGGAAGCATCTGAAATGCAAGATGCAACAGCAGTACTCAATATAGAACAGATAAGTGAAATCTGGAGTTAATCAGATGTTCAATGGGAACCCCATATACAATTTGTCACAAGGACATTTCGTCACAAGGACAATTCGTCACAAGGACAATTCGTCACAAGGACAATTCGTCAAAGGGACAATTCGTCACAAGGACAATTCGTCACAAGGACAATTCGTCACAAGGACAATTCGTCACAAGGACAATTCGTCACAAGGACAATTCGTCACAAGGACAATTCGTCACAAGGACAATTCGTCACAAGGACAATTCGTCACAAGGACAATTCGTCAGAAGGACAGTTCGCAATACGGACAATTCGTCATTAGGACAACTCGTCATACGGACATTTCGTCACAGAGAGCCTGATTTCAAGCCTGGATTTCGTTTTTAAGCTATATATTCTTAAATACCCAGTTACCTTAAAATACTATGGCTATATAATACATTAAACATGTATTTATCAGCAATTTCCTGCATTTCTTCTAGTACGTCAGCTTACTCTCACCGATATCTCCCTACTATTGTTGTCAGTCGCAGGTTAGTCTTCGTACTTCTCCTTCTTGGGTGGCTTCCGGCACCCGCCACTGTCTGGTAACGAACCTTTCGTTGGGAACCCCCAGCTAGCGAAGGGCTCTTCTCCTTCCTCACATTAACAGGCTTTAGAGTTAAGGTCGATTCTGGCGGTTTGGAAAGCACCGGTAGTTTAACCGCCGTGTGTTCTTGCGGCTCACCTAAAACTCGCTTCGCTTTCGGATGCTGTCGTGTCGCTCCAGAGTCACCATGATCTTGTTGCCCACTCTCACAATGCCTACGGTCAAAATGCCGACGGTTCAAAATGGCCGCGATCAAAATGCCCACGGCTCAAAACATCCACGGTTCAAAATGCCCACGACTCAGAATGCCCACAATTGAGGTTGAAGACCCCGAAATCGAAGTGGTCCAAAATTGTCAACAGCCCAAAATGCCGACAGTTTAAAATGCCCACAGGGAAGGCTAAAATCGTCCTGGTTCAAAGTGCCGACGACTCAAACTGTCGGCAGGGGAGGTCAAAATGTCCTGGGACAACGGACAACGAGATTACAAGGGACAGGATTACCACGGAGAGATATTGAAAGGGATTATTTTATTGTTGATCAAATCAGAATTATTTGCGGGAAAGTATAAAGGAATGCCATATAGAATTGTTCCAACACATAAAGCGAAACTAGGCGATACAAATCTTGCACCCCGAAGGTAAGAATTGTTCTTAATTAAAAATAACAGTTTTAAGATAGCTGTTTATTCTTCAGTTTTTTTTTTCCTTCAGAATTTCGTATTACATTGGTATTGAACAGTTCATACCAGTTCAGCGAAGGTTTATCGCCATTCTGATACTCGGTCTGCTCCTTTCGTTTCTCATTCATCACTAGTTCAAGTTTACTACGGAGTACGGATCGAACACTTCAAACAATTCAATCGTGGGCATTCTGAACCGTGGACATTTTGAGTCGTAGGCATTAAGAGTCGTGGGTAGTTTGAGTCGTAGGCATTGTAATCGTGGGCTTTATGAGTGTTAGCCAGTGAACCAACTCCCAGTCGACTCCCGATGTGGAAAGTGGATTCGGCAAAGTAGCGAGAAGTTCTAAAGGCACAAGGACTTTCCGTATGTTCTTGTGCTAGGCGAATTCTCGCTTTCTTTTTTTAGAAAGCGAAGCCGCGAGAACGCCAGAATTGTCCTTTATTCCTTTAGGGTTATTATCACCATCTAATGACCAGGTTATATGGTAGCCATGGTCTTGTGCTTTTTGAAAAAAAATAGGAAAGAAATACTGTGCGTCGCCATTGCTTTCTTCAGCTCTCCAGTGGGGTTTCCGACAGTAGTAGTGCGAACACGCGATCAGGGTCACGAGCTTCCGAACTGGAATTCCTGCCCGGATTTTCGCCATCATCATCACTTCCATATTGAAAAGTTGAAATTTTTTCAACTTTTTCATATGGAACTGATGATGGTGCCGAAAATCCGGGTAGGAATTCCAGACCGGGAGCTCCCGATCCTGGTCATGTGTTCGCACTTTAACGAGGGTAAGATCGTCTGAGTTTCTGGACCGCTCATTCTTCAAACAAGCCGGCGATAGATAAGAAAAGGGGTTCGTAAAATGTTTCCAGGATTTTCACAAGATATGCCCAAGCCTGCCTGATATCTTAAAGAACTGCGAGAGAATACATTCTCTCGAGATCTTCTCATCAACTTGTTTGTTTCACTTGAGGTATCCAGTGGCTGAGATCAATAGCCGTTTAATCAGATTTGGATTGTGTCAGATCCAGATCAAGCTCCGTAGCTAGTCGTGGTAGCCACAAAGCGACGACGCTTCCCCCTCCCACTCAACGCGGTCCTCTGCAGCTGGCTCGGTTACGGATAGCCTTGCCAATGGTTCAAGGTTCAAGGTTCTTTTAATATAACCAATATATACAAAGTATTAGGTAACTCAAGGCTGAGAGTACAGCTCGAATGCAATTGAGCTACCGTTAAGCAACACTAAATATGCACAAAAATTAAAAATAAATAGTTCTCTTATCCAAAAAAAAAAAAAACGAGACAGATTAACCAATCTTGGCAGAGATAAATAAAAAACAAATCCCGTGCCGTACGATACCATTTCCATCCTCCGCGCACCATTTTGAGACACAATTAATTTTACAACTTAAAACCAAGTGAGTCATAAGACATCATGTGTGTCCCATATCCCAGTCATAAGACATCAATGGGTTTCCCATAGTCTTCCATAGCCTACTTAGCCTCCAATGGGCTCGCCGTTTTTCCGCGCAGTCACGTATACATGGTTTTGTATCATTTCAGCTCTATCGTCATTTCAGATCGGCTCTATCTTTATTTTCACTCGAGAAGTTGTCAAACCATCGAGTTTTCAAAATGGGAAGTTCGAATAACATTTTCTTTCTGAACTGATGAACCAATCTGTAATCACATAGCTATCACTCAGCGTTGAAAAAAAACAACAACAGAATGTCGTAAGTAGGGACTAAATTGAGTTTGCAGCCAGTTGAACTGTATCCTTTTCAATCGTAGAGATCGTTACAAATGAAAACTTTGAACATTATCTTGTATAACCTAGTTGGGATTGTAAAGCTGTCTGTAACTTTTGAGGATCAAAATACCATAGATACCACTCTACGAATTATTGCGAAACTACGTCATTGTTTTCATTTGTATCCGTTCGTAATACCTTTTCTATCCCTTCTATCCGATATGATTTGTTTAGGTGACAACGCTTCCACTTACCCTCGCCACCGGTCTTAAATTCTGAATTTGTTTAGAAAACAAATAACTATTAGTGGGACCCTAAAACTTAGTGGAGGGATGTCTATGACTTCGTAAAAGTTGCCCGTCTGTCTGTAAGCACTATAACCCTCGAATGGAATGAGATATATTGATGAAACTTGGTATGAGGATTCCTAGGGCCAAGGGACCAAAAGCTGTATATTCAAGGGTGGGGGAGGGATTTCAACTTGAGGGACGAAAATAAACATGTTTTAAAAGCTAATGAGATTGTCGATCTAGGGGTAAGGAGAAATGCTGAATCTGAATATGAAAACTTATTTCCTCGCCGGACAAGTAGTTCACCCGGGATCCGGCAAAAACGGAAAATTTGGAAGAAGTAAAAGTTGTATCTGAAGTTGATTACATGCTCGATTCAGCTGTAAGAAGAATGCTGAATCCGAAAATGAATATTATTTTCACCCCGGACAAGTAGTTCGCCCTGGATCCGTAAATTTTGCATGAAGTTTTAACACCCACTGACATAGCTGATATAGAATGAGGAGACACGTTGTTGCATTTTCTGAACATTCTAATGATAAACAAAAAGTGTATGCGATCAGTTTGGTTATCTTCAAAATCCCAACCGGCATTTACTGGGTCGAAAAGTCAGAATGCATCCGACAACTATCATGTAACAATTTAATAAAATTTGTTGACCAATCTTCCAGTCCCTACCCAACCCTTTATTCACAGAGGCGAAAGCTATGAAAAATCTATGGACCCAGGATGGCGACTTCGGTCGAGTGTAAGTTTATTGGGTTTAATAGAAGACAGTCCAAACTTCGTATGAGGATTCACTGGTAAAGTACAGGCCAAGTCCGTAGATGGGGTCCTTTAGCCCTATATTTAAGGGCAGAGGAGGGTAATCAAGAGTAAAAATAAATTTGTTTTATAAGTTAATGCGGTATTCTTTTAAGGGTTAAGGAGGCCTACTGATCGCGAATCCATATCTGAATTTAAATTTCTTGCTGGACAAACGATTCACTTAGGAGTTCGGCCGAAACTGGAAATTTGGTTAAAGCTCAAGTTGTTTCTGAAGTCGATTAGAGATTCCGTATCGGCTTAAGAAGACATGCTGATTTGAATTTTGGACTTTATTTCTTTGACGGATAAGCTGGCAAAATTTGCAAAGACCTCAAAATTTGGATTGAAAGCTTCGACTCTCAGTGTCACTAGATCTTTTGCTCTGCATGCAGTTCGCCGGGAATGCTGCTAAAAATACCAGGAATTTGTTAAAAAAAAAAAAAATCTAAAAGACCTTTTATGAAGTCAATTAGAGATGAGATATTGGAGTAAACTGCTTGTTGAATCCATATCTGAACTTGGTTTACTCATTTGATTAGTTGTTTGGCCATAAGCACAAAACTTCAAAACGGTAACATTTTTGTGTACATATTCAAGCGGTTGATTATGTATAAATTTTAATAGCATAGATGTTTAAGGGGTCTGGCGAAGACTCAGAAATGTACAAAGTTCGATTGTCCGGACCAAGAAGTCTAATGAATATTACATTTTTGGAATCCCATCGAAACGTTTGGTCTTGTTAGAATTGGTTCGACGCCTAAAGTGTTGATTGGTAGTGCGGAGAATAGGGAACACGATTTTTAATTTGTAAGAATTATTATTACGAGCACAAATTTGCCTGTTTCTTTGCAAAATCGTAACACCAGCCAACATCGTTCACAAACTTAAAAACGAGTAAAATATTTAGCAATTATTCAGCGAATTTGATAGCTTTCAGTGATCCTAGTGGATTCGTCTTTTCTTCTTGACAATAAACCTGATATTATTGAAAGAGACGGGCTTTGTCAAATCTATTTTTACACTTTTTTTTTATACACAAGCTGAAGATTTGTCTTTCTCTTTTGAGACGTAAAAAGAGTTAAGTAGTGTTTATCCTACCGCTTCAATCTTCGCCCCTAATCGTTGAATTTAATCTCATTTACGAGGCTTCTAACTTCTTGTGTCATGATTATCCACTCAATAACGACACTACGCTGATTCTTCCATTTGCCGTATTTACAATTTTTCGGGGCAGATCAGGCTTTTGCATTATTTAGTTTTCACCCTTTTGGTAAGAAATACCAGTTACGCCAGCTTTTCCGAGCTTTTCATTAATACCAAGGGAACCGAGCAGGGCCAAAAACAGACGGGCCGGGTTTGAATAAATGAACGAAGCATTTTTAACGCACTGCCCAAGGGCATAAGTGCAGTAGAAAAGGATAAAGAAATATAAAATAATCACAAAACACTCAAAAACATTTTCGATAAATGTTATTCACTAATTTAGAATCGTTGTAATATTGCTTGTAATCTTTAAGTAAACCAGCAGAGTTTCCTAGAGTTCACTTGTGTTAGAACGTTGGAATTTGCTTTGTTTTTTTCTATTAGTTTAATACCTTTATTGTATAACGCAACTTTTACAAACCAAACTACATGAACAAACCTTTAAAACACTCTTACTATTCTTTACATATGTAGTCGGTACCTCTTATAGCAAGAGAGCCCCGAATGGGCTTGGGCAGTGAAAAAATCTTCACTTTAAATTAATTCGCACATACTTTTTTTTTTTAAAATAGAAGAAAACTGAAAAAGGAAGAGCAAAAGAAGAAGGAGCAAGGAGGACAAGAAGGAACAAGAAAAGAAGGAGAAAGAAAGAAGAATAGCAACTAGTCGACTACAACATACAGTGTTTCTGGTCAGATCTTCTAAGATTGTTGACCACTTTACAATTAAGCTATGCTTACAGAAAATCTCACAAGGCTTCGGCTGTTTTTAGCCTCTTTCCATGTCTCTTGCCCTGGATCACAATCTTGGCAAAATTTGCATGCCCGGTCTCCGGACGAATAAGCTCCTCGAAAGCGCATGATCGTCACGTAAAGAGAACAAACGTGGCAAGCGTGATAGAAAGTGCATTGCTATTACAGGAGATAGAACAGCCTATACTTATGAAGCACAGCTTAATCATCTGTTATGAAGTGAATAATCTCGGGAACGAGAGTGGATGGAAATACCGCTGAAGTAGAAGGAATTATTATCATAAGTGTATACGACGTGTCCTTTAAGGGTACAAGGCTTGTCCATGTTTTCATCCATCTCCATTGCTTCTGCTTCGCTGTATATCTGCTGTATAATTTCTCCAGCTAGCCTTTTATTAAATTCAAACAGAGAAATGTCGGTAACATATTTCTGTCGGTCTGGGAGAGACTCGGCTAATTAAGAAGCCTTGACGAAAGAAAGTAACGTTCCAAGAAAAGCTCCTTGGGGTATTCCATGCAGAATTGCAAATTTCTGGAGAAGAAAGAGAGGAACATGCAACAGTTTTACCGGAACCGAGCCAACTTTAAACCTATATCTGCTAGCCTACCTTTTGAAATATGATTTCAGGTTAACTGTACGAAGAAGTAAATCTGCCGATCAAGTTATGCATGCTACTAGATTGGGGGCTCCCCGTCCTTCAGCTCCTCGATTGATGGATCAGGGAAAAGACTATTCTCAAGTCGGTTTGTTCTAGTCCCGGATACACCTTCCAGTTTTCATCGTCCTAGCGCATCACGAAATATTGAACTTGCGGTATCACTAGAATTCCGGACCCCCACCCCCCACCCCAAAAAATATTTTTTTTAAGATATCTTTCTAAACGTTGCCATTTGTGATAAAAACTTATGATTCTTGGTCAAAATGTACATCATTTTCTCGGGTAGTTAACAGTAAATTTAATGAATGTTTTTGTATGGCGAATCGAAAAAAAGGTAACTCGTTCTTCTCTTTCTCGCTGGATAGATACTGTAACTGACTTTCTAAATTTAGAGTAAAAGCATTTAGAAGTATGTCCCTTCCTTCTTTAAACTTCAATTGGTGTTGGGTCAAAATTGCTGTCGGTCCCTTTCTACCCTTAATTTCGTCATCCTTGAAAGTTAGAATGCACGAATTCTATCATCTCGCCGTACAGTAGCTCCTCTCTCAAATTTGCGGTAGCTGCGATTTGTTGTAGGTAGAAGGGCAAAATGTTTACCTTTTTCTGTTTTTTTGCGCATTCTGCGCACTGTCTTGACGCGAAGAACGGCGATCAGAAGAACCAGCACCAACACTTACTCTGAGCGTGTTCCACCCTTCTAACAGTAGTTACTATTCCGGCTCCATCCTCACGAAATGTTACTACGCTGACCGTTCCAACCTTGTCGGAATAGTAACTAATAGGTACTATTTGCTTACCATGCTCGGGAGCGTAGTAAGCGTAGTAACCACGCATCTCTGTAACGTGATTGGTCGGATTCGCCCCTGGCGTGAGATCCTGCTGGAAAATAGAAAAATCGTTCCAGCCTTGACGGCAAAAAGCCAGAGTCGTGACGTCAAGCGTAGTAACTACGGTAAGTAGGGTGGAACACGCTCTCTGTGTTCGGGACAGGCACCGGGTAGGCTCCACCCCCGGTAAATCAGAATCGCAAGAAAACCTACTCAGCTTGATTCAAGTCTTCTCAATTCTCCCCTTATTTATTCTTGGTTCCAGTATTCCAGTATTATACTGACAACTCGTTTGTATACTTATTCACGACACGAGGCTAAACTGTTATTGATTTTAAACAAACATCAGTCAACCCAAAAAACTAAACTAAACTTGTACACTTTGCAGCAAAAGAAAATCCTAAGGACTTGCACTGCAACAAACGAAGCTAAAACTCCAAGGATCAAGTTTAATATGCCTAATAATGAGGCAGAAAGATTTTTTCCCTTCCGTTTTACGTTCGGTTTAATGAGTGTGGAGCGGCATTCTGCTCAGACATTTACAGCTGCTCGTATAAGAGTTTAGTTGAAGTTTGAAACTTGTAGCTCCAGATACATTATACACCCACACTGTAAAAAGAAAATAAAAGTGATATAAAGCGCAAGAATTTTACGATTCAGACGGGAAATTTTCTGAAGGGCTGTCTTTAATCACCGGAGTCCGTAGAGGGTCTGCGATTTAAGTAGGGTATGCTAAAGTGTGCGAATTAGTTCGCAGAAATTAGTGTTTGGTTGTGCTGAACTAATTACACTGTCAGGACTTTAATAACATTGAATATGTGGATGCGAATCCTTGTGTAAATCTTATGACGGGTGCCGAAGATATTAAAGTGATGGTAAAGTTATTGTAACTGTTATGTTTCATGGGGAAATAACAGTTGAAAGACTCCTAACATAGATATTATCGGCTTCCGTCATAACTTTTTACGGTAGAAGCCACAAACTGTTGTTCTTTTGAATATATTGCTCTCTTTTTTTTTAGTTTATTACATACCATTTCCCCGCCAAGTTTTACTTTCAGGACCGTCCGAAAATGAAAACAGAGTTAAGTTAAAAGTAAATAAAATTTTTGACAATGGTTTTAGACCTCGTTGTTTATTTCGAGAGAAAGATGAAAAATATATTTAATTTATAAAAATAAGAAATATATTAAGTTCTTAGTGTATCGGACCACGCAATTTCGCTTTTAACAACCAAGTGCGAGTAAAACCAGATACAGAAGCGAAAATATTCGCAAGAATGAACTACATGCGTGTATTTAAAAACAACAACAGATTTTACATTGCTAAACAATCCAGTGACGGTTTATTATGGTCACGGAAACAAATTGAGAATCTCGGCGTCGCCGAATCGTATCCAGGTGGTGAGCAAGGGAGTACAGCGAGGGGGTAGCCACTAGCGAGTAGTAACGCGAAGAATATAAAGGGGGAGTTACTTGAGGCGAGCCATGGAGAATAGCAGTAGAACCTCCGACCAGTTTTTATTCTTCAATTATGTTTAAACTCTGATATGTTAATGTAATTTATGTTGCCATGGCTCTCGCACTTTTTTTTATTCATTCATACATGCGGTTTTTGGGATCCCAAAACGTAAGTGGAGGGATACCTATGATATCGCAAAAGTTGTCCGTCAAAGTACAGTTCAAGTTCGAAGATGGGCTCTGTACCTCTATATTTAGGGGTGGAGGTGGGGGCGGGGTTCAAGTTAAGGGAGGATTAAAGGAGGGCTAATGAAATAGTTGATTTAGGGGTAAGGAGACATGCTGAATCCGAGTATGATAGTTATTTTCTTGCCGGACAAGTAGTTCACCCGGAACCCAAACGAAAACCGGACACAAAATTTGTCGACCAGTTTCCGGCTATAGCAGTCCCTACCCCTAATTCTCAAACTCGTATAGCTCTGCGCCATGGATGACGGCATTCGTTTGTTTATTCTATGGACGTCGGAGAGATCTTGTGTAATTGATGGTCGAAGGGGTTGATATATATTGTTCAAACGAGGAAATATGTTGTTCAAGCGAGGATGTTGTTGAATGAGGATGGTAAAGTACAGGTCAAGTTCGTAGATGGGGCAGAGGCAGAGGAATTTTCGAATTTACGGTAAAACATATATGTTTTATAAGCTAATAAGATAATGAACGAGGGGGTAAGGAGGTCCGCTAAATCCATATCTGAGCTTAGTTTTCTTGCTGGACAAATGGTCCATCACGAATTAGGCAGAAACTGGAAATTTGGTTGAAGCTCAGAGTTGTTTCTGAAATCGATTAGAGATTCGGTATCGGGGCAAGGAGACATGCTGAATCCATTTTGAACTTTATTTTAACATTAAACATCTTCAAAGAATCTGACGAAGACTGATTGGCGAAGACATGACCCAATTGTTTGAATCAAATGTTAGATTTTTGGGATCCCATCGAAACCTTTGGTCTTATTTTCCGTGTTTATGGTAGTCTCATAGAAAAAAACTAGGCTAGCAACCCCCTTCTAAATTCTAACTGAAGAGCCAGATTATATTATGTCTTGGATGTAAAGACAATGAATTGTTTTGACTCCGCGAAGGATTTTTGTTTTGTTTTCAACTTGGGCTTTAGCAGTGATGTTCGGAATAGATAGATAGATAGATAGATTTATTTGCGCTAAAAAGCCACAAGGGCCATGGCAAATACAAAATAATAACAACAAAACAACAACAATAACAAACCTACAAAAAACCTTCCCGATATGACAGAGCGATTCGAAGGAATCTTCCAAATCTCTTTAAATCCCCAAAATGTTTACTTTTTAATTTTCTAACAAGTTCCTCCCTCGAGAAAAAACCCACCCTAAAAATTTCCTCCCTTAGATACCTTAAACCCTCACAATCACAAATAAAATGCTCTACATCTTCATCAATCATCCCGCACAAAGGGCAGAAATAAGGACCAGACGAAACTCTAATTTTCCCAATATATTTTCTTCTTTGGCCAAAAGGCAAACAATGTCCTCTCAGACTAATTAAACATTTCAATTCTTCTGGAGATAACCCCGACTTAAAATAAAAAAACACTACTGTCTGACAAAGTCAATAAAAGCTTGCATTTCGGTAGCTAATGAAGCGAAGTTCAGGACCGCTTAGTTCCAGATTGTAAGGTCACTTCAGAAGAAAGCCCGCTATTGCATGTGAGAGTGAGCCAAAACAGGTTTAGTTCTCGGCAATCGTTTACCGGTGTTGTTGCTAAATATTTCAAGCACAGAGGTACGAGAACGTAGAGGTGCCCAACATCCGAAAGAAAATTCATTCGATGAAAGTCGACTATGAGCGTGTTCCACCCTACTTACCGTAGTTACTACGCATGACGTCACGAAATATGGCTTTTTGCCGTCAAGGCTGAAAGTTTTTTTCTATTTTCTAGCAGAATATCATGCCACGGGCGAATCTGACCAATCACGTTACAGAGATGCGTAGTTACCTGTTTAATACAGTTACTACGCTCCCGAGCATGGTAAGCAGATAGTTACTATTAGTTACTATTTCGAGAAGGTTGGAACGTACAGCGTAGTAACTTTTTACGAGGTTGGAACGAAAACATTGTTAGAAGGGTGGAACATGCTCTATTGAATAGCGAAGCAACGAAGTAACCTATTTTAACCATGTCTTCAAGCCAATTGAATAAGTAATGGGTAACTTGACTGTGTATCTCAGACCTGTTCAATTAAACTTTAAGCTTTTCCAGGACGTAGACGTTTTACGGCTGAGCCCTTTCGTAGGTCCTATTCATTTTAGCTCCTGAATTCATTATGTACTAGCACATATTCATTTCATTTCATATTTTACTATGATAAACGGAACGGTCAAATAGGATTCGCAGTCAGCTTGGGCTGAAATAATATTTATTATTTTCTCCTACTTAGCAACAACATAGCTCAAGATAATTGTAGAGGGCAAGTTATCACCGTGACTGCGTAGTTCCCATAAATCCTTCATAGGCTAAAATTGCAAGTATAATAACAACCTATGGGGACTCCCCATTTTTGCACTATTTGCAATTTTTGATCACTAATGAAAGCTTTGAAATGTCGGTTGGTGGTGTGAAAATTGCAATTCGTGTTGCAATTCGTTCCAGGAGTAATCAGGACAATGAGTGTAATCAATGCACATTTTGGTCTGTTTAGTTCTTGCCTGTTGTCAGGCACATGGATTACTGCAGAGCAAATTTCTCTACGATTCTTTCACAAATGTATTCGAAGGTTCGCCAAAATGCGGTAATGCGATAAAAAAATATTGTATACTTTCAATCGGGTAATTGTCGGCGAAACGTCCCCGTGGCGAAACTTCCCGATGACAACACGTCCTAATGGTTAAACGTCCCCATGGTGAAACGTCCCCGGCTAAAATGGACCAATAACCAAAATTTGGTAATTGAGACTTGAATCAGACCCGGCATACTTTCCAAGTGGATTCATTGAAGACCCACAGCATGGGAATAAGAGATTTAAAATCGCCTAGGTAAAAGGTATTACCCCGAGCAATACGCGTGTCTTACCGTTCTGGACAATGAACATGCTCATACATCTGTGCTGTTTCATAAATGTATTACGAGAAAGGGCAGCCCCCCCCCCTGTTTTGCTGGTTTCTTTCCTCTCTGTCCTACTTCGATTTGTTCTGAGTGAAAAATACGGGTAATTTATTCAAACAATGTTTTCAACGGATACGTCAGCTACGATTCTTCATCAGCTAAATATTCTTTGAGCCCAACCTGACTTTGAAACATTTATTCCAACAATATTTTCAGCGGATACGTCAGCTACGATTCTTCATCAGCGATATTTCGGCCCTTCTTGGCAAGGGTCCTCGTCAGGCTGTCAATCCTCTGGTTCAACCTCGGGGAAGGAAACAGAACCTGTAATCTTACAGAACAAACCAGTAACCTGCTTTGAGTACGTTTATCTAGGTTTGTTAGGCTATTTTCTATTCCTCTCTTGTCTAGCTTTGTTTGAAATGCCTCTGCCTCTATGTCTGCCTTATACTCAACTCTCACGCCTTCAGTGCTGACTGCTGGCTGACTTTTCTGCGGGGCGAATGCGCGACTCGGTATAACCGAAAGCCTAATCGCTTATTCCCCCTTCAGATTACTTCTACCAAGATCTAACGTGTGATTGTTATTGTTTCCCAGCGCATTGGACGGCGAATTGATTGGATATTATGCAAGGCATTTTAACTCAACGAGTCCAGGATGACGGTGGTAACTGAGCAAGAATTATCTGTAAAACATACTTCTAAGCGTACTTTTTTAAACCAAGTTTTGGTAATCCACTTAAAATCAATGAACACTTGTTCCATCATCTTCTAAAGAAGTCTCATTAAAGTTTACACAAGAGAACAAGAACTTAAACTTTGTAGTAAACAGATCAATAATTCCCAATTTGCGAAACTTTTCAGACTTTCCAAGCGGAAAAGTCAAGGAGCACTAGCTTCCTGCTGGTTCGAATGCCCCTGAGCGTAGTTTGTGCTAGTTCTCAACTCTAGAGAAAGTCGTTGCCATGTCCGCGAATTATTTAATTATCCTAAGGCAATCCAGAGCCTACACCTGTGTTTCAGACAGAGCAAAATAACGCTAGGAAGTAGCGCCAGAACCTATTCAATTCAATTCATTCAATTCCTCCAGAAATTGGAGAGTAAAAGACATAGTAAACGGATACATAACTGGCAAAAAAATAAAACGACAACTATGACATAACAAGGCGGTATTGCATAAAACAGATCAATGCTTTCCATGAACCGAAAACGGTGCTTACTTGTAGCGCCGCTACACTAACGACATTTAAAGTGAGAAACTTAAGCGTTTAGGAAATTTTTAGGATTGCTAAGATGCGGTCTGCATACATCAAGGAAACTTTTTTCCGTGTTCACGGTATGGAGTTGTCAGAGCCAGCGCTGGTGCCAGTGCTTCCACTTTGCAGGATTTATCCTGAAATTCAGGATTTTTGGATGTGTGCAGGATTTGTTTCAGGATTTTTGAGAATCCAGGATTTAGAAGGATTTCCTGACTTTCTCAGGAATTTTCTGACATTTTTAAGTTAAAATTTTGTAACAGACTAAGTATCTTACGGAAAACGGAAACTCTATTTTCGCTACAATCTATGGCTACATTCGACGGTCCAACTTTTACCATCTGATAAGCTATACTTCAGATTACGTATTCGTTTCGGATCGCAAAAAGACACTTTCAGTGTTTCCAAAAAATTCGCCTGCGGCGCATTTTGTAAGATATATTCCATATTTAGAAAAAGGGTGCATCATTTAGTTGACGTTGAAGGCTAGGAATTTTGGGGGATTCAAACACAATAAAGCTAGAATTTAAGTTGAATTTTAAAGCGTATTTTTACAAAATTTTGCCTGCGGCGCTTAGGGTTTGTCCTTGGTACAATCTATGATGCTCTGCCTTTTATCGGTACATCCTAGCGACTCCCTCTTCAATGGTATTCTCAGTATTTGACGTGACATCTTGCCCTCCCAAACGATAGAGAAGACAAGTTCAGCTGCGGTTTTTCCAATCCTCCGACTATGGTCTTAAACACCATCTCTTCAACTACTTGGTGTTTTTTTTTTTTTGTTTTTTTTTACGGCAGGATTTTTTGGCAGGATTTTGGGCTTTCCCAGCAGGATTTTTCAGGATTTTTGGGGTTCGCGGCAGGATTTTCAAGATGAGCAAGTGGAAGCACTGGCTGGTGCACGACTGATTGAGTTTCAGTAGGGGCGTCCTCTATCGCTAGTGGTGCTACACTGTCAGAAGTTTCATAACAGATTGCGCATAACACTTTCAAGAATAACACTTTTTCACTTTGAAATAAAGTTTTATGACCAATTAAGTTTATACTATTTCGTGCCTAGATTTCCAACAACACCTTCAATAGGTAAAAATACTACACTATCACAAGTTACATAACGACAAGAGAAGGATGCGCGGTTTCAACAGATAACACTTTGGGATATTATTTGTTATGTTTCTTTCGGTCCCGTTAATTTTTTTTACCAATTGAAGGTGTTGTTGGAGATCTAGGCAGGGGCGTCACGACTGGGGGGAGGGGGACGCCCCCCCCCCAATGCTGTCGGCCAGTCGGTAAAAGATAACCGAGGCGGCGCGAAGCGCCACGATTTTTCGTCAAAACAGTTGATTTTTCATGAAAACAGTCGGTTTCTCTGAAAATTGGTCGATTTTTCATCAAAATAGTCGGTTTTTCTGAAAATAAATGGATTTTTTTCGAAAATGTCATTTCTGTTGTTGAAAAGAGTCTTTTTTTCTGCAGAAAAAGTCGGTAAAAATTACCAGCCAGTCGGTAAATGCCTGTTCCCCCCCCCCAAACATTTTGGCTAGTAATGCCTCTGGATCTAGTTACGAAATAGTGTAAACTTAATTGGTCATAACACTTTATTTCTAAGTGAAAAGGTGTTATTCTTGAAAGTGTTATACACTATCTGTTATGGAACTTCTGACAGTGTAGTGCACGAGTGTGTGTCACTTTTTTAAGCTTCGACGCTACTTCCTGGTGTTATTTTGCTCTGGTCAAATTAACTGAAATCAATAGGTTCAAGGTTTATTGTCGTTAAAGCACATCTCTTACTGCACTGTCATGCGTATAACATTATGCGTAACAAGTATTGCAGAAAAAAGACCGAAAAAGCATCTGCTGACTTTTCTGATACCACGATAAAAAATGAATAAAAAAAAATCCGGAGACTTTTTAGGCTGTTTGGTATTTCCTGTATGCGCAACGTTTTCGCATGCGTAACGCTCGGAAAACATAAGAGCTAATGCCCAAATGTTATCTGTTGAAACCGCACATCCGTGTGTTATCTGTTATGAAACTCCTGACAGCTTAGAAAAGATCTTTTCACGATCAAGTGCTCCAGGAATATCGTTTTCCGAAATACCAATACTTGCCGCATAAAGTTAGCACTTTTCTTATTAGTGCTTATCGACCCTTTCCGCACTTCACGTGAGATTGGACGCAAAATATTTGAAAAATGTGCTTGCCGTGGCTGAAACATTGGAAAGACAATGAAAAAGAAGAGTCCAATATACAAGGTAGACCTGTCGGCCAACAAGTCTTCTGAAATGAAAAATATATCTTGAAACTTCGAATGGACATAATTTGAACAAGAGCTAGAAGCTCATGTGGCACTTGCAAGGCTGGGTAAGAGGGTGAAAGTAGGAATTCGTCAATTCATGGGTTTGTTGTGATGATTTGTAAGCAAAATCCTATTTGTAAGAATATGGGCACGAGAATGTATCATTCGTAAAAAAAAATAAAATAATTTGCATTTGGCTGTGATGATGCCCACTTTAAGGGCTATAGAAATTCATCTGTAATGAAAACTCTTGAAGCAAAAATGATGATAAGCTCATCAGGATCATGAAAATGTATATTTTGCTCAAAGTTATTGTTTGTACTTTAAGGAATTCACTTGTAAGCAAAGCCCATGGCATAAATGATCATGGGCCCTTGGAAGCTATGACTGTATTGCAATGGAATTTTTGACTTTTCGAAGGTAGTAGAAATTCATTTTTAACGTAGTCTTTATAAACATTGTTTGAATAAATGTTTCAATGTCAGCTTGGACTCGAAGAATATTTATCATTTTTAAGCAAAACCCTTGAGGCAAAAATTATCATGGGATCATGAAAATGTATATCTTGCTCAAAAGTAATGGTTGTACTTTGCGGTTACATTTTTTCGGATGGTCGGATCTGAGAAGTAATATTTTCTAAGCCAATCTTGTCAAGTCTCTACTGTCCAAGCCAATTTTCGTCGTCCTAGCATCGTCCTAGGCTTGTACCTGTTCTTCCAACCAAGGTTCATCTCGATCGCTCCTATCTAAGCGTTTCACAAGACTTCCGGATCTCCCCTCCGACCCCTCCCCCCCAAACTATCATCGGATCAGGTCTGGACTTAAAATGGGACATCCAATACGCGAGGTCTTTCCAAATACAAAGTTTCATTAAGATTCTAGATTCCCTTTCCCTCCATCCTCCCCACGGTAGTTGGATCGTTGAAGAGACTATTTCCAAGTTATTTGGTCGGGTCCCTGGTATGCCTGCCATGTTTCATGGTCCTTCTGGAAGTACCCTAACTCGAAAACAGTGCCTGACTACGTCTAGCGGCCAAGGATGTGAATCTAAAGTTTTGTTTTTTCGTTATGGCCATAAAACCGACATAAAATGGTTTTTTAATCATGGTTTTCCCTTCGTAGTTTTGAAACACCAAAGCGCTCTACAGCCCCGTTAGGATCCTCCGTATGTCAAACAAGCACAAAACAATAAAAAACTATACCAAATAGAGAACTTGGTTTCCAAATTTGAACTGTTCTGAAATATTTTGTTCCTTATCTGCAAATCGTTTCCGGGTTTCCGCAACTGACAGACCGAAAAGCGATCGGTATATGGCAGAGTATATGGCACAATTAACAGTTAGAGAATGGTTGTATTTCATGTTTATTTTTTTTTATTTATGTGTTTTCCTCTAGTGATGCTGGTTTTCAGTCACCCTTCCCTCAGTTTTGTTGTTGTTTTTGTTTGGATTGATTTTGCTTCGTGTTGGCGATTTCGTGCGGTGATCGTTCTACTCAGCGATGGGTCGGTTTTGTTTTATTAATTTTCTTTTATGGAAGGGTCAGAACCATTCGATGTTTTTCTTCTCTCCGGTTCAAACCCTGGAATAATTGTAAGTGCAGAGTATAGTATTGTTAATGTTTATGTGTTAGATAAAGTAAGAATATAAAAGCTTGAACCATGAACCTTGAAGCTGCAAGTGCCGTAAGAAGTAGTCGGCGGACCTGAAACTCCCCGCGAAGTTTGTGCTCCGTGACGAAAAAACTCGTCTCAGCCGAAAAAAGCTAAAACCCTCGTAGTTGCGAAACAAGAGAATGGCGAAAGGGATTCCTGAAGCTCATAACTGAGGGGGAGCTAGCAATAACAGAAATTGCAGAATAAGTAAGAGTTTAACAACTAAAACAATACACACAAAATCCCTCATTGTCTTATGGGTACTCCATTTGGGCAAACAACTTGATTTCTTGTTACAAAAGAGTCCGAATCATCAAAAGTAAGGCAATCCGAATTATGTCGACGGGTCAACACACTTATAACTTTTAATCTTCATTTCAAATGTACCAAGATATTTGATTTATGCAAGGGTCGAGATTTCCAGATGGCAACTTTTTGTTTTAAGAATTTCAAGAACCTCCTTCTGACTTCATTCCAAAATCTGTTCACACTACATCAAGATCTTCATTCTTATGACATCCGCAATTCTTGTGACATTGTCCAAGAAAACAAGACCAAAGGTTTCGATGGGATCCCAAAAATTCAATATCTGATCCAGACAACTGGGTCTTGTCTTAGCCAGATCCAGTCTTCGCCAGACTCCTTGAACATTTTTACAATTAAAATTCAGAAACAGATTAAGGCCAAATAGCTAATCACCTGAGAAAACCGAGTTCAGATTTGGATTCAGCATGTGTGTTTACCCCTATAAGTCATATCTGTTTTGACGAAAACTTCCTGCCACTTCTGCCAATTTCCCGGTTCCGGCCGAACTCCAGAACTACTTGTCCGGCGAAAAAAGAAAGCTCAAAGACGAAATCAGGGTATCTTCTTTCCCCAGTAATGAACATCTAATCAACTTCAAATAGAAATTTAGCTTATAACAAATTTTCCGATTCCAGCCGGATTCCGGTCGAACTATATGTCCGGGTAAAATACGATTGTCACACAGGGACTCAGCATCTCTTCTTACCCCTAAATCGCTTATCTAATCAACTAGAAATAAAACTTTGACTTCCAACAGTTTTCCGGTTTTGGCCGGATTCCGGACGAACTACATGTCCGGGTAGACACTTGTTTTCACATAAGTGTTCAGCATGTCTTCTTGCCCTAAATCGAACATCTAATCAACTCCAAATAAAACTTTTAATTTTGACAAACTTTCCGGTTTGGGCCGGATTCCGGTCGAAATACTTGTCCGTCGAGAAAATAGTTTTCACCATCGTCTTCAGCATGTCTCCCTACCTATAATAATAATAATAATAATATTTATTTATTACCCACTTACATCAAAAAGATTAATAGTGGAGTATAAACTTGGAGAAGGAAAAAGAAAAAACGGAAAAAGACGTAAAACAACAACTAGAATTAACAAAACATTAATAAAACAAACGGATCAAACCGTGGTGAGGCGACAAACGCCGGTACGCTGTTTCTGAGAGCTTTTTGTGTAGATCAGTTAGCTTCTCAGTAATATTCGGAAGATAAAACTTTTTAACTATCTTTCGATTCTTGTACCACAGAGGAAGATAGAGAAGAAATTTACAGAATCGGAAGTAAGAAGATCGAATATCGCTAATGTCTTTTTTCTTAAATATAGGGTAAAGCCCAGAAAGGTAAAGAACAGAATGATCGGAGAAAGTAGAGTAAAGCTTACCAAGGGCGACACGATTGTATTTCCCTCGATTGGCTACAATTTTAGAGTAACCAATCTGGATTTTCACTCTGGCATCCCGGACAGCGCGCTCACGCAGAGTTTTAAGATTTTTTGTAAGTGTAATACCCAACCACCGGATCGAGTCTACATGAGGGATAGAGAAATTTTGAGAACTTAGAGGTCTAGTAGAAGAAGGAACGTTGAAAGAAAGATACTCGCATTTATCAGCATTAAGCGAAAGACCGATATTAGTAAAAGAAGAAGAAACTTTATGAACCATCTGCGAAAGACTGAGTTTAGACCGGCTAATTAGAAGAATGTCATCAGCATAAGCAAGGTAGGAGATATCACTCAAACCAACAAAACACATAGAAGAAATATTCTCAAGAATACCAGAAATACAAAATTTAAAAATACTAGGAGATAATACTCCACCCTGCCGTACGCCCCGACGAACAAAAACATTAGAAGATGAAAATGTACCATTAGTTTTAATCCGAAGATAGGAGTTACCATACCAAAACTTTAGAAGAAAAATAACAGAAAGGTTAATACCATGATTATAAAGAGAGTAAAGAGCTTGACTATGTACAACACTATCGAAAGCCTTGGAAAGATCAAGAGCACAAATATGAAGACCATAACCTTTAGCCGAAGCATCTTTAAGAAGGGAAGCAAGAGCACGGTGAGCGTGCTGGCAACCAATGCCAGCCTGAAAACCAAACTGATTCTCCCCAAAATTAGCATTAATGCTTATGAAAGGTAGTAAAATATACTCAAGGATTTTACTAAAATTACAAGCAACCGTAATAGGCCTGTAAGAAGAACAATCCAGCGGAGTCTTACCTCGCTTAAGTACAGAGGTGACAGTTCCACACAAAAAGCTATCAGGAACAAGGGAGCAGCACAGGCACATTTGGAAAAACAACTGTAAATGGAAAAACAAAGACGGGCAATTTATTTTTAGATGACATGCACTGATACCGTCAACATCAAAAGAGCTTGATTTCAGTTTCTTAACAGAAGCAATTACAGCATCAACTGAAACGGGAAGAACTTGTGCCTGAGTCAGGCAAGACGGGAGAACCGAATCAAGCAATTTCGAGTAAAACGCGTGCACTGCATAATTCACTTTAGAAAATATAGCAGAATAGTGGTCAGACCATGCGGCTGGTGTAATTGGGCAATTAGCATTTATCGAATTATCTAATTTAGCTGAATTAATCACTTTGTCCCATTCACTCTTACTGGTAGGACAATCTGACCCTTTATATCGGCTTGATCGCAGGCATTTCTTAAACTCGCGCTTAGTATTTTGTTTTATATCAAACACATTCCCAGATAGTGGTCGGCCGTTCGCTATCCATATACTCAACCACAATTTGGCTTTATTTTTAACAATTTTCAGCTCAGAATCACACGACCAAATTGGTTTCCTCGTATTTCTCCTCACTCGCTCCTGAGGGACAGCAACCTCCTCGGCGCGTTTCAAACACCACACAATTTGGTTGTAATAATGGTTCAGATCATAATTACTTTTGGTAGGACTAACACTCCGCTGGAGTAGATGAAAGGGTACACGTAAGGAACCAAGGAGCATGGCAAGGGTTGAAATATATAATGGCATATCAACTTTTTTCCAGTTTCTCCGAACAAACCACTTAGAAGCAGGAGGAAAAGCCTGGTCTGTACTATCTTTTCTAATCGAAAAGCAAAGCGATAATGGAAGGTGATCAGTATCTTGCTCATCTTCGTGGACATGCACTGTTGAAGATATAATGTACGGGGAACAAATTACGTGGTCAATATCCGATAGGCTGCCGGAATTATGCACATACGAGAAAGATAGATCCTTCGCAACTATTCTATAATCGGGGAGACAATCAAGTAGGTTCACAGTACGAACAGAATCACGTTTTACATCAGTGTTCATATCTCCGATAATCATGAATTCATACCCATTTTTGCATATGCTTTGAAGGAGAGTTTTCAAACTAGAGCATGCTTTGGAGAATTTGTTAAGCGAAGTCACTTTTTTCCCATCATGAGGCAGGTAAGTGTTTATCAATACGGTTTTTCCGAGCCTTATGGCCAAGAAATGTTCATCAGAAAAATAGCATGACGGGGACAGAAAACTGAGCTTTTGTTTTATAATACAAGCTAAACCCCCGGAAGGCCTTCCAAAAGTAGACCTAGCATTTGTTGTGAAAACCAAATGGGTAGGACTGCGACGCAGGAAATTAACACTCGTTACGGTCAAAAGATGTTCCTGAAAACATACTATGTCAAACTTAGTGCACAGTTCGTCAATGGTCAGGTCCTTGTTTTTCGTCCCATTAATATTGAAGGACACGACAGATACTGATTCAGACATTAATTTGTTTTCGGTAGCTTACGACTGACAATTGCTTTCAATTTTGGGCAAGTGAGGCTAAACGAAACATGATCGCCTCCACAGTTTGCACACTGAGGAGACAAATTGCAAGGCGAGTCTCTATCTGAGACATGAGGACCGGCACAGCGCGCACATTTTGGTGTAACACTGGAACAAGACGACTGGAGATGGTCAGGGGATCGGCAATTGTTACAGCACCGGGGAATCGCCTTGAACTCATAAACACTTAGGATTTCGTATCCTACTTTGCGGGCAAGACCGGAACCTCGGTTGGAGACTTGATAACGTAGATCGGAGTTGATACCTCCTCAGATTCCAGTTTCTTAAGAAAATCAAGAATATCTTTCACATGATTCACAGATGCTTTCGCACCGATGCGCCGGGGGCAATTATCATTGGGCGCAACCTTCGCCCAAAATACGTTTTTCGCATCAGCGATATCACCGCATTCAAAAAAGTCTGTTGCGTGCTTAACAATAATATCGTCTTCAATTCCTTCTTCCCAGTTATTCTGCAAAAAGTTCATTACCGGGCAATGCACGAACTCCCTATTCTCCATTATCCTTTGCTGGGAAAACCAGTCAAACTGGTCAGAGAGCACGTAATTCACCAGAGGTCTGATCAGTTCGAGTGACTGAATTAATCGATCGTATATATAAATCGATCTATAAATCGAACATTTAATCAACTTCAAATAAAACTTTTACTTTTAACAAACTTTCCGGTTTGGGCCAGATTCCGGGCGAAATACTTGTCCATCGAGAAAATAATTTTCACCATCGTCTTCAGCATGTCTTCCTACCCCTAAATCGAACATCTAATCAACTTCAAATAAAACTTTTACTTTCAACAAACTTTCCGGTTTTGGCCGGATTCCGGGCGAACTACTTGTCCGATGACAAAATGGTTTTCACCATCGTGTTCAGCATGTCTTCTTACTCCATAATCGACTATCACATTAGCTGTTTCAAAATATTTTGTTTGTCCCTTAATTTGAATCCCCTCCCCCACCCCTAAATACAGAGATACAAAGCCCATCTACGAACTTGACTGGTCCGACGACCCAACGAACCCTCACACCAAGTTTCATCAAAATATCTCATTCCCTTCGAGAGTTATCGTGCTTACAGACGGACGGACGGACGGACGGACAGACGGACAACTTTTGCGATGTCTTAGGTATCCCTCCACTTACGTTTTGGGATCCCAAAAAGCTTATTTTTTAATTAGATTTTTTGCCCCGACTATATTGAATCTACTACAGATAGATATACGGAATTGGGATAACCTTATTCATTTAAGCGAGCAGCGAAAGGTCATTACAGACAAATTGTATAGTTTGTCCTTGTCCAGACCCCCCCCCCCCCCCCGTTTGTATGGAAATTGCAGCCTCTGGCTCAAGTGCCATATACAGGTCACAATTCCGTCTGTTGGCCGATCGGTCGGTCTGGCGGTCAGTTTCCCGATCCGACCATCGTGGGGTAGAGGGAAGGGAAATCCGGAAAATTGAGTAGCGTGTAACTTTCGAACGGGTGATCGGATTCGAATAAAGCTTAATAACTGAATAGATGACATATCTCTGATGCCTCATTTGAAGTCTAGACCGGATTCGACAGCTATTGGGGAGTTGGGGGGGGAGATCGGAAATCTCGAGAAATGGTTAGAATGGAGGGATCGGAGCAGGTAGGGATCAAGCATCTGCTCTTGATAAATCGTTTACACAATGGACTGGATCCGGAAACTTGGAGGGGGGGGGGGGGGGGTCCCGGAATTCCTGTGATGGCGGTTTTGGGGATTTTCACGACGAAACTTGACAGGCAGATCAGGGACCCGATCAAACTGACTTGGAAATACAAAATTTCTCGATCCGACAATCGTGGAGGGAGTGGACGAAAGGGAAATCAGGAATATTGAGTCATGCGTAATTTTGGAATGGGTGATCGGATCCGAGTGAAATTTAATAATTGAACAGAGGAGATGTACTTCCAACAAGTATTGGGGGGGGGGGAATACGTGACCGGCTTAGACTTGAGAGATCGGGATGGAACTTTATGGGAATAAGAAACAGATCCTCTGGATAAATCATTTATAGAACCCGATTGGATCTGGGCACTGTGGGGGGAGTTGAAGGGGGGGGGGGGTAGGGAATTCCGAGAGTTAAGGTACTTCCAGATGTGCTAGGAAGATGAAATTTGGGTGAAATATTATAAATTTGATAAGATTGACTCAGAAATCGCCACTTTCCAAATCAAACACTATTCCTTAAAGTACCAATCTTGACCGCAAAATAAGAAAAATACTTTTATGCAAAATTTACATTATTATGATCCCCATGAGCCCGTTATAATTTTTGCTTCAGGGTTTTGCTTACAAATTAAGTTCTAGCCCCCTTAAATTGCGCATCTTAACCGCAAAGTCGAAAGGTACTTTTTATCAAACGATACATCTCAACCCATGATCATTTGTGCCACAAGGTTTTGCTTAAAAAATTGTTTTTAGCACCCTCGAAGTGCGCATCAACAGACAAGTGAAAAAAAAAATATACTTTTGACCAAACAGTGTATATTAATGATCCCCAAGGGCCTGTTATCGTTTTTGCCTCAAGGGTTTTGCTTACAGATGAATTTCTAGGGCCTTTAAAGTGCGCATCATTACAGTCAAGTTAAAAAATAATATACTTCTTACCAAACGATGCATTCGCTTGATTTCCAAGTTCATGATCATTCTTATCGCAAGGGTTTTGCTTACAAATGATCAGAACAAACTCACGAAAAGGCAAATTCTATATTTCATCTTCTGAACCAGCCTTGCAAGTGCCATATGAGCTTCTAGCTCTTGTTGTTTTCCTTCTTTCTCGTTCCTTGTTCCCCTAGGTTTTCTCTCTTTTTATTGGGGTTTCATTTCATGAATAATCCGTTCTTGCGAGCGTTTTGCTTTCGGTTTTCGGTTTTCACCGTTTTTTGTAGTGCTCAGAGCTCGTGAATCAGTACAGGTATCAAATTCAAACTTAGTTCACTTTTGGGTATTGGGGTCTAGCATTGGGGGCAGCTCGACTCTTTAAGGTCAGATATAACCCAGCCCCGAATTGCCCATCAAAACCTCGATTACCTCGAGCTAAAGCCCAACAAGTTCCGGTCCTCACCCCATCCGTGCAAGAACCGAGCGTTACAGAAAGAGCTTTGGGCCAGCATATTTTAATTGTAATGTTTTTGTTTGACTGGTTAATTACTGATTAATGCCTTATTATCTGTAATTACCTTATTACAATGTACCTGACAGAAACGGCACGTTCAGCATCCAGTGATGTGAAAGTTCTGTACAATAAAGTATCGTATGAAGAGTTGGTATTCAACAGAGGAAGCAGATTTTGAGACCCTCTTTAACATCAACCATAATTCTTCCTGATAAGTGCAGCTTTTTCTCCCATCAAAAACCTTAACAGAATAGTTTGCCCTTTCCTTTACCCTTTTCCCCGTGATTTTTCCCGTCACTGTTTTTGCTTCAATTCCGCTATTTCGGGATTCCTGAATTATGTCAATAAGCAAAATTTTTAAACTCATACAGCGTGTCGTTTCGCTCATAGTTTGATTATTTCGTGTTTGAAATGTGTTTCTGTCTATGCTGGAGAAGTCCAGGTTATGACGCGGTTTTTTAAGTACAACTGAAAACTCCGCCGATCCATTATTACATATCTGAGCGAGCAACCATTTCCAGGATGAACTAGGAAAATTTCGATCCATTTTCACCAGTTATCATTGTGCTCAGTTGCACCTAAGATTGACATAAGAACAAGGCCCCCTGTCTGGAATCAGAAATGCCCGGAAGAGACAGATATTTAAGTAACCTTGGAGAGAAAAGAAAGAGAAGAACCGAATTGTGCCTTCTTTACATTTATACGTTGCTTATCCTTTTGTAGTAGGTTAAACTCGGAATACTAATTGATATACATTAATTAGCTAAATAACTTAACACGCCCCGTAATCTGACTACCTCAAATAACCTACACAGCTCCTGACCCCCCCCCCCACACCAGTCTCATCGATTTGTCACTCTTTTTTCTCTCATCCGACGCCAGGATTTCTAAATTCCTTTTTTGCTTTCGCTAAATCATCTTCAGATAAATAGCAATGATTTGTTCGTGAGTTTCAGATGTCAGCCAGTGACTTAGTTAATCTCCAAATTCTGAATAGTAAGTAAGTAAGTAAGTAATTTATTTGTAACCCGCCATTTTGAAAAAGCGAAATAAATGAAAGAACATAAATAAAGCACTTAAACACACAGAAAAAGACACTTAATTTTCAATCTTCGGTTAAGAAGCAGTGGATAATGTCGTGCACTGGCTGGGCCCTGGTGTCCATGATTTTGGAAAGCGATCAGGAAACATCCAAAAGGGCAGTGTTGCAACAAGTGCTTCAAATTTGTACTTAAGTATTAAGTACTTCCAAATTTTGTACTTAAGTATCAAGTATTAAGTACCAGACCACAATTGTACTTAAGTAGTACTTGAGTTTTAAGTACAGAACTTGTACTTAAGTAGTGCTTCAAGTATTACTTAAGTATAACTCTACTAGGACTATTTCTTGATCAGTAATATTCAGTCGTATAATGGAAAACAAAAGAAAGTCATATAAGTAAAGGCATTTAGCAGTTTAAACAAAGAATTAAATACCGCGAAAGACATTAGAGCTACGCATCTTTGAACGTTAGTTAGTTTTGAACAGTGCCACTTGTATGCACTTAAAGTTCAATGGGCACATCAAACCACCCCAATCCCACTCTGTAACAACCTATGAACAATGCTTACCCCCTAGATCAGCAGCTTTTTCAACAGTTTCCTCTCTGTGATATTTCAAAGCGTATTTTTAGGGGCCAGTACATGCTCAATTTACTAGCTTGGACAAAGATAAGAGTGATGTTTCTTATAATACTTAGTAGGTCTCTATTTTAAACATAAATCAGCTTGTATAATTCAGATTTGAATAGGTTATTTGTTTTTGAATGATCTTTGTAGCTATATTATTTTTTATAAGCTTATTGCATATTCTGGTACATTTTATAAAGCAAGTTAATCAAGCTTCACAACACTATTCCACAAAGAAAAACTTTTAATAGGCACTTTAAGCCCATGGAACTTCTCATGAAACACTAGAACAATCAGGTAAACTGCATCTGCGGCTTGACTTTGGTGACCGCGTACCCCTGGTCATGGTTCGAAAAGGTTGCGTACCCTTTTTCTGAAGAATGATCTACTATCTTTTATTATAATCAGAGCGTCAAAAACACTATCTTTATTGTCATAAATGATAATATGAATGATAAGGCGTAAAAAATAATCTATAAAATACAGACAAAATCAACGGGATACTTGACGCTGCTTTGTATCTAAACCGGTTTTAGCGGAGCTTGAGATCACGTTTCCACTGAATGGATTCTGGATCCAGTCCCTCAGTTCTATAAAGAATAAATAAGGGAAGAATTGAGAACTCGCAGACTAGATGTCAGCATGTTGGATCGTTTGTTTTGTGATCTTATTTACCGGGGGTGAGCTTCGCGTGTTGCCTCTTGCACTATTAAGTGTTACCTCCAGAGCAAAAGTGACGAAGCAGTCAGAAAAGGCGAGAAGTTCAAACAGTAGCCTACTGATTTCTGAGGATTATACAAATTTCCAGTCTCGGGTCAGATTAGAAGCTTATGTTATCATGACCCTTCACAAAGACGAAGAAGAGAGACGTTCAGGCTGGTATCCTAGACGAAGCCCAAGGGATTGCGGCATTCCATGACTCTGAGAGCAATTAAGCAACTTGAAGGTTGAGGGCGTTGAGGCATAAATCTAACAGGCATGCATTTAGTTCAGATTCAATAGTATCGGTAGTCGCTGTGAACATTAGTATTCTTGGTTCTATTTTGGATCTTGATCGATGGGAAGTATGATCCAAGCTCATCTTGCAACTTTGGAAGATGCTCCAGAATACACTCACAAATTCTGTTGAGGTTGTCAATTTCATTACGGTCCGGAAGCTTGTCACGGCTCGGGGCCGGAAAGACCCTTCCACTGTTTCTCTGAACCTTCTTAAGCCAGACCATCTTCCCAGGACAGGCTATAATCTACAGACTCAGTCCTAGTTTTCAAAGAGCGAAATGAGTGCAGTTTCGTAAAGTTTGTTTAAAAACTACGATGTGTATCTGAGCTTGAGGTGAAGTGAGCGAGATTTTAAAGCTACAGACCAAATTAAACTTGGGACCTTCGCGTACCCCTTGCGAGGGTCTCTCGTACCTCTTTGGGTACGCGTACCACCGATTGAGGACCACTGTCAACAGAGGGTGTTTTTATGATACAGAAGCTGAACATTAGGTTAAGGCTCGTAAGTCCAGGTTTGCAGACGGTGTAATCATTTCATGGGAATTGGAATTTCAAATCGATGTTTTATGCTCTAGAAACTAGCTGGGAGTTCGCAATCGTAAGACAATGTGAGTCTTCTAATGGTTTTTGTCGCGCAGATGCCGTTTTATTTAAGGTGTGAAAATTGTCTCTTTTTGCCTGACAAGAATGTCCTGATTCGCGACTGGCTTTTTGTTCTTGTCAGGGGTATTGTCACAGATAGAAATGCTACAAATTTGAAAAAGAGAATGCATGTGACAACTGCTCTCTCCACAGACAAATTAGAGATAAGTAGCAGTTGGTGCACATGAGTTTTTCCGAATTTTTACAGACGAACTGTAAACTGCATTTATTTGCGACCATTGTGGGAGAGTCGTTTCCAGACACGGCGTAACTAAAACGGCATAATTTTGATTTGCTACTGTTCTTATCTCCTTGCAGAAAAGCCTGGAAATCGGCAAGAGTAAAGTCGCTTTCACGTTGATGCGTCCTTGCGTATGCATTTATTTTGCGTTGCGTACAGGTTGCGCAGTGTCTCTTTCACACCGGCGCGAGAAGCTTTCGCGCAGGATGCTCATTTACATTTTCCTTTCTCGGTTTCTTCTGATGAATTTTAGTTTCTTTCACAATTATCAAGTTTGTCTTCATCATCAGCATGTTTTTTTGTTCTTCTTCCAAAAACTTCCATTTTCCACCGACAAATCTGATATGTACGCGTCGACGTCGACGCAACGCAAGAATATAACTTGGTTCTATGCCTCTATTTGTCTGCGTTGCGTCGACGCAAGCACGACGCAGAGGTTGCGTAGCTTAATGTAAAAGGCTCATCGCGTCAATGGCTTAAAGCACATTGACTTGCGAAATCGATTTCAGCTTAGATTGATTCAAAATATGTTTCAGCTCTTTCTTGCAAGGGTCTTCAGACTGTAGGTAAAGAGAAAAATTATAAAACAATATTATAAAATAAATGAAATTTGTGTTTGCCGTCAGCTTCGTCTGAAGGAATACTTAAAGTGAACGGAAAAGCCAACTTATTTTTGTATCATTTAACGAACACACTGCATTATTTGCATTCTGTTAAAGTGTTTCTTATGTTTCAATATTTGCACTACTGTCACGTTCGGAATATCCACTGCCGTCCTCGCAACGCTAAATTCTATTATGACGCGGAAAATTTTGAATCTCAATACAAACGCGGCTTTTCAGTGGCTAGTGACCAGCTTGCGGAAGGTAGCTCACTATGCGAACACTTAATTTTTGAAAGTCTTTTTCGGCAAGCATGTAACACAGGTGGACGCGCATAGGGGTACCACAATCCGACAGGGAAATTCCTCTATGTGAAAATTGATTTTTCGTGAAAAGCGGAGCAACGAAGTAACACATTTTCATCGGGTCTTCAAGCCTCTTTAAGTGAACAAGTGATGGGTAACTAGAATGTCCTGTCTCAGCCCCTTTTCGGTTAAACTTTAAAGTACAACTCTTAGCAGAAATGCACGTCAAATTGGTTCAAAAATGTAAATGTTTTTTAATACCAAAACCAGCCCTGGGAGATAACCAATTTTCTTGTGGTGCTCGTCGACTCTGTCAAGGCTTGGGTTGGAGACGTTATTGGAGCTAAGTGTTTTCAAGATTTGAAGAGGCTGGTAAGGTTCCGAAAGGTAGCTTTCAACAGAGAGAGGTTGGCTAAATACATATTACACCTCCCCCCTTGGATGAGAAACTCGAAAATTTCCCGTCGTTATCAAATTAGTGATCCACTAACAGCAGTGGAGAAACAAATAGAAACTTATAGCGAAAATATCGATCACGACTGGAAAACCCTCTTGGTTTAGTTGTATGGTAAAAGTTATTGTGTATTTCGTCAGTTAATTCTCTTTCGTGTTTTCTTTTCCTTTTCTCTTTTTTCTTTATTATTTACTCTGTCTTTCCGCCTTGTGTTTGTTTTGACGGGTCATAAATAAAATCAATTCCTTTAGTTTAGTTCTCTTATTTCGTTTAGGTGTTTTCTTTTTTGTTACCATTTTTGCCATGGCCTCAGGCTTTTTGTGCAACAAATTCTATTCTTAACGGTCTCCGAAGCGGAGGTTGGACGCAAAATATTTGAAACTGTTCGCACCATAGTCTTACAAAATAAAAAAGAGTTACCTAATGGATCTGATGAAGAGATATCAGGATTGAAATTGGATTTAAATACCATACTTACGAGGTCTGGCAAAGACCAGAAATCTACAAGACCCGACTGTCTGGAAAAGAAGTACATTAAAACTCTCGATTCCGCCGAAACCACCGATCTTGCTTTCATCGCGATCATGGAGGCGATCTGAGCCTCGTTTTTTTGCAATAGCGCTGCCGCATCGCTGCTGCAGCACTTCTTTGCTTTTGAACAATATACGTTTTTGGATTCACTTTCTTCTTGGTTGAGCGGCGGCGCTGCAGCACCTTGCAGAGAAGCACGGACTTGGTCGGTGAGCAAGTCCGTGATTCTCGAGAAGCGCTGCCGTCTCCCTCGGAAGCACTGCAGTGCAAAAACGAATGCAGAAAGAATCAGTCCGAAATCGGCCGAGAAGTGGACCTGCAGCATGCAACAAAAACGATCCTCTGGACGCATACCGTTCGTCCTTTGCGAATATATCTTTCGCGACTCATTTGAGTTCGTTGTTAGGTCAAGAAATCACAATGTTAGGGGAGCAGGGAACCTAAATCTTAACACTTGCAATTATCATTAACTGACAAAGTCAAAGAACAGGAAACTTCCCGAAGATACGAATTTTGTCCAACTTTCCTTAGCCTGGGGTAAAACTTTTTGCGGGGGGAAAACTAATTTTAATATTCTGGAACTGTTGCGAAACCCGTCCCCTCGTCCCCAACTTTTCTAGACGTCAACAAGGCGAACTAAAGTTGTTTAATTCATGTTAGTCTGAGGAACCACTGAAGCAGCAGGGAATGAAATGAGGTCGATTGGTTGAATCTCAGTGTATAAGGGTAACTCTGGACTAAAGACACGAAAAACCTCTTCAGACTGACGACTATCCTAGCTGACTTAACCTTTTGTAGTAATTTTTATAGATGGTTTCCCAGCCAGCTCGGCTGTTTGAGTATTTAACAAGAGCTAGAAACTCAGATAGCACTTGCAACTGGTGTCAGAGGATGAAAGGGGGGATTTGTCAGTTCGTAGGTTTATTGTAATCCTTTGTAAGCAAAACCCCGTGAGGCACGAATAATCACGAGCTCTTAGTGACCATGAAGTGTTCCTTGAGCCACAAATGATCATGGGTCCTTTGAGAGAATGGAAATGTATCTTTTAGTCTAAATTACTTTGTGGTTAGGATGCGCACTTTAAATTCATTTGTGAGAAAAACACTAAGGCAGAAATGATCATGGGCACTTGGAGATCATGAAAATGTATCCCTTGTACAAATCTTTTTTTTGCTTTGCGGTTAAGATAAGAACTTACAGGAATCTATTTTTATATAATGCAGATAATATAATAATTGAGAATAGAGAAGAATTTAAATTAAGAATTAGTATGCTTGCTAATATCTTACCCCTGGGGATAGGAGGAGGTACACGGGTAGGCCGGTTGGGATAATTGGTCCTTACTTCTGCCCGATGTGTGGAGACAGGCCCGTATCTAGGAATTTATTTCGGGGGGGGGGGGGGGGGGAGGGGGTGCCTTTTGGGTTTTCTTTTTGCCTGCTGGTCGGACAAAAAAGTACAAAAACACATAGATCAGAGGGAAAAGCCTATAAAATGATTATTTTTGTGTGTTTCGGGGGGGGGGGGGGGGGGGGCAGCCCCCTATTACCCCCCCCCCCCCCCCTTGATACGGCCTTGTGTGGAGAAATGAATGAGTGTGTGCGACATATTATGTGTGTGAATGGAGGGAACTGAAAGATTCAAGGAGAGAAATATTCGGAGAAAATGAGTGTGATTAGGAATGGATGGAGCAAATGCTAAAGAGTGAATGTTTTATCACTATAAGGAAGGTGGGTAGATTCCTCAAGTTGTCTATGACTCAGAGAGAATTGTTTTTGTAGTTTTAAAGGACACCTGAATGAAGAGTACCAAGTATCATCCCTATCTGTATGACTTCCGTTAACATTGCCTGCAGAAAACCCAATCCAAATACGAAATAGTGTTTCCAAGCTATGATTTTTGCTCCATTGTATCTGTCCTTATTTCTGTACCAACCCATTTCAGAAATGAACAAATGTCTCCAATCAACCCTTCTTCTGGAATTTTTAACCAGTTAAGCCCAAACAGATATCTAGAAGAAATTCCAATCCGATCCGGCCAGCGGTGTACAAGATCTGACTGAATTGCGCTTTTTGTCTTGGAGTCTGCATGTGCAAACCTCCAGAAACGAACATCCCTATTTTGAAAACGTCACGCTCAGGAGAAGAATGCTCTCCATGGCCATGTCTGTAAATGCATTCTCCATGGTGTCTTAAAAGTATGGTTTCATTGTTCAGGTGTCCTTTAAGTGATCGTTCTAATTATTTTGTACGTTTTTCTTTGTATTGGCCCCAGGGCTTTTAGAGTAATAAATATCATATCATATATAAAGAAGATTTATAAGCTATACGCTCATGTCCTACTGTACAATTTTTCGATATCACGACGACAAACATAACAGTCAGCAGGTGCTTTTTTGGCAGTTTTTCAGCTCTACCTGACAATGCATAACATTCCATGCATAATTTTTGTCGTGACAACAGATAACATCCCAAATGTTGTATGTTCGTGGTTTCTGTTTAAACCACGCATCCTTGTGTTGTCTGTTATGAAACTTCTGACAGTGTTGTTTAATGTAGTAGAATATTTGTTAGTTACAGTTTAATATTAGATATTTCCTACTCTTTCAGGTGGTCTTTGGCAGCTTCTGAAGGAGAAATTAGAATTTTTCCGTTAGTGAATGTTTTTATTTGTCAAGTTCGGAGATCCATAAATCAATTAATTTTCAGTTGCCAAATTATCAAATTATAAAGCCAACTTGTTTTGTGCCAAAGTGTCTTGAACGCTTGTACCGTGCGGACTTGCTTAGCACGCACTTGGTCCTTGGCGAACATGTTTAGCGAACCAAAGATAATTTCGTAAACCACATTGGCCTGATATATCACAACAAATCAACGAAGTAACCAACGAAAATGGGGTTTGTAAAGGCCAACGAATATACTCAAATAAAAGGCGAATATTTCGGGAGGACAACCCCTCCATTCTTCAGCGCAGACAGAAACCCCATTTTCGTTGGTTTCTTCGTTGATTCTTGTGTTTAGCGAACTGCCTGACGCAGCTTGGCCAATTAAAACGTACGTGGTGCCCCCCCCCCCTTTCATCTCTATGTGCCAGACATCGACCTCGCCTACACACACAGAAAATGGAGAAACTTTCATTATTAAGCCTAATTTATTGTGTTTGAGAGTTTAGTTGTAGCCTATTTACTTTCTTGTTTCACGATCAAGGTCTCTGGCTCTTTTAATCAGAGAGGAAAGAGAATAGAAGATAACATATTTCCACAAAAGTCCGAAGGCCATGTCAAAAAGCTAGGTTTTGACACTGGTTTGAACAAACATACTAACAGCATACAGAACAAAAACACAACACAAACAAAATTAAGAATGACTATTCTTAGTCATTAAAAATAACGGGGTACGTCTTTTGCTGTACCCCACACTGATTCATGCGTTGGTGCATTTTCTTAGACAGTAGTATACCAGAATTTGTTTCAGATCGTTTCTGATTGATCAATCACAAGTGTGATGGTTAATTTGTTGCATGTTGTTTAAATATATTTAATAATATATTTAATATGTTTAAAGAAATAATTTTATTCACTGATTATTATTATTATTATTTGTTGACACACTAGCAAAGTATAAGAAGAAAATAAAATAGACGTGGAAAACGACATCGCAATCAATTTGCATGGTAAGGTAACAATTCGAATTATATAGTCAAACAACCAAAAACAAAACAAACCAGTGGATGAATTTATTGTTGTTTGAAATAGGGGAAAAGATCGTGGCATGGGGACATTACTGCTGTTTTTGCGAAACGAACCGAAGTTTCTTCCAAGCGTTCTGTTCAGTTTAAAATTATTTCCCAGGGCGCCTTATCACACTAAAACGTTAGTAGTAGTAGTAGAACAGTTTTATTGAAAATAAACATTTTGTGTTCCATAGCACAACGAAAGCGGGGCTTGTGAGGCTGTGCTAACTTGTAAGAGAAAAAAGAAGAGAAGAGAGAGTATGGAGAATGAGACCATGTACCGATACCAAAAAGAACAAAAACATTCACGAAAAACATTACCTTACGTGACCCCCAAACAACAAAACACAACAAACAAAAATTATAGAAATCTTACAAAAAACCAAACCTGAAAAAAAAATGTCTTGAATCAGTTTCGAAGGTATACCTGCCGAGCAACTACATACGTAAATCAGACTTCAATTGGTTAAGGTTACCTACTTCCTTAATACCTTTGCTTAGAAGGAAGACTTAAAACAAGGAAAATCCAGCTACTTCAGAAAGATCAATGCCTTTGCTGTTGCCATAACCAAAACCGTCGTAGTTTCGACTAGGAAAACCTGCCACTTTTCCTAGTCCCGCATGAACAGTGGGAGCACACCCTTTGGGAGGCTTGATGCAAAGCAAGTAAACAAGTTATTAAAGTTTAACCGAATTTTGGGTTGGGATAGGACGATCTAGTTACTCAGCATTATTTACTTAATTGGCTTGAAGACCCGCTGAAAATCTGTTACTTCGTTGTTTCGCTATTCACGATAATCTATTTTCAAATAGTGGAATTTCCATGAGATTTGTGATACCCCTACGCGCTTGTAATTTATTGTATGCCTTACGAGAGAGACTTATGATTTTTTATGGCACTTGAGCTTACTCAAGTGCCATATAGCGATTGTAATTTCTGTCCGTCAGTCGGTCTGTCGGTCCCGGTTTTGCTAGTTCGGGCACTTCCAGATAAGCTAGGACGATGAAACTTGGCAAGCGTACAGAAACTGGACCAGATTAAATTAGAAATTGTCGCTTCCTCGATCCGACCATCTGGAGGGGAGTGGAGGGAGGGGGAATCCGGAAAAAATAGGAAAAATTAGATATTTTTAGCTTACGAACGGGTGATCGGATCTTAATGAAACTTGACATATGGAAGGACTTCGTGTCTCAGACCCTCCATTTTAAATCCAGACCGGATCCGGTGACACTGGGGGGAGTTGGAGGGGGAAACCGGAAATCTTGGAAAACACTTAGAGTGGAGGGATCCGGATGAAACTTGGTGGAAAGTAGAAGCAAAAGTCCTAGATACGTGACTGATATAACCGGAACGGATCCGCTCACTTTGGGGGAGTTGGGGGGGGGGGGGAGAATTCCGAATTTGTAGTGATCCCGCGAGTTCCGTGCTTCCTGATGTGCTGGGACGATGGAAATTGACAGGCATGTCTGGGACCCGACCAGATTAAATAGGAAATCGTCAATTCCCCGATTCGACCATCTGGGGGGGGAGGGGGAGTGGAGGGAGGGTGAAGCCAACATTTGAGGTATTTTTAGCTTGCGAACGGGTGATCGGATCTTGATGAAAGTTGATATTTAGGATGACCTCGTGTCTCAGACATCTCACTTTAAATCCGGGCCGGATCCGATGACACTGGGGGGGAGTTGGAGGAGGGAACCGGAAAATTTGAGAAACGCTTAAAGTGGAGTGATCGGGATGAAACTTGGTGGGAAAAACAAGCAAAGGTCCTAGACACGTCATTGACATAACCGGACCGGATCAGGGCACTGTGGGGGAGTTGGGCTGGGGGTCCGGATTTCTAGCGATCCCGCGAGTTCGGCATACTTCCTGAGGTCCTAGGGCGATGAAACTTGGCAGGTATGTCAGGGATCCGAACAGATTGACTTGAGAACAGCCGTTTCCCCGACCCAACCATCGTGGGGGGAGTGGGTGGATGGGGAATCCGGAATCTAGTGGCGTGCATAACTTTTGAACGGGTGATCGAATTTGAATGAAACTTGTCTGGTGAGCTATCGCCTCGGACGTTCAGTGTCACGTCCGGGTCGGGTCTGATACCTGTGGGGATGGGGGGGGGTGGGGGTGGAAAACTCAAGAAACTCTAAAAGCACAGGGATTGGGACGAAACTTAATGGATGGAACAAGCATTAGGCCTAGATGAAATTGACGGAGCCAGATGGTTTCGGGGCTCTGTGGGGGGAGTTGGAGGGGATTTCCTGGAATCCCGGTAGTCGTGAGTTAGAATAGTTCCAGATGTAAAACGACAACGAAACTTTGCTGGCATATTAGCGACCCCAATTATCATGACTTAAGAACCTGACACAACATACCCCCGCAAACTTCCGTTCCTAGATCCGAGCATTTTTTGGGGAGCAAGAGAAGAGAAATATGGAAATTGACTTCTATAAATTGCGAACGAGTTTTCTGATTCGAGTGAAACTTCATGGGTGATACGAACCGATCTCCTCGATATGTAAAACATGCGTTCGAACCATATGCGACCACGATTAGGGGAATTGGGGGTGGGGGGACTTTTGACATGCACAAAAACCAAACGGATGGACCGAATGAGCTGCAAATTCGACAGTGCCGAGTTTATGCGGCCTAGATTTGTTATTTGGTGTCCGGACGGGATTCGGCAAAGGTAGGGGGGGTACTGGAAACTTGCAGATAGGCTATGCTCCAATTTCAGTAAAACTTGATGGACAGGAACAGGGAATTGAGAGATTGGGCCCGAACCGGCTCCGACAACGTTGGTGGGAGGGGGGGGGGGGTACCGGAACTTTCCAAAAATGCTCAGATTCGAGTGAAACTTGATAGATGGTATAAACGAAGATGCTTTAGGTGGTCGATTTTTTTTTATTCCGAACCAGATTCGGCCACGGTAGGTGGAGATAGAGTGAGTACCGGAAATCGTGTAGCACGTCTAGGGATCAAACAAATGGATTTATTGGGATGAATGTACAGTCATGTGCATTTGCTACAGACAATTGAGACGATGCCGGAACTGCTCAGAAATGAGTGAAACTAAATATCCTATTTCTATTTCCGAACCGCATTTTTGGATGGCGGGTGTATTTGTGACGTCCTCATCTACTTTCTTGTACAGCCTACTCGTACAAGTGCCATTTGAGCTCGTAGCTCTTGTTTTTGTTTAGGCACTAAGCAATCTTCACCAATCTCACCACTGCCCACTGAAACCCATTACAAACTCATCTACAACCCATTATTGAGTTAGCTTAGTTGATAAGATCCTTAAAAATTTAGATATATCTGATCATTGGATGAACCTTATTGCCATCGATTAAAAAAAGACGTTTGATCTTATTAGCCACAGCAAGCTCGTGGATAAACTTTTAAATAAATTTAATGTTGATCCCTTTCTAGTTAAGATAGTTGCAATTTTTTTAACCGGTAGAACTCGGCGAACAAAATACAAAGGGGTCTTTTCAGATAGTTTACCAGTTTTCTGCGGAGTCCCTCAAGGGACACTTTTGGGTCCTTTATTGTTTTTAGTAAAGATTAACGAGCTTGCAACGTCTTCTCCTAATCGTTGGAAATATGTTGATGACTTGTCTGTTTTGGGTGTCTGCCGTAAGAATTTCAAGAGTTCCGCAAAAGTTATAATTGATGAAATCTGCGATGAAGCGGCAACGGATTGTATATTCGTGAATATGGACAAATCGGTTGCCTAACTTTTTCTTTTTTAAAAAGCCAACCTCAGTTTTTTCCACCCCTATCCCAAATCCAACTGGCTGATGAAATTAAACTTCTTGGTGTTTACCTAACGACAGATCTAAAGTGGAAAAAACAAACAGATTCGATACTGAAACGAGGGACCATGACCATCCTTTCCCTTAAGCTACTTTCTCGCTTTGGCGTTCGAACTAAACATCTCCTTAAAATTTATTTTTCGTTTAGCCATCCTATTTTAGAGTACTGTTGCCCTGTTTGGCACAAACACAAAAATAAGGTGGCTTTTCAGTTAAACTTTAACAGCCGTAATTATTAAAATCCGTATCATGCCCTATCTAAATTTGACGTCTGAGGGTAACTATTCCGTGCTTACAGGGAATAATAAACCGACAACAACATCTCTTAAAGTTTGACTGAAAACCAGCTTCTTTTAATGAATGAAGGAATGAACAAATTTATTGCCCATCAAAATTGGCTCAGAAGTACCTAGATGGAGCAGAAAAAAGCGACAGACAAAACAATAGTTGCGTTTTTACAGATACCATGGTATCTTTTTTGCAGTCATCGTGGTATCTGGTATTCAGATACCACAGTCGTGGTAACTGGTAATAGTATCTGAAAAGTCATCTCACTTTCATCAAATTTTGTCAGATTGGTGAGAAAGAAGTTTAGCACTTTGTGGCAACTGGATATCAGTTTTTCTTTTGGTATAACTTCGAAAAAGTGAAATTTCTGCAATAGTCGTTTTTGCAGAGCAACCGTGTATCAGATACCACGATAACTGCAAAACAACAAATTGCAGATCCAGTAACCGTGGTAACAGATACCACGGTATCTGCATAAACGCAACTAATGCAATATAAACTCTCACAATACAACATACCTCGGATTTGAATAGACATAATTATTTTGACTCTGTTGAGGGATTTCTTTTTTTTTCGTCGTGGGCTCTAGTAGTGACGTTCAGAATATGCACTGCTAGACAAGGCCTGGATAATTTGAACTCCAACAAAGGCGTGCAGTTCAATGGCTAATGAAGCCAAAGCTCAGGGAATGTTCAGTTCCAGATTATCCCTAAGGTCACTTTTGAAGAAAGTCGGCTATTGCGTGGGACCCCCCCCCCCCTCCCAAAACAAAAAAATTGGCAACCGTTTACCTTCATAGTTGCTAAATATTTCAAGCACAAAGAAAGAGGTATCGCAAATCAGAGAGTTCATTGAACAAAAATCGACTATATGAAGAGCGGAGCAACGAAACGTACTAATATTTAAAAGCATTCTCATTTCCGAGACTCTCTATTCCACACGTGCATCTCCCCATTTGGCATTATACTGATGTGTGCAAATGCCGTGCTTGATCCCTTGTACAAGGTGTATCAGGCGCCCGATCATTATTTCCGAGAAGCATATTGCTCAGAAGGCAGGTCATGCGTTTTTGCCGCATGTGTCATCCACGGCAAAGGGGAAAAGAGATGGGCTATAAAAGCTGAAGCCTTCTGAAGTTGCTGTAAGTAGAGCTGGGTTTTAAAGTAGTCAATTATCTTAGAAGTACTGAGCAGAAACTTTGCGTGCGAGGTGTTCTTTGAGGTCTAATGTGCCATCCATACAGCGACCGTAAGGTCAGTCGGTATGTCGCTGTCCAACTTTAGCTTGCGGGGCACTTCCACGGACGCAAGTCTCGGAAAATTTTCACACGTATGAAGTACCCGACTCGTTGCTTGAAGAAACCTTCTTTTCCCGGATCTGATCGACCCTAACATATCTGGCTGAAACAATGCCTTGTTTCTTAGAAAAATGTCAAACCGCGATCCCGGCTGTTTTTGGCCGCGCTATCCCAGTTTCGCCAAAATGCGTAAAAGTTTCAACGACAGACTGATTACTTTCGTTCTTTTTCCAGTTTTGTTTGCGTCTTTAGTCCAGAATTACCCTTTTACTGGGTGTGTAAGGGTAATTAAGAATAGTAAGGGTAAACCTAGATTTAACCAATCGACCTTTTATCGTTCCCTGTTGCTTCAATGGTTCCTGAGATTAGCCTGAATTAAAAACTTTTTGCTTTTTGCTGGTGGTTTAAAACTGCTGAAATACAATTCTTGCAGGTGTTGCTGCTTTTCTCTTGACGGAACCTACGATATTTGGCGGCAAAACCTGTGACATTCTGGCACCCCCGAAACGGGGTCCTTTTGACCAACTATTGACGATAAATCACGATATATCAGTCACACAGGCCCATCACTAGACATCGTTACAGATGAAAACTTGGAACATTATCTTATATAACCTATAGTTGGGATTATAAAGCTATCTGTAATTTTTCAGGATCAAAATACCATAGATGCCACTCTACTAATTGTAGCGAAACTATGTCATTGTTATGGCTACGGCCCCGATCACTTTTCCGTCGGTCGGTTAGTCCGATGTTTCCGAGTTAGGGTACTTCCAGATGTGACAAGACGATGAAACTTGGCAAGTGTATTAGGGACCCGACCAAACTGATTTGGAAATAGTCACTTGCTCGATCCGACCATCGTGGGGAGAGGGATGGGAGCCAGAATTCGGAATTTAGTGATATGCATAATTTTCGAACGGGTGATCGGATCTTAATGAAACTTGATATTAGGAGAGACCTAGTGTCTCAGATGTCCCATTTCAAGTCAGGACCGGATCAGACAAATGTGGGGGAAGTCGGAAGGGGGAACGGAAATCTTATGATAGGCTTAGAATGAAGAGATCCGACACAGGCCCAAGGTACATCACTGACAGAACTAGACGGGATTTGGTTGCTGTGGAGGAGCTGGAGGTGGCTCCGGGTTCCGGTGATCCGGGATAGGCTACTTCCAGGTGGGCTAGGGCGATGAAACTTGGCAGGGATATCAGGGAGCGACCAGATTAACTTGGCCAGCCTACAGTCAATCGTGGGGGAGTGGAGGAGTGGGAATCCGGAATCTTGAGGGGCTTACAACTTTCGAACTGGTTATCGGATCTTAATAAAACTTATTATTTGGAAAGACCTCGTGTCTCAGATGTCCCATTAAGTCCGAATCGAATCCAATGAATGTGTGTGGGGGAGGGGGGGGGGGACTGAAATCTTGCGATACGCTTAGAGTGGAGGAATTGAGACGAAACTTGGTGTTATAAACAAGCAAAAGTCCTAGACAGATCATTTATAGAACCAGACTGGGTCCGGGCACTGGGAGTAGTATATAATACCGGCTCCCACTCCACCCTCCCCCCAATTTCAAACCCCATTTTAACATCAGTTTCTTAAATTTTAACATCCTTTTTACCAAATTATCCCCCTTTTTAAGAACATTTTTATTTTCTTACTTCCAAAATAAAGGATACAAGAAATGAGAATATTACCCTTTATTACATATAAAATACTACAATATACTACTACTTCTTTTTTTTTCAAATATTACTGAGTAAACAGTTCTAAATCCACATATGTTTCTTTGTTCTTGTTTTCGCGTACAATAGGCTGCAAAACCAGATTTTTCTTTAAAAGTAATTCGTTAGCAATGGCATTATATTTCTGAGTTATAAACAAATCACAGGGTTTGTCATTATGATTAATAACTACAACCAACTTATCACCATATTTTGTCTTAGGAATTCTCATTTTAACAATAGTATATTTCAAACCTAGAACTAGTTCTTCTTTCCTGATTGTCTCATTGTATTTATTCATTCTGATTGTATTCAAGACTTCCTTTGTGGACTCCATTTATTAGGGGATGATTTTATTAAATAAAAATCCAGACTCACAAACTCACATACATATTTTTATTGATAATATCTAATGTAGCTTTTCTTTCATAATATATAACACAGTAAACATTATATGGTACGGGTTGATTATCTTTCAACGTTAAACTTATTTCAATATCAGCAGTTGTTCCATTATAAATATTTGACTCGTGTTTGGAAACATCGAAACAGAATAGTGGATATACTTCTTTAAATTCTTCTATACTAACAACACTACCAGTATCAAATGCTAATTGTTTATAACCCAAATGTACAAACCTATTGTAAAGATTTGAGTATTTACATTTATCATCGCTAAAATCACATTTAAGTGGTTCTTCAGGATATTTATCCCCATTAATTCTAAGTTCTATGTCTGTTAAATTCATATGATCAAACACCATATTATTCATTAATTGATTGTTATGCTTTTCATTTTTCTGTAGCATCACAACTACTTTTGTTGGATTGTTTCTCTCAGAAATAACTTTCCAAGTGTGTTCCTTATTTTGACTAACGTCGCTTTTATAAGTATTACATGCTTCCCACATCAGATTATGCTTTTTATCCTTAGCAAGACCCTTTTCTAATTCACTCATCATTTCGATACTAGGAGCTACAATAGGGATCTTCCAGGATAAATACTCGATTACTACTTTGAAATTAGTATTTCCATTTCTTATAATCATGTTGTTATCATCATTTCTTCTTAGAAATAATTTATGCGATGCACCTCTGAAGAATTGTTTGTTTCCTTTCAGAAATCCAAACAATTCTGATAATGGTAAATACATATTTACTAATTTACTGCTCTTTGTTCTGTTATATCTTTTTTCAAATCCTTTATTATAATTATCATTATTGGTCAACCTGACTGTTCCAGCCCCTGCTGCAGCCCCTGCAGCCCCTGCAGTAAACGAAGCAATAACAGGATTAATTTCTTTTCCTTGATTATAATCCTTATACCAGAAATGATTTCTTGCTGCACTTCTAGAATAATCATCAGAGTATTCAATCAACTTTGTAACGGTAGTTGTAATACCAACATGATTAATTTTTTCAACCGATTCATCGTTTATTACATATTCAGCGGTACTGAATAAATTAAATCCATTATTCGTTAAAGTAGCAACATCGGTTGCAGCTATATTATCTCCATTTTCTTTCACTATTCTTACACTAACATCAAGATAACTTTCACTTGGATAAAACCAGGAATCTAATTTCTTCGTTACGAATTCAAACTCTGATTTATTAGATACATTCACATCTGTTTCTCGAATTTCTTTAAATTCATATTTTACCACTGTATCATCCACAAGCGGTTCGTCAAATATATTCCATTGCGGACTGATAACTTTATTTACTGCCATTTATATAAGAAAGAAATTATTAAATAAAACTTATTTCAGAATCTTTAATCCATTTCCAGTCATTAACGTTTTGATCAAGTCCTGACTTCTTTGATTTAAAATCCTTTTATTTGTACCGATAAGATCCTTCATCGATTTTTTGTTTCCGATTACATCAATGAGTTCCTTCTTGTTTACATCGATCAGATCTTTCCCATATTCTATTGCTCTGTTTTTCAACAACTCAAATCTCGGTTTAATAATATTATTATACATTGACATAGCCCCATCTTTTATTTATTTTGCTGACGTTTGAAATAACTGGGAATTAACAATGTTTTTGAATACACTACCGATTACACTTCCATACTGCTTTTTATAAAGTAATCGCTTATTATTAATCAACATTTATAGGTAAATAATTTTATTTCACTAATCAATAAGCTTTTCTTAAATGCAGCACGTATCCAACGTTATCACCATTCAAATCGATAGGTCTTCCCAACTGATCAGTAATTGTCATTCTCAAGGAGTAAATAAAGTCTTTTGTATTAATAGGAAGGTAGATTAATTGTCTAGGATTCTCAACAATTTGACAACCCGGTTCTGTATTAGGAACAAATGTCCAAATGACATCTGATTTACTTTTGTTTACGATAGAACTGTTTACAAGAGAGCAGTGAATTTGAATTTTATCAACGCTTCTTGTTATATTCGGAAGCTTTGTACCTTCATTGATTTTCTTAGATATCTCACTATCCTTATCAAATCCTAAAATCTGACACAAGTCGCTATTAAATCTAAACACATATTTTTCTTGTAATAGTATGACAAATCTCATAGATGCTGGATTGGATGAAATTACAATAGGACATTTATCTTTTGGGGTATCAAAATACTGACACAAAAAATAATTCAAACAATCATCGTTATACATCCCATTAGGAATAGTAACATTCATCCATCCCCCCTCTTCATCTTTCCTGTATTGAAATGTATTATTTCCAAATTTATCACTTATATTATGCCATGAATACCACAAAGTACACTGATTCAAACCTATTTCATAATCCCAATTACGATTCAATTCGATTGGTTGACTAAATGTTATATCAATGATACTTTCATTACCTTCAATGTTTAACAACACCATTTATTAGAAATATTTTTTATATATTGAATTGTAATATCTCTTCGTAAGAAATTTATTTCGCATTAACGAATCCAAAATATCAATAGCTTCATTTCTCACCTCATCAGATGTATTTCCGTTTACTCTGCTACCTATCAAAGTGTATAATTTTGAAATCATTTCATCACAATTCATAAATATTCCAGTTCCTTGTTGTCTGATAAAGGGTATACTAGATTGAATTTTTTTTAATCTATCCTTATAGTCTTGTATAAATAAAATAATTTTATCATACTTATTCGAACTATAACTTTTACTTTTCAGACCACCATAACTTTGACTTATAGATGTTAAATAATTGAGAGCCCCATCTATTTCATTAGGATGCTTAAGGTAATAATGAGGCATTTTAAAATAATTATCGATATCATTCCAGTCATCTTTATATTTTAAATTAATTTGATTTAATAATTCCACATCAATATTTAAGTTTAGATTTACGTCATATGGTTGTTCTAGATTGGGTTCTATAGCATGAGTGGGAGCTCGACTCGATTCCTCTGAAGTAGTGGTCTGTAAAGCTGTTTTAAATGTATCACCTAATCTGAGAAACCGTCTTCTTGAATTATTATCACCTTCCTGTAGTTTATTAATTATCGTTTCAGCGTTCTCTTGTAATTTTTTGATGGTATCTGTAGTGTTTTCTTTTTGTGCTATAATAACTGGAGCGTTTAATTCTGAAGCATATTCCCGAAATCCTGCCTTCTCCATCTCATTTTGTTGAACCTTTCTTCTCTGAATTTCTCTGTTCTTCACTATATCCGATAAAATATCACTCAAGCGTCTTGAATCCATTTATATACAACTAATTTTATTTCATAATAAATTTTGAAAGTTCTTTTTCATAAAATCCTCCTTGAATTAATTCCCCACTTTTGTCAGATATTTCATAAGTAATGGGAATGGTAGGTCTGATGGTTGCTATCTGAAATACTTCATCCGTATAATTAGGTAAATATCCTTTATCGAAAATACTTTTTTCTTTTTTAATTCTGACTAAATCCCCTACTTTGACGTTTCCTGTGATTTTGTAGTCATCTACTGGAGGAAACAGAGCACTAAAAACCTTTTTCTGATTAACCTTTTTACTAGCATCAACTGGTTTCATTTGTATTGAACGGTGGTACGAGTTATTATAATTACTCACAAATAAAGGTAAAATATCAATCCAATTAGTAGTGTTATTGTGAGTGAAATATTTCCATAACTTTTCTTTTAGCGTTCTGTTGAACCGTTCAACGATTTGTGCTTTCAATTCGCTTTCAGATGCAAACCAGTGTATGCCGTTATTTTTCAAAAAAGTTTGAACATTTCTCATCACAAATTCTTTACCTTTATCAGTTTGTAGTTTCTTAGGAATTCTTTCTTTAAATATAACACTGAATGCTTTTATTATTTCAGCACCCGTTTTGTCTTTCAGAGGAATACACCAAGCATATTTACTAAAGCAATCAATAACAGTTAAAATGTAATTTGTTTTATTATTTTCTTTTTTATATTTCTGCATGTCAACTAAATCAGCTTGCCATTGCTCATCAACATAGTGAACATACACTCGCCTCCTTTCAAAGTTATGATAGGAAGGTTTGTGTAACGTATACACATTCTCATTTTGCAACACATTTTTTATTTTATCCTTGGAAACCTTAACACCATTTTCTTTTAATTTTCTGTAAATATCATCCACACCTGAATAATTAGAATAATACGTCTTTAAAATATCTGTTTCTGCGTTGAGGTTTTTTTTAAAAAGCGATTTTTCCTCGATCCACAGATAACGCAATTACCTTTCAGCATTGGAACATTATTTTTTTGTGACACTGCCTTAAACATTGATTCAGTGTCAGTGCTCTTTTTACATTTCATACAATAAATCTCCATTTATTAGAAAACAATTTTCTTAAACGAAAAGCTACCAACTCTTCATTTTCCGCTGGATGTAGGAAATGCAGTGAAAACCACAGTTTAATTCATCTATATTTTGAACAGCAAGATTTTCATAAGCTATTTTTTTCTTTGAAGTTTTTAGATATTTAACTATTTCTTTTCCTGGAGGAATACCGAAAGAATCGAAAAATTCTACATAGGGGGATTCAGGTAGATTACAATAGGCAACCCAATGTGTTCCAGGCATTCCACGTTTGTCATAGTTGATTACACCACATTCCGAATCGTTTATATGTTTGGGTAGCGTATCTAAAGAGAAAACACCTCGAAACTGTGGTATACTCCCTAATGCATCCATAATATCAAAATTAGTTAGAGGTCCTACTTTACTTTTGCTTCTTTTTTTATGTCCCCGTTTTTTGGCTTCCTAGGCCTTCCACGTACCCCATGACCGACAACTTTTTGTGTTCCTGGAAGTGTAAGCGCTCCACCGGTGTTGACATCATCGGTTTTTTTCTTAGGTCTTCCCCGTACACCATTACCCACAACTTTTTGTGTTCCAGGAAGTTTTAGCGCTCCACCTGTGTTGGTTATGTTATCCACCAATTTCTTACCAGCGAATGTACCCAAAGAAGCAGCTCCGCTTGTTAAAGCTGCCTTACCAAGTGCTACAGCTAACGGTATTAAGAATGGAAGTAATCCACCTTTTTGAATCGCTTCTCTCATCTGCTTGTATGATACATCTATGTCACAACCCTTATTATTCATTTTACATGTTTCAATTTTATCAATTTGTCGTTTACTTAAAAGTAACTTGACTGGTTCTCGTTCATTTTGTCTACTGTGACTAACACGTATCTGACATTTTTGTTTAGCACCAAAACATTTCTTCAGCTTTCCTTTCTGAAGCTTTGATAAATAAACTGTATACTCCATTGTTTCAACCATTTATTAGGGAATTAATTTATCATATAAATTTTATTTCTTTAGTTTAGTTTTCATGAAGTCTTCTGTTTTCTTAACAAAATCTTGATCAACAGGTTTTTGCTCTAAAAGCCTTTTTAAAATGTTTACGACTGCTCTTTCAATACCATTGATATGCAGATTTTGGTCCAAATCATTTGAACCAATAAAACTGCTCATTTTTTGTTGGTTTTCGAGCTTTTTGTCAATACTTTTCCTAAGGTCAAGAAGCTTTTTGTCAATACTTTTGCTAAGGTCGCCAATCTTCGTTTCAATACTTTGGCTAAGGGCTTGTTGGTTTTCGAGCTTTTTGTCAAAATCTAAAAGATACGTAGTTAACGTTCCTAAATTAACAGCATCATGTTTGTTTCTAGGATCTTGAACATTTGTGATAACTTTATTCCCAGCATCAAGTTCTTTATCAGTAACCTGAATTGTTTGTTTTACAAATAATCCTTTATCTTTGATCCTTACCATTGCATTGTCAGGAGAATCATCTATCGCAGTTAATCTGTTGATATCTTCGCTAAAGTATTGGTTGGCTTGCACTTGTCCTGCAGTCATTTGTTCTTTAAATTGATTCATAATCACAGTCATAGATCTTAAGCTAATAGCATCCTTGTCTGCCTTGGCATCACCTAAATTTATAATTCGTCTATCATGTAGGTTAATGTTACCATTTTCGTCAGTAACTTTCGATTCGTTACTAACCTTTTTTCCAACACTACCAAATTTATTCATTTATTATAGAAATAAATTATCCGGTAAATTTAAAAAAATTTGTAAAGTTTTTCCTGTACTTAAGGGTTTTATCTTTTGTTTTTAAATCTATGAAGAAAAAACCGTAGCCCTTGGTTGCAGCCTCGAATTGTTTGAGAAATTTTTCATTGTCTATACTGGATACATGGCTTTGTCTTATTAATTTTACTTCTTTTGGATTAGAACACTGAAAGAATGCGAAGTAATTACATTGAAGTCTTACCACCTTTGGGGTTTTATGATAGCTCTGTGATAAATAAACAATTGAGGCATTTTTCTTTCTTCCTCTTATGAATAAGTCTTCTATTTTCTTCTGGTCTTTTTCAGTAACAAAATCATCAAAGATAATCAAGTTTTGGTATTTAGGGTCTAGATCATCAACATCAATAATATCATTAAGGTCATTACTTACGGTTAAAATATTCGTTTTACATTGTGACTCCAAAGTGGTCAAATTGGTTATAAGGTCTTGGTATTTATCTTCTTCAAGATCTTTTGCATACAAGTATATTCGGTTGAAACAAAGATATTCATAAATTAAATTCAAAAGAAGGTTAGTTTTCCCTGTTCCAGAACTACCACAAATTAAGAGTCTAAATGGCCACTGAGGTGCAAGGTCGTGCTTATTCTGATAAGTGTTATTTTCACTAAAATCATAGACTTTGATTGGAGCCTTTTCATTCATTTATTTAGGAAGAATTTTTCATTATAAGATTTACTTGAGTATTTTAAGTATATACTTGAAGTTTTGAAGTAGGTACTTGATTTTTTTAAGTAGGTACTTGAATTTGTGAAGTAGGTACTTGAATTTGTGAAGTAGGTACTTGAATTTTTTAAGTAGGTACTTGATTTTTTTAAGTAGGTACTTGAAGTTTTTAAGTAGGTACTTGATTTTTTTTTAAGTAGGTACTTGAATTTTTTAAGTAGGTACTTGATTTTTTTAAGTAGGTACTTGAATTTTTGAAGTAGGTACTTGAAGTTTTGAAGTAGGTACTTGATTTTTTTAAGTAGGTACTTGAATTTAATGTTTATAACCTAAAGGTAAAGTGTGTATTTTATCGCTTGTTACTATCCTTTTATCATCCTTAGGATCTAACGCTTTTTTATTCTGTTCTTCTAGAAACATATTGTGCTTGTATGATCTTAAGTTGTACTGGGTCACAGAAAGGTTTTCAGTTTTACCAAACAGTACATCCTTATAGTTTTGAATCGTAATTTTATCTTTAACTATATTGGTTTTTATTCCTTTCAGTTTTTTGCTAGCTTTTGAAGGGTCTTGGTTGTCCTTTAAATAAGCATATACTTTTGATCGTAATCCAACAAACTCTGTCATAACCTGTCCACCTAATTCATCTTTCATCATTCCTATCACTTTCTTATTTACACTAGGAAACCCATATGGATTATCTTTCGCATAATCAGATGTATCGAACCTCTCATTCAAATCCTGTTTGATATCTTGATAAAAATCTTCAGTTCTAATATCATATATGAAAGAATCAGTGTCCATATAACACAAATCAATTTTATCTCCATATTTAGGCTTCATATAATCATAATGGAATTCATACATCAATAACTTGGATAGTTCTAATACAGCAAAACCGATGTACATTGGTTTGTCTAGTTTTATCTTTTCCTTCGACATTCTTGCCACTGAAAAGTTTTCACTAAAAATTATTTCAGATTTAAAGTTGGGCTTCTTTATTATTTTTTCTCTTGCTGTATCATCCGTTATTATTTCCATATCCGCTCGCTTCCTTACGTTTTCCATAGTTTTTCCAAAGCAAGCATTATTCATAAGCTTAAAGAAATCCTTTTCAAAATCATTTGTACCTTTAGTTCTAAGTGATGTGTTGTGGTCTATATATCCTTTTAAGTAAGCACTTTCAGTGAATCCTAGTATTCTGTGTACTCTTTTCAATATCAAACCTTTTTGTAAATAGAATTCTAGATTCCTGTGGTGAACTACATAGTTGGTTTTATCTAATACTGTGGTACATAGCTTACCGTTAAAGTGTTCGGGTGCTAATGGTAAATCCTTGTGTAATTCGTGTAGTTCTTTTGGATATTCTAAATCTACCTCATATATAGCACCTACATCTTGTCTAACCGACTTAATCGTAATCACCGACTTGATATGAGTTTTTAGATGGTTGTAATACTCGATTGATTCGTATTCATTCCTTTCTTTCAAATCATCCGGTATGGAAATGAATTGGAAATCATTCGCTGGTAAATTCTGCGACATCGCCCACCCATATAAATTATTAGCGTCTAAATACATTAAGTAATTAGATGGTTTATGCTTATTATAATCACTTGTATATTTATTATTTGCTTTTGCGTATCTTTTTATACATTGGGATACACCACCTCTTATTCCTTTTTCTATAAAGGTATACATGTCTTCCTTTGAGAATAACGGCAAGTCTACTTTTGAATGCTTTAAGAAAGAATCCCATGTCAACCCAGGAGCTGAGAAGTAATGAAGTGGATCCAAATCATAATTCCGTATACAAACGTTCCTGAAATTCTCCACAACGTCTGATAGAATTAACACATCACTTTTTAGGTACAACTTGGTATAATCAAGTAATGTTTCACAGTTAAATTGCTTCCATATAGATACCGCTCTTTTATAATCACTTTTGTCAATACCTTTCCCCGTCAACCTAGAATAAAAGCTTTCTATTGATGGTAACTTTGTACATTTCATTTTATCGAAACTATCTACGAATTCATAGGGATACACCCCTTTTTTAATTATTTCTTTGAATTCATCGTCATTTTTGAAGCTGTTAGATGTGAATCTGAAATTCTGTCTTAGATGATTACAAGGTACTTTGCAATCACATGTTGCTAAATTTGCTGATAGTTTGTCTAAAGATGAAGCCATAAATCTAATTGAATCTATAAACCGCATCTCATATTTTATTTCCGTATCCGCTTTTGTAACACTTATTGATTTCGAGAATGAGATGAAACTTTCTGCACTTTCAAAAATTCCCTTATCAGGTATCAATTCTCTAACAAATAAATGAGAATCATATTTTGATAAATTATGCATTACTACCGGGATATGCCTAGGAATCCTGTATTTCATATTACATTCAGCATGAGCAAATCCCCTATCTTCTCCTGTCATGTGGTCGTGATCAAAGTGAGGATTTTCAGTAATTTCAGTTGTACAGATGTGACAAGTCTTATCCATTAGATTTTTCCATTTTTCGGTAATTTCTGAATTGGTATAAGTATGGTTTCTTTGTCTGCTTTCATATTTGTTTGCAATTTCTGTGGATACTTTTGTAACGGTTTTAACAAAATGTTTTGCAGCGTCTTCACCGAAAAAGTCATAGTATTTGTTCTGGTTTGTATCAAAGGAACAGCAAACCTGAAATCCGTAAGCAAATGGTTTCTGTTTGGCCACTTTTATTGTTTTCTTCCCGTTTACCTGATTGTATTCTTCGTTATAAGACTCAAAGTCTGCTATTATGCAATAAGGTACTTTCATTTGTTTTGCAATATTTTTATATTGTATACTTGAACCTTCAGGAGGCATTATTATATCAGGATCTTCGCAATTATTTTTGCTTTCATGTTTTTCAAAGTGTTCTTCTTTTGTAAAATGCCTTCCGCAAAAAGTGCATAGGTATGTCTTTGTTTTATTTTTAGAGATTTGACTACCAACTAATCTGCTCAGATCCTTTACCAGTACATAATGATTATCGAAATACAATGAATTAATAACATGTTTAGCTGTTTCGCCATTGATTGTACTTTTTAGTATATGACTTCTGATAATTTTCTCTTTTTCAATTTGAAATAAACAAATCTTAATGTTGTATCTATTTTCAAATTTGTGTATATCTTTAGTATCCATTGGGAAGTTGGTAACCCCTTCGAAATCAAATTCGTTCTCGTATTGTTTATATTTCGAAATTCTTTCCGGATGATCCTTAGCTGGATGTAGATTTGCTAAGATAGACCAAAGGAAACATTTCTGGTCGTTATTTTCAATATTCAAGCAAGCTCTTTTATTTTTTACGAAATCTGGCAGTATTTTAAACGTTCCTCCCATGTAAGATTCTATTCGTGTCATCCTATAATCAATTCCTTCATACCGACTAAATTGTAGCCCAGATCGAGGGGTATTACTTAAAGAACTAAGTCTCTTGTTATTATCATCCAAATGATTATGAGTGAGAATGCTATTTTTATTTAAAATCCAAGAAGTACTGTTGTAATATACTACTACTTCTTCATCATTCTCCTGTCGATGGAAAATAACCCGAGTTACAAACTGAACTCTATATTGATTTATTTCGTTCATTCGCCGCTGTATATCTGCGAAAGTAAAAGCAATAAGAGTATGCTCGTCAACTCCATTACCTTGAACTGAAACGTTTACAGTGAATATATTCTCACTTTCGCTAAAAATAGTAGGCTGCTGTTCTTCTTCCGTTCTAAATACATGATCAGGAATTAATTTTTCTTCTTTAATTTTTTTCTTATTTATGAAGAGAGTTGATAAATCGACTACTTTTTCTTTATTGTCATCACTTCTTTCGATTTGAGCTCTAATGATATTACTATTTTTCTTTATAGTATCTTCGTGTTTTTTAATAATATTATTATAGGATTCTCCAACTCTTTTTAGTACTTCTTCTCGGTTTCCGCGAGTTGATAGGTTCTTGTTTTTCAGAAATTTCTTTAATTCGCTTGTCTCTTTTTCTTTGTTATCATTGTATTCTTGTTTTAGTTTTGTAATGGTAGTATTATTTTCTTTTATCTCATCTTCCAGAATGGTTCGTAATCTCGGTTCTGGTTTGTAGTCGGATGGTCTGTTCTTATTATGAGTTCTTTCGTTTCTGCGTTCAATTTTAATTTTATCTTCAGCTATCAAAATATACTTACTAAGATGGTTTATTATATTATTTGTTATTTCATGTTTCTTAGCTCCATTTGTTTTGATTTTATTAATTTTCGCGTAAGTCCGCAGTTCATTATATGTGTATAGCGGTAATCTTTGTATAACCGATTTGTTGTTCGATATAACCTTTTTACAAAGCTGAATAACCTCTGCAGTATTCATCATTTAATAGGGGAACATTTTTATTAATAAATTTCTCCCGTCTGCGTTTTCTCAGCAGTAAAGAAAAGCACTGGTTTCAGTATGCGTTTCACAGAGCAAGCGCTGTCTATATTCTCTCCAATCAGTCAAGAAAGTTTCAGTAGAGTTCCGTAGATAGCAGATGTGTTTTGTGTTTCAAGGAGCAAGTGCTATCTAGATTCTCTCCGATCAGTCAAGAAAAATTCCATACAGTTTAGCAGGTGGCGGATGTGTTCCGAATCGCGAACCTTTCATTCAATCAAATAATTTCTGAAACAATTTTATTACATAATAAATGGAAGAATTAGAAAAGAAAATGTATGTTTACCGTCGCAGTTACAAGTACTACAATCGTATAAGTAATAGCTTACTTGTATCCAAATTCCTCTTTTCGGCAGCAGGAATGTCTGCGTTTCTAGTGCTACCTTTAGCTTCTTTAAGTTTGGGTGCTGTTATCATCGAAATAATTGAAAAGCAGTTAAGCATTGCTGATAGAAAAGCAGAATTTAGGACAAATTACAATTTTTATACTGAGTTGTTCTCAATGCTAAAATGCGGACAATTAACAATTGAGGAGGTAATTCAGAGAGAAACAGAGATGCGTAAAACCTTTCAATTTTTTCCTCGCGAAAAATACATGAAACAGGTTCGCTTGAATGGTTATAAATATTGTAATAAATCTATAAAAAGTCAAGAGAAATTACCAAACATATAGTCTATTGCTATACTGAATATTGTTTCCTAACTGTCAAACAGATCTTTATTTCATACGCGCATTAATGAGCTGCGTCATTCAAAGGTCTCGCCGTCAATTTGGGATGTAATTACAGTCTCCGGCGTGACTAACACAATCTCATCTTAACTCGGAAACTTGTGCGAATTGAACAAGGACCCTTGGTGTAGTGGCTCAACGCTCGGCCGAACGTTGACTCATCACCATTCAGACCTTCGAATCCCACTGACCGCAGTTTCTGTTTGTCGATAGTGGGATGGTAATAAAAACTTGCGGGTTCCCCGTTCAGGGCCCCCCAGACTAAGGCCACATCACCACAAACACTACACCAATCGGGGTGTACCAACATCACACCTCTTAATTTTCAAAGTCTGGGGGTGTGGGGTTTTGCAAAAATATTTTATAAAGTTCAAAATCGGTAATCATCATATCATCATGCAAACTCAGTACTGCGTTTGTATCTATCGCATTTATATGATAAACGTGGTTGGTTTCTATTACCAGATGTTTCAAAGCGATTGGGATTTTTATTTAATAAAATCATCCCCTAATAAATGGAGTCCACAAAGGAAGTCTTGAAAACAATCAGAATGAATAAATACAATGAGACAATCAGGAAAGAAGAACTAGTGTTAGGATTGAAATATACTATCGTTAAAATGAGAATTGCTAAGACAAAATATGGTGATAAGTTGGTTGTAGTTATTAATCATAATGACAAACCATGTGATTTGTTTATAACTCAGAAATATAATGCCATTGCTAACGAATTACTTTTAAAGAAAAATCTAGTTTTGCAGCCTATTGTACGCGAAAACAAGAACAAAGAAACATATGTGGATTTAGAACTGTTTACTCAGTAATATTTGAATAAAAAAAAAGTAGTAGTATATTGTAGTATTTTATATGTAATAAAGGGTAATATTCTCATTTCTTGTATCCTTTATTTTGGAAGTAAGAAAATAAAAATGTTCTTAAAAAGGGGGATAATTTGGTAAAAAGGATGTTAAAATTTAAGAAACTGATGTTAAAATGGGGTTTTGAAATTGGGGGGAGGGTGGAGTGGGAGCCGGTATTATATACTACTACTGGGGGGCGGGGGATTCCATTGATCCGGAGTTGAGGTGTTTCCAGGTCGGCTTCTCTATTATCTTTCGCTTCTGTATAAAACTTCCGAGATTTCGAACTCTCTCTGTCAATCTGCCACCCCTGAATGTGACAAGAATAATATGAAGAACATGACAATTCCCTTGAATCTAGCTCATGAGTCTTTCTACCGAGAATATTCCTTCAGCCCAAGCTGACTACGAATCATGTTTGATAGTGCAAAACGGATACGTCAGCTGAATTTTATTGGATCTATATTTCGGCCCCTTGGCAAGGGTCCTCTTTAAGCTCAAAACCGCTAAAGTAGGAAAAACGAACTTGCAGGAAAATCAATGTATCCGGTTTGCACTATCAAATATCTTTCTCCGTGCTCCTAATTACTCCTGTATTTCTGGTTTTACCTTTGTAAGTTCTGATTTGAAAATTCCAAGGGGGCCGTGATGGTGCGGCTGTCCTAAACTTAATTACAGCTCTTTCATATGAAAAGGTTAATGTAATTAAATGACACAGCGCATAAGGATCAGTGTGGTTGTTTCTCCTTATGATTGCTCAGTGGACCATAAGACTATTAGATATTTTGATGCAAAAAGTGGTAACGTGATGGGGCGATTGTTCGGTAGCGATCCTGAATTCGTCGGCTGATTGCTAACCGTCCTGTCGAAACAATGATTTCTTCAGTTAAACAATTAGTTCTGGAGAAGAGGAATATCTCAATATTTGGTACTTAAGTAGCCTAGGTATGTGCTTCTTAGCCAGAATCAGTATTTACAAGGACATTTCACTTCTGGACCTGTAAAGATTCACCGAATACGTGAAATACGTTAACAATCGCACAACTATACATGTCATAACTTTGTCAAATCACTTTGTTTTTTCAGATTTTGTAATATTTCATGGGTAACTTCTACCCAATGAGGGGTGCAAATCGCGAATCTGACATCTTTCAAGTTTGTGGTGGGTCTATGTAATTCCAAATACTTAGGGTTAACAACACCACCAAATTGCCTGTATCCAATCAGCAAACTTGCTAGTTTACTGATTCTAGGACTTTCTAAACTCACTTTGTAGCCAGGTCTGTAGCAACGTCTTATATTTTCTGTCGTTCGCCATTCTACAGAAGAAAATCACGTCATCGAGTGCGCAAGTGTGCTGTCTAACTTCGAGTTTGGTCTTATCGAAATACGAGAGCCCATTGTGAAAAACAAAAATCCGTCAACAGTTTCAAAATAATTCAAACAATAGGCCTAATTCAGGTCATACAAGATACAAAGTCAAGCTGACCTTTCAGTTAAGCTTTAAGGCGTGTTTCCTTCGAAAATTTGTTTGTCACACCTTTCTGTGTGTTTGTCATGGTAACAGAAGTGTTGCCACACGAAAATGCGGCTTTGTCTGTTTTATTGTATTTGTATGCGGAAAGCTTAAAGGTCTGAAAATAAAATAAAACCGAGACAAAATCTCAGTAAATAGAACTTGAGGCTTGCGCCCTTACCGTTCTGTACGAGAAAGTTCCTCAGTTTTATGTCGATCTAGTCGATAAAACAGCTGATTTTATTATTTTGACATTAGTTTGCTGTTAAAGTTGAATTTCCCGCCAAATTAGAGCCACAAAATCGAAAATCACCTAGACAGTTTTTTGTCGAACTCTCGAGCCCCAAAGCGAGCCACAAACACACGTTGGTCTGGAAACATACTTGTGGGCCACACAAAAGACCACCGAAACTCTTTTCGAGCCACAAACTCTTTGTGGGATTGCCAGTGATCTTCCTTTCCCTTATTTAGGGTCACATTTGCCCAGTGCCTGTTACGGTATCAGCTTATCATTCTCGTATCTTGTAGATAGTTCTTCGGCCCAAGCTGACTGCAAATCATGTTTGACGATGCAAAACGGATAAGTCTTCCAATAGGCCATGATATCATGTCTACGAGAGCCGGTTGAGTGTATGTTTTTGCTGCAAAGCAAGGTAAGTGTATGGTGTACTTTATTCTTCCATGACACACGAACAAGCTTACCAGACCCCTATGCGGCCGGACAAATAGTTTGGGTAAGTGCCACAATGAGCTTGTTTCACCCTACTTACCTTAGTTACTACGCATGACGTCATGGATACTGGCTTTTTGGCGTAAAGGCTTGAACGAATTTTCGGCAGAATATCGTGCCGCTAGCTAATCTGTGCCAACCACGTCACAAAGATCGTAGTTACCACGCTTACTACGTCAACGAATGTGGTAAGCAAATTGTTAGTACTAGCAAGAACAAATAAGCCAATAGAACCTCCACCTTTCGTCCCGTGCAGCGACTATCGATATCCCGACAAAACTGAGTAGAGATAGAGGTACTCGCACAGCTTTGAGTTGATGCCCGTCTACTTTCCTCGTGGCCGCTGCGCATCTCAGATGAAAAACTGCAGCAGGGGTGCTTACCCGCTCTGCAGCGCGTCACATGTTGCGTTATAGTGGTAGACAACCGATCTGCTTTAACTCTTTACTCTTCTTTTTAATCTTCTAAATTTCTTCTCCGTGGCTTTACTGCTATATATATCTTTGCTAGGGGTAACGAATTGTGATGTTCCGTGTAGCTCCTACCCTCCGCTCGTTTGCATCGAGCACGGCATCAGCTGGATCGGGAATCTATTCGACCCCGCATGGTCGTATTACAGAGGTAGGGAGACGGAGGTGCTGTTGCTTATTTGTTCTTGCTGTTACTAATGCCATCACAAATACGAAAATACTAAATACTAATTATTCACTGATAATTCATGATGCTACAGTGGCAGGAATTTGGGAATCTTGACACTTCATGACAATGGAACAGGGTGATGGGAGGTCGGCAGAGGCGTTAAAGACAATCTAAAGGAAGTGAAAAATGGTAAAGTTGTATCATTATTTATTATGACGTCTTATTGGAAGAAAAAAGCATGCATCACGGAACAGGGTGTTCTTTGATAAAATTATAGCAATTAACGTTCGTTAAAATTGTAAGAATTACCTTTCCCGTCTCGCTTGATATTGGAATAACTATCTCGACGGCCTAAGAACAATAACCTCGCTTCCGCTCGATAGATATTTTTCATAAGCTAACTGGCCTTCGGCTCGGATAGGTTATTTTCAATGGCCGTCTCGGTATTATTTCCGATAAGATAAGATAATATTTATTTCCGTAAACGCACAAAGGCCATGGTAACAACAAAACAACACGAAAACGCAACCAGAACTTCAACCACTATTTACAAAAAACTTCCCTTGTGAATCATGGCTACCTTTAGGAATCTTCCCAAATTTCTAATATCTCTAAAACTTCTACTTTTCAAAATTTGTTTAAACCTTTCCTCTCCCCAAATCATTTCCCCAAATATTTTCTTCCTCAGGTCTTTTAAAGTCTTTGATTCATGTGGGCCGAGAAGGTGGGAGACACCATCATTTTTCGATGGGTCTGATTTTACAAACACAGTGTTACCTTTGTTTTTCCCAGAATCCTCACGGTAGCCAACGTTATCCAAAAATTACTTGAACACAATTCACTTCTGAACGCCAATCCGCCATTGCTCGTTAACTATTGATTGATCTCCTGACGCTTGTCAAAAGATTACTAGACCCTTCGAGAAAATCGAGTGGCATGTAAGGGGATTAAAACAACTAAGTTTATCACCATGCGGACGTTTAGATATGTCGGAAGAAACAAGACCAAAGGTTTCGATGGGATCCCAAAAATTCAATATCTGATCCAGACAACTGGGTCTTGTCTTAGCCAGATCCAGTCTTCGCCAGACTCCTTGAACATTTTTACAATTAAAATTCAGAAACAGATTAAGGCCAAATAGCTAATCACCTGAGAAAACCAAGTTCGGATTTGGATTCAGCATGTGTGTTTACCCCTATAAGTCATATCTGTTTTGACGAAAACTTCCTGCCACTTCTGCCAATTTCCCGGTTCCGGCCGAACTCCAGAACTACTTGTCCGGCGAAAAAAGAAAGCTCAAACACGAAATCAGGGTATCTTCTTTCCCCAGTAATGAACATCTAATCAACTTCAAATAGATATTTAGCTTATAACAAATTTTCCGATTCCAGCCGGATTCCGGTCGAACTATATGTCCGGGTAAAATACGATTGTCATACAGGGACTCAGCATCTCTTCTTAACCCTAAATCGCTTATCTAATCAACTAGAAATAAAACTTTGACTTCCAACAGTTTTCCGGTTTTGGCCGGATTCCGGACGAACTACATGTCCGGGTAGAAACTTGTTTTCACATAAGTGTTCAGCATGTCTTCTTGCCCTAAATCGAACATCTAATCAACTCCAAATAAAACTTTTAATTTTGACAAACTTTCCGGTTTGGGCCGGATTCCGGTCGAAATACTTGTCCGTCGAGAAAATAGTTTTCACCATCGTCTTCAGCATGTCTTCCTACCTCTAAATCGAACATTTAATCAACTTCAAATAAAACTTTTACTTTCAACAAACTTTCCGGTTTGGGCCGGATTCCGGGCGAAATACTTGTCCGTCAAGAAAATAGTTTTCACCATCGTCTTCAGCATGTCTTCCTACCCCTAAATCGAACATCTAATCAATTTCAAATAAAACTTTTACTTTCAACAAACTTTCCGGTTTGGGCCGGATTCCGGGCGAAATACTTGTCCGTCGAGAAAATAATTTTCACCATCGTCTTCAGCATGTCTTCCTACCCCTAAATCGAACATCTAATCAACTTCAAATAAAACTTTTACTTTCAACAAACTTTCCGGTTTTGGCCGGATTCCGGGCGAACTACTTGTCCGATGACAAAATGGTTTTCACCATCGTGTTCAGCATGTCTTCTTACCCCATAATCAACTATCACATTAGCTGTTTCAAAATATTTTGTTTGTCCCTTAATTTGAATCCCCTCCCCCACCCCTAAATGTAGAGCTACAAAGCCCATCTACGAACTTGACTGGTCCGACGACCCAACGAACCCTCACACCAAGTTTCATCAAAATATCTCATTCCCTTCGAGAGTTATCGTGCTTACAGACGGACGGACAGACGGACGGACGGACGGACGGACAGACGGACAACTTTTGCGATGTCATAGGTATCCCTCCACTTACGTTTTGGGATCCCAAAAATCATCGGCCAGTTTGACATTTTTGGGTCTCGGAAGCTGAATATTATTTAGCTCAGTCTCAGAATCTTCAAGAAATCACTATACAAAATTTAGTATAATTTACGGCGTTTGTTTACTGTGATCTAGTTTACATCCTTAATTCTTTGAGCTTACGGGAATTAACAAGAAAAAAAAACAGAAAACAAGATACTTAAAGAAATCGATCATACAAATAATTAGTCTACTTTTTCTACACATTTTCCGTCAGCCTGCTACAATAAAAACGTTTTGTTAGATCCAAAGTCAAACTATGATTCCATACTCCCCATGTGGGACGCTTCCAACCAGCGCCGCTAGATGACCCAGCGGTCGGACCGAGCCGTGGCTTCATTTTGGGTCTTGGGTGGGGGCGGGGGTTCTGGACGTTGCAAGTGCTAGAATGCTCATAATATAACTCCTTTAACTCCTGACACTCACCCATTAAATGGAAAACACTTTCATTCATTTTACCGCACATCGGACAGAAGTAATACACTTTGATGTCCGAAGTTAACCTTCAGTAGATTCCGACCACGGAAAAAGGGTCATATCAATAGTTACTCAAAGCAGAAAATCCAGCTAGGATTTTTTTTCATCCATTTTCGGCCCTTCTGTGCAGCCTCTCTTCAGGCTGCATAATAAAATAAGGAAAAATTTTATTTGCATTAAGAGCCAAAGGTCATGTGCAAATACAAAGAAAACGAGCTCCAACACACAACAAAATAGAACCCCCTACAATACTATACCTAACAATACCCCTCCCGATGGGCTAGGGCTCCCCTGACGAACGTCACCATATGTTTGATATTTCCGAAACAGCTATTCCCTATGACACCACACATCCATTGTTCATCCCCTCCCCATCCGTTCACTACTCCAAAAAATTTTAACCTAAAGTTCACTCAAACTTTCGCTTTCAAACAAAAAAGCAGAAAATCAAACATGCAGACACACATAGGACAAGAATAAGGACCGGACCAACCCTTCCTCCCAATATAACGTCTTCTATCCTCCAGTGGTAAATTGTCTGCTCGAAAACTAATCAAAGCCCGTGATTCCTTCCTTTTCAGTCCCGCTTTGAAGTAAACTTCCTCCGCCCAAATCTCTTTAACCTTAGCATAAGATCTTAAAGCACCTAGCTGACTTATCCGTTTTGAGTAATTTTTGTATGGATGGTTTCCCAGTCAGCTTAGGCTGACTGAATATTTAAAATGATACAGTTTCCGTCGGCTCATTGCGGATTTCCTCCATTGAACTCCAATTTCTGCAACGATACTTTCTGTGAGCAAGAATTACGTTTCAACATTTTTCATCGCCAAGTAGCGTTTTATGCATTCGTTGACTCTGAGCAAAAAGTGCATTCCGCATATGTCAGTTGCCGGAGAAGTTCTTGTCTGCTTCCACTTTTTCCATCCAAAAATGTTCAATTAATGAAACATAGTCGACTGGTGTTTTCCCGTTTAGCAGCTAGATTTTGTATAAAAATGAATTCATGAAGAGTGTGACGGATGTGCCATCCTTGGTTCGTCTGTCTTTTTTGCCACATAAGTAGAAAGAGTAGAACGACTCTCTATAAAGATAGAGGAAAGGGAGAGATTTTCTGTCCAACAGGTTGGAAAATTTCAGTAGTAAATTGTTCAGTAAATTGGAAAAAAATGTACACAAATTAGTTAAATTTATTAGTTAATCAGGCTGTCGCGATAGATAGAGGAAATTATGGAAACAGTCTCTACCCATTTTTTCAATTTGGTAGTGAAATAGTTCTAGGAATTGAAAAACAATGTGTAACTTCACTAATGCAGGCCATTGGTTAATCCAAGGGTTGATCAAGTTCTCATAACAGATGGAGGAAAAGTATGGAAACGGTTCTTGGCCATATGATAGCAATTGTTAAAGGGAAACCGGATCCTATTGGTGGTGATAAAATTCTAAGAAACGGAAAGAAGTGTATTAAGTTAATTCATTGTATGATCATGCTCTCTTGGTAGATAAGAAAAAGTAGGCAAAAAGCCTGTGTCTATTTTGGTAGTGCAAACGTTATTTTAGTTAAAGTATTTTGTTTGCTCTTTTGACAGACTGAGAAAAGCTTAGTTTAGTTTAGTTTAGTTTATTCATAAAAGCATAATGAACTCCATTAACTCTTTATGGCTCCACCACAAGGCCTAACATAAGGCCTGGCAATGGGCGGGGCAGTTAAATTCTTTGAGCCCAGAAAACTAACTAAATAACTCTTCGACCCCAAGCTGACTTTGAAACATATATTCAAACAAGTTTTACAACGGATATACATCAGCTACGATTCTTCTTCAGCGATATTTAGGCCCTTCTTGGCAAGGGTCCTCGTCAGGTAGTATTCTTTATTCATACATTCCTAAGGGAAACAAACCAAAGAAAAAGAAGGAGAGAAAAAGAAGAATGAAGACATAACAAACTGACAAGAAAAATCCACTAACGAACGATCTTCCATCAACAAAGCGCCTTTGTCCCCCCCCCAAGACCGAGAAAAGAAGGAAAATAAACTATTTCCCATTTGTTAAATGGAAGTCGGGTAATTTTAGAAGCAATGAAAACGTAGGTATTGAAAGAAATAATAATTTAGTTTTGGTTGCTTAGTTGCTACAGGAGCATTGGTTGGCATCCTTATCGCTGGACAATTCGATTTTAGGTAATAAAAGCACCCACGGGGGGCTGTATGCAAACATTTTTTAGGGGGAGGCTGGTAAACTCGCGTTCGGTGTCTATTCGAGAGTGGCTAGAGTCTTCGAGAAATTTTGTACCATGCTCGGTGGAGTTGATCCTTTTTTCAATTAATTGCTGTGCAGAAATGTTTACTGCAGTATATGGAAGATCTTGATCCGCAAGGGATATGTATAGACTCCTGAAATAGTTGATAATTTGTTGTTGATTAAGTAGTGTTGTGTATTCTGTAGCTCTTCCTTATTTTTCCTACTCCGTTTTTTGTGTATTTATACATTATGATGGGTAATAAAATTATTAAGTAATTAATAAATTAATATTTTTAGATTCTATTATTTTATAAATTTGGTTTATTTATTGTTCTTATTCCTTCTTGTTAGTTTACTTTCCCTGTTGACATGCTATTCTTGGTGGATCAGGGTTAATGTGATAATATACGTATGTAAATCATAAGAACGAAAATGTAAGTTTTTGTGTGCTAACTATAATAACAAAAAATGAGAAAAGTAACAAGAGGGAACCAGAGTCGTGACACAAATAAAGCGTTTACCACTTACGTTTTGGGATCCCCGAAAAGAAAGAGGTAGATCTTAAAAGCTCACCTCCGTTCCATCGACCATGGTCAACCCAAGACCAGAATCCAAAATACAGTCCTTACAACCCAAGACCTTACCCTTCTAAATATCTGTAAACACTCGAATGAAAACCTGAAGAATAAAACCCAATTATCTGTTCTAGAAAGCTTTTCTCGTCGCATCAGTATGTACGTTGTTCGTTGCACGCTGTCGTTCTACAACAACGAATGCACGTTCTTAAAAGCTTTCGTCGCTTTATAGTGATCAACTTTAATGTACGATGTACGGAGGTACGGTCTAAACAGCTTTAGGCTTGTCCTCGTTGCGTCATTATGCGGAACTTAAATGTACGTTGTGCATTATACAAATGTACCCTCTGAAAAGGTTGATGCTTGTTCTCGTCACTTCGTGATGTTCAACTTAAATGTACGTTCATCGTTGTATGAATATACGTTCTAAACATCTTTAGGCTTGCTTTCGTCCCTTCAGGATGAACAACGCAGATTACAAAACATTAACGTGCTGGACCATTTTTAGAAATAAAGGAGACGGATTTAAGTAAACGAAACATTCAAAATACTGACATTGCAACTTGAGACCTGTCGGACACTTTCTAGAAGGGATGGACGTTACTCTATAGGTTTTCGATGCTATCTCTTGGCAGCGGACAAAGGGGTTTTACTTTGTAGTCGAGTCGAGACAGAGATTAATGAGTGTCGGATCGCTTTTTAATTACTTACGTCTCGTTGTTTTTACAGGATTTCAGCAATCTCACGAGTCGAGAAGCAGAACTAGAGTATCGTTTATTTTTATTGCGGCGCTTTTGTATGCAAAATCGCTAGTAGTATGTTTTTTGTGGTGTTTGCGGTTGTAAAGCGAAGCTAGGCTGTAGTTAACCATGTTGCAGGATCAGTCTTTTTTTTTGCTGTCTGGCCCGCAGTACACGCAAACAGGAGTGTTGCAGAGAAACCTCTGTTACAATCGCATTATCTTCCCGGGTTGTCGACAAAACGTCCCCATTCGAAACGTCCCCGACAAAACGTCCCCGTGACAAAACGTCCCCACGACAAAACGTCCCCACGACAAAACGTCACCGTGGCGAAAAGTCCCCGATCAAAAAGTCACCTGGCGAAACGACCCCATGGCGAAACGTCCCGGATTTTTTTTTTCCATCGCTGAGGGATGCTAGGCCTATGAGACTACTGATTGCGTCAACAGTTCAGACATTTTGAAAACCACGATGGGTTGACTACTTCAGCATTTAACCGATACTCAAGAAACCGACCAAAGTGTTGCTCCCTGCTATAGCAATTTCTTAAAGCGTCCCTCGCACTATTTACTTTTCAACTTGTAGTATTTTAAAATATTGGAATACTGTAAAAATAGGCCGTGCTTGCAACAAATAACCCACGGTTTTGGCTGTTTTAAGCCTTTTCCGAGTCCCGTTGACTTGTCGCGAAAACAGGGAGACAGTTTACATTACCTTTTCTCTGATGGAAAAACCTCTCACAGACAACCGTGGGCAGCGTGGTACACATCGAAGGTATCACAACACCGTCAGCGTGGTTTTGTTAGAGGGGTTAAAATGTACCGTACGAAACTGGGGTCTCCGGGTTCAGATATATGCGGAGTAGTTATGGAAGTAGGTTGCATTAGTATCATATGGTAAGACAGGTCCTTTAAGGAAAGCGCGAAGATTTAGTGTTTTATCTACCTAACTAATCGTTCCATCCGCTTTCGTTTCCTCGCTTCCCATGTCATTTTTTACCAGCATAATGGCACTACACTTATTTTTGCGTTTCCAATGTTCGACTCTCTTTGAGCCACAGCGGGCTTCCCCTTTCTCTGAGAAGCATATTGGTGCTCCTCAGATTGTGCATGTTGCTTCAAACGACCTAGAACTGATCAGTTACGAGTCAATTGCAAGTTGCAAGGCATATTACAAGACATATTTTAACTGAAAACAATAAATTTATGAAGCTACCGGTCCTATGTCCGATCTTTCCTGCTTATAAGGAATGTTCCCACATCGGTAATGCACACTCTGAAGTTGTTTTACCTCGATCATGCACCTGAAGATCGAGGCGAACTTAAAAATCTCTGCTTGGGGACGTTTTGTCACGGGGACGTTTTGAAACGGGGACGTTCTGACACGGGACCTGTTGACACGAGGACGTTTTTTCATGGGCACGTTTTGTCACGGGGACGTTTCGCCGGGGACGTTTCGCCGGGGACGTTTTGCCAGGGGACGTTTTGTCACGGGGACTTTTCGTCGGTAAGCCATCTTCCCTGTATGTAATTTTCCGTCAGTTAACCAGTTTCGTCACAAACATACTGAACATCAGCACTTTCAGTGTTCTGATTTCTGTTTAGCAATTTTTGCAGTTTTATTGTTGTTGGGGTGAGCCCGCGAAACATCGTTTCTGAACTTCTTCCAGGTTTGTTACTTTTGGTCTTTAACTCCTCCCGCAATCGGTGAGATCAATATTTCCTTAGACTCTTTAAGATCACCTACCCTTTCCCCCAAAAAATAACCATTCAAAACTGTAACCTCCATTTTACCGGTTTTTAAATTATTTATTTTTAATTTTCCATTACCAATCCAGTAAATTTTTAACCAATTCTGCCTATAATGAGTATTAATTCTTATTTCATTAGTGATTTTTATAAATTTTTTGTATGTCAGCAAGACCACAAGAATTCCAACCGCAATCAATACAAATGGAAAATAACTCCATCAGGCAGGAAACCGTGAGAACTACAAATGCGTTTAGAAATCCAAAATTTCAAACTAGCCTACAGTATTTACTACCTATGCACTTTCGGGGTGTTGATTTCCGGACCCTAGGAAATGCAGACCATGCAGTACAGAAATCTTTGCTGCAATCACTTTTTTTCTGTCTTTTATGATTTTCTGTACCGTAGGTAAATGACGCGGAAGTAAGTTAAAGAACAGAAATAAATCACGTAAAAAAGACACACACAAATTTCCAATCTTCGGCCCGAAACAGTGGGGGATCCAACCGCGATATCTTTCAAAAACGGGGGGAGGGGTGTAGCACACGAGCTGGGCCCAGTCCTATGATTTCTGATAGCGACGAGTATACTTCCAAAAGAAAGCTTGCATCTGAAGCTCGAATCCACCAGAGGTGAAGCCAGTGCTCGGGGAGGTATAATGGGGCTGTGGGTAAAACTTCCAAGGTTGAGGTATGTATTAAAGAAATGAATCACCTAAATATGTTCTCCAAACTACAAGTTTATTTTGATTATTCTTTACTAACAGCAAGCAACCAAATAATCTGGTAACTTCACGGCACACATTGAAATGTCAATTGAGCACTTAAGGCGTACTCTCACTGTTCCCCGGGGAGTCGAGGGGAACTGCGAAAATAGAGGGAGTCACTTCCTGGGGGTCTTCTCGCGGAAAACAACGAAAGAACGGGGTCTGTATTTAATGGTCTGTCAAGGTTGTTCCCCAGGCTATTTGTCTTGTCTGATATTTTAAATTTGGTTGTACTATTGGGTTACTTACACGTACTAAAATTCGTAATCACAAAAAAAAAACAGATTCCATTTCCGCAAAATCAGTCTTATCCCACAATGAAGCTCATTCTTATCACAGAAGTCCTTGAACCATCCCTAACATCTGTTTTTTCAAAAAATCAACACCCCAAATGGACCCGATCGAATATGAAAGGGAGTCCTTTTTTATGATGGTGATGATCTTCGGTACATTCCCCGTCCGTGGGGATTCGCGAGCTTACCTGGAAGTGATTCCATGTGACAAGCAAAAACGTGGGTATTCCGCCGTGGGAGTCTCCGGGTAGCTGCGAGAGTACGCCTTTACTATTAATTATAAAGAGCAATACATGGAATATTGAGCAAAAAAATCGACACTGTGCTTAAGCAATATCAATAACTCCAGATACGTCAGAATCACACTTATCACATTCGTTTAGAGAACAGACGTACACTAGTATAAGACAATATTACCACGTGTCGCCATGCTCAGTAGCAAATAACATGTTAGCAGATTCAGCAAGCGGGGATGGTTATAGCGATACAATAACTTCTTATCTTAATACATATTTGTATCTATTTTAACAGCCAATCAGGGGCGTAACTAGGCTTGATGGGTTTGGGGTGAGGGACGCTACCACTGTGCCGACGAAGCTTGGCAGTGTACCGACGGAAAGTCTTATTGTTTGTTTATTAAAAATATGGCATCGTAAGGAATAAGTAGCTAAGACGCAGTTCTGTGTCTTTCGTCGGCGTTATGAATTTTTTATTTATTTATTTATTTATGACCCGCTTTTTGCGTAACAGCGGAGTATGAATAAAATACAAAAGTAAATGCAAAATGTCGGATCTGTACCTTGAGTTCTGCTAGAAGGTGAAGCGCTGAGCGAAACACAATTTACAATTTGCACTTGTAAATGACCATCAGGGTTTTTCAAATGCAATTATATATTTATTATATTATAGTGAAGACACGTTATAGCGAAGCGAAGACAGTATTCGTGTGGGATACGGAAAAATAGATCCTAACAGAAGAAGGCAAACGAGAAAAGTCCTTGGTAGCTGGAATAATAGCTTTTGCGCTGAGCGAAACATAGCGAAATATATATAATTTTGCTGACATTGACGGTTTGTGTATTTACAATTTGCACTTGTAAATGACCATCATGGTTTTTCAAATGCAATTATATATTCATTATATTATAATGAAGACACATCATAGAGAAGCGAAGACACTATTCGTGTGGGATACGGAAAAATAGATCCTAACAGAGGAAGGCAAACGAGAAAAGTCCTTGGTAACTGGAATAATAGCTTTTGCTCTCTATGTTTGTAACCATTGCGGAGTTTTGGGTATTCTGATACTAAAAGATTTAAAACGTATTAAGACTTCTGTTTCAAATATTATAAATTTCTTTTATACCTTCCTCGTCATGACAGAAATTTCCACGTAACTGCAAACTTTTTAACATCTGACCCTCGTGCTAAGGACCTCCGCATATCTTCTTTTGACATTTTTCCACTTTCCGTCTGGGAGTTTTGAGACCCGATTAATCTATTTTTCCATGCTTTTTTCGAAAGCTCCGTGTAGTAGTTACTTATTTTTTTTGTACAGCATTATTTAAAAGACCCAGTTCTAATTTTGAGGAAAAAGATGACCAACTTTTTTAAAAAAGCTTTAGTAGCCCTCCAAACCCAAAACCTGTACCCATTTTTTAACAAGTGAATAAAATAGTGCGTACATAATTGTAACTGTCGACATCGTGTGTATTTTTTATAGTATTTATGTGTTAATGAATGGACCAGATGGTTTAGGCATAGTTTTTTTTTATACATTATTTTGTACTCCTCAGTTCTGAGGAAATAAATAAATAAATAAATAATTTATCTTTTCTTCTCTGGTGCGTTAATAAAATGTCATCATCATCATCGTTTTTCTATCCGCCTAGAAAGCGTGTCAACTTCCAATTGGCAAGGAAGGAAGGGCAATACAGCCTACACCCAATATAACAACAAGCAGACGACAGTCTGTGGGGCAATTAAACAATTTTGGGGGAGGGGGGGTCAAAACCGACAACTTCCTCGATTTTCTCTTACGCTTAGCGTGCTACCCCCACCCCTCCTAGTCAGAGGCGTTACTAGCCAAAATGTTTTGGGGGGGGGCGAGGAATTTACCGACTGGCTGGAAACTTTTACCGACTTTTTCTGCAGAAAAGCGACTATTTTCAACAATAAAAATGAAATTTTTGAAAAAAAATCGACTGATTTTCAGAAAAACCGACTATTTTGACAAAAAATCGACCAATTTTCAGAAAAAACCGACTATTTTCATGAAAAAAATGTTTTGACGAAAAACTGTTTTGACGAAAAATTACTGCGTTTCGCGCCGACTCGGTTATTTTTTACCGACTGACCGACAGCACTGGAGGAGGGGGTCCCCCCCCAGTCGTGACGCCCCTGCTCCTAGTTACTCCCTGATATTAATAGCTTATGTTTTTATCAATGAAAAATGAAAAGAAAATGAGGCAGTAGTTGACCAAGCATAATGTCGCATTGTTCCACTAATATACACAAAAAATATCGATAAATACTCCGTATAGCATAATTGTGTTAAATGAACTCGCGTGCAGGTAATGGACTTCCTGGCTATCACGTATCGCATACAGGAAATGTCTTCCTGTCTCTAAAAATAGGGACGGCCTCAGATTCCACTGGTAACGTTAAAGAACACCTCGCACTATATATTGTTTCTGCCTAGATGTCCCGAAATATGACTAATTAAAAACTTCGCTATGCTAACAGCAAATTATATTACGCTTCGGCGGTTTATAGCCTCTTAGCCTCTTGGATGAGAAACGTGGTAATTACCGGTCTGCTGACCGATAAGCTTCTCGGAAACAATGCTGGGGAAGCCTGGTTTGTAACGGAAAGGGAACAAACGCAGCAAACGTGATAATCGCTAGGCTACCTGTGATACACTTCTGTAGTGTAGAATCTAGAAAACGTGAATGGATAGAAATACTACTGATGGAGATTAATTAGTACCATAAGTGCGACGTGTCCTTTAAACTTTCTTCTGCAACTATGCAAGGTATATAGGCTCAAGCGTATTGCGAAATGAACTACTACGTATTACATTGTAACTTTTACAGTCGGTTGTTGGAGCACATTACTTGCTCATTATTGGTGACGGTAGAAGCATTCTGCGGTTTAGGTACAAGCACCCGACTTCGGTTCATGCCAGACGCCTTGTTGCTCACTGACGTTTGTACTGACACGGTAACGTCTTAACAACGTCATTTCGTCGCCCAGTTTATCCGTGACGATCGAGACGACGGAGAAGCGTGCTGCAGTTTGAAGGCGCAAGCAGTTAGTTGATGAACTAAAGTAGTCCCAGTTGATCAAGTTGAGATAGCCCTGTAAGGAAATGCTGATGATGATACATTAATTAACCAATTGAGAGATACATTGTTCAAATAGCTGTAATACGGCGTCTGCAATGTCTGCTTTTTCTGGGGGCGCGCTGGAATAAGCCAAAGAAGGAGAATAGACCCTGGTTGGATTTTGTCTTACGCAGAGCCAAGCAGCTCGCTCTTTCGGTTATGCAAGTGAGCCGACGAAATATAGGAGTATCGCCAGGATTGTCACACACAAAAGTTCTACTTTGACAATAGGTAGCCGCTAAAAAAAAAAAAAAAAAAAAAAATCCTGAACTTTAAATGACCCCTCGCACTATTTACTCTTCAAATTAAAGTATTTCAAAATATTTGAATATTTTAAAACTAGGCTTTCAACAAAATAATCCATGATTTTTGCTGTTTTAAGCCTTTGTTCGAGACCTGTTGACTTGTAGCAAAACCAGGGAAACAATTTACATAACTGTTTTTTCTGATGGAAAAACTTCTCACAGACAATCGTCGACAGCATGATACACATCGAAGGTAGCAACATACGGCAAGTGAGAAAATCAGCGTGGTTTTGTTCGAGGGGTTAGAATGTACCATACAAAATTGGGGTCTACGGGTTTAGAAATATATGGTGTGATCATGGAAGTAGGTTTCATTAGTATTATAGGTAAAGGTCCTTTAAACATCAGAATATGATTCTCCAACCTTTTAAATTTGGTCATCTTTCTAGCTTGCCAAAATCATCTCTATAGCTTGCCTCTCAGTATCTCATATCTTCTTAGAAAAAAGGTAATTTTCAATATAAAATGCCGATGGAAATTAGTGTCAAATTCAAATCCACCTCCGCGCGAACTATTTGCCGACGGCGGCCATGTTTGGAGCCATGTCAAGTCATGTGCCTTTGCAAGATTCTGTGAAAATGAGTTTGTTTTGAGTGCATGGGGTACCCCAGCAAATGAATTACAAGAGAAAATGTGGAAATGATCTTCAAATGACAAGACGCATGGATTTAATGTTGCTCTCCCCTGCTGCATTTTATCCTTGGTGTCAGAAAATTTTGGAGGCAAGTTCAGTTACTTCTTATAGCTGAATTTAAAATGTTAATATTAGATATAATAGAAATTAGTTCGGACATTTTAGTGCTGGACTTATTAAATAGATAATTTAGTCCTGAATGCAATGTTGTACTTTAAATATTTTTGGAAGCTGTAGATAGTAAAAAACTGAAGATCATATCTCGGATCATATAGTCCAAATTCGCGGCAATTCGTCTTTTCATTACGAAAATCGGCAAATTCCCGCTACTGCCGACTGCGACACTTTTTGGGGCTATGTTGGAAGTTGAACTAACACTTTTCTTCGGAAAAGGTATTTTGCTCTGTTATAACGTATTTTTGTTAGTTAGAGGAACAGTGCTCTCCATACGCTAGTGTAGTAGTTTGCATGAGATAATGGACGTCAAATTGTGTCAATTTTTGTGAAAATAGTTCTTTTTCAAGAAAAGAACACTTTTTTCCGATGTTTAGTAGCTTGGAATCTTTTTCCAGTTTGGGAACCCTGAACGTCACATGTGTCAGAATCCTTACTTTCAATTTGAACAAAGGCGTGTATAAGGCGTAAACACCACGTAAAGCGTCACATAGCTTATAGATTATTGTACCCATTCTATTCTAACAATGCCGGACCAAACGTCGTCTTAAACGGAGTATAAGATATGAGAAAAAAGAAGTAAATGAAAGACTGATGGCCAATAATTAAAACATCAGCAAAACACAACACCCCTAGATAACAAATAAAATTACAACATGGCAGACCGGAGACTACGGCAATTATCCAAGTCAGCTGCAAACCAATAAAAAAGAACAAAAAACACACAGACAACAAATAAATTGCAACATGGCATGACGGAGTCTATGGCAAGTGTACAAATCAGCCGCAAACCAAAGACGCCGATGTCCTATCTGTTTACGTGGATGTGTGATGATGTATTTCGCTTAGACATGTGTTTCTATCCAAAGTGATAATTTTAAGAAAAACTTGGCATACTTAAAATAAATTTGTCGGATACATGTTTTGTTAGTCGCTGTGAAAATACGCCAAAGCGGGGAAACTGCCAAAAGATGTGGAACACTTACGAAAATCGCAAAAAAAAGTGCTAAAACGCGACAGTTGTGCTTGAACTTGCACAGTGTTAGAACATGTCCGAACCGCGAAGAAAAAGAAATATAAAGTAAAAACCTTACCGCGCAGAAACAACAGAGGGCAAAAATCGCGAAAATAAACACCGACACATACAAATACCAAGGCAGGGCCAAGACTGTTACAGTCAAACTGCGAACTTAGTCGTTACGGTGGCAGGCTCATCTGAGTTTAAGGGGAATAGAGTAAAAATACACTCGAACTGATAACCTAATGGATCGGGTGGCCGGAGTCTCGATTCAACGGCGAAAGTCACGTCGCCTCGTCTTAGCCGAAAAGTCATATATCATAGGTTCATATTTTCAGGGCGCTCTTCATAGGGAGAGGTGCTTTAGTTGCTAACAATTTTCGCTGCTCGTCTCTGGACGCTTGAGTATGCTGACATCTTCCTCGAAGTGCGGTGCGGCTTCGGCAGTCTTCGGCTGGTTATAGCTTTCCTAATAATTCCGAGCATTCTTTTCCCTTTTTCTGGGTGAAATATAATGAAACTTCGTTTCATTATCAATGATAACACCTAGATAAACATGATAACACCAACGAAAACGCTTTTCATGGACTTCCTGGATTGGCGTTTGTTTTTCCATGGCTGTCACGCTGTCAGCTGGTTGTTGTGCATGTGTTTAAGTGCGGTACTCTGCACTTACTGGCAGTCAGTTCCAGCTGCAATTGTGACGTCTAAGACCACAAGTTTTCCAGGTCTTTCCGCAAAAGTATACGTTTGGTTTCTGTGGTTGACGAGGCGAAGAGTTTCGAGTCGTCAGCATACAATTGTATGTGATCCTGGACAACAAGAGGGGTATGCATATTTTGTATACATGTTAAGTAGGTCAGGGCCAAGTATTCAAGTATTTATTTACGTACACAAATTATATAACACTGGACAACTTGGTCTATTGGCCTAGAAGGAAAAGAACCTTGTGTATGCCTAGCTAAACTACAACATAAAGATTAGAGGAAATGAAGCACAAGCTTTGTCCCATGAGTCACTCCACCCAGCCCATCACTCCACCCGGCCCATTGCCAGGCCTTATGTTAGGCCTTATGGCCGGCGCGAAGCGCCGGCAAACACAAAAGAAATAAAATTGTGCATGCTTTTGTCAGGTGTCGGTCGACTCGTCGGTACATCGGGTTCTTTTTATACGCAAGAAATGAAATCCTGCAAATATCTGTCGAGCAAAACACTGAAGAACTCGAATTCTGCATGCTTTTGTCGTGCCTCGGTATTTATTTATTATTCATTTTATTTCTTCAACGACCAACAAGGGCCATTACACACAAAAATAACAACAACAAAAACATAAAAGCAAAAACAACAGCAAAGAATTAGCTCTCCGCCGGGACCGCATAAAGCATATGTGTCCACTCCTTCCACAGCGGAAGAGAGAGAGCACCAAAAGGAGCGAATTAGTCGAGCTGAGGATCCTATACTGAACCGAAAACACAGTTTTCCTCTTAAGCTCCCCAAACGAAGGTAGACCACCACCAGCAAACATACCAGAGGCACTGCAATTCAGGAGAGGACCATGAAGCCACCGGAAGGAATTGTTATAAAGAACCCGAAACCTGTTCTCGCATTTGGAGGGTATACTCTGCACAAACGCAAGGCAGTACGAAGGTGTGCAGTATGACCTGAAAAGGAAATCTTTAACTGCAGGCTCGCACTTCCCGAATTTACGAATAAGTATGTTTGCTCTGGAGCACAGAGACTTGGAGACAAAACAACGTGCGTTTCGTCACTCATGGTTGAAGTAAAAGTGTAACCAAGGTATTTGAAGGAACTGACGAAAGCCAAAGGTACTCCAGACAGAAGAGCATCGGGAATATGTTTCAGCTTCAAGTTCCGTGGGATGAACGCCATACAAAGCGTCTTCTTCGTGTTGAAAACTATATCGTTTTCACAGGCAAAACGATCGCAAACGCCCAGCAGAAGGTTAAGAGCAGCCACAGTTAGAGCCAGGATCAGAAGATCATCTGCATAGCTTATGTTATTAAAGCATGTATTGTTGATGAAACAGCCAACTCCTGTGCGAGAAAGCAAGATGTTCAGTTCATCAACGTACAGCTTGTACAGTAGAGGTGAGAGTACCCCTCCTTGGCGTACTCCGTTCTGTACACTAAATGGCTGACTAAAAAAGCCACTCCATTTAGTCCTGAATTTCTGCACCTTGAACCAATGATGCAGGGTACCAATTATTCGAACATCCACTCCTTTTTCACTCATTTTATCAAAGAACTTTTCGTGGTTTACACGGTCAAATGCTACTTTCGCATCGATGAAGCACACAAACACCGGGCTTGAAAACATCCAAAAATATTGGATCACTGATTTAAGAATAAATATACAAAACTCGGTCGAGGATTTTTCCTTGAATCCGAACTGATACAATGAAAAATCCACTTGTGGCAAGATTAAATCATACACACTTCTCAAACAGCTTCGACACAACCGCCGCCAGGGCTATTGGCCTGTAGTTGCTGAGAGAAGTCATGTCGCCAACACTAGATTTCGGTACAGGCACAAGGCACACTTCTGTCAAAGAATCGGGCACGAAACTGTGGTATTCTCGCCGTCTCGTCGGTTTTTTTTTTGTATACATAAGGAATCCAGAAGAAATACATTTTTTATGTTGTTGTCGGGCGTCGGTCGACTCGTCGGCACATCGGGTTCTTTTTATGCAAGAATGAAATCCTGCAAACATTTGTCGGGCAAAACACTGAAGAAATTGATTTCTGCATGCTTTTGTCGTGCCTCGGTATTGTCCTCGGTTCAAGTCACATCGACACAAGGGGTTATTTTTACACGTAAGAAATTTCTGTAAAAAGTTCTGTACAGTCTAGTCGAGCAAAATACAGAAAAAATCAAACGCTCGATGGTTTTACCGCCTTTGCCGGGCGTCGGTATTCTCGTCGGCACATCGGGTTCTTTTACACGAAAAAGAAATATCAAATTCTGTGAATTTGTATTGGGCGCATGCCGAAAGTTCAAGTCTCGTCGGTACATCGGCTTCTATTTACACGTGAAAAACATGGTTCTTTACAGTCTTGTTGGGCAAAACACAGAAGAAATCAAAGTATGAATGCTTTTGTCGGGCGTCGGTGTTCGGCACATCGGGTCTTTTTATACGTAAGAAATCAAATTCTGCATCAAATTCGGCACCGTTTCTGTTTCTGTTTTTTTACTATACCGTTTTCTGTTCTGTTTTGTTCTTAAATAACAGAAAAACAGAAAACAGGTAGCCGTTTTTTTAATGCCGTTTCTGTTTCTGTTTCGTTTTTTATGTGACCGTTTTAGCCGTTTCTGTTTTTATTTTACCTGTTTTTTCCAAATTTACGTTTTTTGTTACGACTTATACGCGTGGCGTCCTGGCATAATCTAGTGGGTTTTATTCTCCGGGTGGATTATGCCATCTATCGATATTTTCCGCTTTTCGGAAGGAAAGATTTTTAGTCAGAATAGAGAGATTGCCCCCTACCCGACGAAACAGATATTTTTACACCATCATTAGAGGAAGCATAACAATAAAATTAACATTAGGAGGTATACCGGTACTACCCGGTAGGACTTTCGACTTACAGACTAAATTATCGGCCTTTGATAACCATTCTAAGCTGGTTAATTGATGAAAACGTTAATCGTGCTATTTCTTGTTGGTATAATAACACTTTTGTGAAACGGAGTCTCGCATCCCATTGGTCGGTTAAGACGTATTTTTTGAAATCCAACCAACAGGAAGCACGAATCGTTTTGTACTGAAAGCTTGAAGCCTTCAAGCTCCCATTCCTGATGAGACTTTTCTTCAAAGCTGTAATTATACAACTAAGAAAGAGCCACCGAACTTTTCCAATGTTCAAAAGTTTTTTTTTTCACTTTTCGGTAAAGATGTGCACTTTCAGGGTGCTAGGAATTAATTTTTAAGCAAAACCGTTGTGGCGCAATGATCATGGACCCTCGGGGGATCATGAAATGTAAAGTTTATCAAAAGTAATTTTTCACTTTGCTGTTAATTTGCGCACTTCAAGGGAGCTGGCAGTTCATTTCTGTACTTCAAGGGATGGTTGGATCTGGAAATAGACAATTTGTGAGCCAATCTTATCGAGACTCTAATCTTCCAGCCAAGTTTCATCGTTCTAGCACACCTGGAAGTACCTTAGCTCGCGATCAGCGGAATTCCGGACCCCTCCAACCTCCCCCACAGTGCACGAATCTGGTCCGTTCTGTCTCGGGTGTACCTAGTTCTTGTGCTTGTCCACTCAGTTCACTCTAAGCGTGACACAAGATTTCCAGTACTCCCGTCCACCCCCACCCCCCACATTCATGGGATCCAGTCCGTGCTTGAAATGGGACATCCGAGAAACAAGGTCTATCCAAATATCAAGGTTCATTAAGATCCGATCACCCGTTCGAAAGTTACATATACCTCAAGATTCCAGATTCTTCCTCCCTGCACTCCCCCACGATGCTCGGATAAGGGAACTGACTATTTCCAAGTTAATTTGGTCGGGTCTTTGATTTCTGCCAAGTTTCATCGTCCTAGCCCACCTAGGAGTACCTTAACTCCGGATCACCGGAATTCCGGATCCCCCTCCAACTTCCCCCAAAGTGCCCAAATCCGGTCCAGTTCTGTTTGTGATGTACCAAAGGCTTTTGCTTGTTCTTCCCACCAAGTTTAATCGTAATCGCTCAATTTTAAGCATGTCACAAGATTTCCGTTCCCCCCCCCACATTCATCGTATCCGAACCGGACTTGAAATGGAACGTCTGAGACAAGAGATCGTTCGAAATATCAAGTTTCATTAAGATCCGATCACCGGTTCCAAAGTTATACATATACATACGTCAATATTTCGGATCCCCCCTCACACAACTCCCCCCACGGTGGTCGGACCGTCGAAGTGACTATTTCCAAGTTAGTTTGGTCAGATCCCTGATATGCCTGCCAAGTTTCATCGTCCTAGCACATGTGGAAGTACCCTAACTCGGGAACAGTGGACCGACCAATCGACCGAAAAGTGATCGGTATATGGCACTTGTGAAGCCCATGTAAAACGCTGGGGCATGCTGACAGGGGTGTCCATGGTTCTCACACGTAACTATAACCCTTCTTCCGCATAGGGATATCAGTATACAGTACTTTGGGAACTAAAACAATTTGGTATTTAATTTTTGACCTTGAAATATTTTGCGTTTAAAGGGTCCTGGTACCGTTCTGGGGAAAAAGGGGTACACATACGTATGACTTCTATACTCACCCCTTCCAGCATACCCCAGCATTTGACCATGGCTATAAAAAGGGCTTAGTTTACTAGACAGGTGAAGAGTCCTTTTTTTTTTTCACCTTACACAATTATACTCGACCTTCTCTCACAACCTTCTCCTGTCGTGATGGTCGCCTTTCTGTTATCTTATAAACCCAAAGAAGTAGGAAAAAAAACAACAGAAATACCTGTTAAAAGGGCCGTTTTTTTCTTTCACAGATTCACCACGCGGTTTGGGAAGATGCTACATCAAGAACAAATAAGCCAATAGAACCTCCGTCATTGGTCCCATGCGCCGACTATGGATACCCCGACAAGACTGAGCAGAGCTAGAGCTAATTACTCAGCTTAGAGTTGACGCCCGTCTACTTCCCTCTTAGCCGCTGCCCATTAAAGGGAAAAGACTTATGACCCGTCTCTGCAGAGCGCCACGACTTTACAATGTTAAACCACTAATTGTCTGCTTACCCTCGACTTTTCTTCTCTGGAGCTCTACTTTATTTTTGTTTTCTTTATTTTCTTCATTTATTTCGCCTTTCCATGGCGGGTCAAAAATAAATTACTTATTACTTACTTACTTACTTACTGCTATGAGCTGTTTGTAAAGGTACGAATTGTGATGTTCCGCGTAGCTACTATGCTCCGCTCGTTCAGATCAGGTAGGGCGTCAGGAATTTATTTGACTCCGCATGGTCGTATTACAGAGATCGGGAGACGGATGGTCTACTGGTTATTTGTTCTTGATTACATCCAGTTCCTGTCCTTGTTAAACTCGTCGCTGTTTCTGAATTTGATCCCCGTGGAGTGGAAGATTGTCCCCATCAATCCTATCCACAAACGGCAGTAAAACAGAACCAGAGAAGTATCGACCTATAAGCCTTACATCAGTTGTCTCTACAAAGGCATCACTAATGATGCAATATTGGACCATCTGAACACTAACAACTTGCTGCTCAAAGGTCAACACGGATTCCGGTCTGGCCTCACTGAGACTTACAACGCCGTTACAAAACTGATAGAAGCAGGAGAGTCTATAGATCTATTTCTGTGGAACCTAGCCAAGACATTTAAGAAGCTTTCCAACAAACTCCTTAAACTCAAACTTGGGCTACATCAGTTAGAGTCTGTTGAATCTGCAGCTTCCTCAGGGAGCGGACAGGGGCGTCACTAGCCTTTTACCTTTGGGGGGGGGGACGTCCGGTTTGTGCCGACAGACCAAAAATGTGCCGACAAAAAGCGGCAACGCCAAACATTTCCCGTAAGCACAGAATAGAACCGTGGTAAAAGTAACTATAATGCATCCGTAGAGATTAATTCTTTGATGTAATTTCGTATGTTAAAGTTCACATACTTGGCTTTTCATTTTAGCTTTCGCCTAAAAGCGAAGCTTCCAACGACTGTACCAAGAACAAGTTAAACTAAGCGCCGCAGGCGGAATTTTTTAATCTGCCTTTTTTCCGGAAGAATTTAGCTATACTTACCATACAAGTTCTAGCTTTTAACGTGTTTCTGACCCCCACACATTTCAATCCTAAAACGCCAATTAAATGAAAGACCGTTCTTCCAATCAAAGAATACTACAAAATGCGCCGCAGGCGAAATTTTGTGTGAATTAACTGTAATGCATTACTTGAGATTATTCCTTTGATATAATTTCGTATTTTAAAGTTCACCTGCTGTTCATTTTAGCTTTCTCTAAATAGCGGTAGTCCTAACGACTGTACCAAGACAAGATAAACCAAGCACCGCAGGCGAAATTTTTTTAAATCTGCTTTTTCTGGAAAAGTTTAGTTATAGTGCCATACAGTTTCCGGCGTTTAACGTGTTTCAAACCCCAAGAATTTATATACTAAAACGAAAACTAAATGATAGACCGTTCTTCCAGATAGAGGATACTACAAAGTGCGCCGCAGGCGACATTTTTTGTAAAACTAACTGTAATGCATCAGTTGAGGTCGTTCCTTTGATGTAAATTCATATATTTAAATTCACATATTCGGCTTTTCGTTACAACTTTCGCTAAAAAGTGAAGCTTCCAACGACTGTACCCCAGTTGAACTGAGCAGCGCCGGCGAAAAAAGTTTTAAATCTGTATTTTTTCCGGAAAAATTTACCTGTTAAAACGGAAAAACAGAAAAGGTATTTCGTTTTTTATCAGAAAAGTAAAAAACGGCAAATAAAAAACGGAACGGAAACAGAAACGTGATTAAAAAAAACGGAACATCGTTTCTGTTTTTCCGTTTTAACAGGTAAACTTTTCCGGAAAAAATACAGATTTAAAACTTTTTTCGCCGGCGCTGCTCAGTTCAACTGGGGTACAGTCGTTGGAAGCTTCACTTTTTAGCGAAAGTTGTAATGAAAAGCCGAATATGTGAATTTAAATATATGAATTTACATCAACGGAACGACCTCAACTGATGCATTACAGTTAGTTTTACAAAAAATGTCGCCTGCGGCGCACTTTGTAGTATCCTCTATCTGGAAGAACGTTCTATCATTTAGTTTTCGTTTTAGTATATAAATTCTTGGGGTTTGAAACACGTTAAACGCCGGAAACTGTATGGCACTATAACTAAACTTTTCCAGAAAAAGCAGATTTAAAAAATTTCGCCTGCGGTGCTTGGTTTATCTTGTCTTGGTACAGTCGTTAGGACTACCGCTATTTAGAGAAAGCTAAAATGAACAGCAGGTGAACTTTAAAATACGAAATTATATCAAAGGAATAATCTCAAGTAATGCATTACAGTTAATTCACACAAAATTTCGCCTGCGGCGCATTTTGTAGTATTCTTTGATTGGAAGAACGGTCTTTCATTTAATTGGCGTTTTAGGATTGAAATGTGTGGGGGTCAGAAACACGTTAAAAGCTAGAACTTGTATGGTAAGTATAGCTAAATTCTTCCGGCAAAAAGGCAGATTAAAAAAAATCCGCCTGCGGCACTTAGTTTAACTTGTTCTTGGTATAGTCGTTGGAAGCTTAGCTTTTTAGGCGAAAGCTAAAATGAAAAACCAAGTATGTGAACTTTAACATACGAAATTACATCAAAGAATTAATCTCTACGGATGCATTATAGTTACTTTTACCACGGTTCTATTCTGTGCTTACGGGAAATGTTTGGCGTTGCCGCTTTTTGTCGGCACATTTTTGGTCTGTCGGCACAAACCGGACGTCCCCCCCCCCCAAAGGTAAAAGGCTAGTGACGCCCCTGTCCGCTCCCTGAGGAAGCTGCAGATTCAACAGACTCTAACTGATGTAGCCCAAGTTTGAGTTTAAGGAGTTTGTTGGAAAGCTTCTTAAATGTCTTGGCTAGGTTCCACAGAAATAGATCTATAGACTCTCCTGCTTCTATCAGTTTTGTAACGGCGTTGTAAGTCTCAGTGAGGCCAGACCGGAATCCGTGTTGACCTTTGAGCAGCAAGTTGTTAGTTTTCAGATGGTCCAACATTGCATCATTAGTGATGCCTTCGTAGAGACAACTGATGTAAGGCTTATAGATCGATAGTTCTCTGGTTCTGTTTTACTGCCTTTTGTGGATAGGATTGATCGGGACAATCTTCCACTCTACGGGGATCAAATTCAGAAACAGCGACGAGTTTAACAAGGACAGGAACTGGATGTAATCAAGAACAAATAACCAGTAGAACATCCGTCTCCCGATCTCTGTAATACGACCATGCGGAGTCAAATAAATTCCTGACGCCCTACCCGATCCGAACGAGCGGAGCATAGTAGCTACGCGGAACATCGCAATTCGTACCTTCACAAACAGCTCATCGCAGTAGAGCTCCAGAGAAGAAAAGTCGAGGGTAAGCAGACAATTAGTTGTTTAACATTGTAAAGTCATGCGTGGCGCTCTGCAGAGACGGGTCATAGGTCTTTTCCCTTCAATGGGCAGCGGCGAAGAGAGAAGTAGACGAGCGTCAACTCTAAGCTGAGTAAGTAGCTCTAGCTCTACTCAGTCTTGTCGGGGTATCCATAGTCGGCGCATGGGACCAGTGACGGAGGTTCTATTGGCTTATTTGTTCTTGATGTAGCATCTTCCCAAACCGCGTGGTGAATCTGGGAAAGAACCTCAAGGATGCCTTTGAACGTCATCTATATACTAAATGGAGGGACAAGCCCTACAAGTATGATTGGGAGGCCCCAGAATGTTCAACCAGAACCTAATCAATGGACAATGGACAATCATCACGAGGAGTCATCAACAGGATAAACAAGAACTGAAAGCTCATATGGCACTTGTAAGAACAGTTAGCATGTTTGTCAGATACAGATTGCAGTTTTCAAGGCTGGATCTCTCTCCCGATATTCATATCGGGGGAGGGACTATTTTTAAGCAAATCTGATAGAGTCCCTAACATCCTGCTAAGTTTCATGGTCATAGCACCTCTGGAAGTACCCTAACTCGTGATCATCGGAATTGTGGAAAGCCCCCTCCAGCTCCCCTCCACTGTGGCACGATCTGGTCCTGTTTTGTCAATAAAGTATCTACGGCTTATGCTTGTTCTTCCTTCCAAGTCCCATCCCGATCTCTCGACTCTAAGCGTTCGCGAAATTTCCGCCCTCCCCCCCCCCCCATCGAGCTCCCCTCCCCCCAAGTTATCGGATCCGTTCCAGACTTGAAATTGATCATCTGAGACATTTATTCTTGACATTTGACAAGTTTCATGCTCGTCTGATTACCCGTTCCAGTGTTATGGATATAACTAGAATCCGGATCCCACGTCCTTCCACTCCCCCCATGGCCATCGGATCGGGAAAGGAAGTATTTTGAAGTCGACCTGCGAGAGTATCTAATATCTCTGCCAAGTTTCGTCGTCGTAGTACATCTGGAAGTAGCTTAACTCGTGATCACCGGAAATCCGGGAAACCCCGTCCAACCCCCAGTACTGTAAAACGATCCGGTCTTGTTTTGTCTATAAATTATCTAGGGTTAATGCTTTGTTCTTCCCTTCAATTTCCATCCCAATCCATCGACCGTAAGCATTTCACGAGATTTCCCCCCCCCTCACTTTTTGGATTCGGTCCAGACTTGAAATAAAAAATCTGAGACACTTTTTCTTCAGTTGTCAAGTTTCATATATGTCCGATTATCAGTTCCAAAGTTATGCATGTTTCAAGTTTCCGGATTCACCATCCCTCCGCTCCCCCGCGATACGAAGAAGTGATTATTTCCAATTTAGTCTGGTTGGTCATTGTGTTTTGGTCATTGGTTTTATTGTGCTAGCTTATGTGGAAGTGTTTCACGAGATTTCGGTGCCGCACTCCAGCCTCCCACCCCCCCACACAGTTATCGGATGTGGTCCGGATTTGAAACTCAACCTAGGAAACACTTGTTCTTGACATGTGTCAAGTTTCATGCATGTCCGATTACCCGTTCCAAAGTTATGCATGTTACTAGTTTCCAGATTTCCCATCCCTCCGCTCCCCCCACGATAGCCCGATCGGGGAAGTGATGATTTCCAAGTTAATCTGGTCGGTTTCCTGATACGTCTGCCAATTTTCATCACCTAGCTTATGTGGAAGCGTTTCACAAGATTTCCCGTGACCCCCTCCAGCCCCCCCCCCCCCCCCAGTAATCGGTCTGGTCCGGACTTGAAACTGAGCATCTGAAGCACTTGTTCTTGACATGTGTCAAGTTTCATGGCATGTCCGATTACCCATTCCAAAGTTATGCATGTTACTAGTTTCCGGATTTCCCGTCCCTCCACTCCCCCCACGATGGCCGGATCGGGGAAGTGATTATTTCCAAGTTAATCTGGTCGGTTTCCTGATACGTCTGCCAATTTTCATCCTCCTAGCTTCTGTGGAAGCGTTTCACGAGATTTCCAATGACCCCCTCCAGCCCCCTCCCCCCAGTAATCGGATCTGGTCCGGACTTGAAACTGAGGACCTGAAGCACTTGTTCTTGACATATGTCAAGTTTCATGTATGTCCGATTACCCGTTATAAAGCTATGCATGTTAATAGTTTTCGGATTTCCCATCCCTCCACTCCCCCCACGATGGCCGGATCGGGGAAGTGATTGTTTCTAAGTTTATCTAGTGGGGTCCCTTATAAGCCTGCCAAGTTTCATCGTCCTTGCTTATGTGGAAGTGCCAAAACTAGTAAAACCGGGACAGACCGACAGAACTACAGACAGAAAGACAGACAGACCGACAAAAAGTACGATCGCTATATGGCACTTGAGTATGCTCAAGTGCCATACAAATTACTATTGGGCATTTTACAGTCGGTGCAAGGATCTACTGATGTTCTACTTCATGTTAGTTGTAGGCTTTATGTTTTTGAATGCACTCCAGTCATGGAAGCTCAGTTTTTGTTGTATCCAACTTCTAGGTAAACAAGAGCTACGAGCTCATATGGCACTTGTTACGAGTAGGCACGGCTCGGTTATGTCAATGATATATCTAGTGTTTGCTAGGTGTCTTCCCACCAAGTTTCATCTCGATCCCTCCACTCATAGCGTTTTCCAATATTTCCGGTTCTCCCCTCCAGCTCCCCCCAAAAGTCACCGGATCCGGTCCGGATTTTAAGTGGGTCGTCTGAGGCATGAGGTCTTTCCAAATATCAAGTTTCATCGAGATCCGATCACCCGTTCAAAAGTTATAAATACCTCAAGGTTCCAGATTCCCCTTCCCTCCACTCCCCCGACAGTGCCCGAATCGGCTCGGTCATGTCAATGATGTATCTAGTGTTTGCTAGGTGTCTCACCACCAAGTTTCAGCTTGATCCCTCCACTCATAGCGTTTCCCAAGATTTCTGGTTGCCCCCTCCAGCTCCCCCCAAAAGTCACCGGATCCGGTCCGGATTTTAAGTGGGTCGTCTGAGGCATGACGCCTTTCCAAATATCAAGTTCCATCGAGATCCGATCACCCGTTCAAAAGTTATAAATACCTCAAGATTCCGGATTCCACCTCCCTCCACTCCCCCCACAGTGCCCGAATTGGCTCGGTTATGTCAATGATGTATCCAGTGTTTGCTAGGTGTCTTCACACCAAGTTTCATCTCGATCCCTCCACTCATAGCGTTTCCCAAGATTTCCGGTTGCCCCCTCCAGCTCCCCACAAAAGTCACCGGATCCGGTCCGGATTTTAAGTGGGTCGTCTTAGGCATGAGGTCGTTCCAAATATCAAGTTTCATCGAGATCCGGTCACCCGTTCAAAAGTTATAAATACCTCAAGATTCCGGATTCCCCCTCCCTCCACTCCCCCGACAGTGCCCGAATCGGCTTGGTCATGTCAATGATGTATCTAGTGTTTGCTAGGTGTCTTTCCACCAAGTTTCATCTCGACCCCTCCACTCATAGCATTTCCCAAGATTTCCGGTTGCCCGCTCCAGCTCCCCCCAAAAGTCACCGGATCCGGTCCGGATTTTAAGTGGGTCGTCTGAGGCATGAGTTCTTTCCAAATATCAAGTTCCATCGAGATCCGATCACCCGTTCAAAAGTTATAAATACCTCAAGATTCCGGATTCCCCCTCCCTCCACCACCCCACAGTGCCCGAATCGGCTCGGTTATGTCAATGATGTATCTAGTGTCTGCTAGGTGTCTTCCCACCAAGTTTCATCTCGATCCCTCCACTCATAGCGTTTCCCAAGATTTCCGGTTGCCCCCTGCAGCTCCCCCCAAAAGTCACCGGATCCGGTCCAGATTTTAAGTGGGTCGTCTGAGGTATGAGGTCTTTCCAAATATCAAGTTCCATCGAGATCCGATCACCCGTTCAAAAGTTATAAATACCTCAAGATTCCGGATTCCCCCTCCCTCCACTCCCCCCACATTACCCGAATCGGCTCGGTTATGTCAATGATGTATCTAGTGTGTGCCAGGTGTCTTCCCACCAAGTTTCGTCTCGATCCCTCCACTCATAGCGTTTCCCAAGATTTCCGGTTGCCCCCTCCAGCTCCCCCCAAAAGTTACCGGATCCGGTCCGGATTTTAAGTGGGTCGTCTGAGGCATGAGGTCGTTCCAAATATCAAGTTTCATCGAGATCCGATCACCCGTTCAAAAGTTAAAAATACCTCAAGATTCCGGATTCCCCCTCCCTCCACTCCCCCCGCGGTGCTCGGATCGGGGAAGTGACTATTTCCAACTTAATCATTCGGGGTCCCTGATACGCCTGCCAAGTTTTATCGTCCTAGCTTATGTGGAAGTGCCCGAACTAGCAAAACCTGGACAGACCGACAGACCGACGGACGGACAGAAATTGCGATCGCTATATGGCACTTGGCCGAAGGGCAAGTGCCATAAAAATACTATTTGCGCGAGCAACCGCAGTCGAAAGGGCTGAATATTTCGTTTCCATTCAATTTCCACTTTATATGCACAATTTTCTATCCGTCCAAAGACAAGAGTACCATTCATTTGAATTCGGAGCTGGCATCAAGTAGCGGAGAAAGAAGACCCTAAGAGTCTAATTCCTAAATGCCTAGCAGAAAAATGGCCAAGGGCACAAATGTGAGGAACCGGGACAACGAACGATACATTTGATGGCCAACAAATAAATTCCAGGAACGCGGGAATTCTGACAAAGTCAAAGGTTAAAGAAAGTGATGACGACTGTTGTCACTGTCCGCGGAATTCTGTGGTTTGTCACAGGTTTCTGACTTCTTCGACGAAGCGAGCAACAATTCTACGACCGGGAAGACCGTCAAAATAAAAGCAAAAGTATGTGACTATGAAGCAGAAATGCCAGACATGCGAGATGACTCGTAAATAACTGGCAAAAAGGACAGGAGTATCGTAGGGTCCAAAAAGGTGATAAGTTTCTGCGGTAAACGTCACAGGTTCGCGTCAAGGGAAATGGCAACATGAGGACGCAGATAGCCGTGACAATTGCTACATTGTTGGAAGTGTCATATCCAGGACGTGCAGTTTCAAGAGATGACGCTAGGGATGTTATAGGGTCTAAAAGGTGATAAGTTTCTGCGGTAAACGTCACAGGTTCGCGTCGAGGGAAGTGGCAACACTGCTTACGAGGACGCAGATAGCCGTGACAATTGCTACATTGTTGGAAGTGTCATATCAAGGACGCCGCAGTTTCAAGAGATAACACTAGTGATGTTACCTGTTGTGATTTAGCAAACGTTGTGCATAGCAAGCATTGTCAGATAGAAAAAAAAACTCCGTAATAGCATTTTTCGGGTATCAACACGACACACACAAAAGTCAGCAGATGTTTTTCCGGTGGTGTTTCGGCTCTTCTTTTATGTATAAGGTTTCAATGCGTAATGTTTCAAGAACGTTGCAGCTAACAGGAGTGTTGTCTGCTGAAACTGCGCATCCTTGTGTCATCATATTTGACGGTGCAAAACAGATAAGTCAGTTTCATTTTATTAGAGCTATATTTCGGCTCTTCTTGGCAAGGGTCCTCTTTAGGCTCAAACCGCTCAGACTAGAAAAAGAAGTTCATGGAAAATAAAGTTGAGCTGAAGTAATATCTTGTGTCATCAGTTATGAAACTTCTGACAGTTTAGTTTAACTTCTGAACATGAAAACAATCTTGGGCAAAAATTTAAGAAATTAAAATATCAAGTTACAAAATTTCAGAAGTTAAAAAAACTAAAATAATGAAAAAAGTAAAATAATGTGGAACTCACCCCAACTTAGCCTGCGGGAGAGCTCGTTGAAGTCCCAACCTGACAGGCTGTACGCCGTATGTAGCAACGGCAGGGCATTATCATCCAGACCCAACTTCTCTTTCGCTATTAGAAGCGCCGTTCTCAAAGCATTCCTGTAAGCGATTTCGGGACTGTTGTACGGTGTTACAGAGCTAGGCAGGCTTGGTTGAGATAAACCAGGTGGAAGGTAGGGCCTTTGAACATTCGACGAACATCGAACGATTGGGGTTGGTCGGACTATACCCTTCTCTTCGTCCTGTTTCTGGGCCCTTCTTGAAGCGACTTGCTCTGCCATGATACGCTGCTTTTCTTTCGTAAGATGGCAGGGAGGGCACTCGCAATCCTTAAAGAAGCAGTACCGCTTGTGCCCTCGTAGCATGGTGATCTTGCCATGATTTTTGCAGCGCGCGCAGTGGGGTGTTCGCATCTTACCACCAGTTGCCGAGCCTGAAAATATCGCCTATATATAGTATACAGTATGTTTATATAACATAAAAAAAACATTCCCTCGTGAGCATGGTGATTTTTCCGTGATTTTTGCAGCGCACGAAGTAGGGTGTTCGCATCTTACGACCAGTTACCGAGCCTGAAAACACCGCATACATATAGTATATAGTAGCCTATATATAGCATAACATAAATAAATATTCCTTTTGAGCATGGTGTCCGTGATTTTTACAGCGCGCGCAGTGGGGGGGGGGGGGGTCACACCTTACCACCAGTTACTGAGCCTTCTGAAAACATCGTACATATAGTATAATATAAATAAATATTCCCTCGGAGCATGGTGATCTTTCCGTGATTTTACAGCGCGCAGTGTGTAGTCGCATCTTACCACCAGTTACCAAGCCTGAAAACACCATGTATAAATTATATAGCATAAAATAAATAAATATTTAGTACGAATAAATGAATGGATGATAACGCAGTCAACACAACATATCTAATACAAAATATATAAATAACATCTTAAAGGACCCCTCTTGCTTTTTCTGCCATTTATAATATACCTAGCTCCGTTATGGGATTATAAGCTTCTAAAATCCCCACCTTTCTTCATTGTTCCATTTTGTGCCTACGAATTTGTAGGGCTTTTTCGTCCGTACCGAGTTTGCCCGTTACGCCACGAAACGTTTGCAAGAATCTTCAACGTCCGCTGACAACTCTTTCACACACAAGGATATGAGAATCTTCTGTTTTTTATTTCTTTTATTTGCTTAGTTTTCCTACTTTTAACTACGGCAGATTCAGTTTTCAAACATTTTGCGCCCAGCCGCCATGTCGGAGATCAGGAAGGCTGCGCAGAGTCAACAAGCCTAACAAGAAAATGGCTAAATCCAGATGGAAAGTATAGGTATTTTCGAAAACCCTTTTTTTCTGATGCGTGTCATAGTGAAAAGATCGTTTCTAGTAAGAGTTGTGCTTTAAGGGCCTTTTCTTTTTATGTCGCCATCAGTACCATGGTCTCAGGCAATTGGTGCAAAATCTCTTTTGATGGGATCCCAAACGGTCCTCGTCAGGCGGTTGGTGGACTGGAAGAAATGTAAACCCAACAGATTTCAAGTTCGCCTCTTCCAGCCCAGCAAAGAGCCTGACGAGGACCTTGCCAAGAAAGGTTGAAACATCGCTGTCAAACATCGTAGCTGACACTGTTTTAATATATTTAGTTGAAGAGTGGCCAAGACGGTACTTTTCGCTAATTTGTTTATGTTTTGCAAAAAGACAGATGCTAGGTAAACGGAATTTGAGTTACTCACACAGGAAGAACGAACAGAGTTGCCAGGTAAATATAAAAATAGAGAGTGAATTCAGGCCCAATACAGAGAGTGAATTGGGAGTATTTTTTTTTTCGTGAATAAACGGTCATTTTCTGTCGGAAACACTGTTGATAAAACACAACATGAACTGGTCACTTTGGGTCGGAATAAAAAAATTACACATCTGAACGTTTTGAAATACAGTGAATTTATGTCATACTTAGGACAAGCGTGATAAAAACCAAAATAGAATGACAATTCACACTATTAGCGACATCTGGCAATCCTGAATCGCGACTGGTTGAACTGATGAATGCTAAGATTCCAAATACCTGCGTCTGAATATTCTCCGGATTCCGCAGCATCTGAAACTTCCCCTTCTCGATCCGAGTGAGCTTCGGAAAACTTTCGTTTTCGAGTCGTTAGATCCGTTGGTTCGGCAAAATGTGAGGTGGTGACGGACTCCTGAAAAAAGACGTCAGTTGAAGTTTCTCCAAAATATTAAAAATTAGGAAGGCAGAACATACAGTCTTTTTGCTTGATATCAACTTTAGGCTACTCCCCGTTTTTTTATACCTCTAGCTTTTCTTTTTCCTCCAGAGTATCATAAGAACTGCGCGTTAGTTCACTTCCTTCAGATTGTAAACTGTGAGGTCTGAACCCACTTGTTCATGGTCGTCATTTCTTTTTGTCTGATTCCGCTACGCTGGGAATCCTAACTTCCTCCCTTGAGGATTTTCCTAGCATGTCCTTCCTTGAGCATAATGAGTAATCTGTAAATAATACTCTTGATGATTAACTCTCCTTGCTGATGCAAAATCGCCATGTACTTAGCGGAAGAGACGAAAGCGGCACCACAGCTGTCCCCAACGATCGCCGTGATTGGTTGACACACGATTTCAGTTGTTGAGTTTTAGTCGTTAAGGTGATATTTCTCGTTCTTCCTATAAGGGTCACTGGCTTGTTTTACTGATCATTTTCTAGCCATCAAGATATCTAAAATATAGTATCTAATATCTCCGAATGTAGCATGATGAACTAGTAAGCGAAGGGCCAGGTTCGAGTCTCGACGGGGCCTACCGTTTGGTTTCGGGGGAGCGGATAGTGTAGTAGCCCTGTAAGACAAGCCAAAATCTATCCAGCCGCAAATGGCTGCCTAGGGCAGCGGTTCTCAACCGGTGTACCCAAAGGGGTACGAGAGACCCTCGCAAGGGGTTCCGAAGGTCCCAGAATCAATTTAGTCTGTAGGCTAGTTTTATTATCTCGCCTCAACTGTTTTTGAGTCTTCTGACTCAGATTTAGTATTGTCCTCAAGATCGTATAGCCTACCTCGTCATACGCAATTTCAGACACACATTTATGCCTTTCCACTGATGACAATAGTAGGCTATCGTCTTTTTGACATTCTGGTCGTGTTAGAAAATATTAAAACAACGATTCGCAAAAAAATGTGTACAAAACCTTTTTGAACCTTGATTAGGGGTACGCGATACGGAAAAGGTTGGGAACCACTGGCCTAGAGAAATACGGGGGTGGTGACAGGAAGAGTCTGTGAAAGCCCCAGGATGATTAGCCCCAGACATTGCAATTCCTGGCTGAGTGCAGTCGAGATTTGGAGATCAGCATCGCCAGTTAGGCATGTATGCTGATACCTTTACCCCTTTTTTTTGTTACTGTATAATAGGTGTTTAATCAGCCATGGGTGGACCACACACAGATTTTTACAAGCACCATATCCAAATAGAATAACACATCGCGAACATAGTGATATTATAACACAGAAAATCATCTACCTCCTACTTAAATTTCCCTCGTGTAATCCCCCACCATTTTTAGTACTGTGTAGTTAGTCGATTTCAAGATACCGATGTGTTTCAGCGATTTACCGATTGCAGCCTACACGACAAAAACGGATATTTCTGCACCATCATCGAAAAAGTAAAAACAAATAATTTAACATTGTGCGGCACAGGGCTTTGGAGACGGAAGAGCACCCTGGGCCCAAACTGATCTGGTAAAGGGGACTCCTGAACTGCCCTAGGATGCTGATACGTTTACCTATTTTTTACTAAATTGTAAAAATCCTATTTTCTCGAGCATTTTGATTTCTTACCTAAAGTTTCAGAAGCACGTTTCGAAAATTGTGAAAAATGCAAATTGGCCATATTCCTGTTCAGTGCTTCCCAGCGGACTAGTTTCTATTAATCCCCCCATGCCTCACGGTCATCACTGGGATCAGACATGGTAAATAGATCCACAGGTTAGTAAGTGGAAAACCTGTCATCTGTGTCCCAGGTAATGGAGGTTTTGCATATGTTTCAGCAGCAGAAAGTGAAAGTGACCCACTACCCTATGGATTCGACTTTTTACTATGTCTAAGCAACACTTGTGTAGACATAGTAAAAAGTCGAATCGATAGGGTAGTGGGTCACTCTGGAACCTTCTACTGCTGTGCAAAGTGCTCCAAGAGTTGCATTGGTTGGGTAGATCCATGAAGGTAGCCATGAAACACCGTGAACGTTTTATTGTAGGTTCATGTTGTGATACGGATAGGTATTAGTTTGTATGATAGCTACGTATTTTTAGAATTACCAGTTGAGTGTTGAATATTTGGGCTGGTACAATTGGAGTCAGTTTTACAGTCCCGCCGTGGCTCAAAGGGCTTTTCTGGGAATACATTCATTCATTCCTGATGAATGGTTGAATACAACACTTTATTTTTTTTTTTCAGTTCATATGACAAACGAATATAGAGCAGAGAAAGTCCAGAGAAAAGTGACCACATTGATCCCGTATCTTAAACACCTTCCGCGCACACACTAACTTACTAGACTTCAGATACTATCATTCAAGTTTCAAAGACGTCGTAGTGACATTAACATATTTGTAACTGTTAAAGATCACCTGAATGAAGAGTACCAAATATCATCCGTATCTGTATGACTTCCGTTAATATTGCCTGCAGAAAACGCAATCCAAATACGAAATAGTGTTTCCAAGCTATGATTTTTGCTCCGTTTGGCATCTGTCCTTATTTCAGTACCGAACAATTTTAGAAATGAACAAATGTCTCCAATCAACCCTTCTTCTGGAATATTTGTTAACCAGTTAAGCCCAAACGTATATCTAGAAGAAATTCCAATACGATCCGGCCAGCGCTGTACAAGATTTGAATAAATTGCGCTTTTTGTCTTGGAGTCTGCATGTGCAAACCTCCAGAAACGAACATCCCTATTTTGAAAACGTCACGCCCAGGAGAAAAATGCTCTCCGTGGCCATGTCTGTAAATGCATTCTCCGTGGTGTGTTCAAGTATGGTTTCATTGTTCAGGTGTCCTTTAAAGGAGCAGATGATCCTGACAATCTATCTATGACGAGGACTCTTGCCAAGAATGGCCGAAATATCGCTGCCATTTCATCGTAGCTGATGTATCCGTTTTATCCACTGATTGAATGAATCTATCTACAAGCTAACGCTATTTTACGGGTCTCTAAACATTTCTTCTAAGATCTTGCTCTAGGAATGCATTTAGGTGAGTAAGATTGTCCAGAGTAGTTTAGGGCCTTCAGTGAATCACAGAATCACGTTTAAAAAATCGTGTTTGGTGTTCTGGAATTCCAGGCAGAAATACTATTGGAAGAATTTTTCGAATAAATCTGACGGACAAAATAGACTTTATAGATTAGAGGAAACAGTTGAAAAGACATACGTGATGTTTGTGACGTGCTAAAGAATTTAAGTGGTTAGCAAGTAACATTCTCGTGTTTTGAACGTTTGATTACCCACATTCAGGTCGCAAGACTTTGGGAATGATCCAGCGACGATTCGCAAGTACATGAAAAGTAAGTCCCAGCATAAGAACGAAGAGAAAAAATAGAAAGTAACTTCACACTCGATTCAACTGCCAAATAGCGATCGTTGATATCTTGTTCGTTTGCCCAACTAGGAAAACTTCCATTCCAAGACCGATGCCCCATGAGGTGTGGGGGCTATATCAGAGCTCCAGTCGGTCACAGGATAACTTTTGCCTAATCAAAATTTCCGCTTTTCCTAGGATTACGGGCGAACTGCTTGTCCGGCAAGAGAATAAATTTCTGATATGATATGATATTTATTTGTTTTGAAAGCTCAAAGGCCATAACAAACATACATAAATAACAACATGTAAATACAAAATAAACGGTCACACTACTACACTAAACCCCACTCAAACACTTTTCCCTGTGCAGACTGACCACTCTGAGGAACCTCGCCAGGTTTCTTATACTAAGAAAATCCCTACTCCGCATAATATTTAACAACCAATTCCTCCCATGAATCCCTCCCTTAAAAATTATATATAATTTTGGTTCAACATGTCTTTCTACCCTTAAATCCCTTAAATCGGTTGTCTCAAGCTATTAAGAAGCTTATTTCACCCCTTATTTTGAAACCCCTCCCCCACACCGAAAGACGGGACCCATCTACAGCATTGACCGGTATTTGACCCAGTGCATCCTCACATCAAGTTTTAACAAGACCAAAGGTTCCGATGGGATCCCAGAAATTGAATATGTGATGGAGACAATTAGGTTTTGTTTTCGCCGGATCCAGTGTTCGCCGGACTTTTTGGACAGTTTTACTTTTAAAATTTAGAAATAGAGTAAGGCAATTTAATGATCATCTAAGAAAACGAAGTTCGGATATGTATTCAGCATGTGTGTTTACTCGTATAATCTGATCCAATACGAATCTGTCTTACTTCTGCGAATTTTCTGACCGGATTACGGGAGAAGTACCCTACTTGTTCGGGTACAAAATTTGTGTCACATCAAGTGTTCAGCATGTCTTTAACGCTAAATCGAACATTAAGTTCAAGTAAGACAAAATTTCCGGTTTTGGCCGGATTCCGGGCTAACTACTTGTCCGGCGAAAAAATGGTTTTCATCGTCGTGTTCAGCATGTTTTCTTAACCCATAATCGACTATAACATTATCTGTTTTAAAATATTTCATTTGGACCTTAATTTAAACCTACCCCCCCCCCCCCCCCCCCATCCGTAAATGTAGGGCTACAGAGCCCATCTACGAACTTACCTTACTCTTGACCCAAAGAATCCTCTCACCAAGTTTCATCAAAATATCTCATTCCCTTCGAGAATTATAGCGCAAACAGACGGACAGACAGACGGACAACTTTTGCGATGTCATAGGTGTCCCGCCACTTACGTTATGGGATACCAAAAACCAAAAACATATGCCACCCCTTCAAGAGTGCTAAAAGACTGGCAGGCTGACGGACAAACTTAGCGATGTGGTAGATATCCGGCACCAATCACCAAAGTCGTGTCATTCCTGAAATGCTTGCAAAGCGCTGCTTCAAATGATTTCATTTTTCAGAAACAACAAAATTAAAAGTCTAAATTGCAGTTTGAAACTGGAAGCCAATCCTCCGAGAAACTCGGATAGCTGGCGGGATCCGTCAGACTGTCCACTCGCTTGCTAAGGCTACCCTTCACTTCTTTTTTGAAGTGCTATAATCAGAGGTCTTCGGTTTATGAGTTCAAACTATTATAAATTTTGTCAGCACGGTTTCAAGCAGTCGCTGTTTTTGTCATGGCAAGGTTTTTGCTTTCGCTGTTTTCACCATTCGCTGCTTTTGTTTTACACGGTGTTGCGGTTTTTGCTTTCGTGGTTTTTGCTTTCGGCCGCCATGCTTCGGCCCCGTCACACTTTGCTCCATCACTGTTTTTGCAGAGCGCAGTTTTTCCTTTCGCGGAGTTGACTGTCACTCCTTTTGCCCTAAGCTGTGTTTATGTCGCAGTTTGCGCTGTTTTGATCTTTGTTGCCTACAACCTGTTACTATTTTTGTAAGGCGCACTTTTTCTGTCTCGTTTTCGGCCGCTATTGTTTTGCCCTCGTCGCAGTTTTTCCTCTATTGCTCTTTTGCAGGCGCGGTTTTTCCTTTGTGGTTTTTTCCCTGCCACTGTTCTTGTTAGCTTATGCTTCCGCCGTTTTAACCGTCGCTATTTTTATGGCACTTGCCCTTCGGCCAAGTGCCATATAGCAATTGTAATGTATGTCCGTCAGTCGGTCTGTCGGTCCCGGTTTTGCTAGTTCGGGCCCTTCCAGATGAGCTAGGACGATGAAACTTGACAGGCATATCAGGGACCCGACCAGATCAACTTACAAATAATCATTTCCCCAATCCGACTTTCCCCGGATCTGGGAGTCCGGAGACTATAAAGCAAAAGCGGAGCGAAACGTAGCAAAATGAGCGGTGCCCAAATGCGGGATCGAACCACGTGCCTCTAAGTCGTGATGCCAGTATTCTACCACTACGCCAAGACTTCATGTACTTGGGAGCGAATGCGGTAGTATGCACATAAGCTAGGACAATGAAACTTGGCAGGAATATCAGGGAACCGACCACATTAACTTGGAAATAATCACTTTCCAGATCCAATCATAGTGGAGGGATGGGAAATCCGGAAACTATTAACATGCATAACTTTGGAAAGGGTAATCGAACACGCGTGAAACTTGACTTGTGTCAAGGACAAGTGTTTCAGATATTCAGTTTCGAATCCGGACCAGAAATGATGATAAGATTGGAAATAGTCACTTCCCCCATCCGAGCACCATGGGGGGAGTGGAGGGAGGGGAAATCCGGAATCTTGAGGTATTTATAACTTTTGAACGGGTGATCGGATCTCGATGAAACTTGATATTTGGAAAGACCTCATGCCTCAGACGACCCACTTCAAATCAGGACCGGATCCGGTGACTTTTTGGGGGAGCTGGAGGGGGCAACCGGAAATCTTGGGAAACGCTATGAGTGGAGGGATCGAGATGAAACTTGGTGGGAAGACCACCTAGCAAACACTAGATACATCATTGACATAACCGAGCCAATTCGGACACTGTGGGGGGAGTGGAGGGAGGGGGAATCCGGAATCTTGAGGTATTTAAACTTTTGAACGGGTGATCGGATCTCAATGAAAGTTGATATTGGAAAGACCTCATGTCTCAGACGACCCACTTGAAATTCGGACCGGATCCGGTGACTTTTGGGTGGAGCTGGAGGGGGCAACCGGAAATCTTGGAAAACGCCATGAGTGGAGGGATCGAGATGATACTTGGTACATCATTGAATAACCGAGCAGATTCGGGCACTGTGGGGGGAGTGGAGAGAGGGGAATCCGGAATCTTGAGGTATTTATAACTTTTAACGGGTGATCGGATCTTAATGAAACTTGATATTTGGAAAGACCTCGTGCCTCACCTACGTGCCTACTCGTTACAAGTGCCATATGAACTCGTAGATCTTGTTTGCTTTTGCGGTTTTGACGCATCGTGGGGCGGTTTTTCCTTTCGGGGTTGTATCCGTTTCGCCCCGTCACGGTTTTTACCATGTCGGTGTTTTTGCAGGGCAGGGTTTTCTTAGAGCGAATTTTGTTTTAGTGGTTTTGACCGCTACTGCATTAGCCCCGTTGCGGGTTTTCCATTTTGATCTTTTCCAGGGTGCGTTATTTCCTTTCGCGCTTTTTGCCATGTCGCAATTTTTGTAAGGCGCGGTTAATGCTGTCGTGCTTTAGACGCATCGCGACTCGGATTTTACTTTCGTGGTTTTGACCGCCGTTACGCTGTTTTGACTGCGGGCCAAGCCCCTCTATGATTCTTCATTATCTTAATTTCTCATATGTGATATTCCTTTTTGCATGCAAATAGTGTATCTTGTTATTCTAAAGGGTATAACATCATCACAGACCTTTACAGATGATTCTAAGAGTGGGCTGCCATCCGCATCTCTCTCTCTATATAGTTATGACTTCAATTTCGCACGTATTTTTTGCACGTAAATCTCAAAAGAGACTTCTAAACAATTCCGGTTGCCATCCAGCTTTAAGAGCTTATCAGTTTGCCAAGAACCAATTCGCAAAGAATATTGTGTTGTGTGCCAATTGCAGAGGAGTTTGTACTTTGGCGATCGATTGAATACCAAAAATAATTTGGCAACTTTTTCGCGATTTAGGAGTAGCGAGTTTCGCTTAAAGAATACTATGTCATGTAATTGTCAGTGTAATAATAATGTGACGTAAGAAAATTACTGGGAGCAACGGTGATTTTTCTTCCGTTCAGGTGAATTTGAATGGAGTTGTTTACTGCCAAACTATGGTGCTTTCGGCCCGTACATACAAGATACAACATCTAGAAATAACGAACTGTATGGTAAGAAGTCCGGTATCAGATAACACATGTTTGCGCATCTTTGTGTTAAGTATAGAATATTTTTTTAAATATTGATCAGCTGATTGATTTACGCCTATAAACGCTACACCAAATTGAGGCCTGATACTAGTCGCTAAAGCTAGAGTTTCTGATTCTGAGCTTGGTTGTTGGTATTTTTTTTTACTGATTATTACTATTAGCTCGTCATAGTTTTCTTTTATTTAACAGTTTTAACAATGATTTAAGTGCTATATTTTCGCCAAGCATAACCCTTGAAAGGGCTTTAACAGAAGTTTTGTCTCAAACAAAACACATAAAAGGGTCACTTACATGCTTGTATCGCAAATATTCTGACCAAGTTCCCATCAAGTTGTTTGTTTCGTTTTCACTGAACTTTCTTATTTAGCATATGCTGATGACCTTCTTCTGATTAGTCGTTCTAGAAGCTCACTTGAGCAAAATCGCTCAATATTCTAACATCAATTCCGAATATCAAGTTTCATTAAGATCCGATTGCCCATTCAGAAGTTGTTACATACCTCAAGATTCCGGATTCCCCCTCCCTCCACTCCCCCCCTACGATGGTCAAATCGGAGAAACGACTGCACCATGTTTCATCGTCCTAGCACATGTGTGTGTAAGCATCTTAAGTCGGGATCAGAGAAATTCCGGAACCTCCCTCCAACTCCCCCCCTCAGTTTTCGGATCCGGCCCGGTCTTATCAGCTCTGTATCTAGGGCTTGTGCTTGTTCTTCCCACCAAGTTTCATCCTGATCCATCTACTCTGAACATGTCACACGATTTCCGGTTCCCCCCTCCAACTCTCCCAAAAGTCACCGGATCCATTCCAAGCTTAAGTTGTGACATTTGAGACACGAGGTTTTTCCAAATATCAAGTTTCAATAAGATCCGATTCCCCGTTCAAAAGTTTATAAGTACGTCAATATTCCGGATTCCCGCTCCTTCCACTCCTTTGACCATCGTAAGCATCTTAAGTCGGGATCACCAGAATTCCGGAACCCTCCCTCCAACTCCCACCACAGTGCTGGAATCTGGACCAGTCTCGTGAACTATGTATCTAGGGCTTGTGCTTGTTCTTCCCACCAAGTAGCACATATGTAAGCATCTTAAGGAATTCCAGAACCATCCCTCCAACTCCCCCCACAGTGCTCGGATCCGATCCGGTCTGGTCAACTATGTATCTAGAGCTTGTGCTTGTTCTCCCACCAAGTTTCATTCCGATCCGTCCACTCTGAACATGTCACACATTTTCGCTTCCCCCCTCCAACTTCCACCAAAGTCACCGGATCCATTCTCCAAATATCAAGTTTCATTAAGATCCAATTCCCCGTTCAAAAGCTATAAATACTTCAACATTCCGGATTCCCCCTCCCTCCACTCCCCTCAGAGTGGTCGGATCGGGAAAGCGACTATTTCCAAGTTAGTTTCGTCGGGTCCCTAATATGCCTGCCAAGTTTCATCGTCCTAACACATATGGAAGTACCCTAACTCGAGAACAGTGGCCTGACAGACAGACCGACCGACCGAAAAGTGACTGGTATGTGGAACTTGAGCGGAGCTGCAAGTGCCATAAAAAGTTTCTAGAAAAATCTGATCCACATGTTTCAAAAATCGGCTCCAAATACGCTGTTCCTGTTTAAAACCAACTGTACTCTCTATTTCCTCATAAGCACAAAATTTCTCCTTCCCATAGTTTTCAGAAACGACAACAAAACTACACATAAATTCACACGTCTCTAACCCCTTTCCTCATCGTCTGTCACTATTTCCGCTCAATTCCACGACGCCAGAATCCTAAATTCCTTCCAAGAGCTGAATGACAACCGTAAATACTGAACAATGGCACATTCACAAGTTTTAGACTTCAAGCTGTGACTAGTTAATCCTTGCGAATTTTTGTAATGTCTTATTTCATTTTTATTTCGTCTAAAGCTTGAAATATTTTTCTATGTAGCAGAGGAATGTTTGTGAACAAAACTTGTCTCCACTTTAATGGATACAACAAAGGTGTTGGACGTCCTGCGGCAAATGACGCTGAAGTCGAGTCTCGTGCTCGATTCCTGGAGTCCATCTGCCAGTCTTTGTGAGAGGAAAGAAAGATGACCAACCAAGAAAATTAAGAACGAAGAAAACAATAAAACTAAATATTTAAAAAATAACGTTGGCTTTGTAAGTCAAAAAGTAATATTTTCAATACTGGTCAAAAGAGCGGAATCTGCACTTATAACTTTAGAAATTATTATCCGTTTAAAAATGTCTTTGAAATTATTTAGTCATTGAGAAACATTTGCATATTTGCCTAAAGTATGTTCTTTAAGGTTCAAATTCTATGTTATGTTTGTCTCTATTTTCTTCTCTTTTTCTCGAACCATTATATCATGAAACCGTCATATCTTGAACATTTTATCTAAAATGGGTAAAAAACACATTTATTCAGGCTGATGGTGGACATGTATGATCACAAACTTTCGTTTGATTTTATTTTATTGTTTTTTTCTGCTTATTTTTCTCGACATTCCATCGTTTATTTACCTAAGACGTTAGGAGTCACCATGGCTTGTTCCAAAAGTCGGGAATGTTTTTTCGGATCCCAAAACGTAAGTAAAGTGATATCTATGACTTCGCAGTAGTTGTCCGTCTGTCCGTCTGTCCGCACGATACATCTCGAAGGTGCTGAGATATTTGGTTCAAACTTGGTATGAGGGTACATTAGGTCAAGGTACAGGTCACGTTCGGAGATAGGCCCTGTAGCCTTACATTTAGAGGGGGGGTTATAATTTAGGGACTAAACAAATATTTTTTCAAGCCAATGTGAGAGTCGAAGAGACACGCTGGATTCGGAACTGAACTTGGTTTTCTCACCGACCAAATAGTTCGCCCGCAATCCGGGAAATAACGGAAATTTCGTAAAAGTAAATGTTCTATCTGATGTTGAATAAAAGCTAGGTACAGGGATACAGCATGCTAAATCTGTTTTTGAATTTCCTTTGTCGCCGGTCAAGTAGTTTCCCCTGGAATCCGGCGAAAACCGTGAGGTTGGTAAGGGTGAAGGTCTTATGTTAATTTTTCGATTAGACGGTCGGTTTAAAGGTAAAATCCTGAATCCATATTTGAACTATATGATATGATATAATATGATACATATTTGCTTAAAGCCCGAGGGCCATCGCATTCAAAATATGTTCCAACACAAATTATGTTCCAGCCGGACATGCAGACTAACTGGGACCTGGTGAAAACCGGAAATTTGGTAGGGGTAAATTTTATTCTGAAGTCAATCGGAGCATCCTTGTAGGAGCAAGAATACAAGCTGAATCCATGTCTGAACCTTAGCTTTCTCGCCAGATTCATCGGGAATCTAGCAAAAGCCTCAAATCTGATAAAGTAAACAAACATTTTTTAAGTCGGTCCGAGCATCAAGAAGATGCACTTGTTGAACTACATGTTGAATCCAAACATGAGCTTCTTTTCTCACTGGACAAGTACTTTGACTGGAGTCGGGACAAAGCCGCTGAAGACATACAATAAAATTCCGGTGTCGATAAAAATTAGTTTGAGGAGGTAGGTATCCCCCCCCCCCCCCACAAAAAAAGGGTGAATAAGGAAATACTGTTTGCTTTTTTCGAATGAGCCTGATTGTTTTGTATACTTTTGTCTGGAAAGTATGACAGTGGTTGTTGTTGAGCGGCCTGTTAAATTGATATCAGATATGTACGGGTTCGGCAAAGACTGCAAGATCTGATTATCTGTAGCCTATTAAAAAAATCGACAAATAATCACTTTTGGAATCCCATCGAAACCTTTGATCTTGTTATTCAAACCAAGAAATAAGCTAAAAAACAGGAACCCTGGAATAAATACAATGATTAAAAATGAATTGTTGCTGTTCCAGCATACCAACCAATGTTGTTAAACCATCCTCCAGCCGTTTGTGCCTTTTGCATTGTGTAGGTCAAAAGTTTCATAACATTTACACAATAATTCGCAACTTTAACGAGATAACACACTATCAGTTAACGCAACACAATATTTCCCTTGCGACAATCAAAGTGTTGTTTTTTTCGGTAAACATAAGTTTGGCATTATATTTTACAAAAATGTTAACACTTCAAGTACACAATTTTCGTTAGCAATATTTTTAAGTAGAGAGACCTAAATGCTCCTCAGCCGGGATTTGAGCAAAGAACCTTCGGCTGAATAGGCCACTCCTCTACCATTTATTTTTTAATTTTTAGTCTCAAATATCACTCTGATGAAAAAAATCAATTAGAAACTGAAGGAAGTGCATGTTTTTGCAGTTTTGTCATTGTCCATTACACTTTGATGGAAGAAAAAGCTTGTATTCAAGTTCAAGTTCAAGTTCTGTTTATTTCAAACCAAATTCAACATAAGATCCAATTTGGCAGAGAGAAGGCTCGAGGCAAAATGGCGGATATTGATTAAGAAACTGATAGTAGATTCGCTTATGCGATGGGGTAAGCCAAAAACTATGTCTGAATTTCAGAACAGAAAAGGCCCACTGTCCAAATCCCCGCAATCACTCGGTAACAGAGCGAAACATATCTATTAAGGACTTTCATACAAATATTGTAATGCATAGAATGAGTTCAGTTCGTTACCTTGGAATTCATATTGATGAACATTTATCATATAATGAACATTCCAACAGGCTAAGAAATCCGCAGTCAAAGAGTAGCTTCAGAGAGGTCTCGTTTTTCTCCATCTTATTCAGTTTTGAATTCATGGCAAATTTTATTTCCTAAAATTGATTCTACAAAATCCCTTGAAAGTATAACAAAACAGCTGTCTCAAATTCTCATTAACAAGTTTAAGAATGGATAATTAACAGTTAGAGATTGGTTGTTTTGCATGTTTATTTGTGTGTTTTCCTCTAGTGATACTGGTTTTCAGTCACCCTTCCTTCATTTTTGTTGTTGTTTTTGTTTGGAATGATTTCGCTTCGTGCTGGCGTTGTCGTGCGTTGATCTTTCTACTCAGCGTTGGGTCGATTTCGTTTTATTGATTTTCTTCTCTCCGGTTCAAACCCTGAAATAATTGTAAGTGCAGGGTATAGTAATGTTTATGTATTATTTAAAGTAAGAATAAAAAAACCTTGAACCTTGAAATACGACCAGGAGTAACGCCAAAACTTTAAAAAAATGAAACACACTCGAATAGCAGCGACACTAGCACCACTAGCGATAGAAAACGTGCCTATTGAAACACAATCAGTCGTGCGCCAGCGCTGGCTCAGATAACTACGCATTCCAAATACAGCAAAAAACAATTCATCCTCCCCTGTTTCCTCCTTGCGTAAAGACCGTATCTTAGCTATACTAGAAATCTTCTGAACCCGCAAGTTTGTCTCATTCGGAACGTCCCGAGCGTAGTGGACGGCACTACTTGCAAGGCTCGTTTCCGATGCATGGAAAGCACATGTCGCTATTCCTTGGTGTTGTTTTGCTCTGCCCTATATACAAGTGATACAAAATACAACCTATGTCACTTTTTATCTCATTCTTCCAAATCTAAAACTTCTCAGATCTTCCCGTTAGTCGCGGTAGCTTGAACTCTTTTCCTCCAGGAAAACCTTTCTCAAAACAGCATACACGTTAACATTCAAAGAGTCGAATACTTCTAGTCGTTGTCTTTTGTATTGCAGAGTATTGTGTTATTAACGAAAGCACATACATACATACATACATACATACATACATTTTGTGTATTATTTACCGTTAAGCATAACAAAAAAAAACATGAACCTTGGACCTTGAACCATGCTGGGCAATCTTGAACAGAATGTTATAAACTGTCACGATCCTTAAACTTTGAAGTTTAACCGAACTGAGATTCGACAGATGAGAAACATCACTTTTTCACTTCAATAGGCCTCAAAACCCAATAACAAGAGGTGAAAGCCCATATGGCACTTGTAAGAACAGTTAGCATGTTTTGTCAGATGCGGTTTGCAGTTGTCAAGGCCGCATCTCTCTCCCGATATTCATTTCATCAGTAAATCCTACTAAATCTGAAATAGTTTTACTCCACTCACTGATAGCTTTTTCTCCCACAACGATGATCGGATCGGGGGAGGGACTATTTTTAAGCCAATCTGACAGAGTCCCTAACATGCCTGCCAAGTATCATGGTCATAGCACAGCCTGCCAAGTTCATGGACATAGCACGTTTGGAAGTACCCCAGCTCGTGATGACCAGAATTGTGGAAAACCCTCTCAAACTACCCCAACTGTGACAAGATCCGGTCCTGTTTCGTTAGTATTGTCTCTACGGCTTATGCCGAGGCTTATGCTTTTTCTTTCCTACAAGTCCCATCCCAATCTCTAGACTCTAAGCGTTTCACGAGATTTCTTGCGCCCCCCTCCAGCCCCCCCCCCCCCACCAGTTATTGGATTCGCTTCGAACTTGACATTGATAATCTGAGGCACTTGTTCCTGACACTTCTCAAGTTTCATTCACGTCCGATCACCCGTTCTAGAGTTATGGATGTCACTAGATGCTGGGCATCTGGAAGTACCCTAGCTGATGATCACCGCGGAAATCCAAGAAACCCCCTCCGACACCCTCCACTGCGACACGATCCGGTCCTATTTTGTCAATAAAGTATCTAGGGTTAATGCTCTTTCTTCCGTTGAAGCTCTATCCCGATCCCTCGACCCTAAGCGTTTCAAAATAATTCCGGTCCCCCCTCTACCCCCACCCCCAGTTATCGGATTCGGGTGAGATTTGAAATTGAAAATCTTAGACACTTGTTCTTCACACTTGTTAAGTTTCATGCATGTCGGATCACCCGTTCCAAAGTTACGTATGATTCTAGTTTCCGGATTCTCCATCCCTCCACTCCCTCCGCGATGGCTGGATCGGGGAAGTCATTATTTCCAAGCCAGGTCGGTTCCCTCATATGCCTTCCAAGTTTTGTTGTCCTAGCTCATGTCGAAGCGTCTCAGGAAACCCTCCAGCCCCCCCCCCCACAGGTATCGAATCTAGTTCGGATTTTAAACTGAATATCCGAAACACTTGTCGTTGACACATGCCAAGTTTCACGCATGTCCGATTATCCTTTCTACAGTTATGCATGTTAATAGTTTCCGGATTTCCCATCCGTCCACTATCCCCACTGTCCACACGGTGACACCCACTATGATCGGATCTGGAAAGTGATTATTTCCAAGTTAATCTGGTCGGGTCCCTGATATGCCTGCGAAGTTTCATCGTTCTAGCTTGTGTGGAAGTGCCCAAACTAGCAAAAACTGGACAGACCGACAGAACGACAGAATGACAGACAGTCAGACCGACAAACCGAATGAGATTACGATCGCTATATGGCACTTGAGTATGCTCAAGTCCCATAAAAATGCGTTACGTCGTTTGTCCGCTATTCACAGGCAATCGATTTCATCGAATGAACCTTTTGGATTTGTGGTACCTCTATGTGCCTGTCCCTCTACAAAGGTAAGCCATTGCCGAAAAATGAACTAAAAATGACTAGATTGCTTGCGAGACATTATTTTCCTACTTTCTTCAGCGGTAACTCGCCCGGGCTTAGCGCCTTTAACCCTGGAAATGCAGCTTTTCTAGGAATTCAAATTCTCCCCTTCTCGGTGAGTTTTTGGTTGTCGTGCAAGCAGCGTGCATTGTGAACATTATAACTAGAGCCCCGGTTGAGAAATACAAAATCCCTCAGATGGATCAAAATATTTCGGTGTACAGAAATATCTTGTGTAAAAATAAGCTGCCTTTTCAGTTGAACTTTAAGAATGTGCATGTTAAGAAATCACAACTTCCGTTTAGAGGCGTTTTTCCTTGCTCCCACAAACAGTTTGTGGGTCGACTGTGGCTCGAAAAGAGTGTTTCCGCGGTATTTCCTGCGGCCCACAAGTCTGTTTCCGCGAACAACAGGAGTTTCGTGGCTCACTTTGTGGCTCAAATTCGAGAAACAACTGGCGAGGTGATTGTCGATTTTGTGGCTCGATTCTGGCAGCAAATTCAAATTAAGCAGCAAAATAGTGTCTAAACAATAAAATTAACTACTTTTTCAAACATATAGACTTAAAACTGAGGATGCTTTTTGTACAGAATGGTAAGGATATAAGCCTAGAGTTCTATTTATTAAGATTTTCCATGGATTTTATTTTTATTTTCAGATAACTGAAATTACCGCCAAAAATAGACAAAACAGCGATTCCGCAAGTCTCAACTTGTGGCTCGCCTGTGTGGCACACAATCGTGTTTCCGCGACAAACACTCGGAAGTGTGTGGCACACAACTGTGTCGCGGAAAAAGGCCTTACGTCAGACCCAGGGTTAGTCACCAAAAGTAACTTCGTACACCCTGGAAAGTAACCCAAAAGTATCTCAAAGTAACCCAGTGTAACTTAATTTAACCCAATGCACTGTAACCCAATGTAACCCAAAGTAATGATGAGTAACCCAAAGTATCCTGAAGTAACTCGTGCACCCTGGTTCTTAGTGACCAACCCTGGCGTCAGACGTGCAAGGCATACTCAGAGGGTGTAGTGGCTCGTTCGGTACTCTAGTAGGGATTAAGTCGTAACTTGCCAGTTGCTCAGGTTCTGACATGTGTAGGAGTCGACCCTCTCCTCCGCCTTCACCAGATCTGCCTGGGTGATCACTACCGGTGAAAGGCTGTGGTGCGCTTGGAGCAGGAGTCGTCGTCGTCCGACTCGGCGAGTCTAACTGATGTTCGCTGTTGCTTTTTGAAGTTGATGTGGATGTCACTCGATTTTCATTCTGAACGTTTTTCTCCATACTTTCAGCAGCTCTAAGCTTGATGGTTTGGATAACCATTGATACTACGAATAAATAAAAGAGATTAAAGTCGAAGAACAATTTCTTCTGCGTTTTCTTATTTTAGCTATTATTGAACTTTGTTTAATTGTTTAGTACTTACTATCGCGTTAGCGTTAAACTTAGCTATAGCTTGTCAGCTTAATTTGTTAGCTATTTGTTAGGTTAAAGCAAGAAATTTAAAGAAAAGTAAAGGTTTAAAAATGTGAAGAAAACTGGTGAAAATTCTAAATCTAAGATAATATAAGGGTAGAGCGAAAGTTCTAAGAATTATGTAAAATGACAAGCAGAGACAGAGGACAGTGACTTCACTATAAAAAGTTTCTCCGAATAAGGATGCAGTATTTGCTACTGGGATTAACCTTATCTCTATTAAGATAAAATTAATTCGAATTAGGGATAATCTTGTCTCAGTTTAAAACACGATTAATCCCAGTGGCAAATACTGCAAGATTTTGTGTACAGTGCAGGTGACCCTAATGAGATAGGCCGGTCATTATCAGTGATATGTTTAAAAAAAAATAAAAAGTTAAGACAATTGGTGCCACCAAGGATAAGTGGGAGCGGAATCACCCGACCATGCAAATCACGGAAACGAAGGAAAAGATTATAAGATACTAGGTACACGGCACAAAAAGAGAGTAAGGTCGACCAACTTTTCATTCCGAATGCTTTGCTTCGTACCTTCAACTGCCAAAGAGGAACCGTTTTGAAAAAAGGTAATAAATATAGGTATAAATATCAGTATACAAAATTCCTTTTTTTTATTCGTTTAGCCCAACCTGACTGCCAATCAAGTTCGGTGGCGCTACGTGGATTTTTGAAGTTATCAAGCTTGTTCAAACGCAGAAAGGAACTCACTATGAAATTCGATCGAAGCCTACTCTCTATTGAAAATTCAGACCCATGGTCGCACATGATGCCACCAAGTAACAGTCGGACCCGTTGGTGAATATGTTCGTGCCGGCAAAGCCAGAACTAACATATTTGCCAACTCATTCACGCCATTTTTTTTTGCCAGATGCTACTATAGAAAAAATATAGTATTGTACATGTTTATATTTGTTTTTATTTTATGTAAAGAATAGCTATTTTGATAGACTATGAAACCGCGATTTACAAAAAAACGAATTACAAAAGTCTGCTCAACAAAAAACAGATGGTATGGTAACCTCAATTTTTTTTTTCCAAATTATGTTTATTATCTGCTCATTAATTGTGAAGGTATGATCATCATACCTCATAGAGTTTCTCAGTTCAACTGAATTGTTCATTCTTCAACATAACCGGCATTCGACATATTAATATACTAATAGTCCGTCTTAATAGGTGACAACAGGTCACCTGAGCAAGACGGACAACAAATTACCAAAATCTATTAATCAACAAACTTTTTTCCTTTTTTTCTTCGAAAACTTACTTCAGTTCACTCCAAATCAACTCTCTTCGCCCAAAGACCCTCAATCGACATACCTCCTCGAAGATTAGTTTTAGCATGCTGGATTGTGAAAGCAACTTAGCCAAAAATATGTTCTGGAACTGATGTTTTTTAACATTACTCTCGAGTAACTTCTTCTTATTCATGCATGGTAATCATTTTCGCCCGAAAGTACCAGTAAGTACAAAAAATAGGACAGTCACAAAACGCACGCACTTACGGTATGCTATTGGCATATGCATATCTCATAGAAATAACAATCAATATTACCTCAAGGACATGCACTCTATTTCAATACAGTAGGGGTAAATTGTATTTAAATTTAAAAACAGGTTTGTAAATTTATCCCCTTTAATATTCGTCATTGTTAAGAGATCTTCTAGATTTTGTTCGTTAGTCATTACTTTGTTTGACTGGTAAAAGGTAAAACAACAAAGGATCTTTCCAATTTAGAATAAGAAGCAAGAACTCTGTCAAGTTGAAATCATACCAACAATTGTTTGTAAACTCTTTACTTCCGAAGTATTTTTAATGGGATAGATGGGAGTGTAGGTACAGCAGTCGCAATCCACTAAGATCATGTACCCTACCTCTCTGGCGGTGTCAAAATAGGGGAAGCCGGTCTATAATGGACCGTGGTCTTACAGGACAAAAATTCATACGTTCAGTTTTCCACCTGCTAGAGGCTTGCGTCAGTTTTCTCCTCATTTGCTCTTTGTTCAGGTAGTCTAAATTGAATGGTGTGTTGAAATACATTTTTTTTTAGTTTTTACGAAATAATAGTGCCTATCCCCAAAACCGGAGAACCGGAACTTTGTCATTTGTGATCTAGTTTAGAAGAACTCCATCTAGCGAATTAACAGCAACGAGTTCTACCATAAAAAGCTGTTTTGCCGCTTTGAAAAAATAACGGTCTATAGCGGATCATTTCCATATGGTTTATAGTGGATTGGTCCTGGTCTATACTGGACTATTAACGATCCATTATACCATCAAATAGGTCATAAGCATGGGAAGTTTACGTGTCTTTCCATTTTTAATTTTAGTTCGTCTGATCGTGCCCGCAGAATATTTTTCTTCTTTCGTCATCTTAGCTAATTTGGCACCTTTTTTGTAACCAAATGCTGCTATTTATGGATTTTTCTTTGGCTACAAATTGTTGATGGAAAAAACTGTGAAAAAACTCAGCTGAGAGGGGTCAGCTTGTGACTGCGTTTCCTCTGTCAGCTCAGCTATGTGAGTTTACTTGCGACATTTTTCGTGCTAAATCTAACTAAGAAGACAAAAATCAATTTACCACACGAGATTGGATACGTTTTCATTTCACGGATTTCTCAAGCATTTCAGTTCTTACACATGTTATGGTTAAGCCTGTGAAGCCCCATTTTATGTTATATACCTGCCAACGTTTCATCGTCCTAGCTTGCGTGGAAGTGCCCGAACTAGCAAAACCTGGACCGACAGACCGACCGAAGGACGGACAGAAACTGCGATCGCTATATGGTCCTTGCGGCCAAGTGCCATAAAAACAATAACCCTAATACAGTAGTGCGAGCTGAAAAAAAAAGCGATCCACTATAGAACGGTCTCCCCTACGCTGTTTCAGGTTGAAACTAAAATCGCTCTCTGTTTCGTTATACATACAAGCTTTTTCTTCTACCAAAGCACAACACAGCACGACTGCGCAAACATTCACCTTCTTATGGTTGTTAACTGCAGAGTCTCCAACCCCTAATATTGACTCCCGTTACTCTGTTCCGTTGTTCGGTGATAGCGGAATTTCCAGAATCCTTTAATATTACATTTCAGGTTCCCGTAATATTATTTTTCATGCTTTTTATATTTTCATCGCTGTGTCGACTCAACATTTCTTACGTTTATATTATTTTCTTTTTTGTTATTATTTTTTGTAGATTATCTCCATCGAAAAGCGAATAAAGACAAATTTGAACAGAATTACCAAACTTGCACACATACAACACAGACAAGAATCATCAATAGGACAATCAAGGTAGCTTTGGGAACAGTTCACCTTAAAGGAGTTGTATCATAAGTATTCTAGCACTTGCAACGTCTAGACCCCCCCCCCCCCCCCCCCCACCCAAGAGATGAAGCCACGACTCGATCCGACCTCCGCTGGGTAATCTAGTGGCGCGGGTCGGGAGTGCCGGACATGGGGATGCTGGAATCATAGTTTGACTATGGATATAACAAAGTATTTTTTTATAGTATCAGGCATATGGAAAATCTGTAGAAAAATCAAACTAGTTAATTGCATTATCTGTTTCTTGAAGTATTTTGTTTTCTGTTTTTTCTTGTCCAAAGAATTAAGGTTAATTTGTATCACAATACAAAAAACGCCGTAAATTACATTAAATTCGTTATAGTGATTTCTTGATATTCTGAAACTGAGCAATAATACTCAGCTTCTGAGACCAAAAATGTGAAACTGGCCGATGATTTCTTCGCATGACATATCTAAACGTCCACATGGTGATATATACTTAGTTCTTTCAATCCTCTTACACGGCACTCGATCTTCTTGAAGGTCTTAGTAATTCTTTTGACCAGCGCCGGGAGATCAATGAATAGTCAATTAGCAATGGCGGACTTGCTTTCAGGAGTGAGTTGTGTTCAAGGAACGTGTGTATAACGTTGGCTACCGTGAGGATTTTGAGGAAAACAAAGGTAACATTGTAAAAATCCGGCCTATCGAAAAAATCCGACCCATCGAAAAATGATGGTGTCTCCCACCTTCTTGGCCCACATGAGTCAAAGACTTTAACATACTTCTAGTCTGAGATACTTCACTAACAGTACATGAACTCTGTCCCAAACACAGTGGTCCTTTATTGAACAAAAAAAAATCTGACAACTGTCTTTTAGGTGCATTTGCTTGTTTGAAGTAATTATTAATAGATCTTTTATATTTTCTTCGTTCTATGGCACGTCCAGCTTCGCTCAATGCCATATACCTATCACTTTTCGGTCGGTCGGTCTGTCAGGCCACTGTTCTTGAGTTAGGGTAGGACGGTAAGTTCTAGGACGGTGAAACGGTGTCAGGTCAATTCGTCACAGGACAATTCGTCATAGGACATTTCGTCACAGACAATTCGTCACAGACAATTCGTCACAGGACAATTTGTCACAATGACATTTCGTCACAAGGACAATTCGTCACAAGGACAATTCGTTATACGGACAATTCGTCATTAGGACAATTCGTCATACGGACATTTCGTCACAGAGAGCCTGATTTAAGCCTGGATTTCATTTTTAAGCTATATATTCTTAAATACTGAGTTACCTTAAAATACTACGACTATAATACATTAAAACATGTATTTATCAGCAATTTCCCGCATTTATTCGAGTACGTCAGCTTGACTAGACCGACATCTCCCTACTATGGTTTTCAGTCGCAGGTTAGTCTTCGTACTTCCCCTTCTTGGGTGGCTTCGGGCGCCCAGCAACAAATCCCTCAATACCCATTTTGTTTTGCCCTGATCCGGGAGCAGAAAGCAAATGACTTTACAAATTTGGACCTGAGCTGCTCCAACATGTTTGTTGAATGCTGAATGCCATCCTTCAAATTGTTGTTAGTCCTGGGAAGGTCTTCTGCGACGCGCTCAAAGACGCTCCAGACAGGGATAGGAAAGACAGCATTTCTGCTTTCCCTGACGGCCTGTGATATTCTTCCTATAGAAGTGTCTTCACAGTAGTCGAGGATTGGGTACACTTCAGATAGACGGATTTGAACATAGCGGTCGAACGCTGATGGGATATCCACCATTGGGAGGAAAGCCAACGCTGTCAGCAGCATTCTCATGGTGAGGGCAATATCGCTGCAAGACGAACACTTCTCGAGAACATCGCTGTTTGCTTGAATTTGTATTTTGTACATGAGAATAAACAAGTTTTTAACTACCTCTCTCAGTCTTTGCGAGTTCCAAATTTAGCTAATAAATCCGTGACTCTCCTCGAGAATATATAACACTAAGACGGATGATTAAATATCGGAGATAAGAGCAAGGATTAAAAATAACGATTTACGGATTGATTCAAACAACCTCTTGTGAAGGGGTGACATTTTTGATTTTATCCAAACTACCTTTGTAATAGCAAATTTTCTAAAATATGACGAACTGTCCTAGTGACGGATTGTCCTAGTGACGAATTGTCCTTTGACGAATAGTCCGTGTGACCAATAGTCATGTGACGCCCTGTGACTAACTGTCCGTGTGACGAATTGTCTGTGACGAATTGTTCTGTGACCAATTGTCCTGTCAGAAATTGTCCTAGAATCTTCACTATCCTAAAGGGTCCATGATCATTTTTGCATCAAGGGTTTTGATTACAGATGAATCTCAAGCGCCCTTGAAGTGCGCATCATCCTAGCCAAGTGACAAAATTAAAATGCTTTTTAACAAACGATACATTTTCAGGATTTCCAAGGGTCCATCATCATTCTTATCTGAAGGGTTTTGCTTACAAATGATCAAAACAAACCCACGATTTGGCAAATGTCTACTTACATCCTCTTACCCAGCCTTACAAGTGCCAATATGAGCTTTCTAGCTCTAGTTATTCAATCTAGAAATACTGAAATTACAAAGAAACAAATTAAAACGTAGGAATGCTTGTCGTGAACAAATTAAATCCAGGATGATATAATTAAAACAACTATGTGTCTCGAGGTGTACTTTCAACATTTATTGCTAAAGCTGTTTGGAACAGCAGCTGGGAATTCTCTATATTCTTGTTCAGAATCAGCGTCTTTTATTTCCTATTAGTCTCCGAATGATCCTCATCAAAATTTAAAGCCCAGCTCGTACTAGAACGATCTTTTCACGATAAAATGGTTCTGACATTTCATTTTTCGAAAATACCAATACCCTGGCCCGTGAAATTAGCGATTGTCTTATTGCCTTCCCATGAAGTCTTAAAAAAAAAAAATATTTTGAAGTTTCTCACGGGCTTTCGGCAAAATTTGCACTGCCGGACTGTCAAACTCGGCTGGACCGAAAAAGCGCTAAAACATCGAAGGTGCGACACGAAACGTTGGTAAAGGGCGGGGATTTCCCGAGGTTAATTCTATACGGAAGCCAAAGATAAAATAAAATGCAGAATATGCAAGAGGGTTCGTTTAAGTATTTATAGACTTTCAGTTTGTTGCTATAGAGACGATGGATGTTTCGACGCAGGAACGTTTAAATCCGGCTTACCACTTAGAAACACCATTTACAGCTAATTAATGTAATTCCAGCCAGGGAAGCAGAATAAAAACGAGAGGTCCTTTAACTAAAACTCTGCTAGGATATGTGTTTCGCTATACTCCCTTAAAGCTTAACTTAAAAGCCAACTTATTTTTGTATCAAGTAACTGAATACTCGGCATTAATTGGATTCTGTGAAGGGATTTTTTTTTACTGTTTGCTCTAGTATGACGTTCAGAATTTCTACAGCCGTCCTTACAACGCAAAATTTTACTATGACGCACAAAATTTTAATCTCGATATAAACGCGGCTTTTCAGTGGTCAGTGCACCTTGCGGAAGGTAGCTCACTGCGTGAACACTTACTTTTCGTAAATTATTGTCGTCCAGCATACAACACAGGTACAAGGGGATAAATATACCACAATCTGACAGGGAAATTCCACTATGTGAAAATTGATTATTCGTGAATAACAGAGCAACGAAGAGTAGTGCATTTCCATCGGGTCTTCGAGACTGTTTAAGTGAATAAGTGATGAGTAACTACATTGTCCTATCTTAGTCCTTTTCAGTTAAACTGTAAGAGAAAAAGGTGCGAACCCCTGTGACGATGAAAGTTTTGCAATGCCCTTCAGAATCAAAAGGGAGAGCTTCTCGTTTGTATGGCACTTGAGCTTACTCAAGTGCCATATAGCGATCATAATGTCTGTCTGTCTGTCGTTCTGTCCGCATTTTGCTAGTTTGGGCACTTCCACATGACCTAGGACCCAACCGGATTAACTTGGAAATAATCACTTCCCGATCCGACCATCAATGGAGAGTGGCAAGATGGGGAATCCGGAAATTAGTAACATTCATAACTTTGAAACGGATAATCGGGCGTGCATTAAACTTGACAGGTGTCAAGAACAAGTGTCTTGGATTTTCACTGTCAAATTCGGATCGGACTGAAGGGGGACACCCGAAATCTCTTGAAACACTTTTTTTACTTTTTGTCAAACCCGTACCCCTTTCTTCACACTAGTATAGCTCTGCGCCTGGGTGAGTCATTCTTTCTTCACACTAGTGTAGCTCTGCTCGTGGATGAGTCATTCTTTGCTTAAATTCGTTCGAAGAGACCCCGGAAAATTGAGTGGTGTGTAACTTTCGAACGAGTGATCGGATTGAAATGAAACTTAATACCTGAATAAATGACATATCTCTGATGTTCCATTTGAAGTCCGAAGTGGACTCGACAGCTATGGAGGAGTTGGGGGGGGGGGGAGACCGGAAATGCCGAGAAACGGTTAGAATGGAGGGCTCAGAGTGAAATTTACTGGGAATAACAAGCATCTGCTCCAGATAAATCCTTTACACATTTGGACTGGATCCGGACACTTTGGGGGAGGGGGTTGGTGGGGTGTTTCCCGGAATTCCGGATTTTCACGACGAAACTTGGGAGGTGTATCAGGGACCCTATCAAACTGACCTGTAAACAAAAATTTGCTCGAGCCGGTAGTCGTGGGGGAGTAGAGGAAGGGGGAATACGGAATATTGAGTCGTGCGTAACTTTGGAACAGGTGATCGGATTTGAGTGAAATTTTGTAATTCAACAGAGGACATGTCTCTGGTGATCTTTTTCATGTCGGACCGGATCCGACAAGAACTGGGGGGGGGGGGGGAATACGTGACCGGCTTAGACTGGAGAGATCGGGATGGAACTTTGTGGGAATAACTAACAGATGCTCCGGATAAATCATTTACAAAACCGGATTGGTTCAGGCGACTGTGGGGCGAGTTTAAGGGGGAGTCCGGAATTCCGGTGATCGCGAGTAAAGGTACTTCCAGGTGTGCTAGGACGATGAAACTTGGCTGGAATATTAGAAATTCGACAAGATTGGCTTAGAAATCGCCACTTTCCAAATCCGACCATTCCTTAAAGTACCAATCATGACCGCAAATTAAGAAAAATACTTTTAAGCAAAATATGCATTTTCATGATCCCCATGAGCCCATTACCGTTGTTGCCTCAAGGGTTTTGCTTACAAATGAGGTCCTAGCTCCCTTAAACTGCGCATCTTCACCGCAAGGTCGAAAACTACTTTTTACCAAACGATGACTTCTAGCTACTAGCAGGCGAAACCCTAGACGAAGCAGAGGTCCGTCTCCTCGAAACGGGAAATTACGCAGCAACAATTCAAAGAAGAAACGTACTTGATATAAATGTCGAAACCATAATGAAGACCATTGAACCACCCAACGAAGGAGGGGAGTTCTAGAAATGCCTTTTGTAGTACTTTTTACTTACTAGTGTATAATAAAAATATTCGACTCTGTACAAAACTCCCAAACAAAAAACTCCCGCCAACATTTTGACTATTCTTGCAAGTGCCATATGAGCTTTCAGCTCTTGTTATACGTTAACTTAGGGATACTGTGCCATCTGTATGTGATGGATGCTTAGAATCAGGCAAGGGAAACAGAGACTAGTCCGCTCGGTGCTCGGTGAACTGGTTTGATGTCAATTAGAACAACCTTGTGCCCGAGTCGCATCTGAACTTTGGAGGTGAAGGTCCAGGTCTATTTAATCAGAAATGTAACACAATTATCTCGTATATAAATAGATGAAATAGTTATTAAGTGAAATGCTTGGTGTTTAGTGGAAGGTCTCCTACAAGCTATATATATATATATTCTTTCTAGCCCGCCAAATGCACCTGGCGACAGCGGAGTAAGAAAAAACAAAGGAAAAACAGCACGAAGAAAATTTAACGTGAACAAGGAAAAAAATATGGAAATTGAGTTCCTTAGTTTTTAAGTACAGCAGTAGAAAATTCGTTGGGTAAGCTTTTGTTTTATTTATTTCAAAATATAGCCAACTGAGGCTGCTACATACCAAACCAGTTTACAAACAGTCAGGGTCAAGGCTGTTGCCGAGTCAAGCATGCCCGAGTCCGAGACCGAGGTCACGCTCACGAATCAAGACGAGTCGGAGTCACTCCCGGAGTACCAACAGTAAATGTGTTCTTCATATAATGAATATTCTTCATATATAGAGAATTCATATGAGAATCAGCCCGGCGAAATAAATCAAGCGAAGGATGTTTTAGGAAAGAAAATGTTTGATGTAGAAGAGCAAACCATAGCTTTGGACCTGGTTCCGAGTCAAAGAATCGGTTTGCTGTTTAAAAGAGCAAGGGATTCTCATCAAGGATAAGACCAACATATTTGAAAATGGAAGATCTTAAAGCACAATGGTCACTTCTAATGCTTTACTTTGTATTAAATGCTTCACAACTAAACATTTCCGACTTCCTTTGGAAGGCGCTACGAAAATCGGCCGTTTTCTTGTTATCCCTGGTCTTTACCTCTCGGGCATTTCGGCGATCCAAATAGGCGTATTCTCGCCGTTTTTGTTTGTCCCGGGGACTCACTCCCCGTATTCTCGCGAGTCCCCACGGACGGGGAATGCTCCGATTATCATCACCATTATCAATAAGGACTTCAGATTCGGAGGGGAATCAATTTTTGGTGGTGTTGGTGCAATGTAAAATTAATTAAAAACAATCAGAATAAACAAAACCAAAAATAAAGTGGATCCCGACTAATTTCGTCAACTGCATATTACTTTTTCGAACAAAATCCATTTTGGAAGCATTCCCCGTGTTCTCGCTGTTTCTGTCCGCGTGGAGTAACTCCCTCTATTCTCGCCGTTCCTTTCGATTCCCCGAGGAGTCCTCGGGGAATGGCGAGAATACAGCTTTAGGAGCTGGAATATGCAGAAAATTCAAAAACTCCCAGCAATGCTTGATAGAAAAGGATATACTTGAGATGTCACCAAAGTCAAGCCGCGGATGCAGTTTACCTGATTGTTCTAGTGTTTCATCAGAAGTTCCTTGGCTTAAAGTGCCTATTAAAAGTTTTTCTTTTTGGAATAGTGTTGTGAAGCTTGATTAGCTTGCTTTATAAAATGTACCAGAATATGCAATAAGCTTATAAAAAATAACATAACTACAAAAATCATTCAAAAACAAATAACCTATTCAAATCTGAATTATACAAGCCGATTTATGCATAAAATAAATATCTTCTAAGAATACACTTTTATCTTCGTCCAAGCTAGTAAATTGAGCATGTACTGGCCCAAAAAATTACGCTTTGAAATATCACAGAGAGGAAACTGTGGAAAAAGCTGCTGATCTAGGGGGTAACCATTGTTCCTAGGTTGTTACAGAGTGGGATTGGGGTAGTTTGATGTGGCCATTGAACTTTAAAAGTTCGGCATCAGAGAGACGAGATTTAACGGAAGCCGAAACTGACCCGACCCTGGAGAAAAGCATGCATCAACATTTTGTCCGCGTTTAAAGCTGGATAATTTGATAAAAACCAGTCAGAATCAATTAAAGAGCTTAACTTATTACCAAACCCGAATGCGAATCACGACTCCCAGTGTTGTCGGCAAAATATTTTGCTAAGAAAATTACTAATAGAAAAGACGGATGTGATTTTTTACGTAAGATTAATTAAAAAAAAATAACTTTGCAAAATACACAACGGGGGTGTAGAAAAAGAATGAACGCGCGGGTATTTTAAATTTCCTCCGGGCAGAAGGTCCGGTGTTCAGTTTTCGAAACATCCAATTGACAGTTACTCACTTGTCTGGCGTGTTTTCGCTATGGAAACAGGGATTTATTCAACAACTGTTTAAGATTTCAATTCACTTTGCATCGTAAATGAAATCTTGGTCAGTCACAAGAAATGAAACTTTAACAGCACTTGCCCTCTGGCCAGTTTTGGAGGAGTTGACGGAAGGGAATCCGCAAAATTACTGACATGTAAGTTACGAACGGGTGGTCCGATTCCAGTGAAAGTTTCTGAGTGGTGAACTGATGTCCTAGGTATGTAAAATGTGTCCGAACCACTTGCAGCAGATACTTGGGGAGTTTCCAGAAAATGTATACAAGAAAGCACAAGAAAGTTGGACAGTACCGATTTTAGACTCCTTGACCCAAGCTGACTGGGAAACATCAGCAAACAAAGATTTTTAGGCGGCGATTTTATGCGGCCTACATCGTCCGGACGGGGTTCGGCAACGGTGAGGGGATGAAGGGGGTACCGGAAATTGGCAGATATGCTCCGATGGGAGCCAAACTTGAAGGATGGAGGTAAGATGTCGGAGGTGCAACGCTTATGTGTCCTAGTCGTATTCGGTGACCAATCTCTTTAATTGGTCGCTGGAGACTTCGTTTTATTTTAAAATTGCCGGGCCGAGCCGTTTACATGGATTCGTGACGCGGCCGGATTTCGAGACGAGAGGAGTCTTAAGTCCTGCTCCGTAAAAGACGAGACCGAGTCCATGAAAAAGGTATCTCAAGGCGATTCCACAGTCTAAGTCCACCAGCTCTGCTAAGGAAGAAAAAATATGTGAAATGCACGAAGTCTCCAACAATCGAGGCACACGAACGTCAATCAAGATGGGTTGAGCCCACAGTGTTCCGAATATCCATAAAGACTAATCAGACGAAACATTAGCATCCATAGCAAAAAGTGAGTCAGAAGCATTTTTGTGAGGGGTTGCTCACTCCGCGCCTCCGATGTACACCTGGCCACGGCACCGTGGCACGACCCACTTGGTGTACATCATTTTTGGGAGTGAGCAACCCCTCGCATGTTTAATGGGTCAGGTCAAAACTATGAATAAGGTATTTGAGGAGCTGAACGGTTCAAAGAAGGAACAGTGGAACAGCAGATAATCTCTGCCCTTTGTGAATTTGTGCCCCAGACAGGATCATTGCTATGTTTGTAATTTCAGCATCACGACAGTTGTCTTTTCTGCAGATATCATGGTATCTTAAACCACGGTAGCTGGGTCTGTATTTTTTCCTTTTTGCAGTTACTGTAGTGTGATAATACGGTTGCTTTGCAAAAACGATAGTTGTCGAATTTCCAAAAAAAAATTTAGTCACCCCAAATAAATACACAGACATAGCAAACTTCTTTCCCATCAATTTTATAAAAACCTAGGCTCTTGTGTTGGTGACGGTGAAAATGAGACGGCGTATACCATGTTCAGATACAACAGTAACCGGCAAGATACTCGGTATTTGCAAAAAGGACTTTTGATCGTGTTATTAGATACCGCGGTAACGGCAAAGACGACTTTATACCATGGTGTCATGTATGTGGTGTCTGCAAAAACGCAACTATTGTTGTTTTCGTTCAGTTGTTATCTGCCAAAATATTTACAAATCTGTTTAGTTTGTTGGTGCCGAGCTTCTTTAGTTTGGATAGTCAAGCCAAGTCCTAAGGGCTTGTGAATATATTTCGTGTCTAAACTTTGAGTCTTTTCACTCCTACAAACTAACAAAACTCATTTAAAATAAACTACAGTCCCTAATCCGTTTGTACCCCAATCTAAACGGAACGAAAAGACTCAAAAGGAATTAAATAGTTCATTTGATTTCATTTATTCAGCATTAAAAATCGAATAATGAATATGTAGATTAACGTAATAAGTGAAACCGTTCAAGAAAATGCTGCGTCCCCAGAAGCTAAGCTTGTATGGGCTTGATCACTATTATAAAATTGGAATCACGCCTTGATCAGCGCATAATAAATGAACCAAACGAAAATAGATCAGGAGAAAATAAACAACAAAAAAACAGAAAGCAAAAAGCCAACAACAAAAACTTAATACTACACACAAAGGCTAAATTCCGTTTGTCAAAAAAATAGATAATAAGGTATACATTTTTCCGCTTGCCGTCTTGCCGTCAACACGAAGCGAAATCAAGCCAAACAAAAACAACGACAAAAATGAGGGAAGGGTAACTGAAAACCAGTATCACCAAAGGAAAACGCATAGATAAAATAAATAAACAGGAAATACAACCAATCTCGAACTGTTAATTATACATTCTTTAACTTATTAATGAGGATTTGGAATCGCTGTTTTTTTACATATTGAAGGGATTTTGTACAATCAATCTTAGGAAATCCATTAAACAACATCCTTTTCGTGTTCCTACATTTGAAGACTATAAATCAGTATCAAATGGCTAGGTTTTTCTTGTTTTCAACCTAAACGTTAAAAATCAAATAAAACTTAAAACAACTTCTATACTTTGCAGCAAAAAGAAAGTCCTAAGGACTTGTGCTGAAATTAACTGCAATTCACAAGTATATCTAATAAATAAATAATTAAATTTCCGAACTCACAAATGTCCACAAGGCCTTATGCAAAAGACAAACAAACATGTAAGACAATAGACAAGCGAAATCCTTAATATTTACTAATTACCAGTTACAACCCCCCCCCCCCCCCCCCCCCGAATGTAAAAAGTACATTAATTCTTGCGCTGTCAGTGTTATAACTCAAAATGAACTACTCTCACTCCTAACGCACTACACTAGACACAAGAAGGAAAAAAAAATAACCCATACCATTTATAACTAGAATATTCACTTATTCCCAAGTTCCACCCCAAGCCAAGAAAAAATGAGAAAACCAAAACAAAGGACGGAACTAATAGCCTGTTAATGTCACATTACCTCTCTGTTGTATTCCTCTCAATCCTTCAGAGTTGTTCGGCTCCACAATTATTAAGCACAATGAGCTTTTTGGAATCAGTTCGCGGACAACTCTCCAATGGAACTGAAGCTCTGCTAGCGGAACTACGGATAAACAGCTGAACGTGGTAGCGAATTCTGCAAAGATATTCGGAGCTCGTATTTAAGTTAGCGGAGATGGCCTAGTAACAACTATACGCGAAAAGAAAATTGATCGGGTTGGGAATTGATTCTAGAGCAGTTATCAATGATCGAGTTGCTCAAGGTCCTTCTAGACTGAAAGTCTTGCGTACTCCGTTCACAATGAGATCTTTACCGCTTTGAAGGTGACGTAAAAAGCCTATGTTCTCTGCAGCGTAAAAATTTTGCGTAAATTCCGAGTTGAAATTTTTTAACTTAAATGTAATAAGAGCAGGAAGAAAATAAATCTGTTTGTTGTGGAAAGATTTGCAGTTTTTCCGAGAGAGTTTTCTCTACGTTTGATGCGAAATTAAGAATTTGAATTTCGTCTACTGTCCATTTCCAAATAATCTTTTTCTTTTGCTGGGATACTGCTTGAATACAAAAAGAGCAAAAGGTTGAAAAGAAATGCTTTAAGTAAGTAAGTGAGTAATCAATCAGTTAATCAATAATTCTGTTACCCATATAAGAATTGGCACAGAGCGCGCCCATTTAGAATATTTGAAAAATAAGAAAAGAAGACTAGACTAAATATCCATCGTCATTCAGGCAGCGTAAATCCGTTAAATTGCTTGGGGTAATAATCGGTGATGATCTGAAATGGAATTCTCATGTTGACAATATTATCCGTAAAACCAACTTTTTAATTAAATCCCTCTCCACCCTTAAATCTTTCGGTTTGGATACTAAATGCCTCCTCTGTTATTTTAAAACTTATATCCGTCCTCATTTAGAATATGCTTCACCGGTTCGGCATTCTTCTCTTTCTGCAGAGCTCTCTGATCGCCTGGAAAATGTCCAAAAGAGAGGCATGAGAATCATTCTGGGTGATCATAACATTACATACGAAGAGGCTCTCATTAAACTTGACATTCCTAAATTATCTGTACGTAGAAATACTCTTTCAAACAATTTTGGAGCTAAGATAAAATGTTGTCCCCAGATGACCCATCTATTCCCCCCTCCACTCCCGTCTTCCGTGCGTCGGTCCGAGAGGAATACTGGCACTAAGTTTTCCCCATATCCCGCTAATTCTTCTACCCAATTTTTACGTAGTTTCATTCCATCATTTATTTCTGGTAATTTCTTGTAAGTGTATTAGTTAATTTGTTTCTTGTGTGTCTGTGTATTTTGTGAATTTGTATTCCTTTTCTAGCTTTTAGCTATTCGGATTAAACTTGATTGATTGATTGATTGAAATAACTAAATAAACGCACTATAATATGGGTAACTCCGGTCTTGAGAAGAAACGAACTCGGCACGGCGTTGGTACACAGCAACAAATGGATCGGTAAGGCTGTGCAGTCGCGTAACTTTGTGGTTACGCGCCCATGAGGGGAGACCTAGTTGGTACTTGAAATACTTCTAAAACAATTTACGGATTGTCCTTAAGTCAGTCATGCTAAATAGCTTCCACAAAGGAGATAGGGCTAGAATGTGATGGATTGTGTATGTGTTGTAAAGTCAAGCCAAAACACTTTTACCGTAGCCGGTTTTAAGGTAAGGTGCAATTTTATTGACAAATATAAATAAACCCGATTTTGCTTAAAAGCGTCAGACATAAGAAAATGACGCTTCATTACTTCTGGTTTGTTTGTAAAAATAATACTAACTAATAAACCTTAAGCTGCTTTAGCTATCGCGCGGAAATGTCCGCGTAGTCCAGCACGGGAACTTTTCAGGTCGGTACTTGGCATATTTTGTTAAAAACCGAGTAAATAAAGAAAAGAAATAAAAACGCATTTATCATACTTAAATTATTGTACGCGCTCATTACTTTCTTAAAATGTTTGCTAAGATTGAATTTCAACATATTCTTCGGTCCCTTTCAACCTGGACGACGTTTGAAGTTCGAAGTAGCACACTTCTACTGTATTCCAAGCTGACAGCAGTGAAAAGGGGAGTTTCAGCACCTTCGCTGGGAGAACCTTTACTGGTTTACCTGTGAAATTGTTGCTTTTGGTTGCTTTATTCGATGTATCTAATGGATTTTAGGTTAGTTACGTCGAAAATGTATTCGAAAATACCTCAAATGTCTTCGAGGAATCGGTTTTTTAATTCGAGAAAAGATAATAAGTATTCGAGAATGTGTTCAAAGTCTTTGACATTTAAATCGAAATTAGATATTCGAGAATGACGTTAATGTATTCTAGAATGACAAAAATGTATTGACAATTTGTATTTTTTTTCTACTCTTGAATATATTTTTTAAATTTTCGAATGTATTTTTTTCATTCTCGAATACATTTGTGTCATTCTGGAGTTCCTTATTTCAATTTAAATGTCATATACATTTTTAAATTCTCGAATACTTTTTTCTTTTTTCAAATACTTAGTCAGAGAAAAATGTTTCATGCCTGAAATTTGGCTTGCAGGCCTATTGATGGTGATCCATAGGCAGAGCCGTATGCAGGGGGGTGGGAGGGTTAGGGGGTTGCCCCCCCCCCCCCCCCCCCCCCCCCCCAAAAAAAAAAAAAACATACAAAAATAATCCAATTCAGAGGCTTTTCTAGCGCTCCGCTGGTTTTAGAAAGTGACCTGGAAAGCGAATCCACTCTGTCTATGGAAAGTAGCGAAACAGCAAGAAGTTGTAAAGTGTAACGAAGGGTTTCTTTTTCAAAGTGAATCTGTGCCACCAGAATCGCCCTTAGATTAGACTCTCCGTCAGGGGCGTCCCTAGCCTTTCTTCATTGGGGGTCGAACCTGGTAAAAAATCGACCGAGTCGGTACCCAATTTTTGCTGGATTTTTTTTTTTTCTAAAATAGCAAATTGCCTTCAGAAGCTACAGTGTAAAAACTTGCATAGTATGTACACAATCAAGTATAAAGAGAAATTTGGCGCGTTTTCACGCTCTTCCACTTCTTTTTTTTCAGGGACACGCAGTCACTAGCCGTTTACCTTTGAGGGACGTCCAGATTTGTCAACAGGACTTGAAAATGTACCGACAAAAAACACCATATTGCCGGACAGCGAGAACGTCGCTAACGGATGTACCCAGGACAAATTAAAGCACCGTAGGAATTTTTGAATCCACCTTTTTTTCTGGTGACATTTAATTACTTTCGATGCAGATTCTAGCTTTTAATGTTGTCCAAGCCCCCTGAAATTCCAAGCCTCAAACGCCAACTAAATCACGCAACCATGTTCTAAATAGTGAAGAATGCGGCATGCGCCGCATCAAAGCTGGTGATCAAAGTGCATTTTTGCGATCCCAGGAGTACCTTTTAAACACAGAGTTGTCTGGCGAAAAAAAGGGGCCTTCCAGGGTAAAGTAGATACAAAGTAAGTACATTTATTCTGAATTTACAGCAGCTTTCACGCTTTTCAAGCTTTCACGTCAAGAGGCGTGCTTATTCCTAGGTACTGCAATCATTAGAAGTAAAAGTTAAGTAATGAATGGCCACCAGCTGAAGCTAAACGGTAAAGAACACGAGCTATATAAATGACACTTAAATTATCGAACTCAGTAACTGGTGTGGACCAAATAATGAATTCGTATCACCGAAAAACCAACTAAAAAAATAAGGAACATCGAGAGCGGTATAACAACCGGATTTCGCAATGGAATAAAACTCTTGTTAGAACCAGCTAAACAACCAAATGTGGCAAGTCTGGAAATAGATACGTACTAAACAAAAATCCAGTGAGTTACCGCAGTCGGTAACGAATCAGAATCCGACCGAATGCGATAGAATAGATGCGGAGTTTCGAAAAGTACAGCGAATTGCCGAATTCCGTAGCGAATGAGACCAATTCAACACGTTAAATCACCGAATTTACGAGGACGGACCGAAAAGTTGGATGAATTACCAGATTCGGTAAAGAATGGTAACCAATAAACACGTTAAATCATCCAGTCTGGAAATATGTGGAAAATTTTCAGATTTTCATCCCACCGTTTCGACAGAAATTTTCGCGTTTGCAAACTGTCTGCCCCCCCCCCTCCCTCGGGATGCCCCTGCTCTCCCTTCAGGTTTTGAATTGATCTTCTCAAAATCCTGTCGCGAATTCTAGTGACAGCAGACCCCTTTCCAATAAATGTTCCTTATTTCCGCATATCATTCAAGACTTCCACAAGTTCTGCTGATTTTCAACATTGCCATCAACACTTATGAGAAAGTTGAAAAGCAAGCGTTTCCATTCTTTGAAAGTTATGAACTCAGTTATGGATGAATGAACTTTATTACCCAGCATAACAACAACACACGACGGAGTATAACGAAAAAAAGGGAAAGGGGAACTACTTTTATGCTTTTTCGAGGTTCAAACCTTCTAATGGGTACTTCAACCAGAGACGGGAGGTCTCTGGAGCCATACGTAAGCTGGATACCTGTAAAGTGTGTTGAGGCCAGGTATATTGAGATCATGTTGTTTTAAATATGCAAAGCACCTGCTCCACTTGTCGAAATTATGTCGCATAACCATACATTGACGGAGAAATTAAAAATTCAAGATGCAAGTGTTACTCTTTTGGATGTTTCCTAATCGCTTTAAAAAATCACGGACAACAGGGCCCAACCAGCGCACGACGTCATCCACTGCTTCCTGACCGAAGATTAAAAATTAAGTGTCTTTTTCTGTGTGTTTATGTGTTTTGTTTATTTTCTTTATTTTCTTCATTTACTCCGCCTTTTCAAAATGGCGGGTCATAAATAAATTACTTACTATTAAGTTGTTGACCCCTCTTGCTCATTCTGCCTTTTATATTATCCCTAGCCCCTTACGGAATTATGAGCTTCTGAAATCGCCTCCTTTTGCCATTGGTTCCTTTTTGTACCCACGAGATTTTAGCGTTTTTTTGGCCGAGCCGAGTTTTACCAGTCATATCACGCAACGCAAACCCAAACTCTCGAAGATCCGCCAACAACTCTTTCACACATAAGAACATGAGAAGTTTCGAAGTGATGTTTTTCATTTCGGAAGACATGGCAGGTCACCAGGTCTATCTTCTGTTCTGGACTTTGTTGTGTTTGGTTTCCCCGCTTTTCAACCACTCCATGTTCAGTTTTCAAATAGATTGCGTCGAGCCGCCGAGTCTGAGAGTGGAAAGGCTGGAGGAGTCAACAAGCGCAAACAAGAAATTGCTAATTACACACTGAAAGTTAAAGGTATTTTCGAAAAAATTATATTTGAGCCACTTCATCCCGAAAAGGTCATTTCTGGTAAGAGTTGTGCTTCAGATACTGTGGCACTCCCCTATTCGCTATTCAACCCCATATAGGGACATCTTGTCTTAGGTCAAGCAGCATGCACTACGTAAGATTCACTTCAAGTTTACTAAGTACCTTCAACAGATTCCCAGATGGTACAGAAATAGATATCGTGTTCCTCAGTTCGGGATTACGGATCCTTTCTTAATAGGTACTCTTATATGGTTCAGTTGTCGGATTATCAGCTTTGTACTCGCCCGACGAAAACTATTTTGTTTAGAGTGGTAGGTTCGATGTTTGAGATGTTGTGTGCTTTATTTTCTTTTTCTCTTTTTGAAATCCCAAAACGTCAGTGACGGGATAGCTATGACTTCGTAAAGTTTGTCCGTCCGGTTTTCTCGACGAGATAGTAGATTCCTCCAGAATCCGGTCAAAACTGGAAAATTGGTATGAATGAAAGTTGTGTCTGACGTTGATTAGAGATCCGATATAAAGGTGAAGAGACATGGGGAATTCATTTTGGAACTTTATTTTCTTGTCGGAAAATAGTTCGTCCGGAATTCGGCCGAAACTGGAAATCTGGCTAGTAAAAAAAATTCAGAAGTCGATTGAACTAGGTGTAAAATACATGCCGAGTTCACAACTGAAGCTTTTTATCGACGCACAAGAATCGTCCACTGGAAATCGGAAATTTGTTGCAGTAACAGTTGTGTCCAAAATCGGTTATAGTCTAGAATTAGGGGTAGGAAAACATGGTGGTGTAAACATAGATAAAGAACATATCAGGATCAGATTATTCTATGAGTTTCCGACTAGCTTAAAGTTTAACCGAAAAAGGCTAGGATAAGACAGTCTAGTTACCCATCACTTGTTCGCTTAAATAATCTTGAAAACCCGATGAAAAAGCGTTAGTTTGTTTTTCTGATATTTCCAAATAATCGATTATCCCATTGTGCTTGCCGCTCTTCCCGTTTTTGTGATATCTCTATGGTGCCTGGAACATTTGGCAACAATACCAGCAGCAAACGAGTAAATAAATTGTGTATCAAATAAACAAAGAAGTGTCTGCAGTCTGCAGTGCCAAAAACTAGTGCTAGCTAGTGATAGTGATAGTTTAGTGATTTTCGCGGGCGAATTGTGGACGGATTCACCATGGGAAAGCGTCCACATTCCCAACGTCCCTACTGAAGACTACTGTGGACAGAATGAAAATCCCCAATAGGTGTTGTAATAATTCAATGTATTTGAATCTAAGATGTAAAAATAAGTTGCCTGTTCAGTTAAACTTTAATATTCGGAAGTAGCCTGGCCAAGACCGGCAAGTAATTACCTGACGGATCTGGTTAAAGTTTGACCGATATGGGCTGAGACAGAAATAGGACATTCTAGTTACCTACCCATCACATATTCACTTAAATAGGCTTGAAGACCCGATGAAAATACGTTACATCGTTGCTCCGCTATTCACGAATAATCGATTTTCATTATAGTGGACTTTTTCTGTCGGATTTGTGGTACCTCTATGTTGTATGCTTGACGAAAACGATTTGTACAAAATAAGTGTTCACGCAGTGAGCTCGCTTTCACCAAGCTCAAGTTCTACCACTGAAAAGTTTGTCTTGAGATTAAAATTTTCCACGTCATAGTAGAACTTGGCGTTGCGAATGGCCTTGGGTATTTTGAACGTCATACTAGCATATAGTGAAAAAAAAATATTCCTAACACAATCCAAATAACTCAGTGAATTCAGTTATATGACACAAAAGTAAGTTGGCTTTTCTGCTAAATTTTAAGGGGTTGATCAGAGATTCACAAGATGCCGACCGAATCTGGTGAAGACAGTTAAACCTACAAGAACTGTAGTCTGGATGAAGAAGTCCAATAAATATTCGCCTTTGGGATTCAACCGAAACCTTTAGCCGGATATTTTGGATTTGTACTGGGATATAAAGAGTGTGTTTTCAGTGAGCTCTGGCGGCAGGAAATTCTGCGTCCCTAATATTCCTTCCATTCTGATTTCTAATATTTTGAGCTTCCTGTGTCAGTTTACCCACCCTAGCGGCTCTAAGCTGAATTTTTGTATTTGCTCTATTGGCTGTTTTAAGGGAATGAGACTCCTGCTTATTGCATCGAGGGAGCTCATTGGTCAGAAATACCGGTTCTGTAAGTTTATCTGTGTTTCGCCTTCTCGTTATTTGTGTTTGATCTGTAAGAATCACGGCAGACGATCCAGCTGTCAAACGGGTACCTAGATAACTTTAGAGTAAAATATAGAAGCGTCGGATGGTTCGTCCTCAACCAGTCATCGAACTCCCGGTGATGGCAGTGAAACCGCACTTGCTCTAACCGAGACCTTTAACCGAGCCTGGAGAAACAAGACCAAAGGTTTCGATGGGATCCCACAAATTTATCCAGACAATTTTGTCTTGTAGATATCCGGGCTTGGCCAGACTCGTTGAAAATTAAGATTTAGAAACAGAAGAAGAGGAATGGCTAATCATCGGAGAAAACCAAGTCCAGATATGGATTGTGCATTTATGTATTTACCTCCAGGCTATATGTCATATCTACTTTGATGAAATCGGTGAAATCTTCCTGACTTACTTCTGCCAAATCTCCGGTTTCGAACGCATTCCGGGCGAACTGCTTGTCCGGCAAAATAAAGCTCAAAAATGAATTCCTTACCCCTATGTCGACATCTAATCAACTTCAGATAGAACTTTAACTTTTAACAAAATTTTTCGGTTTCAGCTGGATTCCGGGCGAACTATGTATCGGGGTAGCAAATGATTGTCAAAATCGGATTCAGCATGTCTTCTTGCCCTATAATCGAACATCTAATTAACTTCAGATAAAACTTATACTATTAAAAAGATCCGGTTTTGGCCGGATTCCGGGCGAACTACTTGTCCGGCGAGAAAATGGTTTTCATATCCGTCTTCATCATGTCTTCCTACTCCTCAATCGACAATCTCATTAGCTGTTAAAAAAAAGATTTGTTCACCCATTTATTTGAACCCCACACCTAAATTGTGAGCTACAGAGCCCATCTACCAACTAGACCTCTCCCTTAACCCTAAGAGTCTTCACACCAGGTTTCATCGAAATATCTGACTTAAGCACGGGCACTGTTCTGTTTTTCGAAAAACAGAAGAACAGAAAACAGGGCATTTTGAGAACAGAACAGAAACAGAAACAGGTGTCGTAGAAAACAGTTAACCTGTTCTGTTTCTGTTCTGTTTTTCTTAAAAAACAGAAAACAGCTGTTTTGTTGAAAAAAAACAGCTGTTTAAACAGCTGTTTTCTGTTTTTCCCACACTACCTGTAACAAACCGAGTGTGTGTTTGTTTCAAGCGAATAAAGTTCCCCGTCTCAGTTCTAAGCAAGGTTGTTACTAGTCAAACAATTACAGGAGAAATAAAAACGATACTGATACTAGATTTACAATGTTATTTTCTCAAGCGTCTTCGACACTATGTCTGTGCATTGCATTGCTTTTGACCAATACAAACAGACCAAAAAGGCCGATTCACTGGGAAGGACGGTTGCAGTGGGGAGGGGGTTCCCGTATATCATGTAACATAGGCCTGAAGAAGACCCTTGCCAAGAAGGGCCGAAATAAGCTCCAATAAAATTCAGCTGACGTATCCGTTTTGCACCATCAAATATGATTCGCAGTCAGCTTGGGCTGAAGGAATGTTTATATCAGAAAAGGCCGAGTCACTGGGCAGGACGGTTGCAGTGGGGAGGGGGTACATAACGCGGCTAAATCTTGAAGATAAAACGATCATGGGGGATCACGAAAATACACCATTTGGTCAAAAATATTGTTTTCACTTTGTGGTTAAGATGTACACTTTAAGGGGTTTGAAGTTTCAGCAGAATCAAATACCCCGTTCCAGAGCTATGCATGTCACTTGGTTTACGGAACTCCCCACCTCATCCTAACGATGGAATGCCAGACATGAGGAAGCAATCATAACACAATAAACATAAGCTCAAGTTTGTTCTGCCTTCTAGCCCAGAAATTGGTCTTACCTCTACCCTCCACCCCTCCCCCCAAGTTTGGAGGAATGACAAGCCTAAAGTAAAAAAGGAAAAACAATTTTCGTAGCCTGACTCTTATTACAGAAAAGAGTGTGAGATTACACGTTTTAGGGAGTTTCTGCCAGATTTCTTGATCAGTTTTCAGAAATCTTGGTTGGCTTACCTACGCAAGCTACTAACATATATTGAGGAACAGACAAATGAGGAAATATCCCCACTCCTTTCCTTGGCCAAATATCCCCTGGGTTCCTGATGGTACACAACGGAAACGTAAGGTGCATCTTATTAGAGCTATATGTCAGCCCTATATTCATTTTCCGTTCCGTTTAAGTTCATTTTCCAGCTTAATCGGCTTGAGCCTAAAGAAGACCCTTGCCGAGAAGGGTCAAAATATAGCTTTAATATCATGCAATTGATGTATATCCTTTTTGCACTGTCAAACATAATTTGCAGTCATCTTGGTGTCACAGAACTGGTGCCACTGTCACAGAACTGGTGCTACTGTCACAGAACTCGAATTACCAAAGTCACATTAATGAATGGAACTAAATCTATTATTTGTTCAATATAATGTTTTGTAGAAAAGTATTCGGTGCGAAATTATCTTCTTTTATATTACTATTAGTAATTGAAGTTTTTTCGTATTTAAGTGTAATAGATAAATTGTTACATTGGTTTGAAGTTAATGTGGGTCTACTTTTCAAGTTCTGTGACAATTAGTATAAACTCCAAAAGTGTGCGCATTTTCAAATAAGAAGGTCTATTTTCAAGTTCAATGGGCACATCAAACTACCCCAATCCCACTCTGTAACAACCTAGGAACAATGATTACCCCCTAGATCAGCAGCTTTTTCAACAGTTTCCTCTCTGTGATATTTCAAAGCGTAATTTTTGGGGCCAGTACATGCTCAATTTACTAGCTTGCACAAAGATAAAAGTGATGTTTCTTGCTAATACTCAGTAGATCTTTATTTTATGTAAAAATCCGCTTGTATAATTCAGATTTGAATAGGTTATTTGTTTTTGAATGATTTTTGGAGCTGTGTTATTTTTTATAAGCTTGTCGCATATTTTGGTACATTTTATAAAGCAAGCTAATCAAGCTTCACAACACTATTCCACAAAGAAAATTTTTTAATAGGCGCTTTAAGCCATGGAACTTCTAATGAAACACTAGAACAATAAGGTAAACTGCATCTGCGGCTTGAATTTGGTGACATCTCAGGTATATCCTTCTCTATCAAGCATTGCTGGGAGTTTTTGATTTTCCTGCCACGATATCCCAGCTCTTAAGATTTGGATCGCCGAAATGCTAGAGAGGTAAAGACAAGGGATAACAAGAAACGGCCGATTTCGTAGCGCCTTCTAAAGGAAGTCGGTAATGTTTATTTGTGAAGTATTTAATACAAAGTAAAGCATTAGAAGTGTCCATTGTGCTTAAATACAGTAAGTATTTTAATCACTCTCTGCTTAGTGCCTGTTTTTGGAGGTTTGGGCGACCTTTGAACAGTCCGTGAGTTGGCAAAGGTTAGCCAGCTCTAAAACCGGTCCGTACAGTCGCTAGTAGGCGCTGTTCTGTTCGTGTCATTTGGGCTGAAGAAAAGATTTAGGCTCCTGATGGCCAAAATAAAACTGTTGTGATCTTTCCTGTGTGGGATGCTTGAATAATTATGTTAATTATCATTTCGAAGAGAAAAAAATAGACAGAGATAGAAGAGACACTTTCAGGGCCGCCAAATTCACACATTTTGACGATACAATGGCACATTCGTTCAAAAAGCCGACACAATTTCTATAGAAATGACACGTTTTAATTTTATGGTCTTATTTGTGAAACTATTAACGTTTGAAACAGAAGAAAAAATGAATTTCAACTTCCTTCTCTAAGAAAAGCCGTTCCAACCACACCCGTATTTCACTACGAGGTGAAGAATGGGCTTAAAATGGTGCCCATTTGAGAAACAGCGCAGAAATTCTTAGCAGAATTCTCGGCTGAAAGAGTTTCCTAGTCTGAACAAGTGAACGTAGAGCGGTTGCCGCTGATGTTTTGGAATAAGAAGATGGTACATTTGACACTGTTTTTAAGTCGAAACTTGACCAAGTCACTCTGAGAAGTTCGTGCGCAATCGAAGTGCATTCTTGTTCTGAATTGTCTTCCGATTTCGGGTCTTGTTTCTTCTTTTCTGCATTTTATTTTCACAGCTCTTGTTATTTTATTTCTGATAGGAGAACCGGAGATCTTTTCACCGTAGAAGAGCTTAAATCCCTGGATGTTGGAAGGGAGAAGAAAGTTCTACTGAATCCATCGCTCAGTTCCAAGCCTCGGACAAATAGATTTTTTGTTCAAGGACTAAAGAGCTAAAACGCTCCTGCTAGGTCTTGAACTTTCCCTTTTCAAACTAATTCATAGAACGTAATATGTCCATAACTTAAAAGAAATATTTACCATTAAACCGATTTCTAGCAACAAATTATGACACATTTTGTGAAACAATTTCAGTTTAAGATGACACAAAAAGCAAATTTTTGTGAAAAAAATGACACTTTGCTTCAAAAATATTTGGCAGCCCTGACACTTTTGACCTACCTTTTTCTATTTTTTTTTTTATATTACTCCTGGGAAGCTTGATGTATAAAAAAGCCATACACGTTCACATTGGTCTGACAAATTTTGACTGAATAACCTGAATACTCATTTACTTTGACTAACCCAAAATACAGTCTGTGGATTGCCCCCAGAGTCTAATTTTGCCCTGCATATCCCGCGTGCTATCAAACAAATACGATACGATCAGGAACGAGCGGAGACAATAAGGAATCGTAGCCTGTCGTAACGAGGGGTAAACCGTTTCTAGATGGCTGCCAAGACTAGCTTACGATTGTCAGTGGAGTTCCCGCCCAAAATATGAAAAACAGAAACAGACGGAAAACAGGTACAAAAAAAAAGAAACAGGTGAAAACAGGCATAAAAAAAAACAGAACAGAACAGAACAGGTAAATAAAAGAACAGAAGACCTGTTATGTTTCTGTTTCTGTTTTTTTGCAAAAACAGAACAGAAAACAGGTACCCCCAAAACAGAACAGAACAGTGCCCATGCTTAATCTGACTCTCTTCGAGAGTAATCGTGCTCACAGAAGGACGGACAGACAGACAAACGGACGGACAGACAGACGGACGGACGGACAGACAGGCGGACGGACAGACAGACGGACGGACGGAAAGGCGGACAACTCCTACAAAGTCATAGGCATCGCTCCACTTACGTTTTGGGATCCCAAAAACAGCTACCTTGGAGAAAAGTTCCGTATAGCTGATCCCTCTGCAAATGTCCTGAAATCCGTCTACAGAATGAAGCTACACGATGTTTCGGTTTCATAATTTGTTTCATTTTTGTCTTGTCTGTTGTTGTAATGTAGTTTTTTCCTTTTTCTACTTCACTCACATCTGTAGCCTATCTATAAAATTTAATTTAATTTAAAGTTTAACTGAAGAGGGCTGAGATACGACAATCTGGTTACCCATCACTTATTCACTTCAACAGAATTGAAGCCCGATAAGAAATGCGTCGATTTTCATATTGTGAATTTTCCTGTCGGATTTGTGGCATTTCTATGTGCTTCTACTCTATTATTTTGCAACTACAATGGCTATCGATTCCCTGAAAATGTATATATCAGTAAGAAGAAGAAGGAAGTGGCAGATTGTCAGTCTCGCAACGTCTATATCTACAACCTCTGATATTTGATTCCTTATCGGCGAAACTCGATCTCCATCAGACTAGAGGACAGAAAAATCACGTTTGTTCTGTTGTTTAAATTTATCGGTTCAATTGTAGAGCAGGTCTTGTCGGAAGGCCGACCCATATTATCTGCGTTCGTTGCACTCCGGGCTGTCTCTGTTTTTTTGTCACCAGTGTCCGGTTTTTCTCTTATAAACGCGTTTTTTTGGTTCTCCGGTGAGTTGATGAAAACTTGCTAACTCCTCGGTCGGATCAAGCCGGGCTCTCGAGGAAGGTTCGGGTTAGTCCGCACCGGTGAGGTAAAACCGGGCTCCGGTTCGTTAAAAAACGGGTTATAAGACTGGTGAGTAGTCACCGGTGGATGCAAAAACGGCTTATAAGAAAAACGGGAGACCAAGGGCAAGAACTCCCGTGACAAAGAACGCAGCCATTATCAACGTCCTTACTAGAACCGATTGTGGACAAACTGAAAATTCCTCCAGAGTCAAATAATTCCGTGTGTTTAAAAAGAATATACAAACATAAGTTTGCTTATCAGTTAAACTTTTAAAGCTTATCGAAGCTTATCTGGAATGTCAGCTTATTTTTTATCTTGGGTTCAAATACCCTTAACTATTTTGACTCTGCCAAGGGTTTCTTAATGGGGTTTAGGGGGTTTCTAACAAAGTAGCTCTACTGGAAAGTAAGTCCTCTACAGAATGTGTATTGCTATCCCGGGAAGAGAAGATTCATCCAGATGTGGAGGACTTGAGTTTCAACAAAAGCCGGACATTTCAATGGCTAATAAAGCAAAGCCCAAGAAATATTTTCAAGAAAGCCAGTTATTGCATGTGACCCCCCCCCCCCCCCACACAAATTTTTTTTTTGTTGGCAATCCTCTAGCGTTGTAGTTGCTGTATGTGTCTAGCATAGATGGGCAGGTACACGGAGGTAGCACAAATCCGGAAGGAATAGTTCATTCGGTGAAAATCGATTATAGCGAATAGCAGAGCATTGAAGTAACGCATTTTCATCGGGTCTTCAAGCCTATTTAAGTGAGTAAGTGACGGGTAACTAGACTGTTCTATCTCAGCCGGTTAACCTTTAATAGTATCCAAGCGAAAATCCGCGAATTTCGTACGTCAGTAGAAGTTTAAGCCCAGACCTTTTCCTATCAAAGGAAATTCGCCATCTCTTTGCTTTCCTATTGACATGACTGAACCTGTTCTGATTTGGCCATTGTGAATTCGTTCCATGCTCTATGCTGCTACGGACAGCTTCGATTTAACGTTTACGCGGATGACGCGGGTGTGATGAAATTGTCTGGTTCAGTTTATTCATAAAAAAGAGTGACACATTTTTTTTTTCTATCCCCAAAATTGCGTTTAAAGTTGACAATGAAACTCCATTCAATGCTTATTCAAATTTGATGAAAGTTTTTATTGTTTAGAATAATTTATTCTCAAAGAAAGAATGTCAACATTTATTAGTCTAGCCCCACGTACGGCCTGACTGCGAATGGAGCTTAACTCTCATTCGTACTTCGTGTCCGTTGCAAACAAATCAAGCAAATTAGAAACGAAAGAGAAGAGCAAACAAACAAATAATAAATCACAAAACTGATAAATTATTCAAGAAAAAAAAGCTACATGCGAATGATCCGTCAATATCCATGCTCATAACACATTGCATCCAATCACTGAACCCGAGAGTGAAATACCTCTCAAATTTTCCAGCAGAGGAGTTACGGGTATTTTATTTCGCCCAGTTGTTTCACTTTGTATTTGTTTACGTCCGACTGAACTTGTTGGGATGTTATTGTCGACCACAGGGGCCCAGGGGAAACACATTTGTCTGCTTTTAGCTTAGGTTATGTAGAATAGTATTCTAGAGGTGTAATTGTTTATTTGTATAGTGAAAAGCGTACAAAATCTTGTATGGCCATTTGGCTCAGTAAAGAAGCGTTATTATTATGTCGTTCGTGTGCGTCGACACAAACAGCCTCTCAATAGCTTTCCCGCCCAAATGTTATACTTAGTACGGATCATCCATGTGGCGAAACATGGATTGCTATAGCTGTGGTTTTCATGTATTGGTACAATATATTTTGTTGATTGTCGAAGCGAGGGAGTTGAAGCTTGTAGCAGGGTGTACCATAGGGATAGCGAGACTCTCTTTTAAAGTACAGATGGCACAAGACGTTATTGTATTTTTGTCATCAGCGAGTTCTTGCTCTTTCAGACACTCCTGGTCCCCGAGTAATTGAAAAATCACAGCGCATCAATCCCTAAGTGGTGAATTCGGCTTCACTTTTTGATTTCCGAGAATCGCATCGACAAGTTACACATTGCATGGATATGGCATGAATTTGCTTGACGAAACCTGGTTTGGGGCTGTGACGCAAGCCTGCTTCAAATTTGCAGTGTGATTATAGAACAAGTTGTTTTACTCACAAGATTAAAATCTTCGGCATTATAAGGTAGATCAAATATACGAAGTTTTTCATCGAAACCAAATCTACTGTGTGTTTTGTGATACTTGCTAGCATTTTCGTCATCCAAAGTGTCATATACAATGACACACTTCATATACACTCGCTTCCTTCATATTCTTAATTACAAGAAGGAAAATATACACATATGAAGACAAAGAAACAGCAAAGAACATACAGCTTTATAACACTTATATTAGATCCTACCGATGCTTCGCTGCTAATCTCACACATATTTTGAAATGTTTTCTTTTATTTTTACTTTTTTTCTTGCTCTAAATGAAATGCTCGCCTTGTCGTGATCATTGCCCACAAAAGAAATTGGTTTGGTGGTTTGACTCAGACTCTAAGCAAAACTAGCAAACATAACAAGTAAAGTGATGTGTGTTTTAAAGGCCCATTATGATTATCATTACCACCATAAAAAGGAACTTTTTTGGGATCCCAAATCGTAAGTGGAGAGATACCTATGACATCACAAAAGTTGTCCGTCTGTCCGTCTGTAAGCACTATAACTCTCGAAGGGAATGAGGTATTTTGAGGAAACTTGTGTGAGGATTATTTGGGTCAAGAGTAAAGTTCGTAGATGGGCTCTGTAGCCCTACATTTAGGGGTGGGGGAGGGGGTTTAGTTTAAGGGGCAAATGAAATATTTTTAAACATATAATGTGATAGTCGATTATGCGGTAAAAAGACATGCTGAACACGATGGTGAAAATCATTTTGTCATCGGACAATTAGTTCGCCCGGAATCCGGCCAAAACCCGAAAGTTTGTTAAAAGTAAAAGTTTTATTTGAAGTTTATTAGATGTTCGATTTAGGGATAAGAAGACATGCTGAACACGATGGTGAAAAAACATTTGCTCGCCGGACAAGTACTTAGCCCGGAATCCGGCCAAAACCGGAAAGTCTGGTAAAAGTAAAAGTTTTATTTGAAGTTGTTCTACCAGGACAACTTGTTCGGCCGGAATCAGGCCAAACCGGAAAATTTGTTAAAAGCAAAAGTTTTATTTGAAGTTGATTAGATGACAGATTTAGGGGTAAGAAAACACGCTGAACCTGTATATGACAATCTTTTTTTTTACCTGGACATATAGTTCGTTTGGAATCCGGTTGAAACTGGCCTTTTTTTTATAAGTTGAACTTTTACTTGAAGTTGATTAGATGTTTTCTTTATACGGATAAGGTGATACGCTGAATTCGTTTCTGACCTTTTTTTTTCTGGACAAGTATGGTAGATTTTTGGGATCCCATCGAAACCTTTGGTCTTGTTAAGATCAGATGTGGACTCAGTTCGGGCGCTTACGGCTTCCCCGCTATGCTAGTTTAATGTTGAAAAGAAAACCTGGATCTTAAGGAAGGACGTTTGCGTCCTCTGCAGTTGTTTGGAATTCTTTTTTAAGGATAAGCATGATCTAAAACATTGCTAGTATAAGAAACCTGGCGAGGTTCCGAGTGGCCAGTCTTAACAGGGAAAACTGTTTGAGTGGGATTTAGTGTAGTAGTAGTGTGACAGTTTATTTTTGTAGTTACATGTTGTTATTTATGTGTGTTTGTTATGGCCTTAGGGCTTTCAAGGCAAATAAATATCGAATATCATATCATATCTGTTTTACGCTATACCGGATCTTTTATGGGAAGTGTATTACAGTACATAGCAAATATATCTTTAAAGAGCAAATATTTGAGAACCGATTGTATTAATGTCCTGCCCTCTATGTAACAAGGAGAAGGAGGGCCTGGGCAGTTTTCTTCTGGAGTGTCATTAGCTTCTGGATTGAAGCAAAGACTATATTCTTTGCATTGAAGTGTATAATTACTTGGGTGGAGTCTGTGACTTCCTGACACCTTGGCATCCACTTTGGCTCATTAAATATGTGAACTTTGCAGATATATTGATGCAGGATGTAGAATTTCAGTGAACACAAGTTTAAATATATACCTGTTATTTATTTAGCTTCGAGTTTAGAGTATTCTGCGTAAGCATTGTTATGGCATTTTTGGGATCCCAAAACGTAAGTGGAGGGATACCTATGACATCGCAAAAGTTGTCCGTCTGTCCGTCTGTCCGTCCGTCCGTCCGTCCGTCCGTCTGTAAGCACGATAACTCTCGAAGGGAATGAGATATTTTGATGAAACTTGGTGTGAGGGTTCGTTGGGTCGTCGGACCAGTCAAGTTCGTAGATGGGCTTTGTAGCTCTACATTTAGGGGTGGGGGAGGGGATTCAAATTAAGGGACAAACAAAATATTTTGAAACAGATAATGTGATAGTCGATTATGGGGTAACAAGACATGCTGAACACGATGGTGAAAACCATTTTGTCATCGGACAAGTAGTTCGCCCGGAATCCGGCCCAAACCGGAAAGTTTGTTGAAAGTAAAAGTTTTATTTGAAATTGATTAGATGTTCGATTTAGGGGTAGGAAGACATGCTGAAGACGATGGTGAAAACTATTTTCTCGATGGAAAAGTATTTCGCCCGGAATCCGGCCCAAACCGGAAAGTTTGTTGAAAGTAAAGGTTTTATTTGAAGTTGATTAAATGTTCGATTCAGAGGTAGGGAGACATGCTGAAGACGATGGTGAAAACTATTTTCTCGATGGAAAAGTATTTCGACCGGAATCCGGCCCAAACCGGAAAGTTTCAAAATTAAAAGTTTTATTTGTTGTTGATTAGATGTTCGATTTAGGGCAAGAAGACATGCTGAACACTTATGTGAAAACAAGATTCTACCCGGACATGTAGTTCGTCCGGAATCCGGCCAAAACCGGAAAACTGTTGGAAGTCAAAGTTTTATTTCTAGTTGATTAGATAAGCGATTCAGGGGTAAGAAGAGATGTCCCTGTGTGACAATCGTATTTTACCGGGACATATAGTTCGACCGGAATCCGGCTGGAATCGGAAAATTTGTTATAAGCTAAATTTCTATTTGAAGTTGATTAGATGTTCATTACTGGGGAAAGAAGATACCCTGATTTCGTCTTTGAGCTTTCTTTTTTCGCCGGACAAGTAGTTCTGGAGTTCGGCCGGAACCGGGAAATTGGCAGAAGTGGCAGGAAGTTTTCGTCAAAACAGATATGACTTATAGGGGTAAACACACATGCTGAATCCAAATCTGAACTTGGTTTTCTCAGGTGATTAGCTATTTGGCCTTAATCTGTTTCTGAATTTTAATTGTAAAAATGTTCAAGGAGTCTGGCGAAGACTGGATCTGGCTAAGACAAGACCCAGTTGTCTGGATCAGATATTGAATTTTTGGGATCCCATCGAAACCTTTGGTCTTGTTTTTGTTATAGGCGTATTCTCGCCGTTTCCTGAGGACTCCCCGGGGAATCAAGGGAAACGGCGAGAATAGAGGGAGTCATTCCACGCGGACTCTGCGTACATAAACAGCGAGAACATTGGGAATGCTTCGAAAGTAGATTTTGTTCTGAAACGCAGTTGACGAAATTAGTCTGGATCCACTTTATTTTTGGTATCGTATTTCTGATTGTTTCTAATTAATTTTGCATTGCACCAAAAACTGATTACCCTCCGAATTTGAAAAGGAGTCCTTTTTGATGATGGTGATGGCAATCTCAGCATTCCCCGCTCGTGGGGACGAGAGAGCACACCGGGAGTGAGTCCCCGGGACAAACAAAACGCGAGAACTCCTGAAAAGGAGTCCCCGGGGAACGGCGAGAATACTATATGGCCGTCAGAAAATAGCTTCGGGTTTAGAGTATTTTGTGTAAGCACTGTTACGGCATTTTTTTGTATATGACCGTCAGAAAATATCCAGACACCTTGGCATCCACTTTGGTTCATTTAACATGCAAACTTTGCAGATATATTGATGCAGGATGTAAGATTTGATCGAAGACAAGCTTAAATATACCTGATGTTTATTTAGTTGCTTGTCGTGGTAGTTATGATGTACCTAAATACATCTTTTCCAGTTTCTTCTTGGTATGACCCTCAGGCTTTAAAAAATGCAATTATTATTGCGCTACAAGTGCACGATCCCCGGTACCCGTCCGTGACACGAGTTTTTCTTACTATTTTGTAACCAGTTCGCACATGATATGCAAACTCAATTTCATTTTGGCAACGTTTACATTGTGTGCTAAATGCAATGGCATTTTGAGTGGCAAAAAGAGCTCAACGACGCATAGCAACGAACAATGCAGATTGTGTCTTTTCAGCAGATAAAATTAGAAAAGTTTTGGAGGAAGGCTAAGAGGATTAAGCAAAAAGCGTTAACGACGTAAACTAATGGTCAGAAGTCAACAGAAGTAGTCTGTCAGGATTCAGTATGTGTAAAACAATGGATTTGGCGTGTCATGAACTGAAGAAAATTACAGTGCTAGGAGAGATTGAGAAACAGAACAGTTTTAAATTTTGGACGGGCTTAATTATCTTAAGAACGGGCTCAAGTAAATTTAGCACGGGCTCATTGTAGTTGCTCTGGATTTCTTTCTTTGGGGTCCCAAAACGTAAATGGAGATACCTATGACTTCGTAAAAGTTGTCCGTCTGTCAGCACGATAACTTACGAAGGGGTAAAGATATATTCTTCAAGCTTGGTATGAGGATCCGTTGGGTCAATGTACGTCAGCTTCGCGCATGAGCCCTGTAACCCCATAGTTAGGGGTGGGGGAGGGGTTTCAAATTAAGGGACGAAATTTTTTTTTTAAGAATTCAGTGAGATAGTTGATCTAGTGGTAATAGGGGGGGGGGGTCCCACAAGTTCGTTTTTTTTTACTTGAGCGGCTTTGAGCCTGAAGAGGACCCTTACTAAGAAGGGCCGAAATATAGCTCTAATAAAATTCAGCTGACGTATCCGTTTTGCACTATCAAAGGTGATAAGTGCTTACCGACGAAACCTCCCCTTGACAAAACGTCCCCTGGCGAAATATCCCAGGCGAAACATCCCCGTGACAAAACGTCCCCATGACAAAACGTCCCCGTGGCGAAACATCCCCAAGCATAGATTTTAAAGTTCGCTTCGATCTTTAGGTGCATGATCGAGGTAAGCAACTTCAGAGTATGCATTACATATCTGGAAACATTCCTTATTAGCAGGAAAGGTCGGACATAGAACCGGTTGCTTCATAAATGTATTGTTTTCAGCTAAAATATGTAGTGTAAATATGCCTTTCCATTGACTCGTAACTGGTCAGTCCTAACTCGTTTGAAGCAACATGCACAATCTGAGGAGCACAAACAGGCTCCTCAGAGAAAGGGGAAGCCCGCTGTGGCTCAAAGAGAGCCAAACAAGGAAAGTGCAAAAATTAGCGTAGTGCCGTTATGCTGGATAAAATGAATGGGAAGCGAGGAAACAAAAGCGGATGGAATGATTATTTATGTAAGAATGAATGAATATTTTTATTTACCCACTTCTGTAAAATAGAAATAGTGGAGTAAATAAAGAAAAGAAAGAAACGCAACTTAAATTAGGATACAACTTTACACATCAAACAGATTACACTTCAAACATACGGACAAGACCGTGATGCGGAGAAAACGCGGCGACCGACAGATTCCTATGCAGCTCGTCAAGTTTCACAGTTATATTAGTTACTGAAGACAAGTAAATCTAGGTGAGACGGTTTGATCCTTTAATAAAATCTTTTAATAGCAAATATCACCAAACTAAATATCGAACAAAAGCAAGATCAATGAGTTATGTCGCAGTGTAAACTAACATACAAAACAATCCAGTTAAATAAAAGATAAAACGGAAATTGAGAAATTACCAAATCTTTGCACTTTCTTTAAGAAATGGCTATAGACAGAGCAATAATTCGGTTTGTTTCTCGAGTATCGGTTATAAGCTGAACTAGTCAACCCATCGTGGTTTTCAAAAGTGTAAATTCCAAAAATATTTTTTGCCTGAAGTGATGAAGCAATCAGTAGTCTCATAGGCCTAGCTATCACTCATCGCTGAAAAAAAATTCTATAACCGGGGACGTTTCGCCATTGGGACGTTTGGTCGCGGACGTTTTGTCATGGGACGTTTTGTCGTGGGAACGTTTTGTCATGAGGACGTTTTGTCACGGGGACGTTTCGTCGGGGACGTTTCGCCAGGCGACGTTTTGAATGGGGACGTTTTGTCGACAACCCAGAAGACATGCTCAATCGAGAAATGACGATAAGTTTCTGCCCGGACACATAGTTCGCCCCGAGTACGTCCGAACCCGGGAAATTTTTTAAGTTAAAGGGTTGGATATAGGGTAAGGAGATATCCTGAATTCATTTTGACCTTTCGTTTTTTTGCCAAACAAATAGATCACCCGGAATCCGGTGGAAACCAGATATCTGGCAGAAGTAACGCAGGAAGTTTCGATCAATCACGTTGAAGTAGACGCATGCTGAAATCATATCTCGTCGCATGCGCAATCACCGAATCACGGAGAAGTTTTATGTCTTGGACCCCAATTGTCAAGCTAAAGGGCGATTCTGGCGGTCTGCAAAGCTCCGCGAGCTTATGCGCCGGCTGTTCTTGTGACTTCGGCTAAAAGTCGCTTCGCTTTCCAGAGCTGTTTCCGCCAGTACTTGGAAAGCGAATCCACTTCGCGAGTGGAAAGTGGTTTCGGTAAGTCAGCGAGAAGTTGTATAGGTGCAACTGAGGCGTAACAACTTTTAAACTGCGTGTTCTTGCGCTCGACGGATTCTCGCTTTGCTTTTCGGAAAGCGAATCCAAGAGATCGCCAGAATCGACCTTAAAATAAATAAGTGAACATGTTTCTAAATTTTAATAATCAAACTTTTCAAGGAGCTAAGAACGGATATCTTTTTATGACATAACTCTTACATGACATGTTTATTAATTAAATGATAAATACTGAATAAATATGATTACAAAAGTTAGGCTTCTTTATTATCATCTCTCCCACTATGCATTGGACCCCTACTAATACCACACAGATTGGTATTTCATGTGGGGGGCGGGCCATACCCCACGTGATGTTGTAACCAAAGATATACGCGTCTTCACGAAGAAGACCATTACAAGACGCAATGGTCTGGATCAAATATTAAATTTTTGGGATCCCATCGAAACCTTTGGTCTTCTTCGTGTTGGGTGCCATACTTGAAGAATATTTGAGCATGTACCTAAGTTAAAACATCTGGGTTTTACTTATCGACGAGATGCCGAACATTCGCAATTCGTCTTGTTCCAGTTCTTCAGCGTTCCCTACGGACTAGTTTATGAAAGTCTTCCATAATCAACCCTTGTGACAGAGAGATAGTTAACTATTGACACATAAGGTAATGAGTAGAATATAATTGCTTTCACTTTGGATTGTAGATTTTCTACTCATCAACTCGTGGATATATTTTACAATAACTGTCATAAGTGTTAGTAATAAGACAATGAGGGACTTTCAGTCACTAGTCCGCCTGAAAGCGCTGAACTGGATACTGCGAATTGCATTCAGATAGCCTCTGCGAGCATGGGAAAATTCTGAATTTAGGTCGTGAACATCTTAGGATTAATATCCGACTTTTTAAGTATACTATACTCAGTTCTTTCCAGTATGTCTTGTTATACACCGGAATGCGGAATATAGAATACGTTTTTATATGTATTTGTTTCGATGCTCTTGTCTTAATATGCTTTGAAAGAAAGCTGGGTTTGATGTAAATGAAGAAATCCCCCCTCCGCCCAAAAAAAAACTTTATCATATTTTGGTTATTAGTTCATTTTAGCCGGGGATGTTCCGCCATAAGGACGTTTTGCCATCATAACGTTTTGCCATCAGGACCGTTTGTCATGGGGACGTTTCGCCGACAACCCGTTCGCTACTATTGACCATTGCTGCACATTTGATCAATCATAGTGGGCGGGAAAATCTCGATTTGTGGTCCTAAGTTTGGAAGCAGTCTGCACTGTCAGAAGTTTCATAACAGATTGCGCAGAACACTTTCAAGATAACACCTTTGCACTTAGAAATAAAGTGTTATGACCAATTAAGCTTATACTATTTCGTGCCTTGATCTCCAACAACACCTTCAATAGGTAAAAATAATACACTGTCAGAAGAACGACAACAGAAGGATGCGCGGTTTCAACAGATAACACTTCGGGATGTTATGTGTTATTTTTCTTTTGTTCCCGTTAGTATTTTTACCAATTGAAGGCGTTGTTGGAGCTATAGGCACGAAATAGTGTAAACTTAATTGGTCATAAAACTTTATTTCTAAGTGAAAACGTGTTATTCTCGAAAGTGTTATACGCTATCTGTTATGAAACTTCTGACAGTGTGGTTGCTATAATTTGTATGACTAACCCTAGGTACACAGAGACGTTCACATTGAGGCGATATCGACCGTCGCCGAGATATTCGTCGCCAGAATCGGCTCTTTCTGTTGTTTTGTCAGGTGATTTTTAATGTTGGGAAAATTCAACTTTAATCGGGCGACAGTACGATTTTATGCACGCAACAACAACAAGGACAACCCTTTTGATGATTCACTTTTAGAAAAATTTATTATGTTTAATTGTTTTAATTATTTTAAGGGCTATTTCTATGTTATGTTATGTTTTATATGTTATTTTTAAATATTAAAATTATTTTTCGCGTTAAATTCTGTTGCCGACGAAAATTCATTGTGAACATCCAGGCGATAAAAATCTTATGTCGCTGTGATCGAAAAATCTCGTTCATCGCCGCGATTTGCTCTGCGTGAACCTAGGGTAAGCCTAAAACACGACGGTAACCCTAGATAAGAACAAGAAACATCACCCAAACAAATCATCGAAATTAACTCAAGTCCTATGTAAATCAATCAACAACGTTTGTTGCGCTGATGTTTCTGGTCTTCGTCAGGCACATGGCGATTCTTCGTCGGAACGAAGAGTTTGTGATCAAGAGTATTTCAGCTGACTCTTCTTCGTTCAACGAAGAAGGGTAAGGACAAGCTTGGTACAATCTACACTTAATCTGGTAGAGTAGTCTACCTCTGTTTTTTTAGTTTTTTTTTCTTTCAGCGAATATGTGAGTCTTTAGTAGCTGAGTTTTTAGCCCATTTGCTCACGGCATGTCATTCTTTTCGCGCGGTTACCAGGATTCCTATATTCCTTCCAAAAACATAATACATCTGGGAATCTGAAAAATGGCATGTTTGTGAGTTTTAGATGTCAACTTGTAAGCAGTTGATTCTTGCGAATATTTGGATGTCACTTTTGTTTTTTCTTTATTGCTTGAAACCTTACTTAAACATATTTGATACCTTAAATCTGGCATCGTCTTTGATGGTGTATTGTTACATGTATCGTCACAAACAGAAGGTGGATTTGAGTGAAGTTGAAAGCTGACATTCGCCATATTCCATTTCAGTGCTTGACTCACAATCATCACTTGAGACAAGACATAGTAAAATAAATATTCTTTGAGCCCAAGCTGACTTTGAAACATTTATTCTAACAATGTTTACAACGGATACGTCAGCTATGATTTTTCATCAGCGATATTTCGGCCCTTCTTGGCAAGGGTCCTCGTCAGGCTGTCAATCTTCTAGTTCAACTTCGGGGAAGGAATCAAACCTGTAATCCCCGAAGTTGAACTAGAAGATTGACAGCCTGACGAGGACCCTTGCCAAGAAGGGCCGAAATATCGCTGATGAAAAATCATAGCTGACGTATCCGTTGTAAACATTGTTAGAATAAATAGTAAAATAGATCCACAGGTTGATGAGTGGAAAGTCTGCAATCTGCTTCCCAAGCAATGGAGGTCTGGTATTGCACTTCAAACCGATTTGTGTGTCTCGAGAACTTTTTAATTTAAGTTCAGTTCAGTTAAAAGACATGTATAGTAGCCCTTCTCCCCCCTCGAGAAGGATTCCCCCTTTACCCTTCCTTGATTTCACTTTTCCAAATGAGATATTGCCAAAATTTGGCAAAGCACTTCTTTTCATATGTCACAGTCTTCACAATGGACCCCCCCCCACTCCTCGAAAACTTTCTATCGTAATATCCTCTCATTGTTTCGCGTTTTTAACGAAGTCATTAAAACTTGCTCCTCATTGTATTGAAAACAAAAATGTGTTTTATTTCTACAGTCCAGATCTTCAGGATAAAAGCACTCCACTACCAGTAAGTGTCACCATTCTTTTCTTCAAAAAATTCGCGAACGGTTCATATCGATTTTCCCGCTGTTTTGGATCGTGACTTGGACACAAGATCTCTAGTAGAGAAGAGCCTAGAATGATTCCCGGAAACATTTTGCAGGAAAAGGAATCTCAGGGTTACTTTGTTGCCATGTTGAAAGTTGGCGAAATGTTACGTCATTCCATTTCCTCGCGGGGAAACACATAAAGGGAAACTACACTCTAAAGAAATATGAAATGGTGGCTTCAAGGAAGTACATTCTGGCAGAAGACGACAAAATGTCAATAACATTCATGGAAGGGCTGGAAGAATGTGAGTTGGATACCGCAAAAATCGTTGCATTTCTGGTACAGTCGACTCTGCAAGTGAATCAAGGTTCTTATGGTTGACTTGTAATTTTAAAGACGGTCTCAAAACACGCGATTTCTACTCAAAGCCAACTTTATTTTATTTGTTGATTTATTTAACTGAATCGACGGCCAACAAGGGCTATATTTATCTTCAGAAATTAACAACAGCGCACTAATATGCACTATTCAAACCTGGGAAAAATTGCAAGACAGGAACTTTCCCACAACAACCATACTGGGAGCGTTAGCCTCATGTACGACCCAGACAGGGCAACCAGCAATAGGCTCTGTGACTCCAGAATGCGCCTCTGCAGAGAAAGAGCAGAACAGGCCTTCATCGACGAACAACGACGACGCACTGCAGTTCTACTTGAACTCATGCAACCATGTCAGCCGGTCTCTATTTCCTGAGACCCGCAATTTTTCTCTCTGGCAAATTGTCACAACATTATTACAAAACTACGAATACATACTCTTCCTTAAGTTGTTAGTTGCAGAGTATCTAACTCCTTGCTAATCGCTTGTTTCATTTAGAACGAATGGACGAACAGTCAACCACAAACCCCTGATTTTCGGATACCGTATGCCAAACGCTGGATATGTCTAGGGTTTGGTATACCCTATGCCTAACGCTGGATACACTATGCCAGGTGCTGGATACTGTAACCCAGTAAAATATTGATGATTTAAGTGAAGCTAACGGTATCTAACATTTGGCATAGGGTGTCCAGCGTTAGGCATAGGCTATGCCAAATGCTAGATATACCCAGCGCTTGCCATAGGGTATAAAAAAATCAGGGATTTGTGGTAGACTGTGGACGAAGCCAAGGTTCCTAAATTCCCTCCATGAGCAGGACTAACCATGTGTGAATAATTAACAGAGACACACTTGTTATCTTTTAGATATGGACATGTAAACCATTAATCTTTGCTAGAGTTGTTCATTTTTGTTTCTGTCTCAATCGAAATGGCTTGCTGTTGGGGACAGGAATGTTTGACGCTAGAAATCGTACCTGATGGTGACAATGAACAAAGGATAGATTTGAGTAAAGAAACTGCTGATGAATAAATCGGGGTGAATAAGTCCATGTTTGCAAATGGACTTTAATAGAGCGCAATGCAGTGTGCTTTCATCATTGTTGGCAATATCCTACATAAAGAATAAGCAAACAATTCTGTATTTTTTCAGTTCATTAGGTTTCTTCCTTGGAAACGAATAGGAGGTTCTGCGGTATCTTCTGATTGGTGGACAGCAAAATGGCAAAATACACGTTAATGCAAGAGCATGTTCACTTCAGAGCCTAAATTCTGTAAATTTAAAGCTTAACTGAAAAGGCAGCTTATGTAAAATTTGAGCTGGAACATTTTGTCACATCTAAGGATTTTGTATTTTTTCACCCGATCATCTAGTAATAACGTTTAAAATGTGTTTTGCTTGCGCGATAAAACAAAATTCATTCAGACGCGAGAATCTTAATTAAAACAAGAGCTGTAAGCTCATACGGTACTTGCATGGGTTAAGATAGTATTGTTTGATCAAAAGTAAGTTTCGACTTTGCGGTTAAGATGCGCACTCTAATGGAGCTAGAACTTCATTTGTAAGCAAAACCCTTAGGGCAAAAATGATAACGGGCTGATCGGGATCACGAAAATGCATATTTTGAAAGTATCTTTCTTACTCTGCGGTCAAGATTGGTACGGACCTAATCAAGATTGGTACAAATTTTGTTGAATCTCTAATATTCCATCAAAGTTTCATCGTCCTAGCACATATGGAAGTACCTTAACTCGCGATCACCGGAATCCCAGACCCCCTCCAACTCCACCCACAATACCCGGAGCCAATCCGGATCTGTAAATGATCTATCCAGAGCATCTGTTTGCCATTCCCACAAAGTTCGATCCCGACCACACCAGTCTAAGCGGGTCAAGTATTCCCCCCCCCAATAGTTATCGAATCCGGTCCCGAAATGAAATGATCACCAAAGAGAAATGTCCTCTGTTCAATTAGTAAATTTCACTCAAATCCCATCACCCGCTCCAAAGCTACGATGACTCAATATTCCGGATTCCCCTCCCTCCACTCCCCCCTAAGATTATCATATCGAGGATTTTTTTTTTGGATTTCCAAGTCACTTTGACCGGTTCCCTGATATGCCTGCCGAATTTCGTCGTTAAAATCCCTAAAAACGGAATTCCGGGATACCCCCTCCCCCACAAAGTGTCCGGACCCAGTCCAATTTTGTGAAAGATTTACCTGGAGCCGATGTTTGTTCTTCCCAGCAAGTTTCACTCCGATCCCTCCCTTCTAACCGTTTCTCAAGATTTCCGCCCCCCCCTCCCAACTTCCCCCCCCCACAGTGCCCGGAGCCAATCCGGTTCTGTAAATGATTTATCCAGAGCATATGTTTGTTATTCCCACAAAGTTCCATACCGATCTCTCCAGTCTAAGCTGGTCACTTATTCCCCCCCCCCCCCCCCCCCCCCCCCATTTGTTGTCAGGTCCGGTCCGAATATGAAAAAGATCACCAGAGAAATGTCCGCTGTTGAGTTATTAAATTTCACTCGAATCCGATCACCCGTTTCAAAGTTACGCATGACGAAGTAATCCTGATTCTCCTCCCCCCACGATTATCAGATCGACGAAATTTTTATTTTCAAGTCTGTTTGTTCGGGTCCCTGGTATGCCTGCCAAGTTTCGTCGTGAAAATCGCCAAAACCGCCATCACCGTTATCCCAGGAAACCCCCTCCACCCCCACAATGTCCGGATCCAGTACAGTTGTCTGAACGATTTATGTAGAGCAGAAGCTTGTTCTTCCCAGCAAGCTTCACTCCGACCCCTCCATTCTAACCGTTTCTTAAAGTTTCCGGTCTCCCCCGCCCCAAACTCTCCCCTAGCAATCGAATCTGGTCAAGACTTTAAATGGGACATCAGAGATATATAATCTATTTAGTTATTAAGTTTCATTCCAATCCGATCACCCGTTTGAAAGCTACGCACTACTCAATTTCCCGGATTCCCCCGCCCTCCACTCCCCCCAAGATGGTCGGATCGGAAAACTGATAATTGCTAAGTTTGTTTGGTCGGGTCCCTGGTATGTCCGCCAAGCTTCACGGTCCTAGCACATCTGGAAGTACCCCAACTCGAAAAAGTGTGACAAATTGCCCTCAGTTTTGAAGTTTCCACCGCCCTCCACTCCCCCGCATATGGTCGGATCGGGAAACTGATTATTTCCAGGTTAGTTTGATCGGGTCCCTGATATGCCTGCCAAGTTTCATTGTGCTAGCACATCTGGAAGTACCCTAACTGGAAAAACTGTGACAAAAAAAACAACAGAGGCACTTGAGCGAGAGGCTGCAAGTGCCATACAAAACTGCATTTCCAGGGTTAAGGACACTAAGCCCGGAAAAGTCACGGCTGAAAAAAAGTACGAAAATGATGTGAGATATGTCTTGCATTGAATCTGTCGTTATTATTCTGTTTTCCGGCCTTACCTTTATAGTTCGTAAATATTTAAGCACAGAAGGACAGGCACACAGAGGTACCACCAATCCAAAAGAATAAGTTCACTCGGTGAAATCCAGTATTTGTGGATAGCGGGCAAATGGAGTAACGCGTTTTATTGGGTTTTCAGGCTTAATTAAATGGATAATTTATGTGTAACTAGACTGTCGGATCTCAAGCCTGTTAAAAAGTAATAATATAAAAGCAAGGAACTTCAAACAGATTCAAACAGTCAGTTTCTAAGTTTCTAACAAGTTTGAAGAAACATGTCTAATCTGTGTCTTATACATTTACTCAGATTGTCAGCAAACATAGTTACTTCGCACCCTAAATATTGGATCTGTTTTAAATTTGCCAATTATCTGCTTCATTTGCACCAGTAATGCCTTTTCGGCAAAGAAATTTCAACTGGTTCTGCCTGCGAATATATACTTTTGTTTTACACTTTGCTCGGTGTAAACTTTTACCACATGCGTCTCTTTTTGTACTCCGTCACTAGGGCTACACGCCGTCCATTTTCATTGATAGGTTATAAATAAAGAAGATCGAATTAAACTGTACAGTCCACAAAAATTATTCAGTCCTTGGTAAGATTAGAATCTGTTTAAAAGGGTCAAGGTAGTCCACTTAACATTGTGACCGAGCCAATAGTGATCATTCTTTCATACCAGACTTATAGTTTATATACGTGAAGTTGAAATACTGGACATTTCAGACTAATAACTCCGCTTCTGAGCGATGAGGTCGACTTCCTATAGCCACGCTCCGACAACCAAGTAACCCGATATTTGGACAGGCGTGAGAAAATATTGAGCATATTGTGCATGTTTGAATTAATGAAGGAAAGGTTTATTACCCATTAAAATTGACCCAACAGGACCTAGATATGGTATACAAAAGAAACACAAAACAACACGATGCAATATGAACTGTCGCAACACAAAAAAAATGTAGGAAATACGGAGATTAACTCGTTTTGGGGAATTGGGGACAAGGAAGAAGCCGAGGTGCCAATTTTATGAAGTTAATGTCAATTAACATTTATCTATCTGTCTTTCATGTAGTGAGTCGTAAAAAAATGTTCAATCTATTTGAAGAACCTTCAAACTTCTCAGCTCTTGCCTCAATCGCAATCACAGGGTCGGCAAGACTATTTAATACTGATTTTTGTATATTTTGCTCGCCACACCGTCAGAACTTTCACAACATACAAGAGAAGGATGCGCGGTTTCAACAGACAGTGCGTAACAGACAACAATTGGGATGTTATCTGTTGTGTTGGAAAACGTCATACATGAAATATTGTGCAGAATAAACTTTGCCAGGAAAAGCTTTTGGCTTTTCCGGCTCCTTCTGGTGACAACTCTTGTTATGCATAACATTTTCAAACACAACAAACAGGCCCGTATCCAGGAATTTATTTCGGGGGGGGGGGGGGGGGGGGTTGCCAGCTGGTCGGACAAAAAAAACAAAAACACAGATCAGAGGAAAAAGCCTCTAAAAATCATTAATTTTGTATGTTTCGGAGGGGGGGGGGGGTTCAATCCCCTAACCCCCCCCCCCCCTCTAGATACGGCCTTGACAACAGACAACACCCGAAGTGTTGTCTGTTACGCATTGTATGTTCAAACCGCGCATCCTTCTGTTGTTTCTTATGAAACTTCTGACAATGTAGGGTTCCTCAAAAGATACTTAGCATACCGATAGTAATAGGATTGCGGAGAGCAGAACAAAGGAGGGAAGTTTTCTTGGTGGAATGTGAGGTGAAGGAATGATACAAATATTTTGTGAGAGTTAAAAATCTGGGGAGGTTCATCTGTTTGTGAATGACGCACAGAGATCACTTGCTCTAGGTTTGTCCCCGGTTTCGTTTCGATTGGTTGTTTTTTGTGCTTTTATCATTTGCTATGGCCATCAGGGCTTTAGCCTAAACAAACTTAAAATACTTAATTCCTTTAATATTCTGTATCGTAAATAATATACATACTTTAGTATTTGTAAAAATTAAGGGGGGGGGTCTACCTGCGGCTCGGACCTAATCAGTACCCAGCAGTAAAAGAAGAACATATATCAGGTATTCAAGCCAATAGAGACAATATGCTTAAGAGGGAGCCCCAGTTCGACGCTCCGCCCGGGGGGGGGGGGGGGGGGGGGTGAAACCCCCGGCCAATCACTGGAGACTGCTTTGTTGTGGAATGACAAAAAATGAAGGTGATGGAGGTTTTGTCCCCCAGGCTTCGAACATTTTCTAAATTCCTTCTTGGTTTCCCGATTTCTGCGAGTAACTCTTTCCAAACTTCGAATTTTAAAGTGAAGAATCCTTTGGAAACTTTAAGTAGTAAAATCCGGAACTTTCATAAAAAGGCCGACAACATTCTTCTTCATCACAACCTTTTTCCTTTTTTCACAAAAAAGCACCCTGATTAGTTTGTTTATTTTTAACTTCCTTTTTCCATTGTATTTGGTTGTATATTTAGTAGGCTAATTTGTCTTTACCGGTCAGATGTTTATTAGTATGTAAGTGTGTGGGAATTGACACGTTGTTGTTCCTTTTTATTAACTACTCTTCAGTTTTGAAGGATTAAAATAAATAATAATAATAATATTAATAATTTTTTTTTATTTCTGTCCATATAATGCGCTCAGTCTATTAATTGAAAAGATGAAGTAGAGTCTCTATTAATAGACTTTATGTAATGATATACGTTTAATATGACTATAGATATGATAGACGTCGCAATGCAGAAGCATTTAAATCCGGCTTACTACTTAGAAACAGCATGTTCAGCTAAGTAATCTGATTCCAGACAGGGACTGTCAAGGATTGGCTGAACCATGTACACATCAACAGAGAGTTAATTACAAAATGTCAGAAACTGTTCCCTAGAATTCGATTCATTTAGGAAGTCAAGTCTTTGAAATCTGAAATCCGCAACTTCAAGGAGTTAACTGATAGGGTCGAAAATCGAGGAGGGGGCAATACAAGTCGTTTGAAAATGACGACTGCTTGCATTACTGTATCATTTGTTCATCAGCCAAAATCATTCACATTAAGAGAAACTCTGTGACAACGAGTTAGTCCATCCCACTCGCTCACTTTTCCTTCGTCATTGTTGGGGTCACATTCCCAGGTAACAATTATTCCTGGGTCAGACTGCATCAAGGCCGTATCCAGGGGGGGGGGGGGGGGTAGGGGGTTTCCCCCCCCCCCGAATCATACAAAAATACTTATTTTTATAGGCTTTTCCCTCTGATCTGTGTCTTTTTTTGTACTTTTTTGTGCGATCCGCAGGCACACACACCCCCGGAAGGCACCCCCCCCAAAAAAAAAATATTCCTGGATAAGGGCATGGACTGCATACATTAATTATCGGACACAACTTTTTTCCCACTTGGATTTGTAAGAAAAGTAGTGTCTGCTGGTTGGGAATAGGCGAAGAAAAAGAGGGGATTAGAGAAAATAAATGAATGAACATCATTTACGCAAGTGTTTGCTCCTCCTTTGTGCTATTCCTAGCTGGTTTGTACCCGAGACTGACGAAGAAAGACACAAGTCGCATGCGAACATGTCTGGTCCCTGATACCCCTCACAAGTTTCATCGTCATCAAGAACAAGCATCCGCCCTAGATAAATCGTCTGGCCAGGTCCCTGAAACACCTCACAAGTTGCATCGTCATCAAGAACAAGGATCCGCTCTAGATAAATCGTTTACACAATTGGAGTAGATCCGGACACTTGGTGGGGGGGGAGGGGGGGGGGATGGAATTCCGGTGATGGCGGTTTCTTTTGGATTTTCACGACGAAACTTGGCAGGCAAGCAGGGACCCGATCAAACTGACTTGGAAATAAAAATGTCTCGATCCGATAAGCGTGGGGGAGTGGAGGGAGGGGGAATCTGTAATATTGAATCATGCGAACTTTGGAACGGGTGATCGGATCCGAGTGAAATTTAGTAATTGAACAGAGGACATGGCTCTGGTGATCTTTTCATGTCCGGACCGGATCCGACAACTATTGGGGGGGGGGGGCGAATTCATTACCGGCTTAGACTGGAGAGATCGGGATGGAAGTTTGTGGGAATATTAAACAGATGCTTTGGATAAATCATTTACAGAATCAGATTTACAGAATCATCTTAACCCAAAAGTGAAAAAAATACTTTTGACCAAACGGTATATACTAATGATCCCCAAGTGCTTGTTACTGTTTTTGCCTGAAAGATTTTGCTTACAGATGAATTTCTAGCGCCTTTAAAGTGCGCATCATTTCGGCAAAGTTCAAAAATAAAATACTTTTTACCAAACGATACATTCTCGTGATTTCAAAGTCCATGATCATTCTTGTCTCAAGGGTTTTGATTACAAATGATCAGAACAAACCCACGAAAAGGCAAATTGTATATTTCATCTTCTTAACAACCGTTGCAAGTGCCATATCAGCTTTAGCTCTTGTTCATGTTATTGGTTTATTTGTCTTTTTTTGTATATATCCAACTCTGCAAATGCCAAGCAAATGCAAATGCCAAGCAAATGCAAATGCAAATGCAAATTTTCAAGAGAATGGTTAAATTCCATTATTTGAAAAGGAAAGAAGTGTGATAAGAGGAAAGGGTATTTATTTAAAAAAAAAAAAAAAAATTATACCCCCCCCCCTAAAGGGGGGGTAGGTAATGATGGAATGATATAGCGGATTCATGGTGGTTAGAATTACGGCCACAATCAGGATTTTTTTGTCTTAAAAGTGGCCGCTAACGGTAAATTGTTTGCTTAATTTATGTGTTTTTGATGAAATAAAAAAAATGTCTATGTCTATGTCTATGCCTAATTACTAGGCTGCACGGAATAAAACCATTCATTCATTCGTCCATAGCCTCCACAATAAAGATCAGAGCTGATGGACTCCGACTCTGGACTCATCCCGGTCTCGTCGCTTCTGGAGCAGGACTCTGAAGCAATCCGACAGAGTACGCTACTGAGTCCGGATATACGTCTCGGCACGGAAAATTTAAAATCACTCTGATGTCTTCAGGGATCAAGCAAGCCCGATGAAATAATTTATCTCAAAATAGTAGTATGAATTAGTACGAAAAAGTAGCATGCAATACTAACGATGCTACTACATGCTTCTACTTCAAGGCTACCTTGTTACTGCATACTGATATATGTTACTATTAGCAAGACTGGATGCTACTGTGGCAAGACAGGATGCTACTGGATACCACTGCATAAGATTGGACCAGTCTGAGGCACATTCAATGATAGTACTCTTTGCTATTACATAGTATTGCATGCAACATTTTCGTACTACTACCATACTACTACGCATGCTACAAATTTTTCATCGGGAGGTGCAATATCTAATAATGACCTTTTTTGTATACTTTCTTTCTGTATTTATTTTATTTCTGTCCGGCTAAATCGGCCATTACGTTACACGAAAAAAAGCACAGGAAAAGCAGCCTACGCATATTCATATATTGCAACAATTCCTCATAGAAACTTTTGCTTCTTAGTTTGTTCTTTTGTTTAGTTTCCTATGAATTTTTGTTTATCCTGTATATGGCCTTTGTTTTTCAATACAGATATATATATATAATCCTAAATATTCATTACGATGACAACTGAATCAACGGCGCCATATTATAACAAAAAGAAGCTAACCGATTTTTAGTTTATTTTTCATTCGGTTTCACAACAGCTTTTAATATTGTACTCATTAATCATTACTGTGTTGGACATGTTCATATATAAATATTCTATATATTATGTAAAAAATAAAAAAAATATTGATAGGACTCAGGGCATAACTGGGTTTCGAGAAGTCCGAAAGCGTTTTTTTGATAATTTTGCTCTTGTCTCGTCTTGAGGGGTTTGTCGAAGACTTGGGACTTTTCTTGACTGTGACGTTGATCCCGGTCTCTGGCCCCCTGGACTCGAGAGCAGGTATGCTTCTCAACCGCAGTCATTGGCTGGAATACCTGCCAGGATTCTTAAAGGACCTATCTTCTCTATAATACCAACGCAACCCACTTCCGTAATCACTTCACTCATTTCTAAGCCCGGAGGCCCGAATTTCATACGGTACATTCTAACCCCTCTAACAAAACCTCATTGATTTTCTCAACTGCCGTGTTTTACTACCTTCGATGCGTATCACGCTGTCGACATCTGTCTGCGAGAACTTTTTCCATCAGAGAAACCGGTTATGTAAATTTTTCCTCGTCTTTGCTACGAGTCAAAGGGTGTTGAAAAAGGCTTAAAACAGCCAACACCGTGGATAATTTGTTAAAAGCTGAGCCTAGTCTTAAAGTATTCAATTATTTTAATATATTTGAAGTTGAAGAGTAAATAGTGCGAGGGGTCCTTTAACAATCGTCATCACAGAGAAGTTCTGTTCAGCTTTCTCCGAGCGATAGCTGATTGACACAGGTCCATTCTTAGCTGGATAAAGTAGTTATTTTGAAAACTACCCTCCGGAAATTGACTTTCATCATCAAGTTGAATAAATCACGACTTTTCTCATCTTGATGGCAAAAATCCTAGTAAGGAAATATTCCAAGAACGCCCGACCTTCACCATTCGTCTTAACCTTAACGGTCTAAGTGGCAAATTATAAAAGTTTAAATATATAATAATAGATGCATAGACAATAAATAGAAGTAAGAATACGAGCGATAAGTGTATGAGCGAGTGATAGAGAATGGGAAATAATTACAAGCTAGCGTGATAAAAGAGTTTGAGGAAAATGTATTGCAATTTTATGCCACCTTTTGTGAATAATATCACGCTTCTATTCTACTTCTGAATAGCGTAGCTAACAAATTATTTCATTAATAAATATATACGAAAGCCGTTAAAACCATAACGGTGTTGTCAAATTTATAACGCGAATTGTACCCCTGTGCTATTTTTTGGGGACCCAAAAACGTCAGTGACTGAATACGTAGTAAGGTTTCTGAATAGCATAGCTAACAAATTATTTCATCAATAAATATATACGAAAGCCGTTAAAACCATAACGGTGTTGTCAAATTTATAACGCGAATTGTACCCCTGTACTATTTTTTGGGGACCCAAAAACGTCGGGGACTGAATACGCCGTAAGGTTTCTGAATAGCATAGCTAACAAATTATTTTATCAATACATATACACGAAAGCCGTTAAAACCATGACGGTGTTGTCAAATTTATAACGCGAATTGTACCCCTGTGCTATGTTTTTGGGACCCAAAAACGTCGGTGACTGAATACGTCGTAAGGTTTTTCCATTCGTCTTTCAGTCTGCTAGTATGGCAACTTTTGAAGAGGTGACATTTTCTTCAAACTTGGTGTGAGGATCCTTTCGGTCAAAGGATAGGTTAGGTTCGAAGGCGTGGTCCGTACCCCTATATTTAGAGGTGGAAGGGGGTTTCAACTTAAGGAGTGAACAAAAAAAATTTGTAAACTAATGAGATAGTCAAATTAGGGCGAGGAGACACGCTGAATCCATTTCTAAAACTTATTATCTGATTGGACAAGTAGTTCGCCTAGAATTTTGTCGATGTAAAAGCCTTTCTGAAGTCGATGAGAAATCCCACACAGGGATAATGGATTTTGTATTTTGTTTCCTTGTCGGACAAGTATGTTCGCCAGGAATCCGGCCAGTCCAGGAAATATTCCAGACGTGAAAGTTTTTTGGAAGTTAACTGGAGGGGTAAGAATACATAGTGAGTCAATATCTGAAGTTCCTTTTCGCGCCGGACATGTAGTTCCTACTGAAAATAGAAAAAAACACTAGTATAACAAAACCAAAGGTTTCGATGGGATCCCATAATTTTAATATTTGCTCCCGGCAATTCGGGCTTGTAGATATGCGGTCTTCAACAGACTTCTTAAACATTCTTACTTTTAACATTTATAAACAGGTTAAGGCCAATGGTAATAATCGGAGAAGACCATGTTCGAATTTGACAGTGTAAACCGGATAAGCCAGCTGAATTTCAACAAGTTCAGATACATTCAGATATCCGTTTTGAGCTGTCAAATATTCAAATATGGATTCAGCATATCGTTTACCCTATAGCCTACTTCGTATCTCCTTCCTTCCTTACTTCTGCCCAACTTCCGGTTTCGGCCAGATTCCGGACAAATACTTGTCTGGCAAAAAACTAAAGCTCAAAAATGGATTCAGCATGTCACCTTACCCTTACATCCAACCCCTAATCAACTTCAGATTAAACTTTTACTTTTAACAAATTTTCCGGTTTCAGCCGGATTCCGAGCGATCTATACATCCGGTAAAAATGATTGTCATGTGCGAATTCAGCATGTCTTCTTACCCGCAAATCAAACATCTTATCGAATTTAAATAAAACTTTTACTTCTAATATATTCTCCGGTTTTGGCCGGATTCCAGCCGAACTAATTGTCCGGCGAGAAAATAAATTTCATATTCAGACTCAGCACGTCCTTGGCCCTTAATCAACTTCATACTAAACTTTTACTTTTCAGAAAATTTCGTGAACTTTTTGTCCGGCGAGAAAATAAATTTCATATTCGAATTCAGCATGTCTCTTTACCCTTAAATCAACTATCTCAATAGCTTTCAAAACATTTTGTCTTGCCCCTTAATTTGAAACTCCTCCCCCACCCTCAAATATAGGGCTACAGAGCCCATCTTCGAACTTGACCTGTATTTTACCCAAAGGATCCTCCCACCAAGTTGCATTAGAATATCTCAACCCATTCGAGAGTTATCGTGTGGACAGATGGACAGACAAACGGACAACTTTTGCAATGTCTTAGGTATCCCTCCACTTACGTTTTGGGATCCCAAAAAGTGACACAATAGGGGTTAGAATAGACGCTGGATCAGGGTATTTTACTTCTTTTCCGGCCGGAATTTTGCAAAAACCGGAATTGTCGTAGTTCTTGTTATTGCTTGATCGAGTGCTTTAGAGTTTTGATAGTGAGGTAAGCTAACATGTTTACTCGATCTGTCTGCTTTACTTTCGTGTTTGGTTGATACTGTCGCCAGAATCCGATGATATCAGCAAATTTGGCTTGCATCATGTTATGTCTTCCGATGTCACGGGTGATTTCAGAATTATTATGTCCTTACTTCTGTCCGATGTGTGGTAAAATTAATGAATGTATATTCCATTTAATGTGTGAGTGTCAGGAGTTAAAAGACCTGAGGAAGGAAATATTTGGGGAAATGATTTGGGGGGAGGAAAGGTTTAAACAAATTTTGAAAAGTAGAAGTTTTAGAGATATAAGAAATTTGGGAAGATTCCTAAAGGTAGCCATGATTCACAGGGAAAGTTTTTTGTAAATAGTGGTTGCGGCTATGGTTTCGTTTTTGTGTTGTTTTCTTGTTTCCATGGCCTTTTGTGCTTTTCCGGAAATAAATCTTATCTTATGGCCTCTGGCTTTGAATACAGATTATTATTATTATTATCTTATATAATCTAGTTGGTATTATAAAGCTATCCATAACTTTTCAGGATTAAAATACCATAGATGACACTATTAATTATTACGGAACTACCTCATTGTTTTATATTATCGCTTGTACCCGTTGCGTAAACAGTTAATCTTAGGTTACAGCGATAGACCACAAAATTTCTTACCGTCAGATTTGTAAAATCGAATACAGTGTGCACCAATTTGCAAAAGTTCTAGCCCCTCCTGAACCGATTCTTACTTACAAGTCCCTCTCCCGTAATAGACATCAAGTTCACCGGATAAAAGTAATGGGTAGGCTACACCAGATAGCAAAAAAGTGGGACTCGGTAGAAAGGCAAGCTGCTTCACATGTGTTTAAGTTTTGGGCTGAGCTTACGCTGACCCGTCTAATGATCGAGTGATTAAGTGTAGGCTATCTTTACTTGTTTTCTGTTTCTTTTTTCTTTCATCTTTTTGTGACTCCTTATTGTAGGGCTTAAATTAATAATAATCAAAATAATCGGGTGTTTGGAATTTCAGTCTGGTCATAAACAGACCTGGAAAATCTATCTTCCTGCTTCATCTTCCTACCAAGTCGATAGGTTGGCGGTATTCCTTGGAATCCGGTGAAGATTATAAGTTCGTCAGTTCTGATAAACGAATTTGTCGAGCTGTTTGTGTCGGTGTAGAGATAAGAAAACTACTTTGTAGTATACTGGGTCATGGTACGATCAAGTTCTGAAATTTCGGGAAGATAAAAAAAATCCTTCGAATCGATCTTGCCAAAAAAGCCCGACATACCTTTGGAGCAAACCTTAAGGTTTCCTGCCGGATTTCCAGCACTTGAATCATCAGTTGAAAAAAACTCAGCTTTTTCCATTTGGAAGTGATGATGGTGCTGAAAATGTGGGCAGGGATTTCAGTCCGGGAGTGCCCGACCCTGATAGCGTGTTTGCAGTATTAGCTGACTCATCAATGTAGCATCATAATATCCACCCTAACGTCACAACGCTGATTTTTCCATCTGCCATGTCTGGCTTTTTTCGAGGCGGATTAGACTTGCTGCTAATACTCTATGTGACTATGCACAAAACTCGCCAGTGAACCTCGGGAAGAACGAGAAACGTCGCCAGAACGATAACTCAAATCCTGTGTCAACCACTAAACGGCGTCTGTTAAGTTCACCTGTGGTGACGCTTCTGGCTCTTGCACTAGGTATATGGTGATTCTTCATCGGCAGGTAAAGTTAGTCATCAAGAGTATTACTCCCGAGGAGCTTGCGAAAAATACCGACTAAGCTTATGCAGGTTACTCCGTGTTTCTCATCAAAACCAAAGGGGCTGGGGCTGAAAACAGCAGTGGGGAGGCTTTAACCTCTGAGAAACCCAGTGGAGTATCAAAGGAGTCAGGAAAAAGTCGGAGATGACTAACTCTTAGTGCCTATGAAGATTTGCCGTAGGATTAGCGAAGAGCCGGAAACGTCACCAGAGCTGTCCCCAACGAACGCCGTTGATTAGTTACATAATATTTGAATCATCGTTTCGGTTGACGTTTCTCGTTCTTCCGGGAGGTTCATCGGGGGGGGGGGGGTCACCATACACAGTATAGAGACCAAGACAGGGAAATGAATCCGCTTAGTAAATCAACCTTGTGACCAGAACGAGAGGTGAAAACCCAGGTAAAAACTAACAAGAAGACTATGCCAACAATCTTCAAATTGCAAGTGACTCATCCCATATCATACTCATGAGTCGGTTTGCCAAATGCTTTTGCAACTGTTTAGGTATCCTCGGTTGTTGCTTGTAGAGTGACAAGTATGAGACAAATCTTGTTTTAAAACTGTTCTAGCTTGGCAGAGTTAAAGGGCCCATGCCAGTCATTTAGTTTCGTTTTGTTGAATTCCAGTGAGCCATTTACAAGTTGCTATGCGACGAAATGTTTCAATGTTATTTGAAGCAAGCTTCGGAGAGGAAAAAAGATTAAAATAATATTGAACACGGGAATACGCGTATTTCTAAAATATAGTCAAAAGTCATTCGGTTCGGCAAATAATTGTAACAGCGTTATCGTCAATTGGTAGGCTTGATATTAAAGCGGGGTTCCAGCATCTTTTTTTTTTTTTTTTGTGATTTCAACTTTTTGGACTCCTCCTCCGCTCGGTGACATTGTTTTGTTTGTCCACTTTAAGAGAGAGGCTTCACTTTAATCATTCGATGTACATTTGTTTCAGTTCTAGAAAGTTTTTCGAATTACTCATACGGTTCCACTTTTTTGTCTTGGTTAAATCCATCTTACCTTTGGATACCTAATGGTTCTTATTTTCCTTTGAAAATCATACAAGTTTAGTAATACAGTAGGCTACGGCTACATAGGATAGGCTAGTCAATATGGAATTTCTTTTTCCAGATTAAAGAGTATATATGTATGTATGTACAGTAGCCTATCCTTTCTTTCCCAAACACATAAACTTTCCTCGCTCAACTAATTTTCTATAACAGCACAAATTTCCTTACTTCTATGAAGCTAAAACTATAAAATTTAAAATACAAAAAAATGGTGCTAACCGAATGTCAGCTAAGACTTGCCTCAGCGATATTTCTATTCATTTCTTCTAGACACATCCTGGCGAGGACGCTTGCCAAGAAGGGACGAAATATATCCCGGATCAATCTTAGCTAACATCTGTTTATCGTCAGTTAATATATAGGCTTGGCTATATTTGAAATCAAGAATAAAAGAGTAGCTTACTTAAGATTTCAAAATAAGTCTTGATCGAGCGAGGGGTTTCCCACTCTGCGTTTTGATGTACACATATGTGCGTTGCCCGCCGGTGCCGGCAGCAGTTACCACATGTTAGAATATTAATTTCAGCGTATCATTTCTGCGTCCGTGGCCGAATAGGTTGGCGTCCCTAACCCCCAAGTGAAGGGTCGCTGGTTCGAGTCTCGGTGATGCCGACCGTTTGGTTTAGGGCGAGGGTTAATGGCATTCCCCGTAAGACTAGCCAAAATTCAACACAGCTTTAAATGGGTACGTAGAGAAATGTAGGGAAGAGCACGGGAAGCGCCGGGTGATTCTCCCCCAACCACGCATCGCACTCCCTTCCAAGTGCGGAGCATCAGGAGATCGGAACCTGCTCTGCGCGAACCTTAGCCAGTTTGCACGTGAAAAAGTGTGTGCTTATATAAAAGCGCTGAAGGATAAAAGCACCTAATTTATGGCCGGTACCACTATTGCCGAAAGTCACCAACTACCGGGGAGTGGGCAACCCCTCGGTCTTGATGCACCTTTTTCAACTGAAATTTCTAAAATTTCTTGTTTATCCTCCAGTACTTCACCTAATTGAATATCTCGGCTAGTTTACTAATTTCCCCCTCTCATTATAAGTAGTAGTGAATAAAAATAAAATACTCATCGACTAGGATTTGAACTCGCAACCTTTGATGTACCGACGGTGTAACGTTTAAGCTAACGAGGCGCCGAAGTCTGTTGTATAAGTTCCATCTTCACATACATATTTCCCCTACCATGCCAAGACAAGGAAGAAGAGGAAAGCGCGTGTAACCTTTTGTTCACATTGATCACGTCCAATGCATTAAGTAAGTAAGTAAGAAAGTAAGTAATTTATTTATAACCCGCCGTTTTCAGAAACGTTCAGAAAGAGGAGTAAAGTTCTTCCGAAGCCTCTAAACATAAATTATGCGCCACAAGACAATCGCGTAAGATAGATAACGCACAAACGCAGTGTTTGTCAACCAGGGAAATATAATAGTCGCTCCCTTAATTTGACTTGCAGCTTAAAGCACTAGACCGTTTGTACTCACTTGAATCAAGCGCGGCTGGAGATACACCTATTGGGCTTGCTGAAAACAGATCGTACCAAGAAAATCAGACACAATATTTAGTGAAATATTAAACAGTGTCTATTCGTTTCGTGTCCATGTTTTACACCATTTCTGCTCAACAAACAGCCATATTTCAAAAAAATAAAATTGTGAAGGATCAGCGCTCTCTGGTCTTCTGAATAGTTAATGAGCTCGTTAATGAGCTGATCTGATTGACAGGCTTGTTGTTTCAAAGGCTGAATTTGCTTTTCTGTATTTGTGAACAGCATTAGCTGAAATTTGGAATTTGGAGAAAGAAAAAGTAAAGTTGTGTTCATATTAATCATTTTTAATAACTAGTAACGATTCCTGACGAATTTTCTTTCATATTAGTTAATCACAAGTAATGGCGGACAGATGAAACTGCTCCTCAGGCGTATTTTTAACTCATGAACTTTTGCTTATTAACTTCTTTAACTAACAAACTGCCAGCGGGTTTACACGCAAGTTATCACCTCGAAAAAAAATCTTCGAGTATAACTCAACTTTTTTTTCTTCTTAAAGTTGGAGCATTGTTGTTATTAGTGATTGTTACCAACCGTTAGCTTTTTTAAGTAATGTTTTTTTCTGTCGCGGAAGGCGAAAAAAAACATATGCATTCAACAAAAAATATTACACTTCAACCCTAAAAAATGATGCCATCTGATAATGGCATAATATTTTCGTGAAAGCGCTACTTTTCGATTTTTTGTTCAAATGTAGCAGTAGTGATATACCGTGGAAACACCGGCTGAAGTCCGAAAACGTGATGAGGGATACCTTTGGCTTGGTAAATTTTGCCCGTTCATCAACCTGCCACACAATGCATTCGAAAGTTGCGAGTTCTGCAAGATTTGGGCTGGAGTGTCCAGTAATTTGAAGGAACTGGCTTATTTATATTGCAACCAACTTCCAGAATCGCTTCATCCATTCTGAAACATAGAGACCCGAATTGCGTACGGTGTGTTTCAACTCCCTTAGCGACACCTCATTGTTTTTCTCACTTGGCTTGTTTCACTACCTTCGCTACGTATCATGTTGTCGACGACAGTTGTTTGCGAGAAGTTTCTTGTATATTTGTCCGTTTTCGTTAAAGTTCAACAAGCCTGGAAAAGGGCTTAAAATAGCCAAAGCCGTTCGTAGATTTTCGAAAGCACTAGTTTAGAGTATTCAACAATTTCAAATACTGAAATAGAAACAGTAATTAGTGAGAGGGGTCCTTTAAGGTTTTGTCCAGACTTAGTGTGAGGGCTCTTTGAACAATATGGACGAGTTTCAAGTTCAGGCGTGAAATTCAAGGTAATGGGAATACGAATATGTGGCAAAGAAACTTGCCGAATACTATTCTGAGATTCACCTTTTTGCCAAAGCAGTTCAGTCTGTCAACAATCAGAAATGTGTAACGAGCAAAGTTTTGAAAAGGATACACCTTAATATTCTGCAGCAACAAAAATATTTTGTAAAAAAAAAAAAAATGTGCGACTTTCAAAAAAGTATGCCGTAACCATACATTAGTGGCTAAGTCCATATTCCAAACGCAAGCGTTACCATTTCTGAAGACCGCTTCAAATTCATCGTCCCCTTCTGTATTAGTGTTTTTCTGTTGTATATACCTCTCTATAACCAGGAAAATTGAAAACAGTCAAAGCAAGGACACAAAGTTTGGTCTTTCCCAGATCAGATGCGAACACTACAACGGTCACTATTACCTGTTAAACACGTCTAGGACTCCCAAGTTCCGGGACTCCGGAATCCGGAGTCTGGATGGCAGGGACTCGTTGAGAAAACCAAATGTTTAATTTGATGGAATAGAGTGCCCTTGAAATAACAAAATTATAACTAGTGAACTGAAATACAAAAATGGTCCTCGGTTGGGACCGAACGGAACCCACTACCTTCGACTGTCATGGCCTTTGTGCTACAACTCCTCCTCCCTCCGTGACGTTAATGTTTGTTTTGTCATAAACGTCTTTGAAGTCACCTACTCTTTCCAAACATGGTCTTAGTTGTATAGCAGCCCCGTTGCCCGTTATATTAATTAAATTAAATACGGTCACCAGCTTGAATTCCTAATAAAGTTTATCTGGCTATGCAAATTGAGGTACAAATCCAAGCTACAGAACGAGGTTTCACGAATGTTAAAGTTCTGGCAGAACAATAACAAGCTATTCGCAAACGTTGATGGCTGATTTGACGTCGGCTAGCTTTTTTACGACGGGTTTTGTAGAAAACCTATGATATTTACCATATCCTGAGTTTTATCGTTTCGGCAGAGAACACACGGACTATAATCTTTTTCAACTCATCTTCGCCAATGATGAAATTCCGCCATTTCGTAAAATGTTTATGACATTTTAGCAAATCCGCTTGCAAATGTTTGCCATTAAATTTGCCGTTAAAGAAAGTCGTAAATCCAACAATGGCTTGACTTTAATTACAAAATATAATTTTTCGAAACTGCAAAAACTTTACGACAAACAGCGAGGTGTACTTGTTTCGATATGTTATATGCTAATTGTTGCACTCGCTAGATATTGTCGGTGGTAATTGGCTTACAGTTTATTATGTTTATTAAAGGTTAACTTCCGACATCGAGGCTGATATCGAAGAATAACACCGAGACGGCCATTGAAAATGACCTACCAAAGCAGAAGGCGGGGGAGGTCATGAGAAATTGATTTTTCAAATGGCAACCGACCTTGTTTTTCCAATTTCAATCCAGTTGTAGGTATGTTAACTTTTATAACTTTTTCGAACAAACCCATTAACAATAATTAACCATGCACCCGACAGGTATTATGATATTATGATAATCGTCAGACAGAAAGTTATAGGTAGATTTGAAATATCAAACTCTCTGGAAATAAATACGACTTTCTATCATCCTCTCTGTAATATGAAGTCATTTCAACCGCTAACTTTCTGCTTGAAGATTACCGTATTATAACTCGCCGAGGGTCATAAGATGATATGCATTACATACCTGTTCGAGAAAAGTTATTTATTTATTAATACATTTGGAATTAAGCTTAGCGTGTCACCATATATTGCAAGTACAGGTGAGATCGACGCCAAAGCGACACTAATCGAAGATATTACGTCCATCGCCCTTACCCATAATTTTCGCCAAATACGTACATATTTCAAATCCTTTGGTTTGGAATGAGCTGGAACAAAAGCCTGAGGTCCATGACAACAAAATAGAACAGAATAAACAGTAATAATAAATCTTGATCCCATTAATCTAAGAACCTTGTTCTGTTTTTTATCGCAAACGTTAAATAATCAACTCAAGACAAAGAATTCGTAAACAACAAACAGCCTAATTTAATCCATAAATTATGAGAAAAAATTATTTTAAGTAAAGCGAGTTAAGACTGTGACTTATTCTTAAGAATTAGGGTCTTTCAAATTCGAAGGTTTCGAGAGTTTTAAATGGAAAACTATTTGTAAAAAAGTAAGTTAGTAATTTATGTCTGACCCACCAATTTTGAAAAGCAATCTAAAGATAAAGAAAAAAGGTAAAATGAGTCAGAAAATACAGTTGTTCTAGTCTTCAGACGAAACAGTACCATTATTTTTAACCCACTGAACATTATGAAGTATGTGAAGATATTGAAGTAACGAACAGAAAGAAAGAAAAGAAGATACATCAGAAAAATGCTCATAGAGAAAGGTCGATGAATTTGACAGTGATTTCAAGAATGGTAACGCTTGCGTTTGGAATATGGACTTCGCCACTAATGGGTGATTGCGACATAATTTTGACAGATTTAGCCGGTGCTTTGCGAATTAAAAAGAATATGATCTCATCTTTTTTATCTTCTTTCGCAGAGCATCTTTCGCACTCTGGCAAGAAGATCAGCATAAACACGAGTCATGAAGACTCTATAATAGATAGATTTATTTATTTTTAAATATTCCTGGAGTCCAAGCTGACATTGAAACATGTATTCAAATAATGCATACAACGGATACGTCAGCTACGATGCTTTGGCATCGATATTTCGGCCCTTCTTGGCAAGGGTCCTCGTCAGGCTGCCCACCTTCAGGATCAGCATCGGGGAAGGAAACAAACCTGCTGTGGGTTTCCTCATTTTCTCACCGGACGTCTAGATCGCCCGGAATCCGGCTAAAACCGGAAAATTTGTTAAAAGAAGTTTTTTTCTGATGGTGATTATAGAGGTTCTATGTGAGGTAAGAAGACATGCTGAATTCGTCTCTGAGCTTTCCTCTTTTGCCAGACAAGTAGTTCGCCCGAAGTCCGGCCGGAATAGGAAATTTGGCAGAAGTAACGCAGGAACTTTTGATCGACTTCATCAAAGTAGATATTATGACGTAAGCTACAGGGGTAGACACACATCCATATCCGAACTTAGTCTTCTCAGATGATTATAATTGGCGAACTTTTAAAGTTTAAGAGGCACATCTGATACCATTTCTCTACCGCAATCCGAAGTGCAAAAAATGGAAGGAGGAACTTAGAGCTGAAATTACGAACAAAAATGTGTAAAAACAACAGATCGCAGCACTTTCTGATCGGTGTGAAAATGACACTTTTTTGTTTCTCCAAATTTTTCTATTAACCATTCAAAGAAGATATATTAGCTGTGGGCCGGCAACTGCCTCATATATTTAGTACTTATAGATTTGAATTTGAGTCCATATTCAATTTGTAACTGAGGTGCCTGCCTGCTACCCTGCTAGAACGGAGCTTTCCACTCGAAAGCAGAAACATGGTTTGATGGGATGAATGCTTGGCTGCACAACTCCAGAAAATCCTCTCTGGCATAGGCTATTCAACTCAGATCGTAGGTTCTGGCTCGAGGACAAGCAACAACCATCCTCTTTGGCCCCAGGCAAGAGCTCTCGGAGCCTTCCAAAATCTAGTGTCATATTCATCAGTCCAAATTCCACAAAATTCCGCTAAATGAATCTCCATTGATTTAATAAAAAATCAACCCTTTCTTTTAAACTTCAAAATGGTGAAAACGGCAAATAAAAAAAACACGTTCTCATCTTTTTTATCATCTTTCGCAAAAATTTTTATAATCAGGCAAGAAGATCAGCCAAGGCCGGGGGGGGGGGGCTAGGGGGTTGACCCCCCCCCCCCCCCCCCCGAAACATACAAAAATAATCATTTGTATAGGCTTTTCCCTCTGATCTGTGTCTTTTTTGTACTTTTTTTTGCGACCCGCAGGCAAAAAAAAAACACGAAAGGCAACCCCCCCCCCCCCCGCCCCGAAATAAATTCCTGGATACGGGCCTGAGATCCACATAAACACGAGTCATTAAGTCTCTACGATGGAAAGATATAGATGTGTTGTAACACTAAAAGCCTTAATGGGCCAAGGTTAATTCAAAGATATAACAAAATAACTAAATTGCAATAATCAAACTTCATGAAAATTTACTAAATAAATTTCCAAGGATAGAATCCAAGATCGACCTTTTTTCAAACTTCAACATAGTAAATTTAAAAAAACACGAAATCATCTTTTTATCTTCTTTCGCAAAACAACTTTCGCACTCAGGCAAGAAGATCAGCATAAAACACGAGTCATTAACTCTATGCTAGGGTAAAAGTGTCGTGAGGATGACGAAATTTATGTTAAGGCGGGTTTGTCACCAAATAAAAAGAAATTGTGGTTAGGGGGCTGCCTACTATTTTAGAGGAAAAGAAAATATCTGGGAAAATTAAGATCTTTGACTGGTCGTTGCTTATGTGGATGCCTAGACGAAAGTGTTAGTCACTGTGAATGTAGATGGTGATTATCATGATGACATTTTTGTAAGCACTAGAAAGGGAAATAGTGCAGCACAAAAAAAGAAAAACAAGACCAAAGGTTTCGATGGGATCCCAAAAATTCAATATCTGCTCCAGACAACTGGGTCTTGTCTTAGCCAGATCCAGTCATCGCCAGACTCCTCGAACATTTTTACAGTTAAAATTCAGAAACAGATTAAGGCCAAATAGCTACTCATCTGAGAAACTACCGCCAATTTCAGGGTATCTTCTTTCCCCAATAATGAACATCTAATCAACTTCAAATAAAAATTTAACTTATAACAAATTTTCCGACTCCAGCCAGATTCCCGTCGAACTATATGTCCAGGTAAAATATGATTGTCACACACGGATTCAGCATCTCTTCTTACCCCTAAATCGGTTATCTAATCAACTAGAAATAAAACTTTAACTTCTACTAATTTTCCGGTTTTGGCCGGATTTCGGGCGAACTACATGTCCGGATAGAAAATTTTTTCATATAAATGCTCAGCATGTCTTCTTGCCCTAAATCGAACATCTAATCAACTTAAAATAAAACTTTTACTTTTAAGAAACTTTCCGGTTTGGGCCGGAATCCGGGCGAACTACTTGTCCGTCGAGAAAATGGTTTTCACATCGTCTTCAGCATGTCTTCCTCCCCTAAATCGAACATCTAATCAACTTCAAATAAAACTTTTACTTTTAACAAACTTTCCGGTTTTGGCCGGATTCCGGGCGAACTACTCTTCCGATGACAAAATGATTTTCACCATCGTGCTCAGCATGTCTTCTTACCCCATAATCGACTATCACATTAGCTGTTTCAAAATGTTTTGTTTGCCCCTTAATTTGAACCCCCTCCCCCACCCCTAAATGTAGGGCTACAAAGCCCATCTACGAATTTGACTGGTCCGGGGACCCAGCGAGTCCTCACATCAAGTTTCATCAAGATATCTCATTCCCTTCGAGAGTTATCGTGCTTACAGACGGACGGACGGACGGACAGACGGACAACTTTTGCGAAGTCATAGGTATCCCTCCACTTACGTTTTGGGATCCCAAAAACGGAAAACTACTCAAGGGCAAGTAAAAAAAAAGGGCAAGTTGAGACTGAGTTGAATGACCACATAATGAATGCGTTTAGACTATGCGAGTTCGGGATAGGGAACTAGTCGTAGAGTATTAATGAAAAGTGACAAATTAACGAATATTGAAAGTTTTAGTAGGTCACTCAGAAACGCCTTATTCCACCGAAAGGCATGCATTACATTTTGAAGTTATGTCAGTATTTGTATGTATTTGTAGTATGGGCAGAGGCGTCACGTATGAGTAGGGAAGCCCCCCCCCCCCTCTGCCAATGTTGTCGCCAAGTCACTAAAAAAGAAAAGATTCAGCATTTTTCCTAAAAACAGTTGACTTTTTCTTAAAAGTTTGACTGAAAAGCCAACTTATTTTTGTATCATTTAGTTCAATTCAGTTATTTGGGTTTTGCGAAAGGATTTTTTTATTTTCCAACATCTGCTCTAGTCATGACGCTCACAATATCTGTGGCCGTCCCGACGACGCAAATTCTACTATGACGTGGAGAATTTTAATCTCAACACAAACTCAGCTGTTCAGAGGGCAGTGGGCAATGGTGACCTTGGTGAAGCCTGCTTAGTGCCCGAACACAATTTTTCGTAAATCTTTTTCGTCAAGCGTGCTACACAGATTCAAGCGCACAGAGGTACCAAGGGTCCGACAGGGAAAGTGCATTTTTTGAAAATCGATTATTCGCAAATAGCGGAGCAACGAAGTAACGCATTTTCATCGGGTCTTCAAGCCTGCTTAGATGAATAAGAAATGGGCAACTAGTTTAACCTATCTCAGCCCTTTTCAGTCAAAAAACTTTAAAAACAATCGTTTTTTCATAAAAACAATCGATACATATGAATGAATGAATGGAATTTATTTCCCATTTTTAAGACACAAGTCACAAATGGAGTATGAAAGAAAAGACAAGAAAAAAAAGACAAGAAGACACAACATGTAACACATAAATTTTGATACTCTTATTACACATGGGGCAACATAGCCCTATACAAAGTATGGCTAGCGTCAAGAGAACGAATAAAACCTGCAATTCGCTCAGATATTGCAATAAACGGATCGGTGACATTATACTTTGCCGACAATCTAGAATTACGGGCCCACGGAGGTAGTCCTAGGAGATATTTGCAATACTTATAAAATTTGGAACGAATACATTTTTTATCTTTCAGTCTATATTTCTATCTATGACCAGCCAGTAGGTCGAAAGTCTCCCCCACCCCCCGGAAACATTTTGGCTAGTAATGCCTCTCCATGGGTATTTCCAATTTGCTTTTTGAATACATAATAATAAAAATAATAATAATTTATGAAAAAGCCAAATACGGTCATCCATCAGACTCTCTGTACCAGAACTGAAACCACAAAAATATAAACACAAACTATTTCTTCTCTTCATTGCATTTAACACGAAAAAACTATCTCGCGAATTGTTCTTTTATTTGTCGGTCTTAAGTGACCAGGGTATCAGGGTCACTTTGGTTGACATTTGGTTGACAAGCCACATGTTAAATTCGCCCGACCTAATGTTCGTCTCCTCAACCGAATGTTACCTTTCTGCCTTACCTTAGACCTTAGATCCTCCTGTGCCTCAAGAGGCGCCCAGGGCATCGTGTCTCCAGTCGTCTCTGATACTTGCGGCTGCGACGATGTCTTCCCACTACGGCTGTAATGAGGCATGAAAGTGCCGCAGGTCGTTGTTGTAGGTATGGCGGAGTGTATTTTTACCTCTTCCTCTGCAGCGGGTGCCTTCGGGTAACCAGAAAAATGTTGACTTGGGGATTCTGGAATCGTCTGTGCAGCACATGTCCGAGGTGACTACATCTATGCCTTCGTGTGGTCTCGGAAAGGGACGGTTGACCTGGGATGTTTCTGTGTGCTCGTCCGTTACCTTTTGGGTCCATTGGATGCCAAGAAGCCCCTGGAGGCACATGTTTTCAAATGACTGAATTCTCCTCTCTTGTTCTTGGTTGAGGTGCCATGTTTCAGATGCATAGAAGAGGTTGGGCAGGACGTTGCTGTTGAACAGGCGGAGCTTAAGCCAGAGACAGAAAATACTCGACCTCCAAACCTTTTTGAGCCTGTTGAATGTGGTGTTAGCCTATCCAGTTCGGGCGATTAATTTTTTGGCTGTGGATCCCGTGTTCTCGGTGGTGCTGCGGAGGTGCTGCGAATTTGAAATGAAACACTTGTTCCGCACCGTTGTCGCCACATTTGATGTTGATAGACTAAACCGGACTAAACGCTATTTGCCGTGCCTTTGGTTTTACTGGCATTGATACTGAGTCCAAAACTGTCTTCTTTTGAACGCTCGTGAGCAGCGTTTGAAGTTGTGTTTTGTAGGTCTTGAGGATGGCAATATCGTCAGCTGACGTCAGCAACGTCTAGGTCGCTGAGCAGGCAATCATTTAAGCGTAGCCCAGTTGAGTTGACGCTTCTCAACACGAATTCGATGACAACCGCGAACAGTAATGGAGATAAGACGGGGAATTTACGTGAATTTCCCTCTGCTGTCTTCACACAACTGGTTGTATCTTCGTACATCGCCATTATGAGATTTACTATGGTGTCGGAGATGACATAGTGGAGAAGGAGCTTCCAAAGTGACTGGCGGTCTAATGAGTCGAAAGCCTTTTCGAAATCTATGAAGATCATGAAAAGTTTATTGCGACATTCGCAGCTCTTCTCCATGAACATTCGCAGGGGAGATAACAAGTCTGTGCAAGAGTGGTTTGGGCGGAACCATACTGCTCATCACGCACGTATTCATCTAAGTAACGTTGTATTCGGAACAAGATAATGTGAGACAACAGTTTGCCAGGAAGCGAGAGCAGGCTGCAGATGCCTCGCCACTTGTTACAGAGCGTGGCATCGCCCTTCTTGGAGAGTTTTACAAGCGTATTAAGGCGCCAGTCTGAGGGTACTTTTGTTGTTGTCCACATGGTTCCGAAGAAGTCTTTCCAATGGGTCATACAGGTGACCATGGAGCATTTCGGAAACAAATGTTACCTTTCTGAAAAAAATGTTTCTTTCTCAGACCAAATATTCATTTCCCAAACCATTTGTCCGTTTGCCAGACTATATATTCGTTCCCAAACCCTCCCGTTCCTCTTGCAAACATATATTTGTGTTGCGAGAGCAACACTTTGGTTTTGTCCTCGTTTTTTTTTTTTTTTTTTTTTTTCCTATGACTCCGATTTCATTTTATTCCTGGTAACGGAGAAGGGTCTAACCTGTGCGGTTTTTACGGAAAGTGTGGACCTTAGGCCGGATTGATGAATATGACATTACATTTTGGAAAGCTCCGTAGAACTCTTGCCTGGGGCCAATAAGGATGGTTTTTGCTTGTCATCGAGCCAGAGCCTACGGTTTGCGAAGTGAAGTGGAGTTGTATAGCCTATGTCAGAGAGGACTATCTGAAGTTGTGTAGCGAACCTTTCGTTTCATCAAAAGATGTTTCTGCTTTCGAGTGGAAAGCTCCGTTCTAGCACGCAAGCAGGCAGGCACCAGTTTCAAATTGAAGATGGACTAAAATCTATAAGTGTTAAATATATGCGGCAGTTACCCGGCCCCACAGCCAACATATCTTCTTTGAGTGATAAATAGAAAAATCTACAGAGACAAAAAAGTGGCTTTTTCCCACGGGTCCGAAAGTGCTGCCATCTATTGTTTCTGTCCATGTCTGCGACGATTTCAGCTGAGTTTATAAATTTTTTTTTTGCACTTTGGTTTGTGGTAGAGTAACGGTATCAGATGTGCCTCTTAAACTTTAAAAGTTATCTCATTGCTAAAGAAACTAGAGCTTATCCTTTGCTCCTTTCTAAGTCGTGACGTTAGAAAGTTGGCCTACGGCAAAAAAGTCAACTTTTGAACTAAGACAGGTAGAATTTTTTTTCGACGGCAATCGATAGCCATTGATGAGCCGATCAAAGTATATGCCATCCATTTTTTGGTACAAAAATTCCTTCATGAGATACACCAGTTTGAAAATTTCAAAGGGGTTGACAACTTCATAGTAAGGTACATTGAAACCAAAAATAGGCGATACCAGTTATGATACATATAGGGGACTTTTAAGCGACAGTCGACTGTTAGCCCATAATCATCTTCGGTAATGAGGGGTTTGCAGCTTTTGCTTGTTGGTATACCTGTTATTTGTTTCCGGTGTATTCGATGGTAAGAACAATTTGGTTCCCAATGGTAAGATATGCAAGGGACTTGTAAGTAATAATCGGCTGTTATGCTACAATCATCTTCTGCGATGATGGGGTTGCAGCTTTTGCTACCTGGTGTACCCATTATTTGTTTCCGGTTAACTTAATGTATATCACGGGAGAGGGACTTGTAAGTAGGAATCGGTTCACGAGGGGCTAGGAATTTTTGCAAATGGGTGCACATTGTATTCGATTTCTATAAATCTGACGGTAAGAAAGTTTGTGTCGATGGTCTATCAATGTAACCGAGGATTAACTGTTTACACAACGGATACAAACGAAAATGTAAAGCAATGAGGTAGTTTCATAATAATTAATAGTGTCATCTATAGTATTTTAATCCTGAAAAGTTACGGATAGCTTTCTATTACCAACTAGATTATATAAGATATTGTTTTAAGTTTTCATCCGTCACGATGTCTACGATTGAAAAGGATAAAGTACAACTGACTGCAAAGTTAATTTAGTCCCTTCTTCCTATATTATTTTGTTGTTGTTTTTACAACGCTGAAGAATACCTTTTGATCATATGATTAATTTTTTTAGAACATCCCGTTTAAAAAGCTTATGCTATAATCATCTTCAGCGATGAGGGGCTTGCAACTTTTGATAGCTGGTATATCCATTATTTGTTTCCGGTGAATTTGATGTCAATCACGGGAGACGGACTTGTAAGTAAGAATCGGTTCACGAGAGGCTAGAAATTTTTGAAAATTGGTGCACATTGTATTCGATTTCTGTAAATATGACAGTAAGAAAGTTTGTATCGATGGTCTATCGCTATAACCTAGGATTAACTGTTTACGCAACGGGTACAAACGATACGGTAATGTAAAACAATAAGGTAATTTTGTAATAATTAATAGTGTCATCTATGGTATTTTAATCCTGAAAAGTTACGGATAGCTTTATAATATCAACTAGATTATATAAGATATTGTTCCAAGTTTTCATCCGTCACGATATCTACGATTGAAAAGGATAAAGTTCAACTTCGACGGCAATCGATAGCCGCTGATGAGCTGATCAAAGTATATGACGTCCATTTTTTGGTAAAAAAATTCCTTTATGAGATACACCAGTTTGAAAGTTTCAAGGGGTTGACAACCTCAGTAGTAAGGTACACACTGAAACCAAAAATAAGCGATACCAGTTGTGAGACATTTAGGGGATTTGTACGCGACAGGCAACTGTTAGCTCATAATCATCTTCGGCAATGAGGGGTTTGCAGCTCTCGCTAGTTGGCGTACCTGTCATTTGATGAACAATTTGGTTCCCAAATGTAAAACATGCAAGGGACTTGTAAGTAATAATCGGCTGTTATGCTACACAAATCTTCAGCGATGAGGGGTTTGCAACTTTTGCTAGTCGGTATACCCATTATTTTTATCCGGTGAACTTGATGTCTATCACGGGAAAGGGACTTGTCAGTAGAATCGGTGCACGAGGGGCTAGAAATTAGTGCAAATTGTTGCACATTGTATTCGATTTATATAAATCTGACGGTAAGAAAGTTTGTATCGTTGGTCTATCGCTGTAACCTAGGATTTACTGTTAACGCAACGGGTACAAACGATACTGTAATGTAAAACAAGGTAGTTTCGTAATAATTAATAGTGTCATCTATGGTATTTTAATCCTAAAAAGTTACGGATAGCTTTATAATACCAACTAGATTAAATAGGATATTATTCCAAGTTTTCATCCGTCACGATGTCTACGATTGAAAAGGATAAAGTTCAACTGACTGCAAAGTCAAAATAGTCCCTTTTTCCGATATGCTTTTGTTGTGGTTAGGGCAATCGATAGCCCTTAAAGAGCTGATCAAAATATATGCCATCAATTTTTCTGAACAAAAATCCTTCATGAGATAAGCCAGTTTGAAAGTTTCAAGGGGTTGACAACTTCAGGAGTAAGGTACACACTGAAACCAAAAATAGGCGATACCAGTTGTGAGACATGTAAGGGACTTGTAAGCAACATTCGACTGTAAGCAACAATCGACTGTTAGCTCATAATCATCTTCGGCAACGAGGAGTTTGCAGCTTTTGCTAGTTGGTATACGTGTTATTTGTCTCAGGTGTATCCGATGGTAAGAACAATTTTGTTCCCAATTGTAAGACATGCATGGGACTTGTAAGTAATAATCGGCTTTTATGCTATAATCATCTTCAGCGATGAGGGGTTTGCAACTTTTGATAGCTCGTGCATCCATTATTTGTTTCCGGTGAATTTGATGTCAATCACGGGAGACGGACTTGTAAGTAAGATCGGTTCACGAGGGGCTAGAAATTTTTGAAAATTGGTGCACATTGTATTCGATTTCTGTAAATATGACAGTAAGAAAGTTTGTATCGATGGTCTATCGCTATAACCTAGGATTAACTGTTTACGCAACGGGTACAAACGATACGGTAATGTAAAACAATAAGGTAGTTTTGTAATAATTAATAGTGTCATCTATGGTATTTTAATCCTGAAACGTTACAAATAGCCTTCTTCCGATATTGTTTTGTTGTTGGTTTTACAACGCTAAAGAACAGCTTTTGATTATGTGATTATTCTTTTTAGAACATACCGTTTTAAAAGCTTCGATAAGTTGACAATTTCAGCATTTAACCGACAGCGAAGAAACAAAACCAAAGTGTTGCTCTCGCAACACTTTAGCCGGCGAAGCCGGACAAAGGTTGCCGCAACACTTCACGTTGCCCGGGCAACGTAGGTCTAGTTATTTCTCGAATCCGCTGTTCGTTTCCCACGTAATGTTAGCCACGCAGGTTTTGGACTCGGTCAAACTCAGGATCTGCATTTCATTCCTAATATTGCGTCTCGGAGGCTCCGAACATCACGTCTCCCAGATTGAATATTACGTTTGGGAAACTTCGAGAAGAGCCGACTTCCTATCGGCCAATAGTGCCTGTGTTTTCAACCATATTAACGTATCGACATATATCGATCCAGGCGCATTGAAGAAAGTGTAAGTAGAAGAAGGAGATGGAAATTCAAGAAGTGCCTGGCTGCTGATGTTAATCGGAGTTACAAAGTTTGTTTCTTTCCATTTCTGTTTGACTGTTTTTAACTTACAAGCAAGGAAATAAAACCATGGTATGAATAATTTGAGAAGTGTTCAAATAAGCATACCACTACTGTATCAGTAAGTATATTTGCAGTATAGCCTAGTCTAGTACACCCTTATTCAGGGCCTCTAGTCTACTAAGTTAAATTCCAAGAGAGAAGGTATACAATACTGAACAATTACCCTTCTCAAGGGCTTTATATCACTCCAACTCCAACTACAGTATGTTTTCCAAACTGTTTAAGGTTGCATAGGCCTCCTGTATCCGTGACCGGTGTCAAAAGAATCACCAGAATTGGTCTAGAAATGACTGATCTAAAGAGAGACAGATAAAAACCGATGGGAGTATATCGATGGGAAATACAACTTGCCGTACCTGTAAATCTAATGCTAAAACTAACAGTCAGGCACTTTTGAACTTTCCATAATTCCATCTACTTCTTCTACTTATACTTCTACCAACGCGCCTGGACCGATATTATCTATATACGCCAATATTGGCAAAAACGCAGGCACTACCGGCCGATACAAAGTCAGCTGTTTTCGAAGTTTCCCAAAGGTAATCTGCGAGACGTAATGTTCGGAGCCTGTTTGGAGCGAAAACTTGCAGTCTTGCAAATTCTGATTTGACCGAGTCCAAAATCTGCGTGGTTAACATTACATGGGAAACAAACAGCCAATCTGAGAAATAAATAGCCGGTTTACAAGTGGAGGAGAAGGTTCGGAAAACGAATATATAGTCTGGCAGACGACAGATGGTTTGGGAAATGAATATTTGGTCTGGAAAGAAATACTTGTTTGAAGAAGATAACATTTGGTTTGGGAAACAAATACTTGGTCTGGCGAAGTTAAAATATGGTTTGTCAGTTGATGTGAACCAAAATGCCCCTTCGTACCAGGGTAGAAGAGCTTTAGCTTCTACACGCTCATTCCACTATGATATACGAATACTCGTTTAATCATCTTGCAGAACTTTTAGTCCTTCAATCAGGTACAAATCAAGGAAATTCTCCTTGGGCTAATGTTGTCCGGGCGGGAATGTAACAGTAGAATTGAATTTTAACAAATCTTTTCCTCTTGTGCATTTGTGTAGAAACTTTTAGCGTAGATAAAATCTTTAGTGACCAAAAACATGTGGTGGTTTGTGCCAAATTTGTTTGGCAACGTCAGGATTAAAAACTCTCAGCTTACGCTTCGGTGTACATGGTTGTAAAAGATGGGACACTCTTATCACCGGGGTGTGGATCGGTGATGCCAGTATTATTAATATTGTTGCATTGGTACAATGAATCATCTGTGCAAGTCAGTGTATTTTAACACTGGGACTGAAAATGAAGTCTCAAGCGTATAGGGAAGACAAAACTAGATCATGGTCAATTAGCTAAACAAAATAGATTGTTACGTAACATCAGTTCTTGCGGGCAATTTTTCTTGTAAAGTAGTTGTCAGTATCGCCAGCTTTTCAGAGGGATAAATAAGCCAGTCGATTGGATTTAAGGATTAAACAGAACAGTTAATGCTGAGTCGCTTTTCAACCGTCAATCGCGGAAGGGACACTATCAAATTTACTTTGCAATTCTTTATGGAAAAACTTTTCAGAAGTGAATTTTTTCATTGCATTAAGATTTTACTTTCCCAGCTTTTACTTTCCCCCCAGAACTTAACAGTGAGACTAGCTCACATGTTTCCCGCTAGTGGGAATTTGTCAATACTTTTGACAATTTTATCCAGAAATGAGACATATTTTTAGTAGCAGTGTTCTAACACCACCACGGTTTTCCGCCACCACATGTTTTCCGCCACCATATGTTTTCCGCCACCTGATTCAGGTAGCGCAGATAGCCTGTACAGGTAGTTTCAGATTTAAATCTTTAAATGTGAAAAGGGTGTTTACCGCCACCCAGGAAATCTTACGTCCCCAAGAGGACTAGTTCCTATAGAGGGTCTTGTCGGACCTAAGATTCTGATGGGTTGTCGAGCGCCGACCTGATTAAGTATCACAGCGATTAAAGGCTCTCGGCCAAACCTACTCCGAAACGTCGCAGATTCTACAGAGAACTGCATGAGAGGCTACTGAAAGTCTTCTAGAGAAGCAGTTCTGCGGGCGATTTCTCACCTTTTGAACTTTGAATAGTTTGGCGGCCTTTAGTTGCTGAAGTTGTACAGTTTCTTTAACTGGACTTTAATAAATAATTATTTGAAACGTTAAGCTCAGTCTTCGTATTAGCTAGGATTTATGTAGAGTTGGCGTTGGTGGCGGTAAACCCCTCTTCGCATTTAACGATTTAGATCTCGGATTACATGAACCAGCTACCTGCACTAATGAGTTGGCGGAAAACATACGGTGGCGGTGGACCTACCAAAATTTTTGACCCTTTCGTCTGACCCAACTAATCCTCTTGATGATGCAAGTTTCCTGGGTGGCGGAAAACATACGGTGGCGCTGGAGCACGGTGGCGTTAGGACATCCACTTCCATATTTTTATGTGAAGATGGAAAGATCGAGGGGTTGTCCACTCAAGACTTTAGTGTTCATCACTTGCCCGGTGCCAGCATCGGTTGCAACTGATGCAACAAGCCTTATGGCTTACTCCTTTATTGAATAAAATAAAAACATTAAAATCATAATGTTTAGAAGTGTTGAAAGATGAATCACCTATTTTATGGACGACACCGGTTCCGACACCGCTGGTTTCTGTCGGTGGCGATAAATGGTGTAGAGCAGGTGCCTGGGAGTGGGTGAAGATGTGATCTGTTTAGACAAATTTGCCTCGAGCAAGGTCACTCCGAGGGGTTGCTCACTCTCCGCCACCGGTGTACACCTCGACACGGCACCGACACGGCACCGGCACGGCACCGCGGCACCGGCAGGGCACAACGGCACCGGCACGGCAAAGGCACGGCAACGGCGCAACACCGCGGCACCAGCTCGGCACCGGCACGGCACCGGCACGGCACCGGCACGGCACCGGCACGGCACCGGCACGGCACCGGCACGGCACCGGCACGGCACCGCGGCACCGGCACGGCACCGCGGCACCGGCACGGCACCGCGGCACCGGCACGGCACCGCACGGCACCGGCGCGCCTCTAGCACGATACGCCGGCCACGGACAAATTTTCTGCAGATTACTCTTCGCCATCTGGTATCTGGTATCTGGCGCCCAATAACGAAGGTACTTGAATGAAAGAATTATTGAAAACATGCAACCGAAGAAGAAGCTGAACTAGATATGAGGAGATGCTGTTGACCAAATGCGCAAAGTGGTCAACCATGGTTTGGTACTGGTGCTTGGCGATACTTGGATTTTTAGATATATCGATATTTTCACTTTCGATATTAGATAATCGATATATTGATATTTCCGCTTTCGATATTCAACAATCGATATATCGATATTTTCACTTTCGATATTCGATAATCGATATATCGATATTGATATTTGCTTACCATGCTTCGTTTCGCCAAAATCTAAGAACCAAATTTTCATTAAATAGCATCTTGGATCATTTCAAACTCAGAATAAATGAGAAATGAATTAGGGAAAAGATATTCTCCAATTTCGGATATATAAGTGTAGGTTAGTTCGGATTATTTACAATAATTACGATGAACAAATATCGTTTTCGATAGCGATATTTACGTTTCGATATCGATAATTGGTGCGATATATCGATCGATCGATATCCGATATATCGCATACTGGATCATCTCGAACTCCGGATAAATAAGAAAGGAATTGCGGAATACACATTGCTCCAATTTCGTATATATAAGTTTGGGTTATGTTGGATTAATTGCAATCTTTACGAATGAACAAATATCGTTATCGATATCGATATTTACTTTCGATATCGATATTTTGTCCGATACATGGATATATCGTTATCGGTATCGAATATCGCCCAAAACTTGAGTCAGCTTCAGTATATTTTGCTTCTGGTGAAGGTAATTCAGTGGCGACCAATCTTTTTTTCATATTTGTAGAGTGTGCTAAGAATGATACTTGGCAGGCATATTTAACTTGGAAAAAGTCAATTTCCCCATCAGACACTCTGGGAGTGCAATAGAGGTATGCTTATTTGAACGTTCGTGCTTCGAACTTTGCCATTTTCATGCACTTGCTGTGGCTAAATATATGTACCAGTTAGCCTAAGTAGGTAGTCAAGGAAGGAAAAGATTGGTTCATAAATTCTTTTATAGAGCCAACCACATTCCTTAAAGTACTCATCATAACCACAAAGTACAGAAAATAATTTGGAGCAAAACATATATTTTCATGATCCCCATGAGCCCATGATTATTTGTGAAACAAGGGTTTTGCTTCAAAATGAATTTCCAGCTCCCTTAAAGGACCCCTCGCACTAATCACTCTTCAACTTACAGTATTTTAAAGTATTTGAATACTTTAACTATGCTGTGCTTTCAATAAATAACTAACTGTTTTGGCTGTTTTAAGCCTTTTCCGAGACCCGTTGACTTCTAGCGAAACAGGGAAACAATTAGCATAACCGATTTTCCTGATGGAAAAAATTCTCGCAGACAACCGTCGCGCAACCGTCTCGAACCGTCGACAGCGTGATACACATCGAAGGTAGCAAAACACGGCAAGTGAGAAAATCAGCGAGGTTTTGTTAGAGGGGTTAGAATGTACCGCACGAAACGTGGGTCTCGGGTTTAGAAATATATGTAATGATTACGGAAGTAGGTTGCATTAGTATTATAGGTTGCATTAGTTTGAGCAAAATATACAACTACGTGATCCCCATGAGCCCATAGTCACTTTTGCCTAAAGGGTTTTACTTTCACATGAATTTCTAGTGCCCTTAAAGTGCAAAAATAAAATAATTTTCACCAGATCATTCTCTTGATTTCCAAGGGCCCACAATCATTCTTATTTCAAGGGTATGGCTTATAATTAAACACAAGAAACCCAAGAATTTACAAATTCCTAAATTTCATCCTCTGACCCAGCCTTGCAAGTACCATATGAGCTGCTAGCTCTTGTATTCAACACACATTGCCGACTTCATTCTCGGCCAATATCTGATGAAATTTGTTTACATGTACATCAGAAATCGTGCTTTATCACAATACTGTAATTTGAAGTAAAAAAAAACGCGGCACCGGCTTGGCACCGGCACGGCACCGCGGCACCGGCACGGCACCGGCTCGGCACCGGCACGGCACCGGCTCGGCACCGGCACGGCACCGCGGCACCGGCTCGGCACCGGCACGGCACCGGCTCGGCACCGGCACGGCACCGCGGCACCGGCTCGGCACCGGCACGGCACCGCGGCACCGGCACGGCACCGCGGCACCGGCACGGCACCGCGGCACCGGCACGGCACCGACACGGCACCGCGGCACCGGCTCGGCACCGCGGCACGCGCCACTTGGTGTACATCGTTTTTGGGAGTGAGCAACCCCTCGGGTCACTCTTCCTGTAGCTCGTTATTAACTGGTGATTTTAGTCGTTTGACCAACGGGAAGCCAAAGGTTTGCGGTTCAGTTTACCACTATCACACTGAGAAAAATGGATTTCGATCCGTGTTGCAAAGTTTCGACATCCTCTACTTGCGATCATTACCAGTGCGACATCAGAATGTATTCGATGCCTGTTCTTGTCTTCACATCGAATTGGCACAGTCGAACCGAATTTCCCCCAAAAAACCTTTTCCTCTAGTGTAATTTTCCATCACGATCTATTTCGTTTGGAAGGCGTTCCTGGCTGTTGCTAAGTCCGCGAACTTTCGCGAGCATCGATCTGTTTACAACAAAGTCCAAACGACAGTTCCATTCCCTAGGATGAAAGTTTTACTGAAAATTCAAATGCGAAGTTATGCTAACGAAGCACACAGTTGCAGCGACCGAAGACACAATGAATGTGGAATAGTGTTGATGAGGAAGTTGTCCCTCCCGTATTCTGCAAGCCCAAATGCTTCAATGGGATACCAAAAAAGGGCTCTTGGCGAGAGGTTACTCACTCCCAAAATGGCTGTACAGTAAGTGCCTGGTGCCCAGCCGGTGCGCGCGGGAGGCTGCACAGTGGTATCTACCAACAAGAGAGTTTCCCTATCCGGTTCTTGGTATCCTGTGAACTACGTCATCATGGGTGATTATTTCTTTTGGTAATTTTGTTTATAAAGCACTTGACCTAAGAAGTACTTTCTTCTAGTTTAGTTTGCAGTTTTTTATATTATTTATTTATTTATACTGTATATTGCCTCTGGGTTTTTTAATATAGGTATATTATACATTCGACTTCGTGATCCTACCATTTGTGTCTGTAGATTCCTGGTCTTCCTCATATCCCGTAAACGTATTCTGCTACAGTACCTTTTTTTAATACCCACTTAGCAATTTCATTCAGTTTTAAACTAGATGTTGCACCAGCTCTCCTCCACCTCCCTCGATGACGAACAAACTAACTTAACATAACCTTTCCTTATTATTTACTTAACTCAATCTAGGGCCAACAATAGCCATCTAAATCTTCGAAAAATAAAATTAAAAACAACACACCAATAACAAGAGCTAGAAGCTAATATGGCTGACTCAGAGGATGAAAGTAGAAACTGGACAATTTGTGTGTTTGTTCTCATCTTTTATAAGCAAAGCCCTTGAGATAAGAATGATCATTGGTCCTTGGAAATGATGAGAATGTATTGTTTTTTGCAAAGTATTTTATTTTGCAATTGACTGTGATGATGTGCACTTTAAGGGCGCGAGAAATCCATCTGTAAACAAGACTCCTGGGGCAAAGTTGATGGGCTCATCGGGATCATGAACATTTATATTTTGCTAAAAGTATTCTTTGTACTTTAAGGAATTCACTTGTAAGCCAAACCCTTGAGGGAGAAATGATCATGGGCCATTGGGGATCATGACTATATTACTGTTTAATCAAAAGTGTTTTTTCTACTTTTCGGTTAAGATGTCCACTTTTATGGTGCTAGAGATTAATTTTTAGGACAAAACCCTCCCTGCACATGATCATGGACCCCCGGGGATCGTGAAATGTATAGTTTGGTCAAAAGTATTTTGGTCACGCGGTTAAGATTCGCACTTTAAGGGAGCTAGAAGTTCATTTCCAAGCAAAACCCTTAATGCAAAAAAGATTATAGGCTAGGGATCAAGAAAATGGATATTTTGCTCAAAAGTATTTTTTGTACTTAGGCGGTTAAGATGAGTACTTTAAGGGATGCTCGGATATGGGAAGTGACAATTTCTAAGCCAATCTTATCGAGTCTCTATATGTTCCGGCCAAGTTCCATCGCCCTAGCACATCTGAAGTACCTTAACTCGCGATCACCGGAATTTCAGACTCCCCACCCCTCCAACTTCCCCCACAGTGTCCCAATCCGGTCCGGTTCTGTCAGTGGTGTACCTAGTTCCTGTACTTGTTCTTCCCACCAAGTTTCTTCTCGATCGCTCCACTCTAAGCGTGCCACAAGATTTCCGGTTCTCCTTCCCCCCCCCCCCCCCAACATTCATCGGATCCGGTACGGACTTTCAATGGGACGTATGAGACACGACGTTTTTCCAAATATCAAGTTTCGTTAAAATCCGATCACCCGTTCGAAAGTTACACGTACTTGACGGTGCAAAACGGATACGTCAGCAACATATCATTAGAGCTATATTTCGGCCCTTCCTGGCAAGGGTCCTCTTCACGCTCAAGCCGCTCAAGCTGGAAAATGAACCTTTGGAAAATACTTAAAGATTCTTCCTTAAAGGACCTGTCTTACCTATAATACTAACGCAACCTACTTTCAGAATCACTCCATGTATTTCTAAACCCGGAGACCCCGATTTCGTATGGTACATTCTAACACCTCTAACAAAACCACGCTGATTTTCTTACTTGCCGTGTTTTTGCTACCTTCGATGTGTATTACGTTGTCGACGGTTGTCTGCGAGAAGTTTTTCATCAGAAAAACGGTTATGTAAATTGTTTCCCTGTTTTCGCTATAAGTCAATGGTTCTCGGAAAAGGCTTAAAACAGCCAACACCGTGGATTATTTGTTGAAAGCACAGCCTAGTTTTAAAGCATTCAAATATTTAAAATACTGTAAGTTGAAGAGTAAATAGTGCGAGGGGTCCTTTAAAAATCTGATTTTGCAAACTTCTTAAAGAGTAAATAGTGCGAGGGGGCCTTTAAGTATCTGATTCTGTGAACTTCTTGTCTGAAAGTTGGTTGGAGTTAAAGCTGGTGCTGCGATAGTAGTATAGGGGTATGAAGATTAGGAAGGTGCCATGGTCGTTTAGGGGCATGAAGACTGGAAAGGTGCCATAGGAAAATCCGTCTGTCCGTCTGTGACAAGAGTATGGATTGGCGAGGTGCTATAGGAAATATGTAAATGAACCTAACCTAACCTCACTTCACCTAACCTAACCTCACTTGACCTAAGTTTAAGCTCCCCTTTCCCCCCCCCCCCCCCCCGTGGACCCACCAACTTGACCTAAGTTTAAGCTCCCCTTTCCCACTCCTCCCGTGGACCCACCAACTTGACCTAAGTTTAAGCTCCCCCTCCTCCCTCCCAGTCTGATTTGTTCCCCTTTTTTCCTCCCATTGAAATTTAACAAAATGTTTCTGGTCTCACTAGGATTTGAACTCGGGATCTCTGTGTTCAGAGTCAGGTGTCTTGACCACTACACCAACGAGGACTTATTTATTATATTTTCGAAGGAGGTAATGTTAAGAGGGTGATTTCACTTTTGTAAAAACCTGGACTGACTAGGATTTGAACTCGGGATCTCTGGGTTCAGAGTTAGGTGTCTTGACCACTACACCATCGAGGGGTTATATGTTATATTTTTCGAATGAGTAAATGGTAAAGGTAGGCGGTTTTGAATCGGTATATACTACTTTAACCTATCAGAAAGACATTGGTATATTTACAAAGTTTTTATTTATAAACAAGACTACACGATTTGTTTTTAAGACACTTGACACGTAGGGCACTAAAATCTACGTTATATAAATGACACAATACATTTTCTACAAGGAAATCATTATAAATAGGCACATCAGTATACATACTAAGAAAGTAGGAATACGAATAACCACGACACCGAAAAATAAGAAACAACAAAGCATGAAATCCACAACTTTTTGTACTGTAATCCTGAACTTGACGGGTGTGTTGAATAATCTTCTTACGACGCTTCTGGATAAAATCCACAATATACGGCTGATAGGTGGTGTAAGGAAATGCTAGAGCATCAAATATTTCCGTGGTAGATGGTGTTAGGAATAGGGCCAACCAGTGACCGTTTGATTCTTCACTAGGACTCGAGTTGACAATACAGATGGCTCGTTGGGATGTTATACCAGTCAGATAGTCGGCTGGTAAGCAGTACTTTTCATACTTGGAAGTGGCAGGGTCCATTTCCAGTACTCTTAGAATTTGGTCGGTATTCATGGTGCAAGATCCAAAAGGACTGTTCCATCCGGTGTAATTTCCCAATACGTCTCAAACTGGGCGAGTGAGATAAGAGTTATACTCTCTGTTAGTGCTGCATTAAAAGTGCATTCTAGACGGACTGTGCCTGTCTTTATAATGGTTAAATCTTGAGAACCAGAGAGGTCGAATACAATCATACCATGATTTCCAGCAAACATGGCTGGTGTTATTCCATTTTCATAAAGCTGATTATCTCTGTCCAGAGCATACATTGTCATCTGATAGAGAGTATTGTAGGATCTACCAAATGACAGCTGGGAAAGAGGAACCCCATTGACTTTCAGGCTTAGACTATTGAGTCCAAACAGCTGAAATGCGTGTGGAGAAGATCCAAAGTCACCAACCGAACTGGTGCTCCGTACGAACGAAATGGCTAGTTTCGAAGGAATTTCACCAGAAATGAAAGTAGAATCTGTAAAGTTCAGAGAGCCAGCAGGAATATGACGTTGGGTGCCTACCGTTCTTGGTACCAACAACTTCATATTGTTCCCTTGAAGTCGTAGCTTTTCCACAGCAAGAGCAACACTACTCATGACTTTTTGTTTTCGAATATTGAAGACGGCCTCAGTGATGACTACTTTAACATCCGGAGTACCCGGAGCTAGTTTTCGAATGAGGAATGCAGACGGTGCCATCTTCATTTTTAGTTCAATCCGTGTGTTTGGTGGGAACCATGAATTAATGTTGAAAAGTTCATGGTTGATTTTACCCACAAGGTGAAAGTCTGTATGAACAGCTGCTGTTAATCCATCCGTAATGGTGTTATCTTCATTGTAAAAGTAACCCATGGCTGGTCCTCGTGTTTGTTTAAATTCTCCAGGCGTCATTAACATGAATGTTATGTAGCTAGCGTAATGCGCTAAATTGTTACTGGAACTCACAAGTGTTCCATTAATATGCACTGTGATGTGCTGAAACAGGTTGTGGAAAACACAGTTTTCATAGCCCACTTGATCTGTCACTGCCAGAGCCGTACCATCCGTATGTTGTACCCGAAGAGTGACTTCCAAGAAACTTGATGCCAAGTCTAGGAAATAATCCTCGTTGGAAAATATCTTGAACTCCAGAGGGTTTGGGTCTGTGATAGGATGCTGTGGGTAATACTGTTCAAAATATCCGTGTTTGACAGAGACGTCGACATTTTCAGGATTAAACAGGTTCAAACAAGATGACATAGAGGGCTGAGCGTCTTTATGAGGTAAGTAAGCCATCCTTTACGACAAAAAATCACCTCGTGTTCGTACAATCTTCTTACGTCGTTTGTTCTTCTTGTGACCACTCACTTTCACTGCTGGATACAAACTGATAAGTTCTGGGGCTGAACGAGGTCTTTTCAAACCCCTTCCTGTCTGTCCTCTCAATTGGTCACTCACATTCCGTGCTGTCTCCTTGAGATTATCTGATAAGCTTTCTTTAAATTCTTTACCAGTGCTCCAATCTTGGAGCGTCGATGCTGCCACATTTGTTGCATGTGGTAATATATACTTTTTAGCCAAAGGGATAGCTGATCGAAAGAGTTTAGCAAACCAGCTGCCCAGACCATACCCAGACATCGAAGTGCGACCCTTATAGTACTCAAGACCTGATCCAGTTTGCCGTGGACGTAACGCATCATAGTAACAGTCAATGTCAGGACAACAAAAAAGGGTTCGATGATTAGACATTTCTTATCGGACGGAAATGACATGTGAACACACAAAGACCCTTCGAAATTGGCAGAGGATCACCAAACTCCGTTTTTAATGTGATCTGACAGAGTTCCAACTCGTTACTGGCTACAGGAACGTATTGTAATTGCCTAATATTGTAATGATAAGTGGTTTCATTTGTAGACTTCTTATCCAAAATTCGTAGTAGAGGAGCACACGTATTACCAACCCTTGAATTTTCAATGAATGAAGCATAAATGAATATACAGGAATAGGCCGTAAAAAATCCTGGTTCGAAGTCACCATAGACTCCATGTACATGTTCAATTGGTGTTCGAACCATAATGTTATTGTCACGAAACCCCAACAGGTCTTTCATGTCTTCACTGAACCAGAGTCGATCGTTTTCTTGTAAACCTGTTACCAGTATCCGTTTATGTGACGGAAGGAAAGACAAGGTAGGTGCTTTTTTGTTTTTTCCACTCAGATGGGCATTCAGGTCATTACACAAATCTTCAATGGTTCTGTATTGACGATATGGTATTGTGTATCGAGGATACCTTTCCTTGTCAACACTCAGATTTTCAGGCCAGCTGAATGGTTTCAACTGAACGTCATAGGATTTGTATTTTTGGATTACATCAAAACTGTTTTTAATAATACAATCCACAAGTGCCACCTCATAATCACTCTTAAGTTGTATCGGAGGTGTTAATCGTGTCCAGAAGTCAGTGGTCTTATTTAGAGCATTTGTTAATGGATCAGACACGTTACTGATGAAAGTCACTAGAAAATCATGTGACATGATGAACTGTTGATGCCGGTGTCCAAGAATCGTGAGCTGAACTGTATCCAAGCCACCGCACAAGCAACTGTTTCTGTCCACGTACGTACCGGGTCTTAAGTATCTTTTCCACTTTATAAGAACCCGAGTCTTGTACTTTCTGCAGTTCGTACTCGTAGAAACCACCTTCAATCGATTCGTCTTTATAATCACGTAGTCTATACGTCACTGGATTGGTGAACTTGATATCAGCTATTTTAAATAACTCTGTACTCCATAGGTGGTTTCCCTTCTCAAAACAACCCTGTAACCGATTAATACGCACTGTATCCCCAACTTGAAACCTGGGTGGTTGTGGTGAAGGCTGAATTGGGTAAAGGTCAGTAAAAATACTGCTTGCATTTTCACTAGTTATATCCACTGGTCTCCTGAAGCGTAACGATCTGTGAGGTGTTTGATTGTACTGATTCACCAGTGTCTGAATGATCGGTATAAATGAGAATGTGTTTTGTAACGTGCAGTAGCGACTAATCATCAGTCGAAGGGTCCGATTCATTCTTTCAGCCAAAGCAGCTTTAATAGGAGAGTGGGTATGGTACAGTTTAGTGTTGAATCTCTGGAGAACCTTTCTAACAGCTGGATTGACGTATTCAGATCCTCTATCAGTCTGCAATAGCTTATAGGGTCTCTCTTCCAAAACACTCTTTAGAGCAAGAGACACTTCTTTTCCTGTTTTCGTTTTCAGAGGACACACATTCACATATCGACTAAACACGTCAATGACAACCAACAAATATCGATAGGGGTGATTGTGTCTTAAGAGGTGTTTGTCCAGTACAAGCAAATCCGACTGAGCCAACTCGCCAGGATATAAGGCTTTTGTGCGACGATACTGATCGGCTCTGAGTCGTCTATTCCGATGTAACGTATAACTGTCTTCTCCTTCCAAATGTTTCACTGCTTTACCGAATGGAACATTACCGGCAAGAGACAAAATGCTTGGTGCTGAAATACTTCCAACCTCACCAACGTTTCGATACACACTTTTTAATGAGTTAACCATTTTCCTTTCAGGGATATACCGGCCCCGAATTGTTGACTCATTAGTCGAGAAGCCACTGAACGTGTAGTCCTCGAACGAGGGGTACTTGCCGAGTGAGAGGTAGTCACAGGTGTATTAGGGCTAAATACACTCTGGAAATGTGTACTGAGAGATTTCCATCCACTTTTCTCTTCTTCAAACTGATTTAAAGTTTGTAGTACTAACTTATTACTGATGAGGCTATGTGGTACTTTCGAACCCATAAGGAATTCGTACATATGATCGTCTACACAGTGCAAACGTCGTTTATTCGATAGTAAATCATGTAACAAGTCAACGACTGAATATTTGGTCCCCATAACTTCTATCTCTGGATCACCTTGAGAATAATTCACACCCTGTGCAGACATAAGAAACTGTAATAGCCGTCTTCCTTTCTCCTGATAGGAAAGAGGCAATGTGAGGATAATGTCTTTATGTGTTGGTGTAGGTGGCAAAGGAGGAGATGAAGGCGGTTGTGGGGCCTTTGATGGAGTACTATCTTTCACAATGTCCACTTTGATTGGTTTTTGAAGTTGAGGCCTGATTTTATAAATACGCTGAACTCCAGATTGCAGCAACGACAACTTAACATCGTCTTCAACGGCAGGGTCTCCCAGGAAACTACCTAGGGCATCTTCAAATCGACGAGAAGGGGACAGAGCAATTTCTACCGGTGTGAGCTTATAAGCTTTAGCCATTTAAAGTGCAGCTCCAACTAAACTGGATATGATTGGTAAAAGAATACTGAAAAAGCTCCCACCAATCTGTACTAAGCGTTTTCGTTTAATCTTGATGCCAGACTTGTTAGCCAGAGTACGAATGATAGAACGATGCTTCCTCGCTTGATTCCTGACAGCATCTGATACCTGAACATTACCGCCTGATAGATTTAAACACAACTCTGACAAAGCTTCAACAAAATCATCATCTATATTTTTCAAGATTGCTTTTCGAAGTTTTGGCTTCGATTTAGCTAGCAAGATGAAAAGAGGATGATGCTCATGTAACTTCTTCAACGACATTTTCGTGACTGTTGATTCATGGTTGAAGTGTGAGGTAAATATACAGTACAACCTTTTTCGTCCAAGAGATCTGACAAAACCCGTAATTCATCCGGTGTATTCTGATTCAGGTCTAAAACAATGTAACCGTATGGTTGAGATGTGGCCATTTTATAGGCTTGAAGTAAAAAACCTGGTAGACCAGGAAAAACTTGACGGTTTAACGTAATCAGTGAGCTGGAATCACGTACAACTCGGTAAATTATGTAATAAGTACAGTTTAGGGCAAGTGTTCGGAAACTTTTACTTGGGTAATAGAGATTGTGTGTAATAGTGAAAACGGAAATGTTTTCATGATGACTACGAATTGTAAATAGATTGAGAAGTTGTTGGCTGTAATTGTCGAAAGATTCTGCCAAATCGTCTAGAATCAATAAAGTTGAAGGTCTTAGTGTTTCAAATATATCTATCCCTTGAACAAACTGTGTATCAGGAATCAGGTTCTTAATCCTATCATAGAGTGGTTGCCAGGATGCGTAACAAACTACTACATGGTCAGGAGCTTCAGAGAACATTTTGTCTCGCTGTTCCAAGATACGAGTGAGTAGGGTCGTCTTTCCGCTTGAGGACGGACCACAAAGAATAGCACGAAAAGGGGTGTGAAACCTGAAAGTCATGTCACCTAACTGGTTATTGTTTTGATACTGAGATTGGTATTACAGAGAAATGAAGATATATAGAATATTGTCATCATAGTAATTTCGAATATGAAGACTTTAGCTTTTTTTAAAATAAAAAAACACAAAAAAAAAAAAAATATCGAACACTTGCATTTTTTTTTAAGAAAATCATAGAAAGTGTAAAAATGAAAATCAGAAATCTTGAATCTGAAAATATGAAATTCTAGAAACTGTAAAACGGAAAAACGAAAAACTTAAAAATGAAACGTTAAAAATTTGAAATTCTAGATTCTAGAAATTGAAAAAACGAAATCTGGAAACTGAAAAAAATAAAATTTCAAAATTCAAGACATAACAAAACAAAAACGTGAAGTTAGGTTTTCCTCAGTTAGGTTAATATAGGATAAGTTAGCTTAAGTTAGGTTAGGTTAGGTTAACTTAGCTTAAGTTAGGTTCAGTGTTTAGGTTAATTTAGGGTAGGTTAGAAGCGCGCTTCTAACCTAATCTAAACTAACCTATCACTGAACCTAACTTAAGCTAAGTTAACCTAACCTAACCTAACTTAAGCTAACTTATCCTATATTAACCTAACTGAGGAAAACCTAACTTCACGTTTTTGTTTTGTTATGTCTTGAATTTTGAAATTTTATTTTTTTCAGTTTCCAGATTTCGTTTTTTCAATTTCTAGAATCTAGAATTTCAAATTTTTAACGTTTCATTTTTAAGTTTTTCGTTTTTCCGTTTTACAGTTTCTAGAATTTCATATTTTCAGATTCAAGATTTCTGATTTTCATTTTTACACTTTCTATGATTTTCTTAAAAAAAAATGCAAGTGTTCGATATTTTTTTTTTTTTTGTGTTTTTTTATTTTAAAAAAAGCTAAAGTCTTCATATTCGAAATTACTATGATGACAATATTCTATATATCTTCATTTCTCTGTAATACCAATCTCAGTATCAAAACAATAACCAGTTAGGTGACATGACTTTCAGGTTTCACACCCCTTTTCGTGCTATTCTTTGTGGTCCGTCCTCAAGCGGAAAGACGACCCTACTCACTCGTATCTTGGAACAGCGAGACAAAATGTTCTCTGAAGCTCCTGACCATGTAGTAGTTTGTTACGCATCCTGGCAACCACTCTATGATAGGATTAAGAACCTGATTCCTGATACACAGTTTGTTCAAGGGATAGATATATTTGAAACACTAAGACCTTCAACTTTATTGATTCTAGACGATTTGGCAGAATCTTTCGACAATTACAGCCAACAACTTCTCAATCTATTTACAATTCGTAGTCATCATGAAAACATTTCCGTTTTCACTATTACACACAATCTCTATTACCCAAGTAAAAGTTTCCGAACACTTGCCCTAAACTGTACTTATTACATAATTTACCGAGTTGTACGTGATTCCAGCTCACTGATTACGTTAAACCGTCAAGTTTTTCCTGGTCTACCAGGTTTTTTACTTCAAGCCTATAAAATGGCCACATCTCAACCATACGGTTACATTGTTTTAGACCTGAATCAGAATACACCGGATGAATTACGGGTTTTGTCAGATCTCTTGGACGAAAAAGGTTGTACTGTATATTTACCTCACACTTCAACCATGAATCAACAGTCACGAAAATGTCGTTGAAGAAGTTACATGAGCATCATCCTCTTTTCATCTTGCTAGCTAAATCGAAGCCAAAACTTCGAAAAGCAATCTTGAAAAATATAGATGATGATTTTGTTGAAGCTTTGTCAGAGTTGTGTTTAAATCTATCAGGCGGTAATGTTCAGGTATCAGATGCTGTCAGGAATCAAGCGAGGAAGCATCGTTCTATCATTCGTACTCTGGCTAACAAGTCTGGCATCAAGATTAAACGAAAACGCTTAGTACAGATTGGTGGGAGCTTTTTCAGTATTCTTTTACCAATCATATCCAGTTTAGTTGGAGCTGCACTTTAAATGGCTAAAGCTTATAAGCTCACACCGGTAGAAATTGCTCTGTCCCCTTCTCGTCGATTTGAAGATGCCCTAGGTAGTTTCCTGGGAGACCCTGCCGTTGAAGACGATGTTAAGTTGTCGTTGCTGCAATCTGGAGTTCAGCGTATTTATAAAATCAGGCCTCAACTTCAAAAACCAATCAAAGTGGACATTGTGAAAGATAGTACTCCATCAAAGGCCCCACAACCGCCTTCATCTCCTCCTTTGCCACCTACACCAACACATAAAGACATTATCCTCACATTGCCTCTTTCCTATCAGGAGAAAGGAAGACGGCTATTACAGTTTCTTATGTCTGCACAGGGTGTGAATTATTCTCAAGGTGATCCAGAGATAGAAGTTATGGGGACCAAATATTCAGTCGTTGACTTGTTACATGATTTACTATCGAATAAACGACGTTTGCACTGTGTAGACGATCATATGTACGAATTCCTTATGGGTTCGAAAGTACCACATAGCCTCATCAGTAATAAGTTAGTACTACAAACTTTAAATCAGTTTGAAGAAGAGAAAAGTGGATGGAAATCTCTCAGTACACATTTCCAGAGTGTATTTAGCCCTAATACACCTGTGACTACCTCTCACTCGGCAAGTACCCCTCGTTCGAGGACTACACGTTCAGTGGCTTCTCGACTAATGAGTCAACAATTCGGGGCCGGTATATCCCTGAAAGGAAAATGGTTAACTCATTAAAAAGTGTGTATCGAAACGTTGGTGAGGTTGGAAGTATTTCAGCACCAAGCATTTTGTCTCTTGCCGGTAATGTTCCATTCGGTAAAGCAGTGAAACATTTGGAAGGAGAAGACAGTTATACGTTACATCGGAATAGACGACTCAGAGCCGATCAGTATCGTCGCACAAAAGCCTTATATCCTGGCGAGTTGGCTCAGTCGGATTTGCTTGTACTGGACAAACACCTCTTAAGACACAATCACCCCTATCGATATTTGTTGGTTGTCATTGACGTGTTTAGTCGATATGTGAATGTGTGTCCTCTGAAAACGAAAACAGGAAAAGAAGTGTCTCTTGCTCTAAAGAGTGTTTTGGAAGAGAGACCCTATAAGCTATTGCAGACTGATAGAGGATCTGAATACGTCAATCCAGCTGTTAGAAAGGTTCTCCAGAGATTCAACACTAAACTGTACCATACCCACTCTCCTATTAAAGCTGCTTTGGCTGAAAGAATGAATCGGACCCTTCGACTGATGATTAGTCGCTACTGCACGTTACAAAACACATTCTCATTTATACCGATCATTCAGACACTGGTGAATCAGTACAATCAAACACCTCACAGATCGTTACGCTTCAGGAGACCAGTGGATATAACTAGTGAAAATGCAAGCAGTATTTTTACTGACCTTTACCCAATTCAGCCTTCACCACAACCACCCAGGTTTCAAGTTGGGGATACAGTGCGTATTAATCGGTTACAGGGTTGTTTTGAGAAGGGAAACCACCTATGGAGTACAGAGTTATTTAAAATAGCTGATATCAAGTTCACCAATCCAGTGACGTATAGACTACGTGATTATAAAGACGAATCGATTGAAGGTGGTTTCTACGAGTACGAACTGCAGAAAGTACAAGACTCGGGTTCTTATAAAGTGGAAAAGATACTTAAGACCCGGTACGTACGTGGACAGAAACAGTTGCTTGTGCGGTGGCTTGGATACAGTTCAGCTCACGATTCTTGGACACCGGCATCAACAGTTCATCATGTCACATGATTTTCTAGTGACTTTCATCAGTAACGTGTCTGATCCATTAACAAATGCTCTAAATAAGACCACTGACTTCTGGACACGATTAACACCTCCGATACAACTTAAGAGTGATTATGAGGTGGCACTTGTGGATTGTATTATTAAAAACAGTTTTGATGTAATCCAAAAATACAAATCCTATGACGTTCAGTTGAAACCATTCAGCTGGCCTGAAAATCTGAGTGTTGACAAGGAAAGGTATCCTCGATACACAATACCATATCGTCAATACAGAACCATTGAAGATTTGTGTAATGACCTGAATGCCCATCTGAGTGGAAAAAACAAAAAAGCACCTACCTTGTCTTTCCTTCCGTCACATAAACGGATACTGGTAACAGGTTTACAAGAAAACGATCGACTCTGGTTCAGTGAAGACATGAAAGACCTGTTGGGGTTTCGTGACAATAACATTATGGTTCGAACACCAATTGAACATGTACATGGAGTCTATGGTGACTTCGAACCAGGATTTTTTACGGCCTATTCCTGTATATTCATTTATGCTTCATTCATTGAAAATTCAAGGGTTGGTAATACGTGTGCTCCTCTACTACGAATTTTGGATAAGAAGTCTACAAATGAAACCACTTATCATTACAATATTAGGCAATTACAATACGTTCCTGTAGCCAGTAACGAGTTGGAACTCTGTCAGATCACATTAAAAACGGAGTTTGGTGATCCTCTGCCAATTTCGAAGGGTCTTTGTGTGTTCACATGTCATTTCCGTCCGATAAGAAATGTCTAATCATCGAACCCTTTTTTGTTGTCCTGACATTGACTGTTACTATGATGCGTTACGTCCACGGCAAACTGGATCAGGTCTTGAGTACTATAAGGGTCGCACTTCGATGTCTGGGTATGGTCTGGGCAGCTGGTTTGCTAAACTCTTTCGATCAGCTATCCCTTTGGCTAAAAAGTATATATTACCACATGCAACAAATGTGGCAGCATCGACGCTCCAAGATTGGAGCACTGGTAAAGAATTTAAAGAAAGCTTATCAGATAATCTCAAGGAGACAGCACGGAATGTGAGTGACCAATTGAGAGGACAGACAGGAAGGGGTTTGAAAAGACCTCGTTCAGCCCCAGAACTTATCAGTTTGTATCCAGCAGTGAAAGTGAGTGGTCACAAGAAGAACAAACGACGTAAGAAGATTGTACGAACACGAGGTGATTTTTTGTCGTAAAGGATGGCTTACTTACCTCATAAAGACGCTCAGCCCTCTATGTCATCTTGTTTGAACCTGTTTAATCCTGAAAATGTCGACGTCTCTGTCAAACACGGATATTTTGAACAGTATTACCCACAGCATCCTATCACAGACCCAAACCCTCTGGAGTTCAAGATATTTTCCAACGAGGATTATTTCCTAGACTTGGCATCAAGTTTCTTGGAAGTCACTCTTCGGGTACAACATACGGATGGTACGGCTCTGGCAGTGACAGATCAAGTGGGCTATGAAAACTGTGTTTTCCACAACCTGTTTCAGCACATCACAGTGCATATTAATGGAACACTTGTGAGTTCCAGTAACAATTTAGCGCATTACGCTAGCTACATAACATTCATGTTAATGACGCCTGGAGAATTTAAACAAACACGAGGACCAGCCATGGGTTACTTTTACAATGAAGATAACACCATTACGGATGGATTAACAGCAGCTGTTCATACAGACTTTCACCTTGTGGGTAAAATCAACCATGAACTTTTCAACATTAATTCATGGTTCCCACCAAACACACGGATTGAACTAAAAATGAAGATGGCACCGTCTGCATTCCTCATTCGAAAACTAGCTCCGGGTACTCCGGATGTTAAAGTAGTCATCACTGAGGCCGTCTTCAATATTCGAAAACAAAAAGTCATGAGTAGTGTTGCTCTTGCTGTGGAAAAGCTACGACTTCAAGGGAACAATATGAAGTTGTTGGTACCAAGAACGGTAGGCACCCAACGTCATATTCCTGCTGGCTCTCTGAACTTTACAGATTCTACTTTCATTTCTGGTGAAATTCCTTCGAAACTAGCCATTTCGTTCGTACGGAGCACCAGTTCGGTTGGTGACTTTGGATCTTCTCCACACGCATTTCAGCTGTTTGGACTCAATAGTCTAAGCCTGAAAGTCAATGGGGTTCCTCTTTCCCAGCTGTCATTTGGTAGATCCTACAATACTCTCTATCAGATGACAATGTATGCTCTGGACAGAGATAATCAGCTTTATGAAAATGGAATAACACCAGCCATGTTTGCTGGAAATCATGGTATGATTGTATTCGACCTCTCTGGTTCTCAAGATTTAACCATTATAAAGACAGGCACAGTCCGTCTAGAATGCACTTTTAATGCAGCACTAACAGAGAGTATAACTCTTATCTCACTCGCCCAGTTTGAGACGTATTGGGAAATTACACCGGATGGAACAGTCCTTTTGGATCTTGCACCATGAATACCGACCAAATTCTAAGAGTACTGGAAATGGACCCTGCCACTTCCAAGTATGAAAAGTACTGCTTACCAGCCGACTATCTGACTGGTATAACATCCCAACGAGCCATCTGTATTGTCAACTCGAGTCCTAGTGAAGAATCAAACGGTCACTGGTTGGCCCTATTCCTAACACCATCTACCACGGAAATATTTGATGCTCTAGCATTTCCTTACACCACCTATCAGCCGTATATTGTGGATTTTATCCAGAAGCGTCGTAAGAAGATTATTCAACACACCCGTCAAGTTCAGGATTACAGTACAAAAAGTTGTGGATTTCATGCTTTGTTGTTTCTTATTTTTCGGTGTCGTGGTTATTCGTATTCCTACTTTCTTAGTATGTATACTGATGTGCCTATTTATAATGATTTCCTTGTAGAAAATGTATTGTGTCATTTATATAACGTAGATTTTAGTGCCCTACGTGTCAAGTGTCTTAAAAACAAATCGTGTAGTCTTGTTTATAAATAAAAACTTTGTAAATATACCAATGTCTTTCTGATAGGTTAAAGTAGTATATACCGATTCAAAACCGCCTACCTTTACCATTTACTCATTCGAAAAATATAACATATAACCCCTCGATGGTGTAGTGGTCAAGACACCTAACTCTGAACCCAGAGATCCCGAGTTCAAATCCTAGTCAGTCCAGGTTTTTACAAAAGTGAAATCACCCTCTTAACATTACCTCCTTCGAAAATATAATAAATAAGTCCTCGTTGGTGTAGTGGTCAAGACACCTGACTCTGAACACAGAGATCCCGAGTTCAAATCCTAGTGAGACCAGAAACATTTTGTTAAATTTCAATGGGAGGAAAAAAGGGGAACAAATCAGACTGGGAGGGAGGAGGGGGAGCTTAAACTTAGGTCAAGTTGGTGGGTCCACGGGAGGAGTGGGAAAGGGGAGCTTAAACTTAGGTCAAGTTGGTGGGTCCACGGGGGGGGGGGGGGGAAAGGGGAGCTTAAACTTAGGTCAAGTGAGGTTAGGTTAGGTGAAGTGAGGTTAGGTTAGGTTCATTTACATATTTCCTATAGCACCTCGCCAATCCATACTCTTGTCACAGACGGACAGACGGATTTTCCTATGGCACCTTTCCAGTCTTCATGCCCCTAAACGACCATGGCACCTTCCTAATCTTCATACCCCTATACTACTTGCGTCATTCTGGACACTGCTGTTCTTTTTGTTCTTCGGTTGGGTCGTTGAAAGGGTAGAGATTCTTCTGCAATTTGGTTTGTAGTTACCTGTCTCTTCTTCTTCTTTCCAGCTAAGATGGATACTCGTCGGCGGTATGTATCGGCGATGTTAAGTTCCGTACTTCAGTGATCGATATTCCTTCAGCCCAAGCTGACTGCGAATAGTATTTGACGGTGCAAAACGTATATGTGAGCTACATATTAAGGACACATCGCACTGCATAGTGTTCCTGCTTAGATGTTTTCAGACTCTCAGACCACTTTACAACTAAGCTATGCTTACAGAAAATTACACACGGCTACGGCTGTTTTTAGCCTCTTTCCATGCCCCCTTCCTTGGATAACAATCTGGCAAAATTTGCAAAACCGGTCTTCGGACGGAAACAGTTCTTCGGCAACTATGATTGCATGATGAAGAGAACAAATCGTGGTAAGCGTAATGTCAGTGTACCGTATGAATTTCGGATCTCCGGGTTCAAAGGATACCTCGCAATTCGTTTCTGCGCAGACATCTGAATTAGTTGACCACTTTACAATTATATGCTTTGCTTACCGAAAATTACACACGGGTTCGGCTGCTTGTGCCTCTTTCCACGCTCCTTGTCTTGGCAAAATTTGCAAAACCGGTATTCGATCGAAAACAAGAAACAATTACAGGCGCCTGATACGACACATAGAGAGAACAAATGGTTGCAAGCAAGGCCGTATCCAGGGGGGCGGTTAGGTTGAACCCCCTCCCCCCCCCAAACATAAAAAAATACTCATTTTTATATGCTTTTTCCTCTGATTTTTTTTTTTTTTTTTTTTTGTCCGACCGGCAGACAACCCCCCTCCCCAAAAAAAATAAAAAATTCCTGGATATGGGCCTGGTTGCAAGTCTGACAATCAGTGCGTTGCAAATATAGGAGATAGGATACTCTTGTTAAGTAAAGAATCTCGGAAACGAGAACTGCTGGAAAATATTATACTACTGGAGTAATATGAATTACTATCACAAGTACGACATGTCCTTTAAGAACGGACGTAGCGATTACGGAAGTAGGTTGCATTAGCATTATAGGGGGGGAAATGTGAATGGGATCTGGCTGTAGTGGAAGAGATATTAAGTTCCCATTCCCTGAGCAGAAACCAAACTACACGGTGCTCATTAAGCACTTTGCTGACTCGCTGATCGTGAGTAGGTTCAGCTGAAGGGTGACGTTAAGACGGAAAGATTCATGAAACACTAAGACAGTACAGGTTGGTGTCATTTGTCATCCAGACGGGAAATCTTGTATATAAGGATCGGTGACCATGTTAGAAAAGTTAGCTTTGATGGAAGACGAGTTAGTTAGGAACAGTCAGTTACTGACACTATTCTGCCTACCATTCCCACCTCGAAGAAATAAAAAAAGCTAAAGTGTAAAAAGAAGTAAAATAAATTAACTAAACTGGGCGCTCGCAGAGCTCTCTCTCAAAATAAATGAACGGAGTTGGGCACTCGCAGAGCGCCCGATAAAACAAATTTAGTTGAACTGGGTGCTTTCCCAGGAATCCCAAATGAGGGTCTGGCAGTGAGTTGTACCCACCTGAACCTCGCTTTGCAATCCATATTCTTTCAATGTCCTGGATACACTTGCTTAGGAAGGGTTTTGCGGGGCACCTCTCATTTGAATTCTGACGGCTTTTCCATTGCTTTGAAAAGTAATTTTGACAGGCTAAATTGTGAAGGACCTAAGTGAGACAGACATAAATCGATGCTTAGTACAACAGGTTTTAAACAAGGCGAATTGCTGCCAGTTCGGCAGCAACGACACCCTTCGTAGGTCAAATAATCATGTCTCCGACCTAACAGAGTTATGAAACCTGGTTTAAACGACTCGGCTTGCTTTCGACTGGGACGGATTTACGACTCAAGCTGCTGAGTAGTGCCAAAACTAACATTTTTTGTTTAAAACGACTCGGATTGTGTTTGACAAAAATTAGCGCCCGAGACCTCGATGAAGCCAAAATAAACGACTTGATACGACTTTGAAAAAAATGGGGGGGGGGGGGGGGGGGTCATCCCTACTTACCCCCCCCCCTTCGGGACACCCCTGACTATATGTGTCACAACTCACAAGTGTTGATAATGAGACAATGAGGTACTTTCAGAAACTAGTCCGCTTGGAAGTGCTGAACTACAAGATGGCTGTCTCTCTGTGTTCGGAAGTCAAACAAATATTCCGGTTTATAATCAAGTTCAAGGTTTAGACAATAATTTACAAGTCACCTAAGAATTTGCTATCAGAATGATAATTGAAAGAACAGTGAATATCATTTCAGTATCCAATACCGAATTTGTTCATGGGTAAAATACATATATAGTATAAGAATACTATTTTAAATAAGAGCTACCAGCATAGACTTTGAAACTATGGTTCCAGTGACCCTTTTGTTTGACTGGGATGTATAATGTAGCCCGTCGGCACAAGCCAGGTTGGGTCTAACGGGGTCGTCCCTGGTATTGACGTTTACAATTATAAAACTGTCGGGAAAATATATTATGGACAACTAAAGTAGGAGATAGTTACTTCGGAACAGCGAACGGCGTCTTAATGGATTCATGGCATGTTAAAGATTGTGTATGGGCTATTTGTCCGTGGCTAATGAACACTTCTATTTTACACTAAAACGATCGAATGTTAGAAGCAGATAACCGGCTGTGACTCTAACAATGTGAATGTTTCCACAATTCAGCCACCCACGTTCAATCTACAAACAAACTCATAAAGTATATTGGTAGTCTAACGTTCTTATAGTCTCTTATGTTCGAATCCGATATGCTCTCCAATATGCTCGCACAGAGGTGGTACACTTTTTTGACGAGATGTACGATTAAACGAAGGAGAGTTCATAACACGGAGTGCTTAAAGTTGATGCTACCCGCTGATTGGTTCGTTGGTCTAACTCAGGATACCGTATGTCCCATTCTGGTCTGTGCGATTGGGTCAGGTCTGGTTGAGTCAGATTGAGTCAGGTCTGGGCGATTAGATAGCTAGAGCAACCCAAGCAGGCGAAGATTTGACTAGAGGTGCGCGTAAGAGAAAACAGGATCGATTTCTATATGCCCTGATCATGCTCATTGGGTCCTGATCGGAGAATAAGCTGACATGTATAGCTCTTGTGAAGCTTTTTTACACTAATTTGAACAACGCTTAAGATTGGCAATCGACGTTCATCTGTTTTGACATTGTATCTCGCACTGTACACGAAGCAACTTATTTTTTTTTTGCCCGGCTGGAAGGCCAGAGAAATATTAAATTAGAACACACATTTTGTAAGTTCTGGAGTGTACAATAAGACAAGTGGTAGCATAGAGGTGGAATCTGATGTATGAATTTCAAAAGTAACTAGCCTACAGATACGATCATGGAAGTTTGGAAGACGTCGTACAGTGACATTATCTATGTATTTATGATTGTCAAAGGAGTAGATGATCTTGACCTCAGTTCAATTTTAAAGTTTAGCTGAAAAGCCAACTCATTTTTGTTGCATTTACCTGAATACACTGAATTATTTGGATTCTGCTCAGGGACTTTTTGATTTCCCCCTATCTGCTCCGGTAGTGACGTTCAAACATCTACGGCCGCCCCCACAACGGAAATTCTACTATGACGCTGAAATCTGAAATTCAACACAAACGCAGGCTTTTCTGTCGCTAGTTATCGGCTTCGCGAACGCTGCTCCCTGCGTGAACAATTATTTTACCTTGATCGTTTTCATCAAGCATACAACATAGGCACACGCGCAAAGAGGTATCACAAATCCGACAGTGAAAATCCACTATGTGAAAATTGATTATTTGTGAATATTCAGGACTCTTTAAGTGAAGTAGTAATGGGCAACTAAATTGTCTTATCTCAGCCCTTTTTGGTTAAACTTTAAGTTCAGTGACTATCATACAACCCGTCAACAGTTTTATAAATTGTACCCTTCAAAATCACTTAAAAAATCGGCTAGTGCCCATTTGTTAATAGGGTAATAGTGCGGACACACGATCAGGATAGGGAGCTCCCGAACTGGAATTCCTGCCCTTTCCATATGGAAAAGTTGAATTTTTTTCAACTTGATGATGAAAGTGCAGGAAATCCGGCCGGGAAATCCTCATCGTGTTTGCACTTTAACTGAACATGAAGCAGTTTACCAGTAGACGTACTAGATACAGGTGGCGTCAAAATGTTTAAGTGTGGCGGCGTTTTGTAGTTTGTTTTTGTAGTGTGCCAGTATCTGTTTGTAAAATAGCCAGGGCCGTATCCAGGCCCCCCCCCCCCCCGAAACATTAAAAAAAAATCATTTTTATAGGCTTCTCCCTCTGATCTATGTATTTTTTTTACTTTTTTGTCCGACCCGCAGGCACCACGCCCCCCCCCCCCGGAAAAAATTCCTGGATACGGGCCTGATAGTAGCGTATACGTATTATGTCTTTATTTGCGTCTTGATTGCGACATACTAAAAGCTTAATGCCAAAATTTAACAATAAATAAAGAAAGATAAAGGACATTGCAAGAGAAGGTATTCGGCAAATTAACCTTCTGTCTTATTTTAGGAAGAGGAAGGTCCTGCTCGTGCTCCATCCTGGAAGACACCTGGAGAACCTAGACTGTAAACAAAAATATTGCAGTTTTGACACTGGGATTAATCTTGTCTCTAAAAAGATGATCTTGTCTCTAACTCGGATTAATCTTATCTCAGTAGAGATAAGATTAATCCCAGTAGTAAATACTGCAGTTTACTTTAATCCGTACTCGGAGAAACTTTTTACAATGTATGCTCCACTGCCAGGAAATACAAAACAAACCACATTTATGTGGGTTCCAGGACACTTTGGTATCCCAGGAAACGAGGAAGTGATGCTCTAGCTGGGGAAGCTACCAAAAGAGTTACGTGTGGACCTGGACCATTTATTCCCGTCTTGGAAAGAAGGTGGAAAGAAGAAATCCGAGAATTGATGAATAAACAGGTGGGTCAAACATGAATAAACCGAGCGGATTGTCGAGCCTATTGTCAGGATTTGTCTATCTTATTTGTCATTCATTATTAACAAAAATTCCACAGTGAATTAATCTCTTCTTTTAAACGCTTAATTAAGCGTGTTTTTTTTACCCCAAGGAGTATTACCACATATCTGATGCAATCAAACAATGCGACATCGTTTTCGTCCCTCGACGTCACAGCGTTCGACCTCTCCTACAGCATCTGACTCTCCATAACGTTCCCACATCATAGTATCACTAGCTCGGTGTCACATCATTTTCATCACCAGATGTCGTGCCTTTTGATCTCATCAAGATCTCCCTACTCTATATACCTTTTCTAGCTCTTTGTACTTGTTTACGTCTAGAAAACTTATGATGGGAGGGGAGGAGAAGTTTCGCTGCACAGAACGCAATAAATTAGATCCCTTGAAAAACAATGTTGTTGTCCCCCGACTGGAGGGGATAAAAGCTGATCCAGCAAGTTAGGCACTTTATAATCTCATTAGTATGACAAAACACGCTCAGTATTTCAGCATTTCAAGGCTTAAATAACAGAAACAAAGCAAATATGAAGTTGAAAGCTAAGCTGACGACTCAGAATATAAGAAATAAAAACGAGTAGGTCTTTTTGTGTTCTGCGGGGCATAAATATACGTTCGAATATTTCGGCTGCACCTCCGGCAACCATCTTCAACGAAGAACAAACTAAATTCCACTTTCTAACACAACAACAACGGACGAAACGAGGCGAACTCGACAAACCAAAGACAAAATAATATTCAAAGTTGCCTGTTTAAAATGCTTGTATGTACAATTCCGTCTTTTTAACAATTATTTGATATATATATATATATATATGTATTCCCGAGTAATCGCGGAAGCTACATTCGTTTCTCAACTCTTTCACACCACTGGCTTTCTTGTTCCTTTTGCTTCCAAGCCTCGTTATATCACTTAAACGGTTACAGTGCACGGGGGGGGGGGGGGGGGGGTCGGAGTAAATTTAACGTAGTTTTCCACTGTACCTTAGTCACTGCTTTTCATTGTGTCTTTTGAAACCTAATTATCGGCCAAAAATAGCACAAAGGAGGAAGATTACAACCCCCCCCCCCGAATTGAGCCACTGCTTGCTTCCAAACCCGTTATGCGATAGTGTTAAGCTGTTTACGGTCATGGAGTATGGCCCTCACATACTAAATTTTAATGTGAGAGATTAACACGCCACCTCAGACCAAAAATCGTAAGACGTTCTTCTCTGAGCCTGAACGTTTAATAACTGAATTACACTAGTATAAAATCATACGACATAATTTGCGCCATTCATTTCACTACTATTCCGGACGACGCATTACGATTTCGTGACAACCGCTGAAAATACCGAGTGTCAATATCTATGTCATTCTGACGATTCCAAGCCATTTTGAAACAAAATCTACGCCATCTAGGCCGTCTAGCAATCCTAGCTGCCCCGAGACCAAGATTAGCCCCAATTAAAACGTAGCCACGGGTGAGTATTGTGCGCCGTCGTCCACGAGCTTTCGTCCATCGTCACCTAGGGAGGTTCCTCCGACAGGCTGTTGCGTACCGTGATTGTATTTTGGAGCAAGGGTTTAATTTCTGTCCGTCCGTTGGTCTGTCGGTCGGTTGGTTCAGGTTGTGCTAGTTCGGGCACTTCCACATAAGTTAGGACGATGAAACTTTGCAGTCATATGGGGCACCCCAAAAGATTAAGTTGGAAATAGTCACTTCCCGATCCGAGCATCGTGGAGGGAAGGGGAATCCGGAATCTTGAGGTATTTATAACTTTTGAACGGGTGATCGGATCGTAATGAACCTTGACATTTGGAAAGACGCCGTGTCTCAGACGGCCCACTTCAAATCCGGACCGGAACTGGTGACTTTCCCAGGGGATCCGGGGGGAGCTGGAGAGGGGAATAACAAATCTTGGAAAACGCTTAGAGTGAAGGAATCGGAATGAAAATTGGCTATAAGAATAAGCGCAAGTCGTAGATACATCGTTGACATAACCGTACCAGATTCGGACACTGTGGGGGAGTGGGGGGGGGGGAGGGGTCCCGAATTCTGGTGATCCCGCGAGTTCGGTACTCCCTGGTGTGCTAGGAAGATGAAACTTGGAAGGCATGTCAGGGAACCAAACAAACTGAACTGAGAATAATCGTTTCCCCGACCCGACCTTTTTTGAGGGAGAGGAGGGAGGGTGAAGCCGGAATCTAGTGACATGCATAACTTTTGAACGGGTGATAGGAATCGAATGAAACTTCTTAAGTGGAATGCATTCTAGAATAAAAGATAGCTAATTATTAAAGTGGTGAATAATTATGAGCATGGAAGGTGTTGAAAAATTGCGGCGTCACCAGACTTCATCCGGGTCTCTAGCAAAAGGGTTCGAAACTTGCAAGTATGACCCTGAAATATCAACCGTGTTTACGATATTGTTGGGGTTACTCACTCCCCGTCACCTGCTGTACACTCTTCCCGGCATCGACCGAATCCAGCGATGCCGACCCCACTATGAGAAGTTTCATAACAGATAACACAAGGATGTGCGAGTTCAACAGACAGCACTTGGGATGTAGCCTTTTGTGATTCTGAAAACGTTATGCATTAAACGATATGCATAACAAGCATTGCCAGGAAGAGCCGAAAAAGCATCTACTGATCTTACCGATATCATGACGACACACAAACAAGTCAGCAGATGCTTTTTCAGCGGCTTTTCGGCTCTTTTTTTTTTTTTTTTTTTTTTTTTTTTAAGGTTCTCTAAGACACCCCAAGTGTTGTCTGGTGAAACCGCGCATCGTTGTGTTATCTGTCATAAGTCTTCTGACAGTGCATAAATTGGGTAATTCCCGCTTCTAGACACGCTGATTTTGATGTTCCAACTTCTAACAGGTGGGGACCGGAAACGGCAACGTGGCACCGGCACTTGCTTTGCACTAAAATCTAGAGTGGGCAACCTCTTGTTGAGGAAGAAGGGTTGTTGGTATCACAAAATGAATGAGAAGGAGTTGGTTCTAAGTGGAAACAGCGTGTTGGAGGCAGTGTTGCCACTTTCCTCTGACGGAACCTTTGACATTTGGCCGCAAAAACCTGTGACATTCTGGCACCTACATAAAGTGTGATTTCTTGTGACACGTATTTTACAGCTGTGGAGAAAAGTAGAAAACCTGTGACAAATCGCAGAATTCTGCGACCGATGGCAACACGGATTGTATGCCTCTGAAAGCACAAGTATCAATACGCTTTCAGTCCCAGTGTTATAAAAAAGAGAGACCCTCGCAAGGAGTACACGAAGGTCCCAAAAATCAAGTTACTCCATAGGTTTAATATCTTCATTCCATTTCAATTCATGATCAGATACCCATCGTACGCGATTACAGATACACATTTTTTCCTTATCATTGATGTCAATAAATACTGTCTTTGCGTCATTGTGATAGTCATAAAAAATAGTAAAAAATAAACAGTCAAAAAAGGAGTATGCAAGGTTTTTTAACGTTGCTTAGTGGTACGCGGTATGGAGAAGGTCGGGAACCGCTGTTCAAACTACTTTGAAATTCTGCTTGGGTTCTCGAAGATTACAAACCTGTCTTGGCTGTTTTCAGCCCCGGGCATCGCCATGGACTTGATGAGATAATACGTAAAACTTGCAGAGAAGTTATTTCTGACCAATAAGCCCCTGAGAAATAATAAGCAGGAGCCTAACCGGCCTCTGTAGGCTCAAAGAATTAATACAGCGTCATTGCGATGGATCAACCTTACAAAGGAAATTTAGCAGGTCGAGAATGGGAGTGGATCGGAGTGGATGGAACGATTACGGATGAAAAGTTAGGTATGGCGAGTCCTTTAGGGCCCCTCTTGCTTATTCGGCCTCGTGTACTATATCTAGCTGCCCCGTTTTGGAATTATAAGCTTCTGAAATCTTTGCCATCGTTTGGTTTCGATTTGCGACATTTTTGCACTTTTTCGGCGAGCCGGATTTGCCAGTTACGTGACGTGGGCTTCACCGAAAGCTTCAAGGTCCGCCGACAAATCTTACACACATTTGGACATGGGAAGCTTCAAAGTGTTGTCTTTCATTTTGGAAGACATGGAAGCTTCTTTGACCTCTTTTATTTTGCTTGGTATTCCCACTTTTTAACCATGCCACGTTAAATTTTCAAATAGTTTGCGTCCACCAGCCGCGTCGGCGAGCGGAGGGATGAGTGGAGTTCCCACGTACCGGGAAGCAGAACCCGAAAAGCAGCACTACTCCTCAAGTCAATCGCGATTCTAAGACGGTTTGCTAGTCGCGAGATTTAGGCAGTATTTTCTGCACGTTCATTCGACCTTGCTTGGAGCATGCTTGTCCGGTTTGGCACCAGGACTCACAAACGCACAGACTGAAAGACTCGAAGCAATCCAGAAAAGTGCTGTTAAGGTTAGACTCGGCACGTTTTTTTTTTGTTTCCATTAATGCCGCGTAGTATCTTTTCTGTTCTTCCTGTCCAGTATGCACTGGCCAGGTGACTACGCTTCCACTTACCCTCGGTGACGCCAATGGTCTTATCAATCTTAAATTATTAAAACGTGATCACGCGTGACCGGCCTATCTATTTAGCGTCACCTACACTTTCCTCTATCTCTACGGCACGGTTTTCCTCGATCTCTCGGCACGGTTATGAAGATGGCCTGGTCAAGCTAGACCTGCCAAGTGCCAACCCTTGCTGAAAGACCGCATCAGCTGAAGATAGCGTTTGGGAGCCGCATTGTGCCATTTTACCCGATTTTGAGATCCTAGCAAGTAGCAGGCCCAATACGCAACAAAGACAGGGGACGCTGCTTTCCAGAGACTAGTAATACCACCCATAACCGCGACTGTTGATCTGAAATATATTGTGCCGTATTTCATCCAATATTTTATTTCCAGTTAAGTTAAACGACGTTCATAAAGTTGTACGTAGAGATAAAATGTCCATTTATGTAATTGTATCATATGTTATTAGCGTGAATGACAATCCAAGGCTAGCATGTGCAGTACAAGCTATTAAGGAAATAAAGTGCATTATTTATATATTTGACAAGCGCTAACAATTAAATCGCCACAATTTCGCATAGAAAGTAATTTCGTTTTCAGAAAACGATATTTCTGAGCCGGATCGACGTGAAACGATCATCTAGTCAGAGTTGTGCTGTACGCATTATTTTAGTCGTTGATAGGCAGTTGATGAGTTCGTATTTGATCCTAGTCGATCACGAACATAATAACGATTAACTAAAGCGCCAGCAACAGAACGAATTATTTCTTATAGGCGGTTATGTTAGGGTCTTTCAAATTGTAAAACTTTCTAACAAAAGGAACATCGAAATGTCGAAAACATCGAAATTAATACTGGTCTTCGCCATACAAACAGGTTTTAACTTCGTTGGTTTTATCTTCTTCTTTTTTTTCAACGGGTATATAATATTGTTGTAGCCAGTATCACCACAGCTCACAATTATACCCAACGTCAAAGTGTGTTTTAAGAAGCTTGTTTGTCCGCGGGTTCCCCATTCCTCTTCATGTTTTTGCCTCTGGTATTGCTTGATTCATTTTCTTACAGGGCTAAAGAGCATTTTAGAAGTCAAATTTCCGGTTTTATAGCCTTGTCGGTAGGCAGAAAAAAGCAGACACATCTCCGGGTCTCGTACTTTGTACATCGACTCAGACAAAGACGGAGCAGCGGCGGATGAGGTTTTAATTACTTCGGCCTGTCACTTTTTTCACAAGACGCGGTCGACAGGTTCTTTAGCAGTTGCTAAGCGTGGATTGTGTCTTCCGATCTTATTTATGGTCACGATGTTCTTCTGGTGAATTATCCGATTTGGATACAGCAACATTGTTCTAAATTATTCGCAGTCCACACGAGAACCAGCGAAGCGGAATAAGACCAAAGGTGTCGATGGGATCCCAAAAATCTAAATTTGATTCAGGCAATCGGGTCTTGCCTTCGCCAGATCCAGTCTTTGCCAGGCTAATCATCAGAGAAAACCAAGTTCAGATATACCTATAAGCCATATCTATTTTGACGATACTGACCGAGACTTCCTGCTTTACTTCTGACAAGTTTCCGGTTTCGCCCGAATTCCAAATGAACTACTAGTCCAGCAAAAAAAGAAAATTCATAAATAAATCCAGCATATCTCCTTATCCTATAAAGAACATCTAATCAACTTTGAGTAAAACTTTGACTTAAAAAAATATCCGGTTACAACCGGATTCCGGACTAATTATATGTCCGGGTAAAAAATGATTGTCATATACAGACTCAGCGTCTCTTCTTACCCCTTAATCTATCATCTAATCGAACTTCTGCTTTTAACAAAAATTTCCGGCTTCGGCCGGCTTCGGGGCGAACTAGTTGTCTGGCGAGAAAATGGTTTTCACCATCGTGTTCAGCATGTCAACTAAATCGAACATTTAATCAACTTCAAATGAAACTTTTACTTTTAACCAGCTTTCCAGGTTTCGCCGGATTCCGGACGAACTACTTGTTCGGCGAGAAAATGGTTTTCGCCATCGTGTTCAGCATGTTTTTGTTACCCCTAAATGGACCATTTAATCAACTTCAAATAAAATTTTTACTTTTAACCAACTTTCCGGTTTTTGCCAGATTCCGGACGAACTACTTGTCCGGCGAGAAAATAGTTTTCACTATCGTGCTCAGAATGCCTTCTTACCTCATAGTCGACTATCACATTAGCTGCCTAACAATTTTTTGTTTGTCCCTTAATTTTAACCCCCTCCCCCACCCCTAAACGTAGAGCTACATAGCCCATCTACGACTTGACCTTAGCTTTGACCAAATGAATCCTCACACCAAGTTTCATCAAGATATTTCATTCCCTTCGAGAGTTATCGCGCTCACAGACAGACGGACAGAAGGACATTTTTGCGATGTCATAGGTATCCCTCCATTTACGTTTTGGGATCCCAAAAACTACCGTCTATGCACCGCATGCCAAATTCCCTGCTGGAATTGCAGTGTATACTAGAAAAAAGGCCTGCAAATACTTCCGATTCCTGTTACAACGAATAGGCAGAGCAGGTACTGGCATATGACCCTACTCTTTTTAGGGTGCCCTGCCTCCAATACCTTGTAAATCAAGCTGTGGATTGATCCCCATATAGGCACGTGTATATGGGCCCAGCTCTTTTTAACGGCGCCCGCTCCCTAGCACAACTTTTCATAGAAATGATCTTATCACGATGAAACGCTGCAGAGATATCAGAAATATCTGTGCAAAAACAGTGTTTTCCACAGGAAATTAGGGATTTTCTTATTAGCGTTTGTCAGCTCTATCCAGCTTTCCCGGTCTCCGGCGCGGCGGCTGAGTGCAAAATATTTGAAAACCAGACGCGCCGAGGTTAAACAGTGGACAAACAAAGCAAAACGAAAGATTTTCGAAACAGAAGGTAGACCTGATGGTCGACCATGTCTTCCACTTTGAAGCTTCCCATGTGTGCATCCCCTTGTGTATGAAAGAGCTGGCGGAGGAACTTGAAGGTATTTCGGCCAAGTTTGCATTGCCTGACTGGAAGGCCCGGCTTTTCCGAAAAAACACTAAAAACTCAAAACGAAACAATGGTGAAAGGTCGGTATTTCATAAGCTTATAATTCCATAAGGGAGCTAGGGACAACATAAAAGTCAGAATAAGCCAGAGGAGTCCTTTAAGTTCCCCAGCCTCCGAATGCTGTTACATCCAGTGCCATAACATATCATGCGCCGACTCCTTGTATGGGATCCTGCCTGCGATTGCTGTTATAACCAGTGCCGGATGACCAAAAATACGGTGTAGGCACTTTATTGGGCCCCGCTCCTTTTATGGTCCCCTCCTCCGATTCCTGTTGTACCCAGTGGTGGGTCACCTTAGAGGCTCCCGCTCCTTCTATGATCCCAGCCTCCGCTTCCTGTTATACCCCGTGCCGGAAAACCAAATAGGCAGAGAGCATATTATGCGCCCTGCTCACCCAGTGCCAGATGACCAAATATGCGCAGTAGGCACCTCCTTCGATTCATGTTATATGGCAGATCACCAGATAGGCACCTGCGCATGGGCGTGGCTTAGAGGCTCCCGCTCCTTTTATGGTCCCCCTCCTCTGAATCCAGTGGCAGAACAACAAATCGGCAGAGTAGGCACTTGCATGGGCCCCGCTGCTGCTAGGACCCCCCCCCCCCTTTTATGACGCTCTCTCTTGTCTCCTGCGGAGTAGGCTCCTGTATGGGGGACCCGGTCCTTTTATGGCTCCCCACCTCCGATTCCTGTTATAACCAGTGCCGGATCACCAGATACTCCAGATAGACAGGGTAGGCCCCAACATATGGTCCCTGGTCCTGTTCGGGGCCCCTGCTCAATAACGGGTAAATAATAATTGTGAATAATAAATTAGTTTAGTCTTCATATGAGTGTGATGTTTCTCTAAAAGATTCCGAGTTTTCCAAAAAAAAAAAATTAGTTAAATGCACTTCTGTTCCCAAACAGTGCGTTATAAATCGTTCATTGTGACCGAGGAAAAACAGGAAAGAACTAGGAATGCTCACTAGGACAATAAACCTGAACTGACACGTCGTTAGTCTTCTCAAAAAACAGTGCTAAAGAACGAGCCAAATAGTAGCAGTTGCGTCTTTGCTCGCCTTTTCACTAGCCATTTCGACGGCTTTTTACTTTTTTGCGTTTCGCTAAATGGCCCCAGGCGCTACTTGACAAATCTCCGTTTCGTGTCAAAAAGGCAAGCGCCAACTTTCGCCTTTTTCCTCGCCTTCTTACAGAAAAGTGAGCTTGGTAGGTGATGAAATTTTGCCGTCACTTTTACCAGTTTGTTCCAAAATCCAATAAAACGTGGATTTGAATCAAGGCGATGTGATAAGTAGTAGGAGCTGTCCGTCCTTGATTTCAAATTTATAATATTAAACACAAGTAAAAACCATTCATCAAAGTTACATTTTATTCAAGGGAAGCGAAAAGCCCTCAGTAAAATCAGAGTTTGCGAAAACGAGAAAATGCTCAGAAAGGATAAACGGACAAAGACAAAAGCCACAACAAAACCGCAAATAACGGCTAATCATTCTTGAAATAAGAAGTTAAGCCTTTTCCGACAACAGAAGGGTTTGTGCTCCACACATTATGTGCGCCAATATTGGCACATGTTGACTTGACATGCTGCTAACTGTTCATATGGCACTTGCAGCCTCTGGCTCAGATGCTATACACCAATCGAAATTCCGTCTGTCGGTCTGTCGGGCAGTCTGTCAAACATGTTCGAGTTAGGGTACTTCCAGATGTGCTAGGACGAAGGAAACTTGGCAGGCGAATCAGAGACCTGACCACACTAACTTGGAAGTAATCTGTTCCCCGATACGAGCATCTGGGGGGGGGGGGGGGGGAGTAGTGCGTTTTCCAACGGGTGACTGGATTAGAATGAAACTTAATAAATGAATATATGACATATCTCTAATATCCCATTTGAAGTCTGGTCCGGATTCAACAGCTATGGGGGAGTTGGGAGGGGCCGGAAAGTTATAGAAACAGTTAGAATGGAGGGGACGGAGTGAAACTTGCTGGGAAGAACAAGCATCTACTCTTGATAAATCAGTTGCACAATTTGACTTGATCCGGACACTTGGGGGAGGGAGGGAGGGGTGTCTTCCGGAATTCCGGTGATGGTGGTCTTGGGGATTTTAACGACGAAACTTGGCAGGCATGTCAAGGACCCGATCAAATTGACTTGGAAATAAAAATTTCCTCGATCCGATCATCATGGGGAGAGTGGAGGGATGGGAATCCGGATATTGAGTCATGCGTAACTTTGGAACGGGTGGTCTTTCGAACAGGTGATCGGATTAGAAGGAAACTTAATCACTGAATAGATGACATAACTTTGATATCCCATTTGAAGTCTGGCCCGGATTAGACAGCTATGGGGGAGTTGTGGGGGGGGGAGACCGGAAATCTATATAAATTTGTTAGAATGGAGGGATCGGAGCGAAACTTGCTGGGAAGAACAAGCTTCTGCTCTTGATAAATCATTTTACACATTTGTGACTGGATACGGACACTTGGGGGAGGGAGGGAGGGGTGTCTTCCGGAATTCCGGTGATGGTGGTCTTGGGGATTTTAACGACGAAACTTGGCAGGCATGTCAAGGACCCGATCAAATTGACTTGGAAATAAAAATTTCCTCGATCCGATCATCATGGGGAGAGTGGAGGGATGGGAATCCGGATATTGAGTCATGCGTAACTTTGGAACGGGTGGTCTTTCGAACAGGTGATCGGATTAGAAGGAAACTTAATCACTGAATAGATGACATAACTTTGATATCCCATTTGAAGTCTGGCCCGGATTAGACAGCTATGGGGGAGTTGTGGGGGGGGGGAGACCGGAAATCTATATAAATTTGTTAGAATGGAGGGATCGGAGCGAAACTTGCTGGGAAGAACAAGCTTCTGCTCTTGATAAATCATTTTACACATTTGTGACTGGATACGGACACTTGGGGGAGGGACGGTCGTTTTCTAGAATTCCGGTGATGGTGGTTTTGGGGACTTTAACGACGAAACTTGGCAGGCATGTCAAGGAACCGATGAAACTGATCATCACGGGGGGAGTGAAGGGAAGGGAATCCGAAATATTCAGTAATGCGTAACTTCGGAACGGGTGATTGGACTCCAGTGAAACTTACAAAAATAATCATTTTTATAGGCTTTTCCCTCTGATCGATGTGTTTTTTGTACTTTTTTGTCCAACCAGCAGGCAACCCCCCTCCCCCCCCCCTCCCCCCGAAAGGCACCCCCTCGAAATAATTCCTGGATACGGGCCTGATTACACGTATCGTCATGCCTTAAAGGACAGCTCGTACCACATTGTGATATGTGCTAAGATGTTCTGGGATAGTTGAATACTTTAACACTTGGCTGTGCTCACAGCAATTAAACAACGTTTCAGCTGTTTTTAGCCTCTTTCCGTGTCCCTTACCTTAGATGAGAAACGTGCCAGTTTTGCATAGCCAGTCTGCTGACCAATAAACTTCTCGGAAACAACGATCGGTAGCCTGATACATCACGCACAGAGAACAAACATAGCACGTATTCTGATCAGCCCAATTACAAAAGGGAGATTACGTGCTTTTTAAAAAGCAACCTTTTTTTCCATCCAATTCCTCACTCTCAGTATGCTAAGGAACTTAAACTCTAGGGGTTCACATAACGGCGGATCTGAAGCGGGATAGACAGGTTGAAGTTATGCTAAGGAGAGGTAAGTCTCACCAAAGGATCTTCTAAGGGTTTATCTTTCTTTCATACGCCACTTCTGGAATACTGTTGCCCTGTGTGGCACTTTGGAATTGCTCGTGAACAGTCTGATTCGCTTGACAGGATACAGTTTAGAGCACTCCTTGTAGTAAAGTACCGTAGATAGACCTTCTTAATATTTATAATTTAGAAACCCTGTTGAAGCTCCGTGAAAAACTTTAGTTAGTGTTTGGAACTAAAATCTTGAATACAAGATTGTGCCACTTAAACACACAACAACTCGTTACCTAAGAAGTTTTGTTGCCGCCTTCGTCAACCTTTTTAGCTCGCATCATTAATTGTAAATAGATTTGAATATTTTGTGTTATGTTTAATAAGTCTTTGTTGCATCCAAACTAGTGTAAAAACGGCTTGACCGTTGTATCGGTTTTGAAGATAAATTGAACTGAACCTCGGTAACGAGAATGGATGGGATTAATGTCATAGGTACGACGTGTCCTTTAAGGGAAGTGCATGTATCTTCATGGTCCCCTCCCCGAATGCAAAGATTCAGCTACATTCGGTTCTTATGAAAGCGATGTAACGAGAATGAATCGAAATCTACTGAAGTAGTATTGTTCGTCAAAACAGACGATGTTTTTCATTAAAACAGTCAATTTTTTCTGAAATTCAGTCGATTTTTCGCCAAAACAGTTGTTTTTCTGAAAATCAGTCGATCTTGACAGTCGTTTTTCTGCAGAAACAATCAGTAAAAATTATCAGCCAGTCCTTGCCCCCCCCCCCCCAAACACTTTGGCTAGTAACGCCTCTGCCCACAGCGACAGGGTTTAACTGCGCTCTTGCATTCGGCTATTAGAAAGCGATCGTGGATAGCTGCTATTGACATTTTATTATTCGACTGCGGATATAACTGTAATGCACATACGCAAGTGCTTACTGTACAAATAGACCTACAGCAACATAACAACATAAGCATACTTCATTCTCTTAGCTATTCAGATTCTTCGAGTTAGACTCTAATTTAAGAGCACTTGATTATAATCCAAATGTAAAATCTAAATCACACCTTGAGCAAATAAAAAAAGTCAGGCAAAAATCGTAGCATTTTACGAATAACCGAAGGGTTACCCACTCCCCGGCACCTATTTTACACCCTTCTCGGCACCGACCGATTTCAGCTATACCGGCCATAAATCAGGCGGTTCGTCTTTCGAACGCTTCTAAACCTGCTTGTTCTGATGTTTTAACATGTGGCAATCGGTACCGGCTGGTGTCAACCGGTACGGGCACCGACCGGGCACTTACTGTGCACTGGAGTCAAGAGTGGGCAACCCCTCGCCAATAACGAACATCTTGGAGAGCTGAGCTTTTTACCAGTTATACAAAAATGCTTTAGATTAGAAAATTTTCATCGAAATACAACGTCTTAAACTCACTTTCTACAGTTGGCACTCACAATATCAGACCAGGTACGCTTAGTTCTAACTTTTTCAAGTGTCATTTTATTGACATTTATTTCACTCCCGAAATTGGACTACATCTTTACATTTTTATCAAAAACAAAGTACAAGTACTCTGTGAAAGTTCTGAAATTTGCTTTAAGAAGAAGAATTAGTTCAAGCGTGCAAGTCTGTAGAAGAATTAAATGGGGAAAAGTTTTGTCGGGTACGTCGTTGACACAAACGCACAATCCTCGACAAAAATCAGCTAAGTGCCAATTAGGTGGTTCGCTCACACTTAAATTCACATGATACCTCTCATCTTGTTTGAACTGAGCGTGTACAAGAATTCCTGACAGATTGATTGGACCTGAAATTGCTCTGAGGCGACACAGCAGTGTTTTTCCCAAGTTCAGGCTCTAAGCAATTTATACAATTTGATTAGGCTCTAAACAAGTTATACAGTTTGAATATCACAGAACCTAATGTCTTCTTAACACCGATCCCTCCCGATTCTAAAGCTCTGCGTCTCATTATTGCCACTTCGTGAGAGAGCTTCGCTGGGACTTCGGACCACCTTCAGCCTCGTCGAGGCGTAACTGTGATGGCCAATTTTCTTGTCTCAGTTCAATTGAAGCCAGAAATTCGGGGCAAGCAGCGCATTTATTCAAGCCCCAACTCGCGAATGGTGGCTTTCGCTGAAAAACGATAAAGAGAGTGAGGAGCTTGCTTAAACCCCCCTCCGTCGGTCCTTTTAAAGCTTAACTAAAAAGACACCTAATTCTTGTGTGTCCTTGTGACAAGCTTTTGTCAAGGGGGCGAAACGGGAATACGGTGTAGAGAAAAAACCAAGTCTGATACCAGAGGAAATAACACTAGGGAGTAGCGCCGAGACCTACGCTTCCCATGCTTCACAATCGGGCCGTACTTATAGCGCCGCCGACTATGCTTGTGTCAGTAAAGCGAGACAAACTTGCGGCCCACCGAATGTTGTCGGCCAGTCGGTAAATAATAACCGAGCCGGCAAGCGCCGGAATTTTCCGTCAAAACAGTTGATTTTTTTTCATGAAAGCAGTCGTTTTTTCTGAAAATCTGTCGACTTTTTTTTTCAAAACTGTCGTTTTTTCTCGAAAACAGTCGTTTCTTCTACAAAAACAGTCTGTAGAAATTACCAGAAATTAATGAAGTAAGTAAGTACTTTATTAGTAACCCACCATTATTAAAAAGCGGAGTAAATGAAAGAAAATAAATAAAACACATAAAAGATATATGAAAAGCACTAATTTTCAATCTTCGGCCAGGAAGCAGTGGGTAGCGTCGTGAGCTGGTTAGGCCCTGTAGCGACGAGAAAACATTCAAAAGGGTAACACTTGCAACTTGAATTTTGAACTTCTCCATCGGTTATGACATAATTTCGACAAGTAAAGCAAGTAATGCATATTTAAATAACATGTCTCATCTTTAAATAACAGATCTCATCTTTCAATAACGGATCTCATCTTTTGATATCCTTCTTTCGCAGAAAATGTGTGACGCCAGAACGAAATAGTATAGAAGGATTGCAAAAGGTACTGTACAGATTTCCCAAAGCTTTGCGATAATAGCGCCCCCCGGTTGGGGAAGATGCGCCCATAGGAGGTACCGATAGATTTACCAACTTCTTGAACAAACGAAGAACAAAACTTTCACAATGAAGCAGTGTTGCCACTCATCGTGAAGCTGAAGACTGGAAAAAGTGTTCTTTTCTGGAAAAAAGGGTACTTCCATGTTTTTCTCATGTTGCGCTTCGCGCAGCAAGCATCGGAAATTGTTATCTTGTCTTTTCCCTCCATCTGCCTAAATGGTCCTTAGCTGAAGAGACGAAGTATACATTTACGATTTTAATTTTTTACTTAAAAAGCACTTGCGGTTTTGCTTCACCTCCAGAAACTACTGAACTGACTTAGAATGCAGGAGCAGGATCTTCACGTACGGAGGGGAGGGGAGCCCCCCCCCCCCTCCCAATGTTGTCGACCAGTCGGTAAAAAACCGAGTCGGCGCGAAGCGCCACTGTTTTTCGTAAAACAGTCGATTTGTTTCTTGGAAACAGTCGACTTTTCTTGAAAACAGTCGGTTTGAGACAGTGTGCCCATAGGCGGTACGGATAGATCCACAAACTTTTTTTTTTTGCTGGTGAAGACTGGAAAAGGGTCTCTCCTCTCAATTCTCCTACTTCTCGTTTTATGACTATTAAGATGAAATCAATTCTCCTCTTTCTGCCGTCAGAATCGAGAACGAGGGAAGCTGCGCGATTCTGCAGAATCAAGAAGTGGCTTTGGTAGTCAATGCTCGATTCTCCATTCTCCTTCCTGATTGGTCAACAAAGGGCGGATTTTCAACCCGTATAGGCTAAGCAGGTTTTAACGGGTGGCTAAATTAGTTTGTTTTGTCAAAAGCAAGGATGGACAAGCAAGAATGATGGGCAACTAGATTTTCCTATCTTTTCGGTTAAACTTTAAATAAGATGAAACTATTAGATAAGATGGAGCTTTACTTACCTACGTTTAGCCCTTGAAAGAGGGCCACTTCGTTCCAACCAAAGAAGCTGTACAATATATACAGTAGAGGCATTGCGTTCCTGCCAGGCCCAAGCCTATCCCGGGTTTCAAGCAAGGTCCGTCTCATCGACGCATTATCAAATATGATATGTTGAACGCCTGGGGGAAAGCTTCTGACAGTCTCAGGTGTGTGATGTGTGGTGGGTGGGTGGTGGACGGATTGCAGCCTTGGAGAAATCGTGATCGGGACTGGCCTGATAACTGGTGGCCCGTTCTCTTCATCCTGCTTTTGTGCCCTTCTTTGGGCCACCTGCTGGGCCATCACCAGCTGCTTCCGCACAGTTAAATCACAGCGAATGCACACGCATGCTGAGAAGGGGCAGTATCTCTTGTGGCCCTTAAGCGTAATAACCCGACCATGGTTTCGACAGCGGGCGCATGTAGGGATGCGCATATTACCGGTTTTGTCCATTGACACTAAAAAATAAAGTATCTTAGGTTTTATTGTTTGTGTTTTCTGGGACAAAATCAAATTTACGGATCGATACAAAAAAATGGCGCCCCCTCCCACCGGCGAAAAAAACCCATAAATACTCCTTGAGCTGACCAGGTTACGTATTCAATCAATGGATAAAACGGATCCGTCAGCTACGATGCTTCAGCAGCGACATTTCGGCCCTTCAATTCAATTCAGTTCAGTTTTATTTCAACACAAATTACGGACTAGCCGAATAGCAGGTGGTAGAGTCAAATATACATTAAAAACTAACCAACATTACCAACATATACTAGAAAGTGGTGGAATTACATATAAAATACTGAGAACAAACAATATAAAAAGTAACGATTGGGGAAATAGACAACGGGTGGTGAAATAATAACCTACTAATTTCTGTTACGCAGGAAACAAAGGAGGGGACAAAACTATTCTTGTATTTCACGTGTCGGCAAAACACTGGTTGAAGGGTTGGGACCCTTCTTGGCAAGAGCCCTTGTCAGGCTGTCCAACGTCAGGGACATCGTTGCGGAATGGAAGAAACGAACCTATACCCTAGTACCCCCCCCCCCCCCCCCCGAATACAAATACCGTAAATAGTAAATTAGTAAATGTTTTGACTGCAAGCACCACTAGAAGCCAAAGATCAAATTGGCAAAGTGGGCGAAATATGAGAACTCATCATCACGACAAGGAGGGGTTGTCAGAACGCACAATTTTCTGTCTGAAGTGATAAGACAGATGCAAGTCTCCCTTCACCAAAAGATGAAAGGCTTTTACCAACTAACATACACGAAGCATTGCAGTTCCATGGGTACACCTAAAACCATTTTAAAGTTGAACTAAAAGGCCAGCTTATTTTTACACCTTGGACTCGAAGACACTAAATGCGATTATATGAAAAATAGTGTCAAAAATACTACATTAGTCGCTCTCTGTATATTTTTGTCCGTATGTGAACTATACTTATACCCTGGGGCTAAAAGTAAAATTTTATTTCCTTAAATCCCACTAAAATCTCAGACAGGACTAACAAGGATTTCTCTTCATCTCTCTTCATCTCATGTTTCTCAATTATGTATTTCAAAATCACCAAAGACTTTATTGTCAAATTACTACTTTAGTCTGTGAACTGTAATCTACTTTTTCCCTCGGACAGTGTAACAGATTTTCATTGGGTATTCAAGCCTATTTAAACGAATAACTGAGCGGTAACTAGGCTGTCATACATCAGCTCTATTCGGTTAAACTTTAAAGAGTTTCTACTTTTACATTTCACTGTAGGCTATAGGGCCTATAGCGATTATTATCAAATACTTTCATAGTTTTTAATAATGACTGCTGCCTTTATTGAGTTGAAAAACCTAGTGACGTCACTGTCCTTCCATAATCTGACGAAGTTTAGACGACAACGGGTCGACAGCCTACAACTAGAAATAAAATAAAAAAAGGCAATAATAATTTTTGTATATCAGATATTAGATTATTAGATATACAGTTACCCAGAAGAAAGTTTAATTCTTCACTTACCTCCGTCTGAGCCTTCCCCGGAATCATAGATGTCATCAGATGTACTTGAGCTATCTCCAGAGTGCTGTCTCTTTCGCGTTAGGTCCGCGGGACCGTCTGATTGGCTCGACTGAAGCTAGAAAAGAAATCTTTCATTTTTGCGCAGTGTCTTTTCCTCTTTATCCTCCCATTTCTTGCTTTTCCAGCTACGATTTCTCTTCATCTCTGTTCTGTTCCAGCTAAAACCAACTCTACTCTCTATTTCCTGGCATGTGTAAAATTTTTACTTTCTTCAGTTGCTAATTGCAGAGTCTCTAACCCCTTGCTAAGCCACTACCTCTCTTTTCGGCCAAATCGGCAATGACGCAATACCTAAACTCCTCCCGTGAGCAGCGCTCAACATCTGTGAAATTGAATAGTTAGTAATTGCAGATTTGGGGGTATCAGATAACATATTTTAAACAGTTAATCCTTGCAAATGTTTAGAAAGTTCTGTACATGAATACTAGTGACCCACAACAGAGATTGTGTGAAGCAAAAGCAGAAGATTATATTGGGATTAAAAAGTCCATGTTTGGATATGTACATTAAGCAATCAGCCACTGACCGTGTGAAAACATCTATCAGCCAATTTCTTCTAGCTACTACCTACGTGACAAGCGCTTCGCAATTCGTGCGGAAGTCAACTACTGATCCCACATGTAAGCAACTGGTTACATGCAATGTCACGTTAAGAGGATCGAACACTTAAAGCACGATGGACACTTCTAGTGCTTTACTTTGTATTAAATGCTTCACAAATAAACCTTTCACAATTCCTTTAGAAGGCGCTACAAAATCGGCCGTTTTCTTGTTATCCCTCGTCTTTACCTCTCTGCCATTTCGATGATCCAAATCTTAGGAGCTGGGATATCGTGGCAGGAAATTCAAAAACTCCCTGCAGGGCTTGATAGAAAAGGATATATTTGAGATGTCACCAAAGTCAAGCCGCAGATGCAATTTACCTGATTGTTGTAGTGTTTCATCAGAAGTTCCATGGCTTAAAGTGCCTATTAAAAGTTTTTCTTTGTGGAATAGTGTTGTGAAGCTTGATTAACTTGCTTAAAATGTACCATAATATGCAATAAGCTTATAAAAAATAATATAGCTACAAAAATCATTCAAAAACAAATAAACTATTCAAATCTGAATTATACAAGCTGATTTATGCATCAAATAAAGATCTACTAAGTATTATAAGAAACATCACTTGTATCGTTGTCCAAGCTAGTAAATTGAGTATGTACTGGCCCAAAAAATTACGCTTTGAAATATCACAGAGAGGAAACTGTTGAAAAAGCGGCTGATCTAGGCGGTAAGCATTCTTCCTAGGTTGTTACAGAGTGGGATTGGGGTAGTTTGATGCGCCCATTGAACTTTAATTCTAGTGGGAAATTCTGAATTGCCTGAAAACACGAAAATTTTAGGGATATGACTAGGTGTGCCCAAAATAAATAATAAATATTAGCGCGAGAATCAGAGAATCGTCAGACTAGACACACGAGGCAAGAACTTATACCACCAGCAGGGGGAGGGGTAATTCTCCATATTCTAACATGCACAATATTGGTGACACAAAATATCCTCACCGCATTTAATAGCTTATGGAATAGAAATCATAAAAACAAGATTTACGTTCTTGATCAGCTAGTTATTCCTCTATGATGATTTGTGAGGGATAAACATAATTTCGGATCTTTCGGTTGCACTTCCGGCAAACAATTATCAAAATACAAACCTCAACCCCAACCACGTAAAATACCGCTCGAAATACCATTCTGACTAAATATGACTGAAACACGTATTGGCACGTGACAAAGTTACATTATATCATCGCTTAAATTCGGAAATTTGAAACGAAAATTTGCAAAACTTAGTTTTGTATGGTAGTTACGACATTTCACTGCATCGAGTCGAGCGCGAGGGAATGCTCACTCTCCCAATACCACACTGTTAGAAGTTTCATAACAGATTACACAAGGATGGGCGGTTTCAGGCGACACATGGGATGTAATCTGTTTTGGTTTTGAAAACGTTTTGGATGAAAGGATATGCATAACAAGCATTGCCGAAGAGCCGAAAATGCCGAAAAAGTATCTGCTGACTTTTTTGTTTTTCGTCATGATATCGGCAAATCCAGCAGAAACTGCGCATCCTTGTGTTATGTGTTATGAAAATTCTGACAGTGCACATGTACGCTCATTTCCCGGCACCTGGTGTACACTCTTTCTCGGTACCGGCACTAGTGCACACGGGTTTAGAGAGTGACTATCCCCTAGGTCGAGCTTTCAATGCGACAAGGATTCACTTTATTTGAGAGCGATTTGAGGCGGCAAGGTCATTCTTAACTTTGTTACGCATGAAGAAAGACTTTACCTATTCTCTAATTACCCTCTCTAACCCATTAACCACTCTCTGACGTTGTTTTTATGGACAAACCCGTTTATCTTTACCGTCGTAAAACCTCAAAGCATCCGCACAATTACCACGATACTTCCAATGTTCAGTAGAACAAACTCTTTCGTTTTCATCTGGCACGGCATACATTGTGTTTTTTGCAAACTGACTCTTGGCACCAAGATAAAGAAAGGAATTCAGCATAGCAACGTCACTCGCTTCGCAAATCGTGAGTGGGAAGAACATTATATGGTAGGATTGAAAAAGTGCCAAAAGATTACGCTTGTGGTTTGCCTTTTTTCTGTCATAAAGTATGAAGTTGAGAGGACATGTATTGCAGATTTCCAACGTAAAAAAGAAGGGTCATGTACGAAATTCCGACGGGTTGCTCACTCACAAAATTAATGTGCAGTGAGGGCCCAGCCGATTCCTAGGAGAGGATGGTCAGTGGCAGTGCTACCCACCAAGTAAACTACCCCGACAGAGAGCTAAGAGCTTGGTCACACCAGGGACCCATCCATTTCCTGCAATGACTCCCATTCAGGGGGCTTGTCAATAAGAGATTTCTGATGCGCTCTTGACCGAGCGTCAGATAGTTCGAGAAATACCCACGGGATAAGATACCCGACTATCCAGATAGACACAATTCTCGCAGCTGTTGTGCTGACTAAGAATATTTCTCTGTAATGGAAGAGTATCCTGGATATTTTGTCCTAGCTTAGGTACCTGGTGGCATGCTGGCAATTTTGTCCATCTGAGCAAGAACGCAGATTCGACCCAAGTGGAATTTTTGGAAACTAGGTGAGGCTCGGGCAACATAGCAATATAGAAGCATAGGAAATGACAAGCCCCCTGAATGGCGAGACATTACAGGAAATTTATGGGTCCCTGGTCACACTGGGATCAAAAAGCAGCCTATTCAAAAAACAACTGAGAATCCATAGGGGACGTTAGACTTGACGGACTTTGCGGCAGCTTGGGGATAATGATCAGACTGCAATTAGGGGTCAATTAGGGTTCCTGTAACATAATTATACACGCTGTTTTGCTCCATTTGATCTCCTGAGTTTAAAACGACAACAGTCAGAATTAGTTCTATCTTGTTCTTTTTCTACTTTGCAACCCAAAAAGCCAGGAAATGAGCCCAGTGTCACTAAGCTCTAAGTTTAACTGATAAGGCAGCTTACTTTTAAATTTTAGTGGCGACCCAGGAGAGGACTGTTAAGCTTAGTGGTACCCACCAAGTAAACAACCCCAACAGAGAGCTAAGAGCCATTTTTGCAGTATAGGGCAGCATATATTTTAAAGTTTAGCTGATAAGGCAGCTTATTTTTACATCTGATTTTTGAATATACTGAATTATTTTGACTCATCTAAGGGATTTTGTATTTTTTTACCCTGGGACTCGACTCTAGTAAGAACGTTCAGAATGTGTGCTTCTGGAACTACAAACCAAAATTCACCCAGACGCGGGGAATTCGAAGTTAAGCCAAAGGGCTGCCTTTCCACATGTTACGGAAGCTGAGTGATAAGATATGTTTTTTCGTTATGTGACAGTTATTTTTCGGCAACAACTTACCTTTGTAATTCAAGCATTTCAGTTTCAAGCATAGACGGATAAACAAAAAGAGGTACTACAAACCCAAAAGAATAAGTTCACTCGATGAAACCTATTCACTATATGAATAATAAGGGTAAATATTAGCTTCTTCCCGATATCCTGAAAAGCACCACGGAGAGATTATAGTACATGGGTCATTCCAGCGAAATAAAGCCAGGCAAAAAAAAAATCAATTTCTCAGATTTTGACGAAAATTTCTCAGAATGATCCATCAGGTTCCAGGACCTTCCCCAAATTTTGTTTTGCCGAAAAAAAATTTGTTTAAAATTTTTAAAATTTTCGGCCAAATATTCCATTGTTGATGGTCGAAAAAGTCAATGTTTTTCAAAAACATGACAAAAATCAGGGAAACTCAACACGACCTTGACATTTTTTAGCTTCTTACCTACCTTTAGGACTTCAAATCTCGAGATGTTCAAGTATGTAGGTACTCTTCTTTCCTTTTACGGTAATTTTGGCAAGGTAAGGTAAAAAAAAAAGTGGGTCTTGGTAGATCCACTCCAGAAGAACCGGCCAGATCGTGAAAATTCTGAGATTCCCTATGGTAGTAGGGTGAAGAACGAGCTACATTTCTGCATTAGCATTTTTGTGGCTATCGAGCCAGAACTGGTCTTAAATAGCGGTGTTAGAAAAGGAAAATTCTTGGTGAAATGCATTATTTTTATGACAAAATAAATTAGTATCACAACCTAAAAATAAAAATTGAGAAATGAATTTCAGTTTTCAGATCTTACTGTTAGACCACAACCTGCCTGGACCAATTCTTAGCTGTTCAAGGGCCCGAAATTTTCTCTTTGGCATACTTTCAGAAACTTACTACAATGCATGCTTTTGCTCTTTTCACGTGAAAGTTTGCGCGAGGGTGGTAACTATGTACAAAGAAATGTAGAACACGTTAATATTATGGCGAAGTTGCAAGATTTTCTATCTTCAGTCTATCAACATCTGTTATGTACACTACTCCGGCAGCATTCCGCCGAGCTGAACCCAAGAAACTAAAAACTGGGTAACCAGGGTTAGAGCAGCAGTCATTTCTCAACTTTTAGTGGGGTGTTCCTTGGAAGAATCCACTATTACGAGCGCTGTAGCAGCTTTCGGCTTCCGGTTTTCGGTTTTCACCGAATTTTGTGGAGCTCATAACTCGTGAACCAGTGCAAGTATCAAGTTCAAACTTGGTAAACTTATGGGTATTCGACTCTAGTTGTGCCTTTTGGGGGTCTCACCCCCCACCCCAACCCGGTTCAAGGGCAAATGGGCCCAGATTGCCAAGTAAATAAGGTTCATAACTTGACCAGAATTAGACATATGGACGAAATTCCAAGTACATGCAGATGATAGGGCTGGGAAATTGCTTTTAAAGTTGCACCTCCCCCACTCACCCCCGTTCATGGTCAACTGGGCCCAGATTGCCCAGGAGTAAAGTTCGGTACCCGGACAGGAATCAACAGGTATCAAGTTGAAACTTGGTAGGTTTGTGAGCATTGGGGTCTCTTTTTACTTTTTGCTGGTCCCAAACCCCACCCCACTTGGTTCAGGGGCAATTGGGCCCAGATTGCCCATTTTTTTTTTAATGTTTTAACTTGGCAATAACTTGAAACAAGGCGATGAAATTCCTTTGTGCTTTTGAATCATAGGGCTTGGGGATATATATGTGGAGTTGAACCACCCTCACCCTCCCCGTTCATGGGCAAGTGGGCCTAAATTGCCCATGAAAAAAGTTTTTGACCCGTGACTGGAATCAAACTCTAAGCTGGTATACTTGAGGAACAAGATGTGTAAATACGCATTTTGATGGGTCCCGACCCCCCCCCCCCTCCCGTTTATGGCAGCTGGGCCCAGATTTCCCATGAGTTAAGTTCGTCTATGACAGTTCTCAAGTCTAACTCCTGTATATTTGGGGATATATATCTATGGATGAGGATTTGGGTGCAACAGCAACAAATAAGACGACGCGTCGTACTTTAATCTTTAATGAGCAGTTGGAAACTGAACTGTTTTGTCATATGATCGATGATGTGCCGTTCTTAATGAATTGTGACAAAGGGGGTATTAGGCTGCTACGGATTGGTGTATTGCACTTGTTATCAGAGGCGTTACTAGCCAAAATGTTTGAGGGGGGGACAAGGCATGTACCGACTGGCTGGTAATTTTTACCGAATGTTTCTGTTTCTTCTCACGAACAAAATTAACTGTTTAACCCCCCCCCCCCCCAGTCGTGACGCCCCTGCTTGTTATTACCCTTGCTAATGGAAAAGAGGTTTAAAGGGTTGGACTGGCTCAAGCTGTTGGTGCAAGATCTTTAACATTTCTTTGGATTTATGCTTGCGGTTTGTTTACATTTGAAGCTTTTAAAGTGGGATGATTACAAATTAGGTTATTTCAATACTTGTTTGGTTATTGGGGATGTGAAATGTCTTGGTTCTAAAGCTGTTTGTCTATAAAAAGTGATCAGCATTTTACTTTCACACTCCACGTCTGAGCGCTTTCGCACTTGTTATTTTTAGGTTGGGAGACTAATTCATTTTGTCATAAAAATAATGCATTTCCCCAAAAATTTCAGTTTTCTAACATTGCTATTTAAGACCATTTCTGGCTCGATAGCCACAAAAGTGCTAATGCAGAAATGTAGCTCGTCCTTCACTCTACTACCATGGGGAATCTCAGAATTTTCGCAATCTGGCCGGTTCTTCTGGATAGGATCTACCAAGACCCACTTTGTTTACCTTACTTTGCCAAAATTACCGTAAAAGGGAAAGAAGAGTACCTACATACTTGAAAATCTCGAGATTTGAAGTCCTAAGAGTAGGTAAGAAGCTCAAAAAATTTCAAGGTCGTATTGAATGTCCCTGATTTTTGTCGAATTTTTGAAAAATATTGACTTTTTCGACCATCAAAAATGGGAAGGTCCTGGACCCTGGTAGATCGTCCTGAGAAATTTTCGTCAAAATCAGAGAAATAGATTTTTTTTTGCCTGGCTTTATTTCGCTGGAATGACCCACGTGTGATCTGATTATGACATAGCGCTGACGCTAAGAAGGATTACGTTAAATAGTTAGGTTTCATAGCCACTTGGAAGTATTGGTATTTGGATGTGTTTTTGTTTTCTATATTACCTTTGTGCTTGGAAACAGACTTATCTTTGCAACGGTTATGATGGTAAATGTAAAAACATCTACCCGTAAAAGCATACATAATTGTTGAGATGAGCCTAGTGGATTGCCAAGTTGAAGGTGGTCTTAGAATTAGCTGTATCTGCTAGCAACCAAATCAATTGTCTGTGTCGTGATACACGCAATCTTTTCTTTCAGAAAAGTGTAATAAAAAATGACGAAATTCACAAACATTCGGGTTATTAGTCGCAGAGTCTTTAACCTCATTGCTCACAGCATGTCTCTCTGTTTCGCAGTTCAGCGACACTAGGGTTCTCAGATTCCTTCATAGCATAAAGAATCATTAGTGAATAACTAGTAGTGGAACTTATTTAAGTTTTGGATATCAGTTTTTAACCACTTCATCCTTGACAATATTCTGAATATCTTCTTTCATTTTTTACTATCTTTCTTTATCAAAAGTAGTTGCTATTTTGGATAGGAATGTTTGGTCACTGAAATCTTGTATTGTCTTGACCAGGGAAAAACAGAGGGTGGGTATTTATGAAGCAAGAGCTGAACATTAAAGTAGGATTAAGAATTCGAAATTTGATACGGACAAAGGAAACCAACAGCAATTTGTATGCAACTAGAAACGCATAGCGAATTCCTGCAAACACTTCTTCTTGGGTTAATTTCTTGTCATATCATATTATACTATGGATACGTCCACTCAAAAACGATAAAAAAAAAAAATATAGGCTACTGCTACCGGCAAAAAATTTACATTTTTTTTACCCGTAGAATACACTGCAAAAAAAAATCTTGTAGTATTTGCTACAGGGATTAATCTTGTCTCTGTAAAGATAATCTTAGCTCTAATTCGGATTAACCTCATCCCAGTAGACATAAGATTAATCCCAGTAACAAATACTGCAGTTAACTATAATCCTTACTCGGAGAAACTTTTACAGTGTACCACACCTTTGTAATTTAACTTACTTTTATATTATTAAAAAAAACCTTAGAAATCACATTTCGTACTTTTTCTGGTCACTCCTCCATCCGTCAGTACATTAATTTCAATCTATTTTACCCGCTACTATTCACGCCACCTAACTTTCGAGCCCATATTTGTTCTTCCTCCCTAATGGACGTGATAGTTCAAACCCAACCTTCAGTATATGCAATCTGCATGCAACAAACCCACCCTCTCTTATACGTCACCATCACTACATAGCAACCAACTTCAAGCAAGAACAGAAATAAAAAAAAAAGAAGACAGTGAAAATAGCCGCAAAGGATCAGCTTTCTGTACGCTGATAGTCGAAACTCACTGCTATTACGTAGTTAATTAATCAACGTAGTCGTTACGGAGCTAAGAATCTGCTAAGCTAAGAACCACATCCACGAAAAAACGTGCGTGTTTTCTTTATTCGTAGCACATTTATGGTAAGAAAAGATTGCTCATATTGCCTAACGGTATGCAAAGTGGAGCTGGTTTTAAGAAGAAACAGCGTGTTTTAAGGTTCTTTTTAACGTTTAACTGGAAAGCAATCATCCCTCTTCGCCTGCTGCCTACCTTTCCCACTGAAACAACCGCATAACACTAGTTTGGGGCGATATTCGATTCAGACCAAATAACGAACTGAAATATCGATATCGAAATCGATATTTTTAACATTTCCTCATTATTGCGAATGACCATAACAACATAAATTCTTAAAGATCCATTCATGTTTTCGTGAATCAATTTTTTTATTACTGAAGTTTTTATGATTATAGACGCAATCTGCTATTTGCCGACAATTTTCTTTCATAAATGTGCGTGAAATGAGATGTTTGTCGGAACTAAACGTAGTCCCGAAATATCGATATCGATTATCGAAAGCTAAAATATCCATATATCGAAAAAATCCATATGTCACCCAACACTACATAACAATGGCTGGCAATGAGCCTATGCTAGGGCCTGTCAGATAGACTACCTCTCAAATGGCTCTCTCCTTTGTCTCATATCACCCGATGAAAAATTTGTCTCAAGATAGTACTATGAAGTAGTACGAAACAGTAGCAGTTAGTGTAGTAGCACTAACTGATGCTACTACATGCTTCTACTTCAAGGCTACCGTGTTACTGCATACTACTATATGCTACTATTAGCAAGACCGGATGCTACTATGGCAAAATAGGATGCTATTAGACGGGTTCCGGCTAACCCCCCCCCCCCCCGGCGAAACCCCTCCCGGACAAAATCACCCCGCCAAAACCCCCTGGCTAAAAAAAACGGTACCACCCACGGTACTAAACCCCCCTGGTACGACCCCCCCCCCCCCCCCCCGCATAAAAAAAGACAATCCCAAAAGAATCTCCTAGTCCCAAATACATACACCACAGATAGTACAAGGGATTAGCTGGGTACCCAGGGAGCAGGGACAAGTAATTAGTCTCCAAGAGTTCTATCGCTCTTGCTTGTGACCTGGATAGCACATAATCAAAGGGATTATGGCGTGGTAGATTTCTGAGTTTCAAGACACTGTGCTCCGCCAATACTCTCCTGGGTTGGGTTCTTGACAGTAGGAAAGGGCCGGCGATATATAAGGGGCTAAACTGTTATCGAAATCTGCACAGACCTGTCATAGGTTGACATGAGCCGTTCTTGGCTCTGTCGAAATATTGCTAAGAAAATGTTAATTACTATCTTGATGTTAATCAGTAACCATTTAGGCTAATAAGAAATTAAGTGGGTTTTGCTACCTGTTCTACTGGTGTTTCTTCTGCTACAGATGGAGGAGGGGTCGGTAAACACGATAGAACTTGCATCTCAGCTGTAACTGCAGGGCTGTCACCATTTCTAACAAACGACAACGTTTGGACAGTCGTAGTCGTGGAAGACACTGCAGTGTTTTCTTCTTCCAGATGCCGCTCTTGCTCTATCCTTCTTTTCTTCAGATTGGGCACCACCATCTTGCAGTTACCTAGAAGTCATGTTGTAGTAAATGTTCTTACCAAGATGGCCTGAACTGAACAGGCCTTGGAGGGAATTGCATAACCTCTGATCTATGTGGTTTTTGTGCTCTTTGTTCCGACCCGCAGCCCCCCCCCCCCTCCGAAATAAATTCCTAGATAGTGACCTGTAAATAAGCCAATATAGGATAAGAACAGCTTCTTTGGGCAAATATTTATTTCAGCCCAAGCTGACTGCGATTCATCTTTAACAAATATCTTATTTGGATACTTGTTGCCATGAACCAACCTTTCTGCAAGTAACAAGTGATGATCCTGGTGAAATTATTAGATAACTAACCTAAAACAAAATAGATTGATGACTACCACTACCTTCCAAGAATTCGTGCACTTCAAAGAAAGGACAAAAATGGTAATGCAACACAACCGGACGACTTTAAACCAGAGTTTTAACAGAGCCTCTAAAAAAAATAAAAACCCAGAGTTTGTCCCTGAAACTGAAAAAAACTGCAGACGAAATAATTTGCCAAAAATGATTTGGTAGTCACTAAGTAGCCTATAGTAAAAACATAACATCCCATTTGTGGTTCTCAGCAAATCAAAGATTCTCCAATGTATTCGTATTCTGACTCATCACATGTTCCATAACAAATCATTATCCTCAGCGATCATTTACATATCACTTTAAGTATACTAACAAAACAAAGAAAAATAACCTTACATTTTCTAAGCAGATTTTCACATTCTGTTTGTGTTCTGCCGCGTCCTATATTCTACAACAAACACAAACCGCCATTAGTATCAGCGACCACCTACATGTCCTTCCAAGTATAGCAACAAACTAAAAGAATAACCTCACAACTGTTATTCTAACGAAGTTTTTTAATTCTCACATTTTGCTTCTATTTTGACGAGTCGCATATTCTACAACAAAAACAAAGCGCCGTTATCATCAGAGATCACCTTTCTTACGTTACATCATCACTCTTACGTTACATCAACAAACTAAGAAAGAAAATATCCTCACTTCTAAGCAAACTCAAAGATGTTGATCAACAAATACACTCTGCCATGACCATTGGCCGACACTGTTTTTTGATTTGACAACATTAAATACAATTTGAGATTTACGTACACTTCAACCGCTACTAAAATACGGCAAAAACTTCAAACGCAAAACTTGCGTTCGTTGAATCGAATCTTCACGTTTTTCAGTTGCCTCTTCCTCTCTCTGCTGAACACTGGCGTCGAAATCCGCATATAAACAGGCCAACGTGTTGGAGAATTCGCAACGACTCAGAACTCTTGCGCTCGGTTCCCTGTAGGCCGCGACTTGGTAACAGGAGCACAGAAGGACCAGGGTTGCCACTCATGGTGATTTATCACCCAATTCGGTGATGTTTTTCTGTTTGTATAACCAAATATCAGTCAATCAATTTTGTGTAAACTGTAATAGCACTAGGCTAACGGAAATTAAAAAAAAATAGTCTTGATGACTAACTCTTCGTGCCGAAGAAGAATCGCCGTGTGCCCAGCGAAGAGCCAGAAATGTCATGACAATAAAAGGTTCTGGATTGGCCAACAGAGGATTCGAATCAGTTTGGTTCGCTGAAGTGACGTTTCTTGTTCTTCCCGAGGTTAACTGGTGTATTTCGGACGTAGAGTATTTGCATGAGGCTTCACCTTCCGGATTTTTCTTCCGGGTGCCAGACATCGGTTTTCGTCGAGACAGATCAGGAAGGTGAAGCCAGGCCAAAAACGTCTGGAAGTAGCGGGTGTTGAGTTCTCGACACCCAAGATTCCGGAATCCGGATGTTTAGATGATGCCATACACATTCCAGAGACACAACAAGTACGCATACTTAGACATACAGGGAATAGTTGATTTTAAGAAAAGAAACAAAAACGATTTGCAAGAAGATGTAAGTCTCGTTGGGAAAGAAATTGAACAAACAAGAAATTTCAAACAGTAAAAAACAAATCTGGTTGTTATTTTTCCTACTCGTGGATCGGAGCATGAAGAAGATTGTGGACAAAGATTTGTAGAACGTAGAGAGGGAAAGGTTTGCAGAGGGATGTAGTCATTGAACAGGACAAATTTTAGGAAAGTGGGTCGGTCACACAAGGTGGGCTAGTTTAATTTTTTTGTTTTTTTAGTAAAAATAACAACAACAGAGGTTTCAGAGAGAACGAAGCCAAAAAAGAATTTCTGATATAGTTCGAACAGTAGAGGAAGTCCGTTCTTTGTGTATTCATTTGTAGGCAGAAGAATGAACAAGAAGATTTGGAGTTTTATTATTTGAGAAGAAAGGTCGGGATAGTAACCTGGACGTATTAAGTCTAATCCAATGTTTAGCACCTGCTTGAGTCAAACTTAACGTCCCTTGCACCTCAACGAAAGATCCAGACAAGGTTTCGTGTATGAAACAACAACAGCGAGACGTTTCGAGCAAGAACAAAAAGACAGTTGAAGGAGAGATCCAAAATCTTCGTAAGGATTAACTTTTAACATGAAATCTGAAATGTAGAAAGGAGTTTTTTTAAGCGAAAATATCATATTTTGAGACCCCGTTAATCCGCCTGGATATTTTGAAATAGTATGCGGAAAAAAGTGAGAAAGTGCAAAAAAAATTGATACCAAGATTCAACAGTTGTAGGATTTTTTTTCGTCCCTTTCGAAAAAAAAATACAGGAGGGAACGCAGTGACAGTCTTTGTTTGACTTGGTCTGTTAAGCGTAAACGTACATAGTTTCCAAAAATTAGGTCGTCAACACTCTAAAAGGTTTTCGGTATAAAGATTAAAGTTAATTGCTCGGTTAATTGCAGTATTTGCTACTCGGATTATTCTTATCTCTACGCAGATAAGATTGATACCAAATATAGATAAGATGAATCCAGCAAATACTGCAGTTAACTTTAATCTTTATAGAGACTTTTTACAGTGAAGTCGAGCATGTCTATAGATTAGAGCACAATAACACTAGGGAGTAGCGCCATGACTTGATAAAAATTAACACACACTCGAATAGCAGTGACACTAGCGCTGTATAGGCTACTACCGATAGAGAGCGTACATGCTGAAACTCTATAGGCCCATTCACAACGGGTTTTAGCGAATACTCGGTACCAGCCAGTTCCGGAAATCGCTCTGCGACAAGAATCAGCTGGGTTTCTGCCGCTCGCAATTGATATAGATCTCAGTTTCGGATACCAGCTAGTCTCGCAACCAAGTTGAAATCAGGGTACTAGCCAATTAGATTATTTTGGGAAATATTGAGGAAAATTCTGATTGGCTAGTTTCGAACCAAGCCCAATAGATCGCATCCACTCCTTGCTGTCTTGAAAACCGAAAGTGAATTTAGGTCATTGTTCGTCGCTCTGACGTGGTTCAGCATTAGCTAATCGGAACATTCCTGAATGTTCCCCTAAGTAATGTATTTGGCTAGTACCCTGAAAAGTTGAACTGATTTCAACTTGGGTGCGAGACTAGTTGGTACCCGAAACTGGCACCAATATCAATTGCGAACGGCAGAAAACCAGCTAATTCTCGGTCTCAGAGCCATTTCCGGAACTGGCTGGTACCGAGTATTAGCTAAAACCCGTTGTGAATGGGCCTTATCAGATGTGCACCAGCGCTGGCTCCGATAAATCCGTAATCAGATACAACATCCCCTGTTTCCTTCATGTGTGTATATAGCATCTTAGCCGTACTAGACATTTTCTGTTTCGCTTTGAATGTCGCGACCGTAGTGGACACTGGTCCGTTTCCGATGCATGGAAAGCATAGGTCTCGACGAGCTAGACTGGCATGGACAGCCTTGGAGTGAGGACTGGTGCGCCCTAGAAGCAGTAACCAGGAAATAGCACCATCATCATCTGCAAGCTACTCATCGGGATACAATATCCTTATTGTTTGTAAGTGCAATTTAAAGTAATAGGTCTTACTGTCTAGTACTGTCCATTGTTATTTTGAATGAATGAATTTATGACGCACTGCCCAAGGGCGTAAGTGTAGTAAAAAAAGATAAAGAAAAACTCACTCCAAGGCTGTACATGCCAGTCCTCGTCGAGACCTATGCTTTCCATGCATCGGAATAATTTTGCTCTGGTCCGGATTTTGAAGTCTCGTCTTCGTGCCTAGGATTCCTGTACGTCACATTTTATGCAGACGCGCTATTTGAGGGGGGGGGGGGGGGTATTCATCCCCAGGTTTTGAAGGGACATAACATCTTCCATCTTGGTATTTTTTATTTGACCCTAAAAAAGCAAAGCAATGACATTATATTCTAAAACTGTTCTAAATCTCCGCGGCAAAACACGAGGAAGGGCAGGACCCCTGCTCTGACGGCTTTCTTCTTCTTCTTCCTTGGGACAGGGGAACTTTTGGTTGGAAGTGAAAGGGCACAGGCCTGTTTTAGAAACTTTTGCCTCATGACGAACGAGGCTCCAACTTTGGACTTACACAGCTGTCATAATCTCTGTTGCTACCAGTCCTGCCTGCTTGGTATTTGGAGTTACTCTAATGAACAGATGCGCTGTAAAAAGTTTGTCCGAGTAAGGATTAAAGTTAACTGCAATATTTGCTACTGAGATTAATCTTATCTCTACTGGGATAAGATTAATCAGAGTTAAGAAATAACCTTATCTCAGTAGAGACAAGATTAATCCCAGTAGCAAAGTAGCAAATACTGCAAGATTTCTTTTTTCACAGTGTAGACATATATGAATCACTTTTTCCCGATGAAAAAGTTTCAATAATTAGTTATATGGAGTTGCAAGTTCTAATAGCATACAGCAGTGACAGTTACCACTGCATGCTACTTCCCGATGAAAAATTTATCTCAAAATAGTACTATGAAGTAGTACGAAAAAGTTGCATGCAGTACTAACGATGCTACTACATGCTTCTACTTCAAGTCTACAGTGTTCCTGCATAATACTATATGCTACTATTAGCAAGACTGGATGCTATCATGGCAAGACAGGATGCTACTGGATACTACTACATAAGATTGGACCAGTCTGAGGCACATTAAATGATAGTATTATTTTTAACGTTTTCATACTACTACGGTATACCATACTACTACGCAGGCTACAAATTTTTCATCGGGTCTAGACAAACAAGATGGCACTGGATACTTCTGCTTAAGATCGGCCCAGTCTGTGGAACATTAAATGACAGTATTCGGTACTAGTACATATCAATACATGCAACGTCTTCGTACAACATTCATGCAACTACACAGGCTAAAAAAAAATCATGGGGTTAATCATTCGTATGACTCGTACTTACAGATAACAGACAATTTATCGGACCGCTATACTAAATTAGTTTAGTTGGACGCAAACATGTGTAGTAAGAAAACTCAATTAAAGTACCACTATTTAATGTTTATGTTCCAATATTCATAATTATTTGAATACTGTAAAACTAGGCTCTGCTTTTACAAATTACCCACGACTTTGGCTTTTTTAAGCCTTTTCCCAGGCCATTGACTTCTAGCAAAATCTCGGCAACATTCAAATAGCCGGTTTTACACATTAGTAGCATGATGCGCGAACACTCGTCGGGAGCATAATCCGCACGGGCAATCGTGAATCGTGGCAAGTGCAAGGATTAGTGTGGTGTCGTCAGCGGGTTTAGAATGTAACATTGGGATTGGGGGGGGGGGGCAGAACTGAAGTGGATGGTGAGTCTTAGGGCGGACGCTCTTCCGGTGGGGATGCGGAGAAATTATACTGGTAGAGATAGGAAAGGTACTGGTCCTTATTTTTGTCCATTGTGTGGTATTGAAGGAGAGGATGCGGTACATTTGATATGTTATTGCGAGGAGTTGAAAGAGTTAAGAAAGGAAGCTTGGGAGGAAAGGGATTTGGTTTCAAGTATGGGAAGTAAGTGTTTTGGTGAGATCCGAAGGCTGGGTAGATTCCTGAAGCTAGCTATGGCCCACCGTGAACTATTTTTTTTTATAGAAGTTGATTTTTTGGTTTGTTCTTGGAGTGTATGATATTTTGTTTTTGTTATTGTTTTATGTTTCCCGCCAATGGGATTTAAATCCCGCCCGGGATTTATTGGGAATAAATTAATTCATTCATTTGAAGTGTGGGTCTCGAGGTTTAAAAAGTAATGATTGCAATGGGTCGTTTGAATCAATGCGGATGGTCCTTTGTTCTTTCTTTCTTTTTCAATATTTTCCATCTTTTCTTTTTCTTTTTTGTGTGAAAATTTATCAATACATAGGCTACATCCGCCCGCAGACTTACCATTCATGTTAGTGCCTTTGGTCTAAGCCCCACTATAAACAAGACCAAAGGTTTCGATGGGATCCCAAAAATTCAATATCTGATCCAGACAACTGGGTCTTGTCTTAGCCAGATCCAGTCTTCGCCAGACTCCTTGAACATTTTTACAATTAAAATTCAGAAACAGATTAAGGCCAAATAGCTAATCACCTGAGAAAACCAAGTTCAGATTTGGATTCAGCATGTGTGTTTACCCCTATAAGTCATATCTGTTTTGACGAAAACTTCCTGCCACTTCTGCCAATTTCCCGGTTCCGGCCGAACTCCAGAACTACTTGTCCGGCGAAAAAAGAAAGCTCAAAGACGAAATCAGGCTATCTTCTTTCCCCAGTAATGAACATCTAATCAACTTCAAATAGAAATTTAGCTTATAACAAATTTTCCGATTCCAGCCGGATTCCGGTCGAACTATATGTCCGGGTAAAATACGATTGTCACACAGGGACTCAGCATCTCTTCTTACCCCTAAATCGCTTATCTAATCGACTAGAAATAAAACTTTGACTTCCAACAGTTTTCCGGTTTTGGCCGGATTCCGGACGAACTACATGTCCGGGTAGAAACTTGTTTTCACATAAGTGTTCAGCATGTCTTCTTGCCCTAAATCGAACATCCAATCAACTCCAAATTAAACTTTTAAGTTTGACAAACTTTCCGGTTTGGGCCGGATTCCGGTCGAAATACTTGTCCGTCGAGAAAATAGTTTTCACCATCGTCTTCAGCATGTCTCCCTACCTCTAAATCGAACATCTAATCAACTTCAAATAAAACTTTTACTTTCAACAAACTTTCCGGTTTTGGCCGGATTCCGGGCGAACTACTTGTCCGATGACAAAATGGTTTTCACCATCGTGTTCAGCATGTCTTCTTACCCTATAATCGACTATCACATTAGCTGTTTCAAAATATTTTGTTTGTCCCTTAATTTCAATCCCCTCCCCCACCCCTAAATGTAGAGCTACAAAGCCCATCTACGAACTTGACTGGTCCGACGACCCAACGAACCTTCTCACCAAGTTTCATCAAAATATCTCATTCCCCTCGAGAGTTATCGTGCTTACAGACGGACGGACGGACGGACGGACGGACGGACGGACGGACGGACGGACAGACGGACGGACGGACAGACGGACAACTTTTGCGATGTCATAGGTATCCCTCCACTTACGTTTTGGGATCCCAAAAACAGTTCCTCCCCCATGCCTCTTTAGCCAAGATGTCCGCAGCTCCACAACTGAATCTCCTGATCTTTTAGCCTATCTTTTACTAACTTAGCTATCTCCCATAATGGGTCTGATGGCCCTGCTCCCTCATTCCACAAGCCACCTCCTAAACAAGACCAAAGGTTTCGATGGGATCCCAAAAATTCAATATCTGATCCAGACAACTGGGTCTTGTCTTAGCCAGATCTAGTCTTCGCCAGACTCCTTGAACATTTTTACAATTAGAATTCAGAAACAGATTAAGGCCAAATAGCTAATCACCTGAGAAAACCAAGTTCAGATCTGGATTCAGCATGTGTGTTTACCCCTATAAGTCATATCTGTTTTGACGAAAACTTCCTGCCACTTCTGCCAATTTCCCGGTTCCGGCCGAACTCCAGAACTACTTGTCCGGCGAAAAAAGAAAGCTCAAAGACGAAATCAGGGTATCTTCTGTCCCCAGTCATGAACATCTAATCAACTTCAAATAGAAATTTAGCTTATAACAAATTTTCCGATTCCAGCCGGATTCCGGTCGAACTATATGTCCGGGTTAAATACGATTGTCATACAGGGACTCAGCACCTCTTCTTACCCCTAAATCGCTTATCTAATCAACTAGAAATAAAACTTTGACTTCCAACAGTTTTCCGGTTTTGGCCGGATTCCGGACGAACTACATGTCCGGGTAGAAACTTGTTTTCACATAAGTGTTCAGCATGTCTTCTTGCCCTAAATCGAACATCTAATCAACTCCAAATAAAACTTTTACTTTCAACAAACTTTCCGGTTTGGGCTGGATTCCGGGCGAAATACTTGTCCGTCGAGAAAATAGTTTTCACCATCGTCTTCAGCATGTCTTCCTACCCCTAAATCGAACATCTAATCAATTTCAAGTAAAACTTTTACTTTCAACAAACTTTCCGGTTTGGGCCGGATTCCGGGCGAAATACTTGTCCGATGACAAAATGGTTTTCACCATCGTGTTCAGCATGTCTTCTTACCCCATAATCGACTATCACAATAGCTGTTTCAAAATATTTTGTTTGTCCCTTAATTTGAATCCCCTCCCCCACCCCTAAATGTAGAGCTACAAAGCCCATCTACAAACTTGACTGGTCCGACGACCCAACGAACCCTCACACCAAGTTTCATCAAAATATCTCATTCCCTTCGAGAGTTATCGTGCTTACAGACGGACAACTTTTGCGATGTCATAGGTATCCCTCCACTTACGTTTTGGGATCCCAAAAACAATCTTCAATTATTTTTTTAATTTGTTGCGGCCAAGTGTCAATTTTAGGATCTTTCAATATTTCCAAATATTTCAGGAGCCTCAGTCTAAGCAAACTTTACAATTTCTCCCAATAACTTATCATATTAACTGATCTTCTATTAGCAACGCAATAACCCTAAATTTCCTTTAATAACTAAACTACTTGTTTTTATGCTTACTAGTTGTAGCACCCTCTGAAAATGCTGCAACTGGATTCCTTTCAATTTCTGTCCTTGCTGGAGTCCCCAAATTTCGGAGCCGTAATGCATACCAGTGATCACTTTCATGAAAACAACTGCATGTGCATTCTCATGTCCTTTGTTTTCGCCAAATCACTACCGGCTAGGGCATACGCACCTCGTTTCCATTTCCTCTCACTTAACTCTTTGTTTCCAAACTTACTACTATATGATAATCTCACACCTAAATACAAAAATTCCACCTTAATCTCCAAAACTACTCCTTTATATACTACTCGAGATACTACTTCAGTCAATCAATCAATCAATTTTTTTAACCCTGATAGCACTATAGGTTAACACGGGTGGAAATTGGAAAAACAAACTATTTACTTTTTCCTCTCTCTCACTTTTCCACCTTTCATAACCACCGACTTAATCACGTTAAGGCTCACCTGCTTATTTTTAAGGTACTCCTACATCATGTCTAAAAAGATTGCAATTTTCCCGCTGAATCAGCTCACAGCACATCAACAAACCAAAGGTCACATAATTGGCAGATATCTAAACTCAACAACGGGGCACCGGAATCCACCAGATAATCATGAAAATCATTAATATACAGAGAAAACAGCATCGGAGACAGACAACACCCTTGTTTCACTCCCATACTTGAAAAAATAATCCCTGAAAACTTCCCAGGCCCCCCTTACCACAAACTTCGTTACTTCATACTGCGTAGAGAGATCATAATACCCTAATAGATACAATACACTTCATAATCCACAGCTGAACAATATAATCAAGAATTTAAAATTTATGAACATAATCTCTACGTGCTGTCGCGCCTTGTTTTATGTTTGCTAAATCTCAAACCGGAATTTTGCGCAATGATAATGACAAAACCTTGCCAAATTTGTCCAGAGCGAATGTCAAGTGGAATCAGATAAAGTCGACTGAATGTCTTTTGCAGATAGGAAACGCCAGGTCAAGGGTTAATTATCAGGTAATGTGTCGGTCCCTAGCCCGGATGTACGAAAAAGAGGATTGTGGGATGAAAGGCTTGCTACTTGCCCTTCAAAATAGTCGAAGGATCCCTGGCACTATGCCAGTACTTAATATAGTCGACTACTTGAAAGCTACTCTGTGCTTTCAACGAATTACCCACGGCTTTGACTGTTTTAAGCATTATCCAGGTGCATTGACTTCTCGCAAAAACAGGTGAAAATTAGCATAATCATTTTTCTGATGTACTAAATTGTCGTACACAACCGTCCATAGCATGATACGCATTGGAAGTAGCAAAACAATGCAAGTGAGAAAATCTGCTTACCAACTATAAGTACCAACGCAATCCGACCCAGACGAAATGTCCCCGTGGCCACTCTTCCCCATAACAAAGCGTCCTCACGACAAAATGATGGCAGTGGCGAAACGTCCCCGTGGTTAAACGTTCCCAAGATTTTTAGTTCGCATCGGTCTTGAGGCGCGTGATCGAGGCAAAATAACTTCAGTGTTTGTATTATGGATCTAGGACGGATTTACAATGTTAAGGCTTGATACAAACGCTGATCCAAAAATCAGGGATTTTTCGTTTTGTTTTGCCTCACCTGTTGCAGCTTACGAAAATATGAGTTACAAATATTTATTATCGTATGCCTTCTTCTGATATAAATTATCCCTGGTATCTAGGCGGGTAAATCCCAACCAGTAAAGCATGCGTACTGAAACTGTTGAATATCGCCGATCTGTTTCGAAAGCTCAAGACAGGTTTTCCGTCTTCCTTTAATTTAGATAGCTTAAAGGACTACTCATCCTCTTTTTCTCTGCCTTACTGTATAGAAAGCTCTGGCACAGCTGAGTCTCCAAGCTATAATGTTGTTACTCATCCCTAATCTACATACAATAGTCCAATCCAATGCAATAAATTCCTATTATGTTTCTACCCCCCAGCATCTCGTTTTCGTCATAATTTGTATACCTCCCAAGCTTACCCCAGAAACTCCTGTCACCTGTAGTGTTCACAATCTGTCATGTCATGTCAGCGACAATGTAATACAATGTATATCGTCCGCCCGCAATGCGTACGCGGCCGACGAGGAGAACGCACTCATCAAAGAAATGACCACCAGGGACATGGTGCATTTCTAAATGTTGTAGAGGGCGTTCGGAACTTAATCAGAGATGATACTTCTGGCGAAGAAAAAAAGTTCGGAGGCCGAATTCGTTTGTGGCTAATGTAAAGGCAACGACAATGTGATAACCCTGTGGGACTGATTAGTAGAAATTGGCAGGTGTCCAAAGTAAAGACTATTGAGTCGCTTGACTTTGTATTGACGCTGTCTCTTTCGTTTGCGACTTTCATTGTTTAGCCGGTCTTGGAAAGGACGACATTATTCGAGACGGTGACAGAGGGATAGTTTTTCAGCGTCTGGACCGAATGCAACCTGTCAGTGTCAGAACGCAGAGAGCGCTCAGAAAAACAGAAGGGAGGATCTGGTGACAGGTTTTGCTGCTTCAGACGACAAAATGCATACACGTGATAACGCAGTCCGATTAACAACTTCTCTGATGGAACTAGAAATTACATAAAAATTTACCTTAGAACTTCGGCTTTCGATTGTTTTATTATTTTTATTCATTGTTTGTTTTTCAGGAGTAATGAAATGAATACAGATCTAAAAACATACAAGAACTGAAATTCTTAAATATCCAATTTATAACTATGGTTGTCGAAGGATAATTGACGGGATACAAGTTCATTTTCCAGCTTGAGCGGCTTGAGCCTGAAAACGACCCCTGCCAAGAAAAGCCGACATATTGCTTTACGAACATCCAGCTGACGTGTCCGTTTTGCACTGTCAAATGTAGTTTATAAATATATATGGAGACGAACAGATGAACTTTAATGATGATGATGATGAATTTACTGCCCTTTTGTACGACAAAATGGAGTATAAAAAGAAGAAAGAGAAAATAAAAGAAAAAGAAAGGAACAGTGGATCTACATTAGCTGAATACATAAAACGTAACATGATCAAAGAAACAGTGATGTCTCCTTGCGGAGGAGAGAGAACTATGATGATATAAAAGAAACTAAACTAAACGGGTTCAAACAAAAATGAAAACTCAAATGTCGCTCAACTGTTTAGAAAATATAGTATCGGATTGCTTGGGTAGCGTTGAAACTTGTGCCAAGACTGACGCAGTTTCATCCTGAAATACGGTTATTAATCTGTACTATCACATTCCTTTCAAACTGTCGCGTTTTTAGTTCTTTTTCACGAAGTACTGACCTTGTGTCGTCGAACTGGATCCTCGCCTACTTTCTCGGTGGCGTCGTGTCGGATTGTTTAGCGTAGGGTCTTTTGGTCTTGTTCTAAATGGTGATTTTGTGTCGTTGTGTCAAATTGTCCTGCGGTCGTAATGTGTCATAATGTCGGATTGATTTGCTACTGTAGCGGCTTTCGGTGACCTTGGGTCATGTCGGTGTGTCGTGTTGTCGCCGAGGTTGTCGCATCACAGACTTGTGTGCTGGCTTGATGGCATAGTCTCGGAATGCTGTGTGCAATGTGCTAAATGGTGATCTTGTTTCGAAATGGTGACCGGATGTCGTACAGTCCTGCGCACCACCTCGGTGTCACAGTGTCGGATGGCTTGAACAGTGCCAGGTTAGGGCAATATCTTTCTATGTTGTGCCGTGACCGTCGCGTTAGGTCCCAGTCTCTTGATGGCGTTGTGTCTAGCTGTCTAGTTGTCACAGTGCCATACTGGCATACGGTCGTGGTCTTCTTAGTCGATGGTCTGCTGTATTATTGCTTTGCTATTGTCGAGTCTTCCGGTGTTTTGCTGGAGTGCTGACCTCGTGTTGCCGTGGCGCCCTCGTATTGCTCCTGTTGTAGCTATTTCGGGCTAGTGTGGGGCTGGCTTAGTGTCTTTCGATCTTGATACTAAACATTTCGACCTTGATACCAGGGATGGGCGAATCCGGATTGGGATTCGAATCCAGGATTCGTCCTTTTGATTGGATTCGAGTCCGGATTCGAATCTTCTGCTTGTCAGGCTGGATTCGGATTCGGACTAGGATTCCAAACCCTTAGTTTTGCGAATATGCTAAATTCCTAGACTTCATCCTTCCAGTTTCCGTTTTCCCAATTTTTACACAGTTTGCCCAGGCAATCCAACTTTTTCCCTCGAACCATCCTCAGTAATCTATCACGTTATCTGATACCTTAGATATTACCTTAGATGTCAGTGCCGTTTGTCACCTCTGATTTTTAAACCATAACCTATGTACATGATTTGATTTTTGTTAAGGTCGGATTCGAATCCGGATTCGATTCCGGATTCGAATCCTCAGCATGAAATGGTGGATTCGGAATCAGATTCGTACCTAGCCCTGGATTCGGATTCGAATCCTTTTTTATGATCGGATTCGCCCATCTCTGCTTGATACTAACCACTCGACCTTGTGTCCGACTGGAAAATAATCTTACGGCGTCAATGCACCCACGTCGAGTTGAGGAGGATAAACCTCTATCCTACAATGTTAACCACTAATGCAAGTTATCCAACCCATCCGTGCTAGCTACATTCAAATCGTCTGTGGTAGCCTGTTCTGTACAGTCTAAACGGTGTTCCCTTATCAACATTTCACTTTTGCGGCCACTGCACCGGTTTTCAATTTTCCATTTTTCACAACTTGTTTTTTGAGGGGGGGGTCACCCCTCGGGTCAGACCGAATCCATACCTAACATACCTAACAGTGAAGAGCTCGAGCATACGTTACTACTTATAAAAACAAATATTATTATTTGCATTTAGCAGATGCTTCTTCGGTCGCTCCAAGCACGAAATATGTTTCTGCGAACCGCAACTCCTATTTTCCCTGCCGGCTGGATTTCAAATACGTAATTAAAAGGCAAGATCCGCAAATCCTTAGGCCAACAACTTAGGAAAAAAAAGCTTTACAATGTCAAACTCTAGCGATAGCTGGCTATGCCTCTGTCCCTTTGTTGTAAAAATCGACATTAAAAAGAGAACGGGTGACAACTGATGATCGCCATAAATTCTAACTTAATGGGAAGCAGACGAATGGGTCTCAGGGACTCCCAAACTACAAAATTGGTAGACTAACGGAAATATGGTACTAAATTCTTCATTTGAAGCGTCTTGGCAAATGGCATATATCTTCTGATGCACATATTTGTATTTGTTCTAATATAAATATATAGTCTTAGCTGACTAATTCCGTTTAGCACATACACAATGATTAACAGTCAGCTTGAAACACGGGAGGGAGGGGTGACCCCCCCTAGATTCTGGAGGGACATCTTCAGATTCAGATTCAGATTCAGATATTTTTTACTTCACCAAAAACTTTCACCATTGTACAAAAAAACTCAACAACCACATAAAAGACAAAAGTCCTGCGGGTGGCTGTATCTTCTAACCACCTTTTAACTTGAAATTATTCAATAAATAATGACATAAAAACTAACCTAATGTATTTTCAAAGAAAGAAAAGAAAAAAGAGGTAAAGAAAGAGAGAGAGAAAAAAAGAATATAGGAAAGAAAAATGATTTTCTCGTCACACCCTACCCACCACCCCCATCTCACCTCCCCCCACCCCACCTCTTCACTCTCCGCCTCCCTACACCCTATTTGTTTGGCCCTAAATAGGTTTCGAAAACAAAATACAAAACAAAGACGTTCAAGGAGACCTTGAGGGTCATCGTGGACAAACGGTGAGATTTCTTCATCTCGTGTACCGTCCGGTCATCTTCGATCCATTTTCTTCGTCCCGCTAGCACAAACCTGTCGTTGCATATCTGCATTACAAAAACGTGTAGCTGCATTTGCGGTCTACATTGATTTTCAGCCCTTTTTCAATTCAGTTCAATTTATTTCTAAAACGGGAAGCTGACAAGCCGGATATTCAATCAGTCGTCAATACATATATATATATACAATTTGCGGTCAGCACTTATGAATTAATTTAAAATAAAAGTAATCGTCTAAGACACTTAAAGGACACCTGAACAATGAAACCATACTTAAACACATCATGGAGAATGCATTTACAAACATGGCCACGGAGAGCATTATTCTCCTGAGCGTGACGTTTTCAAAATAGAGATGTTCCTATCTGGAGGTTTGCACATGCAGACTCCAAGACAAAAAGCGCAATTCATTCAAATCTTGTACAGCGCTGGCCGGGTAGTATTGGAATTTCTTCTAGGTATATGTTTGGGCTTAACTGGTTAAAAAATATTCCAGAAGAACGGTTGATTGGAGACATTTGTTCATTTCTAAAACTGTTTGGTACTGAAATAAGGACAGATGCAAAATGTAGCAAAAATCATAGCTTGGAAACACTATTTCGTATTTGGATTCAGTTTTCTACAGACAATGTTAACGGAAGTCATACAGAAAGGGAAGATACTTGGTACTCTTCATTCAGGTGCCCTTTAATGAAGAGAGTTAGCCTCAGGTACACAAGGATTGACCAGTTTAGTCAGTCACGGTACGAAACCTCAAATGCAAAATACAGTCTAATATAAACATAACTCATGACTAGCTCTGTAGCTGCTCTTGCTTACTAGCCGATATAATTAAAACCAGAGCTGTAAGCTCATATGGCACTTGCATGGGTTAAGATGTTTTGTTTGATCAAAAGTAAGTTTCGACTTGGCGGTTGAGATGCGCACTCTAAGGGAGCTAGAACGTCATTTGTAAGCAAAACCCTTGAGGCAAAAATGATAATGGTCTGAGGGGCATCATGAAAATGCATATCTTGCTTAAAAGTATTTTTTTTTACTTTGCGGTCAAGATTGGTACTTTAAGTAATAATCGGATTTGGGAAGTAGCAATTTCTAAGCAAATGTTGTTGAATCTCTAATATTCCAGCGAAGTTTCATCGTCCTAGCACATCTGGAAGTACATTAACTCGCGATCACAGGAATCCCAGACCCCCCCCCCCTCCAACTCCACCCACAATACCTGGAGCCAATCCGGTTCTGTAAATGATTAATCCAGAGCATCTGTTTGTTATTCCCACGAAGTTCGATCCCGATCACACCGGTCTAAGCGGGACAAGTATTCCCCCCCCCCCCCCAATTGTCCAGATCCAGTCAAATTGTGCAAAAGATTTACATGGAGCAGACGTTTGTTCTTCCCAGCAAGTTTCACTCCGATCCCTCCATTTTAACCGTTTCTTGAGATTTCCTGCCCCCCCCCCCCAATTCCCCCAGGGTGCCCGTAGCCAATCCGATTCAGTAAATAATTTACCTAGAGCATCTGTCTGTTCTTCCCACAAAGTTCCATCCCGATCTCTCCATTCTAAGCGGGTCACGTATTCCCCCCCCCCCCTAGTTTCCGGATCCGGTTTTTGATATGAAAAAGATCACCAGAGAAGTGTCCTCTGTTCAATTTTTCAATTCTTAAATATCACTCGAATCCGATAACCCGTTCCAAAGTTAGGAATTACTGAATATTCCGGATTCCCCTCCCTCCACTCCCCCACCATTATCAGATCGACAAATATTTAATTTTGAAGTCATTTTGATCGGCTCCCTGATATGCCTGCCAAGTTTCATCGTGAAAATCCCCAAAACCACCATCATCGGAATTATGGGAAACCCCCTCGCCCCCCCCCCCCTAAGTGTCCGGGTCCAGTACAATTGTCTAAACGATTTATCTAGAGCAGATTCTTGTCCTTCCCAGCAAGTTTCACTCCGATCCCACCATTCTAACCGTTTCTTGAAATTTCCGGTCCCCCCCCCTGGCTACTCAACCCGTCTGGACTTTAAACGGGACATCACAGATATATAATCTATTCAGTTATTAAGTTTCATTACAATCCGATCACCCGTTCGAAAGTTATAACACTACTCAATTTCCCGGATGCCCCTGCCTTCCACCCCCCCCCCCCAACAAAAAAATCGTCGGATCGGAAAAATTATTATTTTTAAGTTTGTTGGTCGGGTTTCGGATACGCCTGCCAAGTTTCATGGTCCTAGCACACCCGGAAGTACCCTAACTCGAAAAAGTGTGACCCAGTTTCCAGCGCCGTTCACTCCCCCGCATATTGTCGGATCGGGACACTGATTATTTCCAGGTTAGTTTGGTTGGATCCTTGATATGCCTGCTTAGTTTCATGGTCCTAGCACATCTGGAAGTACCCTAACTCGAAAAAGTGTGACAAAATGCCATCAATTTTTCCAGTTTCCAGCGCCGTTCACTCCCCCGCATATGGTCGGATCGGGACACTGATTATTTCTAGGTTAGTTTGGTCGGGTCCCTGATATGCCTGCCAAGTTTTATTGTCCTAGCACATCTGGAAGTACCCTAACTCGAAAAAGTGTGACAAAAACGTCGGACCGACGGACAGACCGACAGACGGAATTGTGATCGGTATATGGCACTTGAGCCAGAGGCTGCAAGTACCATACAGACTTAACAAACGAGGGAACAAAGATTTCCAGAGAACGGCTTAGAGAGTTTGAGACATTGGATAGGCTTTATGTGAGGTACAGCTTCTGCCGCTGCTCTTGCGGGTCTTTCTCGGGTTTGGCTTGAAATCAGGGGGGCAGTATAATCGATGGGATTTACTGTTCAGCAACCTTGAAGACGTTTAGGTGAACGCGTCCAACCTCCACATTCAGTGACCGGTCGATCCTTCCATATAATTATTCGTTGGAGGACATGTGTCTGTGTGTTAGTTCCATGGTTAGTTCAGATCAATATTAATTCATCTCCGACATGGATCATACCAATCAGCAGGCCCGTATCCAGGAATTTTTCTTCGGGGGGGGGGGGGCCTTTCGCGGGGTTTTTTGCCTGCGGGTCGGACAAAAAAGTACAAGATCAGAGGGAAAAGCCTATACAAATCACTATTTTGTATGTTTAGAGGGGGGGGGGGGGAGGTTAGGGGGTTGACCCCCCCCGGATACGGCCCTCCCAATCAGCCTCTACCACCTGGCCGCGGATTTAATCGCATTGGTGTTTGCCTAATCTTTCAAATTTAAATGTTTTAGATTAAATATTTAAATATTTAAAGCTTGCTTTAGTTGTATAGTAAAAGTTATACTGTGTATTTTGTAAGTTACTTTCTTTCGTGTTTTCCTTTCTTTTTCTCTTTTTTTCCTTATTATTTACTCCGTCTTTGTGCCTTGTGTTTCTTTTGACGGGTTATAAATAAAATCATCATCATCATCATCAAATATTTAGTGAATGGCAAGTACTAAAGGCAAGTCGTCTTTAGTACTTGCCGTTCATTAAACTGCACTATGCTGGCTGTTTGACTGAGAACAGCGAACCAACAGTCGAGAACAGTCGAGAACAGTCAAGAACAGTCGAGAACAGTCGAATAGCGGACCAATATGCATCCTGAGAGAGAGAGAGATCGGTATATTTAGAAACTATCATAGCATAACTAAATTCAGTTTCTTACAAATTATAAATAATTGAACACCGAAAAAAAAGAAGGCACAAACGAGTTCCCGTAACGATTAGAGTGGACTTTAGGGGTAGAAGCAATTGTTCAATCGAGTTCGATGATTGGCAGGGGCTGTTTCCGGTAGCAGTGACCGGTGGCTCGTATTGTCTATAGGACAGATTTGCCAAACTGTAAACTCAGTTTTTTCAAGCCCGACAAATTAAGGGCCCATAATAAATACCCTGGCCAAATTATGGAGTCCGAAGTTTTGCAGCAGTTCTGTATTGCTTTCATCAACATTCAAAGTATCCGAACTGAAGAAAGTACATTAACAAAGAAACAACAGACGGAATATCTTTTCATTATGAATCAAAAGAAACCTTGAACACTTGGCTCTTAGCAGATCTTAGCTACGCATTTATCACCCCCCCCCCCCCGGACAAGGAACAGCCGTCTCGTTGAGAAGTTTTGTATAGCTGATCTGTCTGCTGTCCTGAGGGCCATCAACAGAATGAAACAAATCGGTAGTCATTCGTGGAGCTCCATGATGTTTCGGTTTAGTGACTTGTAATCATTTTGGTTATTGTTGTTGTGTTTCTGTCTTTTTTTCATTTATTACCGTACTCCGTCTCTACCTATACGGGTTACAAATAAAATTAATTAATTAATTAATTCCCATTTGACTGTTTAGAGGCGGAAAGTGAAAATTATGTGTAAATTACAAACATATGTACTTCACAGTTTTAAGCAAAAGCCGACTGCGAATTATGTTCAACGGTTCTATAAAACAGATAAGTCAGCCGGGGTTTTATTATGGGGGTGTTTTGGTCCTTCTTGGAAAGGTCTTCCAAGAAAGGAATAAAGAAAGTTCCAGATGACGAAGATAATTTCGTAAACCGCAATTACATCAACGAAGATGTTTTTTTCGTTGATTGTTTGTGGTTCCAGATGACTCGACCGTTTATCGTCCCACAATTACTCAGGTGTAAGTAACATACCCACTGGTTATTTGGCTATTGGCAAACAAATGCATTAGAACATGTAATCCTATGTTCACTGCCTACGGTGCAGGCCACAATGACAACATTCTTCATCCTATCAATCATCAACAGTTTAATTCTGTGTAATTATCGAATCTGAACTCCGCCTTAAAAGAGTGAAGTGAAATGGCGTAAAATGTGGACCGGATCCGGCAATCATAGTGTGCAGGGGCGTCACGAGCCTCACTTCATTGGGGGGGGGGGGGCGAACCTGGTAAAATTAACCGAATCGGTACCTGATTTTGACCGAATTTTTTTTCTTCTAAAAACACAGCGCGTTGTTTTCAAGAAAGCTACAATGTAAAAGGTGAATAATTCGTATAAAATCAAGCCGACAGAGAAAATTTGGCTCGTTTTCACGCTCTTCGTCTTCTTTTCTTTCCAGGGATACGCCGTCACTAGCATTAGAACCTTTGGGGAACGTCCAATTTTGCCAACGGACTCGAAAATCTGCCGACAAAAAACGCCGCCGTCGCCTAGCGAAAAAGTCACTAGCGGCTGTACATAGGACAAACTGAATCGCCGCCTGCGAAATTTTTTAATCCGCCTTTTTTCTTGCTACATTTAACGATCCCAAGACTACCTATTAAACCACAGAGCTGTCTGGCAAAAAAGGTGCCGTCCGGGGTAAAGTAGATTCATAGTACATTTATTCTGAGTTTACAGCAAAAAAAGTAAGCTAATTTTCACGTCACGACACTTGCTTAATCCTAAAGTATTGCAATCATTTGAAGCAAAGGCTTGGAAAAGTTACATAGAATGGCAACTAGCTGCAGTTACTGTTAAATGGTAGAGAACAAGAGCTAAATAAATACCAATTGAATTACTGAGCTCGGTAACTGGATTGAACCAAATAATGAGTTCTTACTACCGAAAAACTAAAATAAAATAAAATATGGAACAGATCGCTAGGCTGGCAATTGATACGGATTATTACCGAATTACCGAGTTCGTTCACGAATCAGAACCAATCCAAACCCAATTTGCCAATGTACCCAGCGACAGGGGAGGCGGGGGGGGGGGGGTCTCTCGAGATTCATCAGACATAGTCAGGAAACAGCTGATGTTCATCCCAACCCCTCCCGCCACGTGAACTTACAGCTCTTGTTCAAGAAAACAGAGAAATCGGTCAAAGATTAAGAGTTCCCGAATAAACGGATCTTCTGACAACTGTACAGGGATCTCAATAGAGATCGGCAAGAAAATATACACTACATCTGTTTTGATCAAAGAAAAAGTACAAAAGAACTATTTTTAATTCGCAATTTTCCAGAAAAGACATTCAGCCAAACACAAATCCTAGATCTTTCGGAAAAGAAATTCAGTCAAGCACAAGTCAACCTTTGAAAAAGATCATTTATTGGATTAGGCAGGGTGGGGAATGTGGTCCACCAGTCTCATTCGCGGAACACACCAGTCTCACTGTTTTGAACCATCAGTCTCAGAAAAATGGCGCCGGGAACCACCAGTCTCGGAAACGAGACCAACAGTCTCAAATTCAGACCAACAGTCTCATCAAATTTCCAATTTATTTAAAGTAAAAAAGTGTTTTCTTTGTTTTTCTCTGACAGTCCCTTGAATTACGCGCTTGTGTCAGCACTACAGGTAGAGTGAAGCTTGGGCTTTCAATACATGTATTCATCTCTGCTATTGGCTTGGTACTTCTCAGTGAGTAGGGCTCTGAAAAAGCAAACAAATTTATTTTTTTTGTTTTCTGTGTTGTTTAATAGACTTCTGCTACTCTGCCAACTACAACAGGTAAAGTGAAGCCTGGGCTTTCAAACGATATATGATTCACTGTTACTGGATTACCAAGTGTCACATTGGGTGGCTCTGAAAAAACTGTTTTCGTAAACAAATGTAATTTCTAGGCTGTCTATGAGATTTCTTGGAATTTTCTAACTTTGCGACCAGTTTTGGTAGATAGACATCCATGTATCTCTGATACTGGCTTAGTCAGTTTGTTGCTGGGTTCCTATGGTAAACTCATTAGCTGTTTTTTTTTAACTGCCTGCTTGATACTGTTGAATGTTTTGTCGCCTCTGTTCAGTTCACCTGACTGACTGGTCCGGTATTAGTTTGTTCCATTCTTTTTCCATGCATTTTCCATGCTTAAAATACAATTCTGAGGCTGTCTCTACACAACTACAGTAAGCGGTCAAGTAACACTCAATGAAACCTATTATCGCTCACCAGAGCTGCGTTTTATTCGCATTTCTAGTTGACTTAAGTTGTTATTTTGCCGTTTTATTTGCTATTCTCAGTTGACTGATAGCGTTCAATTTATCCAATCTATTGAGATTGTCCACTAAAAGTTGACTTTGGACGACCGACAACAAATGGTCATTCGTTCCATGGATCACCGGTTAACCAACAGTGGAACATTTTATCGCTCACCAGAGCTGCGTTTGATTTGCATTTCCAGTTGACTGAAATAATCTTTTTGCGGTTTTATTTGCTATTCACAGTTAGCATTCAATTTATCCAGTAGACTCAGGTTGTCGACAAAAAGTTGACTTTAGCCGATCGAGATAAAATGGTAATTCATTCCATGGTTAACCGGTTAACCTACAGTAAGCAGTCAAGTATCGCTCAATGGAACCTATTATCGCTCACCAGAGCTGCGTTCGATTCGCCTTTCCAGTTGACTTAAATCATCATTTTTCCATTTTATTTGCTATTCTCAGTTGACCGAAAGCGATTGATTTACCCAGTCGACATAAATTGTCGATTAAAAGCTGACTTTTGACAACCAAGAACGAATGGTCATTCATTCCATGGTTAACCGGTTAAGCTACAGTAAGCGGTCAAGAGTAACGCTCAATGGAACTTATTATCGCTCACCAGAGATGGGTCCGATTTGCATTTCCAGTTGACTTAAATCATCTTTTTGCTGTTTTATTTGCTATTCTCAGTTGACTGACAGCGTTCGATTTATCCAGTCAACTGAAATTGTCGATTAAAAGTTGACTTTTGACAACCAAGAACAAATGGTCATTTGTTCCATGGTTAACCGGTTAAGCTACAGTAAGCGGTCAAGTAATGCTCAATGGAACTTATTATCGCTCACCGGAGCTGGGTTCGATTTGCATTTCCAGTTGAATTAAATCATCTTTTTGCTGTTTTATTTGCTATTATCAGTTGACTGATAGCATTCAACTTATCTAGTTGACTGAGATTGTCGACTAAAAGTTGACTTTTGACAACTGAGAACAAATGGTTATTCATTCCATGGTTAACCGAGAATATAAGCGTAGGTTGAGAAAAAGATTGCGGAATCCAACCAACCGGTCACCTTTTACTGGTCATTTCAAATTGCGGCCATGAGGCCGACATTTTTTCATGTTCTAACAAATCTGGTGCTACAGAGTACGCTACCTATCCAATGATGGTAAAAAAAAAAAAAAAAACGCTTATTCTTAATGTTCTACACTGGCTATGGAAGTCCTAGCTAAAAGTGTTCAAGTTAACCTACATGAACTAACGCACCCACTCTGGTAATTTTGTTTTGTTGGTTTTGGTGATTCTTTTTTCACATACCATACGTTCTTTACTAGTCCTCCACAGTCTAGTACACTAGCCCCATTTCAGGTACGGTGCTCAAACGTCTAGCACCATGCCTGGGTGCTAGACGTTCAAGCACTGTACCTTGGATTTCATGTATGGTGCATGGATTTCAGTATACAGTGCATACAGAAAAAATACAGTTTCTGTCATCAGAACTGAGCACCAGCTCGGACAGGGCTCAAATTACTACTATGAATTAGAGAAATCAGAGACAATCCTTTATATATTTTTCACAACAAAAACAAAAGGGCTCTAATGATGATGGAGTTGAAAAACCTAACAGTACCCTATCTATTTTCCATGTATTTTCCCTATCTATGCCCCAAGAGCCAATATTCTGGTTGGCTGCTGGGTAGAAAAAGCTGAGGCACAGGACACTTTGCATGCAAAACCCTTGACTATGTAGAAAAGGAAATGAGATTTTTCACATCTGTCATCAGTCAAGCCCTTTTGTTTTTGTTCTGAAAAATATATGAAGGATTGTCTTTGATTTCTCTAATTCATGGTAGTAATTTCAGCCCTGTCCGAGCTGATGCACAGTTGTTATGACAGAAACTATGTTTTTGATGTATGCACTGTATACTGAAATCCATGCACCATACATGAAATCCAAGATACAGTACTTGAACGTCTAGCACCCAGGCATGGTGCTAGACGTTTGAGCACCGTGCCTGAAAAGGGGCTAGTGTACTAGACTGGTCCTCCATGAATATTCCTCTCACTCTTTTTTTAATTGTTGAAGTACTATCTCCTCTGCAGATGTTGCTCTTGTTGTAGGAACATATTATTGTTTGTTACAGACATACTATTGTTTGTATGTTCAAGTACTATAGATTGGTGCACGTAAGAGGTCTCTTCATGAGACCCTCAAATTGAAGCTGCTACGTACAGCATCATCAAGGAGACAAGCAAAGGGTAATTTTAGTAATTGTCTAAATGTTATAGAACATGATTAGGTCGCTTTGTCATATTGTTTTAGTGATGTTCCCTTACCTTCTTGAGTTTCCACACCCTTGCCAAGAGCTAAATCGAACAATATGAATCAACTGAGAACAGCAAATAACAGAGTAAAATGATGATTTAAGTTAGCTAGAAATGCGAATAGAATGCAGCTCTGGTGAGTGATAATAGGTTCCATTGAGCGATACTTGACTGCTTACTGTAGGTTAACCGGTTAACCATGGAATGAATTACCATTTTATCTCGATCGTCAAAAGTCAACTTTTTGGTGATTCTTTTTTCACATACCATATGTTTCACTAGTCCTCCATGAATATTCCTCTCACTCTTTTTCTAATTGTTGAAGTACTATCTCCTCTGCAGATGTTGCTCTTGTTATAGGAACATTCTATTGTATGTTACAAACATACTATTGTTTGTAGGTTGAAGTACTATAAATTGGTCCACGTAAGAGGTCTCTTCATGAGACCCTCAAATTGAAGCTGCTACGTACAGCATCATCAAGGAGACAAGCAAAGGGTAATTTTAGTAATTGTCTAAATGTTATAGAACATGATTAGGTCGCTTTGTCATATTGTTTTAGTGATGTTCCCTTACCTTCTTGAGTTTCCACACCCTTGCCAAGAGCTAAATCGAACAATATGAATCAACTGAGAACAGCAAATAACAGAGTTTCAGTCAACTGGAAATGCAAATCAAACGCAGCTCTGGTGAGCGATAATAGGTTCCATTGAGTACACATATCTGTGGAAAGTCCATGCTTCAATCTACCAAAACTGGTTGTAAGGTTAGAAAATCCCAAGAAAGAGAATCTGAGTCGACTGGATAAATTGAATGCTAACTGAGAGTAGCAAATAAAACAGCAAAAAGATTATTTCAGTCAACTGGAAATGCAAATCAAACACAGCTCTGGTGAGTGATAAAATGTTCCATTGAGCTATACTTGACCACTTACTGTTGGTTAACCGGTTATCCATGGAATGATTGACCATTTGTTGTCGGTCGTCCAAAGTCAACTTTTAGTGGACAATGTCAGTCGACTGGATAAATAGAACCTATCAGTCAACTGAGAATAGGAAATAAAACTGCAAAATGACGATTTAAGTTAACTGGAAATGCAAATCAAATGCAGCTCTAGTGAGCGATAAAATGTTCCATTGAGCAATACTTGACCGCTTACAGTTGGTTAACCGGTGATCCATGGAACGAATGACCATTTGTTGTCGGTCGTCCAAAGTCAACTTTTAGTGGACAATCTCAATAGATTGGATAAATTGAACGCTATCAGTCAACTGAGAATAGCAAATAAAACGGCAAATTAATAACTTAAGTCAACTGGAAATGTGAATCAAACGCAGCTCTGGTGAGCAATAAAAGGTTCCATTGAGTGTTACTTGACCACTTACTGTAGTTGTGTAGAGACAGCCCCAAAATAGTATTTTAAGCATGGAACGAACTAGTACCGGACCAGGCAGTCAGGTGAACTGAATAGTGAGACAACAAAAGATTCAACAGGGTCTAGCAGGTCAGTTAAAAAAACACAGCTAATGAGTTTATCAAAGGACACCATGAGCAAGAAACTGACTAAGCCAATATCAGAGATACACATACCTGTGGAAAGTCCATGCTTAAATCTACCAAAACTGGTTGTAAAGTTGGAAAATCCCAAGAAAGAGAATCTGAGTCGACTGGATAAATTGAATGCTAACTGAGAATAGCAAATAAAACAGCAAAAAGATTATTTCAGTCAACTGGAAATGCAAATCAAACACAGCTCTGGTGAGCGATAAAATGTTCCATTGAGCGATACTTGACCACTTACTGTTGCTTAACCGGTTATCCATGGAACGAATGACCATTTGTTGTCGGTAGTCCAAAGTCAACTTTTAGTGGACAATGTCAGTCGACTGGATAAATAGAACCTATCAGTCAGCTGAGAATAGGAAATAAAACTGCAAAATGACGATTTAAGTTAACTGGAAATGCAAATCAAATGCAGCTCTAGTGAGAGATAAAACGTTCCATTGAGCGATACTTGACCGCTTACTTTAATCGGTTATCCATGGAACAAATGACCGTTTGTTCTCTGTTGTCAAAAGTCACCTTTAGTCGACAATGTCAGTCGACTGGATAAATTGAACGCTATCAGTCAACTGAGAATAGCAAATGAAACAGCGAAATGATGATTTCAGTCCTCTGGAAATGCGGATCGAACCCAGCTCTGGTGAGCGATGATAGGTACATTGAGCGTTACTTGACCGCTTACTGTAGCTTAACCGCTTAACCATGGAACGAATGACCATTTATTCTCGGTTCTCAAAAGTCAAATTTTAGTTCAAAATCTCAGTCGACTGGATAAATCGACCGCTATCAGTCAATGCAAATCAAACGCAGCTCTGGTGAGCGATAATAGGTTCCATTGAGCGATACTTAACCTCTTACTGTAGTTGTGTATAGACAGCCTCAGAATAGTATTTTAAGCATGGAAAATGCATGGAAAAAGAATGGAACAAACTAATACCGTCAGTCAGGTGAACTGAACAGTGAGGCGACAAAACATTCAACAGTATCAAGCAGGGCAGTTAAAAAAAAACAGCTAATGAGTTTACCATAGGAACCCAGCAACAAACTGACTAAGCCAGTATCAGAGATACATGGATTTGTGGAAAACTCATGCTTAAATCTACCACAACTGGTCGCAAAGTTAGAAAATTCCAAGAAATCGCATAGACAGCCTAGAAATTACATTTGTTTACCAAAACAGTTTTTTCAAAGCCACCCAATGTGACACTTGGTAATCCAGTAACAGTGAATCATATATCGTTTGAAAGCCCAGGCTTCACTTTACCTGTTGTAGTTGGCAGAGTAGCAGAATTCTATTAAACAACACAGAAAACAAAAAAAATAAATTTGTTTGCTTTTTCAGAGCCCTGTTCACTGAGAAGTACCAAGCCAATAGCAGAGATGAATATATGTATTGAAAGCCCAAGCTTCACTCTACCTGTAGTGCTGACACAAGCGCGTAATTCAAGGGACTGACAGAGAAAAACAAAGAAAACACTTTTTTACTTTAAAAAAATTGGAAATTAGATGAGACTGTTGGTCTGAATTTGAGACTGTTGGTCTCGTTTCCGAGACTGCTGGTTCCCGGCGCCATTTTTATGAGACTGGTGGTTCGAAACAGTGAGACTGGTGTGTTCGATTTTCAAAACGGCCGTGAGACTGGTGGACCACATTCCCCACCCTGTTAGGATGAGGGGTGGGAGAACCACTTCGAAAAATATGGTTAAGTTGAGAGAACCAAATTAGATCGATGTTCCGCGAAATCAGCTTTTCACTCGAATCAAGCCTTTCAAAAGGAGACGGTTGGATGTGGGGATAGGATAAATGCTTGGAAATAAGTTTGGAAGAAAGTGGGAAGAAAGAGTGAAGAGTAAATTGAAAAATGAAGTTGAAATTGAATAAAAATGCCGATGGCAAACTATGTTTGTAGAAGAACGATTAAAATAGGTTTTTATGACGTTTGTTATGGACAAAGTAAGTGACGTCAAAGAGGCAAGAACAAATTAATGTTCTTTAGTGATGGAATCCCAAAAATGTACTATTTGATACAGACAATTGAGTCTAGTATTCGCCAGACTCCTTTAACATTTTTACTATTAGAATTTAGAAAAAGATTAAGGCTAAATAGCTAATCATCTGAAAAAAAACAACTCCAGATACGGATTCAGCATGTGTGTTTACCCCTATAAGTCACATCTATTTTGACGAAACTGATCGAAACTTCCTGCCTACTTCTGCCAAATTTCCGGTTTCGTCAAAATTCCGGGCAAACTGCTTGTCAGGCAAAAAACAAAGCTCAAAAACGAATTCAGGGTATCTCCTTACCCAATTTTTCAACTTCAAATGAAACTTTAACTCATAGCAAATTTTCCGGTTTCAGCCGGATTCCGGGCGAACTATATGTCCGGGGAAAATGGTTTTCATACACGGGTTCATCAACTCTTCTTGTCCCTAAATCGGACATCTAAGCCATTTCAAATTAAACTTTTGCTTCTAACAAAATTTCCAGTTTTGGCCGGATTCCAGGCGAACTTCTTGTTCGGGTGGAAAATGATTTATTTTCACGTGTGTCTTCAGCATGTCCTCTTCAGATAAAACTTTAACTTTTAACAAACTATCCGGTTTTGACCGGATTCCGGGCGAACCACCTGTCTGGCGAGAAAATGATTTTCATAATTGTGTTGTTTAAAGCTGTTTAAAATGTTTTGTTTGCCCATTAATTTGAGCCCCTATCCTACCCCTAAATATAGGGCTACAGAGCCCATATACGAACTCAACCTTCCCTTGACCCAAAGAATACTCACACCAAGTTTCATCAACCCTTCGACAGCTATCGTGCTGACAGACGGACAGATAGACAGGCAAATTTCGCGATGTCTCCACTTACGTTTTGGGATCCCAAAAACAAGAAAGAAATCTGAAAAGATGTTCGGAAGGTTATTGAAAAAGAAATAATGTTGGAAAGCTGAAATTGGTGAAACAACTTAACCTTCTTCCAAGTAGGTCAATGTGTTACCTACCAATCAACAAACAGCTTCAAAATCAACTAGATCAGGAGTGGTCAGGCAACCGTGCAGATTATATTTTGGCAATCCAAACCCGACAGCACCCATGACGGTTTATAGGGAGAAATCCTATTCACTTGTAATTGCAAATATGCACGTAACTAAAGCCAGATCAAATTCAGCAGAAACTAATTCGACTCGGGCGAATATTTAATATCATATCGTGAGATGTTCAGATGTTGTTTCGGTACAGATAATGTATCAGGACGTGTTTACCACAAAACGTAACAAGTGCCAACAAATCGTATTTTCAGTAGGCTACATGTGTAGCCTAGAAGATGTATGCTTCTTTTAACGTTGGTTAACTATGAACAGTAATCAACAGTAGCCTACATAGCGCTAAGTGGGAAAACGAAGACCCTTAAAACCAAATCTGTATCCAGGGATTTATTTCGGGGGAGGGGGTGGGGGGGGGGTACCCGCGGGTCGGACCTAAACTGTACACAAAGGACATAGATCAGAGGTTAAAAACCTATAGACAAATTATTATGTTTGTGTGTTTCGGGAGGGAGGGGGGGGGCCTAAACCCCCCATGATACGTTCTTGCTTAACTCCCATGCAGACTTGATCCAGATTTTCTTAGGAATCCTTAAAGTTCACTTAAATAGAACTGAAAATCCAAAAAAAAAAATCTGTTACCTTGTTTGTCCGCTATCAACAGATAACCGACTGCATCGACTGAACTTCTTCTTTCGGATTTGTGGTACCTCTTTGCGCCTGCCCCTCTGTGCTTGAAATATTACGGGAAGACGCCATTTTTTCTTATAAGCCGTTTCTTAGAACTCAGTCGAACCGACCGGCGAGACGAAAAAATGGTCAATAGTGGCAAACAGGTAGGTTAACCGACCTATGGAGAAAAGGCAAAAAACGCAGCTATCGCCAAAACATAAACCCAAACTGGCAGATTCCTTGCGAATCCTATAATTGACACATGTAGAACATCATTTTCCTGGGAGGAACCTCTAATCCTTGAAATGCAGGCTTTTTTTAAATTCAATTTCTCCGCGTCTGGATGAATTTGGGATTGCAACGCATATTGAGCGTGTTCCACCCTTCTACAAATAGTAACTATTAGTTACTATTTCCGTTCCAACCTCACCAAAAGTTACTACGCTGACCGTTCCAACCTTCTCAAAATAGTAACTAACAGTAACTATTGCTTACCACGCTCGGTAGCGTAGTAACTACGGATCTCTGTAACGTGATTGGTCGGATTCGCCCGCGGCACGATATTCTGCTGGAAAATAGAAAAGTCGTTCCAGCCTTGACGGCGTGACGTCATGCGTAGTAACTATGGTAAGTAGGATGGAACACGCTCATTGTGAACTAGATCCTGGGGTGAAAAAAATACAAACTCTCTTAAATGGGTCAAAATATTTTAGCGTATTCAAATATCAGATGTAAAAATAAGCTGCCTTTTCAGTTAAACTTTAATAAGCTGCTTTGCCAGACTGGTAGTTGACGTTTGTCACAGAAACATCTTCTTGAGGGTAGTTGGCGAGTGGAGGGTCTGAAGACGAGAAAGGACACATTGACGAATTAATTAACTAATTCTTAGTTTATTTTAGTGAACGTTTGATTAGAATATGGTAGTAAATGTGTACTGGTTGCGTTTTCCAAGCACGTATGTGCTTAGTTTGTAACCGGTCGTCAAGAATGATTTTCTTTCGGTAAAGTTGTTGAATCCTGAAGTGGATGGACATTGCACGGTTCAAAACTTAACTAATGCCATGGGTAGACGATCAGGATTCGGGTGATCGCGGACTGGAGTTCCTGCCCAGAACTTCGACACCATCATCAACTCCGGGCGGAACAGATTTTTCATTTTTTTGACGAAAGTGCAGGAAATCCCGCGAGGAAACCTGCTCGTCTGTTCGCCGTGTAACTTTGTACCTCTGTATCCTTATTCCAGTTGCAACAGTGGGGACTCCCCAATGTAGCCATAAAACTGAATTAAGAGCTAAGCTGCTGAATTAAAAGCTAAATTTCAGTCGACAATAGAAGAAACAAAGAGAAATACATCCAAAAGTTATCCCATGGGAACAAAAACGGGCAACGGAGCTGGACTGGAAAATGTGAAGGATTGATAGTATTTCCGACTGTACTATCTTGTGTTGTTACTTTTGTGCGACTGTACAAGCATGCACAACGTGGACTCTTGTTTATACATGGAAAGTGGGTCTTAAAGAACTAGTCGTTGTCGTAAAAGACAATTCATTCTACTTAAGTAATATTTCATCCATTCTCATTCTTGAGATTATAAACTTCAGAAGTGTATCCTATCCTCTATTTAGAGCTGGTGGACTCGGACTCTGGACTCGTCTCGAGACGTCTTTTTTAAGGACTCGGACTCGGCGTTCACGAAGCAGGAGGCAGAGGACTCGTCTCGTCTTGAAATCCGGCCGAGTCACGAGTCCAAGTGAACGTCTCGGCACGGTAATTTAAAATAAAAATGAAGTCTCCAGCGACCAATTATAGAGATTGGTTAAATTAAAACCTTAAACAACCCCCTCAACTCACATGCAGTACAGAGCCCGGTTCGAGCATATAAATACGTTATCGAGAGCGTCTGATCTTATCAATCTTATCCCCAAATGGGTCATCCCGAGCATATGACCTTTGCACCTTCTAAATTTCATCCCAATCGTACTCAACTTGTTTGATCCGTAGGCATGCCACAACATTTTTGGAAGCCCTCTCAAACTCCACCAACCGTGGTCATTTCCTGTTCGGACACGTATAATCTGTCATCGTGGTTTCATCTCTTGCCAGGCATCAAATTTTTACATATTTCGGGGAATTCCTGTGCCCCAACCGTGGTGGATCCGGCCTGAGCCCCAAAATATGTAATCACACACTTCTAGGTTTAGAGAAGTTTCGCTAATCTCGCTCTACTCGTTTGACCCCTATGCGAGCCAAACAATTCCTGGATTATAACTCCAACTGCCTCCCTCCACTGTGGCCGAATACGACTCAGACACATAAATGTAGCATCTCCGACATATCTTCTTCCATCCATCGTTTGGCTCTAATCGGAGCATATCTGCCAATTTCTGGTACCCCTCATCCCTCTCACCGTTACCGAATCTGGTCCGGACGTCAACTAACATATTCAGGCTGCATAAACTCGGTACTGTCCTACTTTCTTGTGCGCTTACATGTTTCTGGAACCTCCCTTCCTAACTCCCCAGTCATTGCTGCAAGTATTTCGGGCAGATTTTATACATCTAAATTTTCAGTTCACCACCCAAAAAATATCACTGGAATCGGACCACCCGTTCGTAACTTACACATCAATAACTTTACGGATTACCTTCAGTCAACTCCCCTAAACTGGTCGGAGGGCAAGTCCCATTAAAGTTTCATTTCTTGCGACTGACCAGGATTTAATTTAGGATGCACATTTGATGGCAAATCTTAAGTAGTTGTTTTTTAAGTCAGTGTTTCCGCATGCAAAAATATCTCAGGCCAGTGACTAACTATCCCAAACCGTCGTTCGGATTTTTCAACAAGAGCTAAGAGCTCATATGGCAGTTGTTACGAGTAGGTGATGCAAGAAAGTAGATTAGACCGTCACAAAGTACCCCCTTGAACCCCTATAGTTCCGAACCTAGAAGTAGAATATCTAGTTTCACTCGAGTCTGAGCACATCTGACATCGTCTCGAATCACCTAGGGCAAACAAAATTTCTGCTTTCCAAGTTTAGATCCACTCGTTTTATCGCTAGACGTGCCACACTACTTCCGGTACCCCTCCAACTCCTCCAACCGCGACCGAATCAGGCTCGGACACATAAACGGATCATACAAAGCATCTTCTCTAACCATCTATCAAGTTTCATCCGAATCTGAGCATTTATCGGAAAATTCCGCCCCCCCCCCCACCGTGCTCGGATCTGTTCCTGACCCTAAAATATGTCATCTATGGCACATGTCACTCTACTTTCCAAGTTTCGTTCAAGTCGCTCCACTCCTTTGACCACTATGCGAGCCACAAAATTTCCGGGACTCCCCATCCAACTCTCCCCACTGTGGCGGAATAGGACTCGAACACATAAACGTCGCATCTCTGACGTCTACTCCTCCCGTCCATCAAGTTTGACTCGAATCGGAGCACATCTGCAAATTTCCGGTTCCCGCGCTTCATCCTCCTACCTCCTATCCTACTCCCTCCAACTGGCTCCAACACTCCCCAAAGAGCTCCGATACGATTTGGTTCTGTCACGAACGTATCCATGGCTTGTGACTATTCTCCCCACCAAATTCCATCCCGATCCCTGGATTCTAAGCGTTTTCACGAGATTTCCGGTGCCCCCTCCAACTCCCCCTCCACAAGTATCGGATCCGGTCCAGAACTAAAACTGAACATCTTAGATGGTAGCTCTTTGCATTTGCCAAGTTTCCTTCAAATCAGATTACCCGTCCAAAAGTTATGCTCCGGATCCCCCATCCCTCCACTCACCCCACGATGGTTGGATCGGAGAAAAGACAATTCTCTTGTCAGTCTGTTCGGTTCCCTGATATGCCTGTCAAGTTTCATCGTCCTGTTACATCAGGAAGTACCGAACTCGCGGCACCACCAGAATTCTGGCCCCCCTCCAACTCCCCCCACCAGTGAACGAATCCGGTCCAGTTGTGTCAGCGATATATCCAGGACTTGTGCTTGTTCTTCCCACCAAGTTTCATCCCGATCCCTCCACTCTAAGCGTTTCCCAAGATTTCCGTTTCCCTCGCAACTCCCCCCAAAGTTCCGGGATCCGGTTCGGAATTGAACTGCATGGGTCGTCTGAGGCACGAGAACTTTCCAAATATCAAGTTTCGTTAAGTTCCGACCACCCATTCGAGAGCTACACATACCTCAAATTTACGGATTCCCCTTCCTACCCCCCCCCCCCCCCTAGATGGTTGGATCGGGGAAGTGACTTTTTCCAAGTAATCTGACGGGTCCTTGATATGTGTGGCAAGTTTCGTCGTCCTAGCCAGGGGCGTCACAAGTGCATTTTCGGTGTGGGGTGGTAGGTGGGGGGGGGGGGGGGGCAGAGCCAAAATTTCACCGAATCTTTCAATTTTTTTTACCGAATCCTAGAACTAAGAATTCGAGCTTTAAATACTGGAACATAAACGATTACGTAGGAAGAGTAACAATAAAAGGCAGCATGAAAGACGATAAGCCAAATATTAGGCGGCGTTTTGGCGAAGCCCGCATGTAGAATGTATTGCCGGGGATGATTGCAGTAACAGCTTCTATCTGTTATAGCCAATAGAAAACTAAATCGAGCGCCGCATGCGAAAATTTAACTGCTTCTCTTACAAATTCTATCATTTACCATTGATTAAATACCGAGACTCCAGAAACCGATGCAGCGACGTTCCGGCAGCAGCAGCAAATTTATACCTCCCAAATTTAATTTCCATCCAAATTCTAGCTTTTAGTTTTCAAAATCCGATCCTAAAACTGGCTTAACCCCCAAATGACGCGCCCTTCCACAAAATAGAGAATATTACGAAAAGTGCTGCAGGCGGAATTTTCGAAATATTTATGATTAGATATTCTTTTGGGGATCCAAAACAAAAGTAAGGACTATCGATGATATCACAGATCATCCCTTTTGTCTGCGACCAGTGCTTCACTTGATCTCTTCTGAGGTTCGTGGTAGCTTCCGAATCCTGGCAGTTATAACGAATAAATTACCGAATCCCAGTTATTATACCGAATAAGTTTAGACCGATAGCATGTTCTGGATTCTGTATAACTACCGTATCCCGGTTACTATACCGAATTGTTTTGGTGTCGAAAGACTACCGAACAATATTCCTATTCGGTATACTTTCGTCGAAACTGGAACAAAGTCAGGATTCGTGGTTAACTTCCTAATCCTGGAAATTATACTGAATAAATTACCGAATCCTAATCATGATACTGAATAATTTTGAACCAATAGCTTATTCGGGATTCTGTGTAACTATGGAATCTCCATAGATACACTGAATAGTTCCGGCATCGAAAAATTACCAAATGATTTCATTAAATTCTCTCACCAAATTCGTGATAACTACCGAATACTGGCAATTATACCGAATCCCGATCATTATACCCAAGAGATTTGTACATATAGCCTATTTAGGATTCTGTATAACTACCGAATCCCCGTAAATATATCAAACAGTTCTACTATCGAAAAAATACCGAACAATTTTAGTAAAATTTTGGGCCTCCAGCCCAAATTTTTACTGAATCTCAAAAAGGTGGGGGGGGGGGGTCTGCACCCCCCCCGCACGCCCCCCCCCCCTTGTGACGCCCCTGGTCCTAGCTTATGTTTAAGTGGCCGAAACAGCAAAACCCGGACCGACAGACCGACCAACAGACAGAGGGACGGACAGAAATTTCAATTGCTATATGGCCCTTCGCCGAAGTGTGTACGGCAGGCGTGTACGGATGAACAGGCGACGGGCCATCCAGCTCGATGGACGCCTCCCGTTCAACACCGCTCCGAGGGCAGCATTGAGCTGAACATTTACAATTGATAGAACAGAATTAAGACCTAAAAAATGTGGACCTTCCCACTCCTATGCTTCCATCCAGCTGAATGGACATTTCCGAGTGGACGGAACCCATCTCCCTCAGCCGTTCAACGCCCGATCGATTTTCTCATTTTCGCATGGACGGGGTCATCCGTTCAGCTCTACAGCCTTCAACGCGAAAACGTCCCCTTAAGCTCTTATAATTGATTCTGACTGTTTTTGGGATCCCAAAACGTAAGTGGAGGGATACCTATGACATCGCAAAAGTTGTCCGTCTGTCCGTCCGTCCGTCCGTCCGTCCGTCTGTCCGTCCGTCTGTAAGCACGATAACTCTCGAAGGGAATGAGATATTTTGATGAAACTTGGTGTGAGGGTTCGTTGGGTCGTCGGACCAGTCAAGTTCGTAGATGGGCTTTGTAGCTCTACATTTAGGGGTGAGGGAGGGGATTCAAATTAAGGGACAAACAAAATATTTTGAAACAGCTAATGTGATAGTCGATTATGGGGTAAGAAGACATGCTGAACACGATGGTGAAAATCATTTTGTCGTCGGACATGTAGTTCGCCTGGAATCCGGCCAAAACCGGAAAGTTTGTCGAAAGTACAAGTTTTATTTGAAGTTGATTAGATGTTCGATTTAGGGGTAGGAAGACATGCTGAAGACGATGGTGTAAATTATTTTCTCGACGGACAAGTATTTCGCCCGGAATCCGGCCCAAACCGGAAAGTTTGTTGAAAGTAAAAGTTTTATTTGAAATTGATTAGATGTTCGATTTAGAGGTAGGAAGACATGCTGAAGACGATGGTGAAAACTATTTTCTCGATGGACAACTATTTCGCCCGGAATCCGGCCCAAACCGGAAAGTTTGTTGAAAGTAAAAGTTTTATTTGAAGTTGATTAAATGTTCGATTTAGAGGTAGGGAGACATGCTGAAGACGATGGTGAAAACTATTTTCTCGACGGACAAGTATTTCGACCGGAATCCGGCCCAAACCGGAAAGTTTGTCAAAATTAAAACTTTTGTTTGGAGTTGATTAGATGTTTGATTTAGGGCAAGAAGACATGCTGAACACTTATGTGAAAACAAGTTTCTACCCGGACATTTAGTTCGTCCGGAATCCGGCCAAAACCGGAAAACTGTTGGAAGTCAAAGTTTTATTTCTAGTTGATTAGATACGCGATTTAGGGGTAAGAAGAGATGCTGAGTCCCTGTGTGACAATCGTATTTTACCCGGACATATAGTTCGACCGGAATCCGGCTGGAATCGGAAAATTTGTTATAAGCTAAATTTCTATTTGAAGTTGATTAGATGTTCATTACTGGGGAAAGAAGATACCCTGATTTCGTCTTTGAGCTTTCTTTTTTCGCCGGACAAGTAGTTCTGGAGTTCGGCCGGAACCGGGAAAGTTTTCGTCAAAACAGATATGACTTATAGGGGTAAACACACATGCTGAATCCAAATCTGAACTTGGTTTTCTCAGGTGATTAGCTATTTGGCCTTAATCTGTTTCTGAATTTTAATTGTAAAAATGTTCAAGGAGTCTGGCGAAGACTGGATCTGGCTAAGACAAGACCCAGTTGTCTGGATCAGATATTGAATTTTTGGGATCCCATCGAAACCTTTGGTCTTGTTTATTACCGAATTATCCAGCTTTAAATGCAGAAAAATATTTGATGATTGCTTTTCTACTGGTATGGTCAGTTTCGGCTTCGGTTAAACCTCGTCTCTCTGATGCCGAACTTCTAAGACCTTCTATTTTCAAATATGTTAGCCTTATCCTTGATGAAAATATCTCTTTAAACAGCACACTGATTCTTTGGATCAGAAATTGATCCAAATAATGGCTTACTCTTCTATCTCGAACGTTTTCTTCCATAAAACTTCCTTCGGCTGATTTATTTCGCTTGGCTCATTCTCATATGAAGTCTCTGTATATGAAGAATATAGTTCATTATTTAAAGAAAAAAATTATGATTAGGACTCGGGGCGTGACTCAATTGGAGGGCAAGTCTGGTGCCCGCAGTCGCGGGTCTCGATACACCTTTTCCACGGACTCGGTCTCGTTCCGTCTCGAACGATTGTGTTCAGGACTCGGACTCGTGAGCGTGACTTCAGTCTTGGACTTGTCTCGAAATTGGACCTCATCAGCTCTGCCTCTATTCTACTGATTATCCCGCTTGCCAGCTTTGTTCTCTTTACGTGGCATATCAGGTTCCCGGTCATTGTTTCCGAGATATTGGTCCGAAGACCGGTTACGCAGGTTTTGTCAAAATTTCCAAGTCAAGGGACACGGAAAGAAGCTAAAAACATATGAAGCCGTGGGTAATTTTCTGTAAGCATAGCTACGTTTTAAAGCCCTCAACTATATCCGAGCATCTAGCAGAAACACTCGGAAACATTATGTAGTGCGAGGTATTCTTTGACGCAAAAATACCTAATGGCACATGGGTAATACACCTAAAAAATCCAAATAAATTCAACAGGAAATCGTGACTCTAGCAATAGTACCCTTCCTCGAAAACACCATCTTTTCCTGAGAGCATTCACTTTGGCATGACAACAGCAGATCGGAACATACAAAATAACAAGCGTCGAAGCCAGATAATTAGACCAGTCGTAAACCATCAGCAAAAATGTCAATGTCAAATTGCAAATTTTTGTCTGCGCACTATCATTATTTTTACTAAAACCTTTTTTTCTCTGACACGAAACATGATTTATTTCGCTTAACCCGTCTTTGGTTGCCTACGCCAGTTCTAAATGTGAACCAAATCGTCAAAGTATTAGAAATTATAAATGGCCCTTGGGCTTTTAATGTAAGTAGAATAACGTGTTAAAAGTTAAATTCCGACATCGAGGCTGATATCGGAAAATAACATCCATTTTATCCGGTGCGAAGGCGATTTAATTTTTTAAAAGTACCTACAGAGGGCGGAAATTTTGTTATACGAGATGGAGGTATTTTAACTGTTACAACTTTTTCAAAGAGAACCATTCATAATTAACCACTAACCATGCACCTCGTAAGTTCCGTAGGTTATAGTAGGCTATGACCTCTCTGGAGGTTGATATAAAGTCATATGCACCGCTAACTTTGTATTGATTATCGTAATAAAAATGTCTGTGGGTCGTAGGATGAGATGCGTTACAAACCTGTTCGAGAAAAGTGATCATCTCAACACAAACGCTGCTTTTCAGTGGACTGTGGTGAGCTTGGTGAAGACTGTTTAGTGCCCGACCAAAAAGAATTCACAAATATTTCTGGTAAGGCATACAACACAGATACAAGGGCATAGAGGTGCCACAAATCACACGGAAATTCCACTATTTGAAAATCAATTTGCGGAACAACAAAGTGACGCATTTTCAGCGGGTCTTCAAGCCCTTCAGCCCTTTTCAGTTAAGCTTTAAGGGACCATCGGATCTAATGTTCAAGCCCGTCCTAGCACACCTGGAAGTACCTCAAATCGCGACCATCGTAATTCCGGACCCCCCTCCCTCCATCCCTCCAGAGTGCCCGCCATTTTATCCGGTGCGAAGGCGATTTAATTTTTTAAAAGTACCTACAGAGGGCGGAAATTTCGTTATACGAGATGGAGGTATTTTAACTGTTACAACTTTTTCAAAGAGAACCATTCATAATTAACCACTAACCATGCACCTCGTAAGTTCCGTAGGTTATAGTAGGCTATGACCTCTCTGGAGGTTGATATAAAGTCATATGCACCGCTAACTTTGTATTGATTATCGTAATAAAAATGTCTGTGGGTCGTAGGATGAGATGCGTTACAAACCTGTTCGAGAAAAGTGATCATCTCAACACAAACGCTGCTTTTCAGTGGACTGTGGTGAGCTTGGTGAAGACTGTTTAGTGCCCGACCAAAAAGAATTCACAAATATTTCTGGTAAGGCATACAACACAGATACAAGGGCATAGAGGTGCCACAAATCACACGGAAATTCCACTATTTGAAAATCAATTTGCGGAACAACAAAGTGACGCATTTTCAGCGGGTCTTCAAGCCCTTCAGCCCTTTTCAGTTAAGCTTTAAGGGACCATCGGATCTAATGTTCAAGCCCGTCCTAGCACACCTGGAAGTACCTCAAATCGCGACCATCGTAATTCCGGACCCCCCTCCCTCCATCCCCCCAGAGTGCCCGAATCCGGTCTGGTTCTGTCACTGATGTATCTAGGGCTTATGCTTGATCTTCCCAGCAAGTGTCATCCCAATCGCTGCACTATAAACGTGTCACAAAATCCCCCCCCCCCTCTTCGACTCCCCCACATTGATCAGATCCTGTCTACACTTGAAATGAGACATGAGTTCTTTCCGGGATATCAAGTTTCATCAAGATCCGATCCCCCGTTCAAAAGTTCGACATAGCCTACCTCACGATTCCGGATGCCCCCTCCCTCCATTCCCCCACGATGGTCAAATCGGAGAAACGATTGTTCTTAAGTTAAAATGGTCGAGTCGCTGATATGCCTACCAAGTTTCATAGTCCTAGCACACGTGGAAGCATCTTAAGTCGTGATCACCTGCATTGCGGAACCCTCCCTCCATCTCCCCCTACAGTGCCCGGATACGTTCCGGCCTTGTCAACTATGTATCTAGGCCTTGTTCTTCGCACCACGTCTCATCCCGATCCGTCCGCTCTGAACACGTTGCACGATTTCCGGTTCCCCCCTCCACTCCCCCCAAAGTCACCGGGTCCGTTCCGGACTTGAAGTGTGACATCTAAGACACGAGGTCTTTCCAAATATCAAGTTTCGTTAAGATCCGATTCCCATTCAAAAGTTACACATAAGTCAATATTCCGCATCCCCTCCCTCCACTTCCCCCACGATGGTCGGATCGGGGACGTGCCAATTTCCAAGTTAGTTTGGACCTTAGTCCCTAATATTCCTACCAAGTTTCATCATCCTAGCACAACTGGAAGTACCCTAACCCGCGATCACCGGACTGACCGACAGACCGATGGAAAAGTGATCGGTATATGGCACTTGGCCGGAAAGCATATGCTCATCTTAATCCAATCCTTGTATTGGTATTGGCACTCAGTTGCCGTCTCTTGGTGGTCACCGTCCAAACCAGCCAAGATATCGGGCATGAAAGACTCCCGAGCCAGAACAGAAGTAACAAGACCAAAGGTGTCGATGGGATCCCAACAATCTAAGATTTGATCCAGACAATTCGGTCTTATCTTCGCCAGGCTAATCATCAGAGAAAACCGAGTTCAGATATTCTATCTACCTATCTATACCTCTATATGCCATATCTATTTTGACGATATTGACCGAAACTTCCTGCTTTATATACTACTGCCAAATTTGCGGTTTCGCCCGAATTCCGAGCGAACTACTAATCCAGCAAAAAAAGAAAAATTCAGACACGAAGCCGGTGTATCTCCTTATCCCTATAAAGAAATCTAATCAACTTTAAATAAAATTTTGACTTAAAAAAAATGCGGGTACAACCGGATTCCGGACTAATTATATGTCTGGGTAAAAAATGATCATTATATACACACTCAGCGTCTCTTCTTACCCCTAAATATATCATCTAACCAACTTCAGATAAAGCTTTTACTTTTAACATATTTTCCGGTTTTGGCCGGATTACAGGCGAACTAGTTGTCCGGCGAGAAAATGGTTTTCACCATCGGGTTCAGCATGTCTTCTTACCCACACATCAAACATTTAATCAACTTCAAATGAAACTGTTACTTTTAACCAACTTTCCGGTTTGGCCGGATTCCGGACGAACTACTCGTCCAGCGAGAAAATGGTTTTCACTATCGTGCTCAGCATGTCTTCTTACCCCATAATCGACTATCAGATTAGCTGTTTAAAAATATTTTGTTTGTCCCTTAAATTGAACCCCCTCCCCCACCCCCAAATATAGGGCTACAGAGCCCATCTACGAACTCAACCTTACCCTTGACCCAAACACTCCTCATACCAAGTTTCATCAAAATATCTCATTCCCTTCGAGAGTTATCGTGCTTACAGACGGACGGACGGACGGACAGACAGACGGACGGACAGACAGACGAACGGACGGACGGACAGACAGATGGACGGACGGACAGACAGACGGACGGACGGACAACTTTTGCGATGTCATAGGTATCCCTCCACTTACGTTTTGGGATCCCAAAAATTAAAGGAAACAATACACAACTGGTAAGGAAGAAATTATTACATGTTGCTTAAGATGTTGCTAATTTTTTTGGAAGGATTCAGTAAGTTTCAAGATAGGGACTGAAAGCACAATTCTTACTAGAAATGATCTTGTCACGATCAAGTGGCTCAAATATTTCTTGTTAGTGCTTGTCGACTCCATCCAGCCCTCCCCTTCTCAGACAAGGCATCAGGACACAAAATATTTGAAAACTGAACGCGCTGTGGTTAAAAAGTGGGAAAACCGAAATGAAAAACAACGGTATGAAGCTTATTCTCATGTCCTTATGTGTGAAAGAGTGTGGGCGAGCCTTGAAGCTTTCGGCCAAACTTGCGTTGCGTGACTGCAAAACTCGGCACGGCCGAAAAAGCGCGAAAAATGCGGGGATTTCAAAAGCATATTACTCCGCAAGGGAGCTAGGGATGATAGAAAAGGCAGAATAAGTAAGAAGGGTCCTTTAAGAAACGTTGCCGAACCGTATTCAGGTTCTGAGCAAAGGAAAGACACTTGCAAGTATGTAGCAACCAGCAGTAAGTTACTGTATGGCTGTTTTGTAAGTAGCCTACTGATGACACTTTCGTAGAAGCAACAAGTCGCAGGTATTACGATATACCAAGAGGAATCTGTTCTAAGCAGAAACAATGTACTTTGAGGCCTTCCTTAAAAGGGGGTGTTATGAAACCAGAAAATTGTTGTAGAAGCGGAAGAATGTCTTACACTATTAAAGGACACCTGAATGAAGAGTACCAAGTATCATCCCTATCTGTATGACTTCCGTTAACATTGGCTGCAGAAAACCCAGTCCAAATACGAAGTAGTGTTTCCAAGCTATGTTTTTGGCTCCATTTTGCATCTGTCCTTATTTCAGTACCGAACAATTTTAGAAATTATCAAATGTCTCCAATCAACCCTTCTTCTGGAATATTTTTTACCCAGTTAAGCTCAAACGTATATCTAGCAGAAATTCCAATACGATCCGGCCAGCGCTGTACAAGATTTGAATGAATTGCGCTTTCCCTATTTTGAAAACGTCACGCTCAGGAGAAGAATGCTCTCAATGGCCATGTCTGTAAATGCATTCTCCATGGTGTGTTCAAGTATGGTTTCATTGTTCAGGTGTCCTTTAAGAAAGAAATAGCGAAATCTTTAGTGAAGTGCCCACGATTTGCAGTGGAGGAAACCAACAGACTAAAAGAAGCACCGCCTGTGGTATAATAATAATAATAATAATAATAATTGTATTTGAAAAAGCCCCGAGGGCCATATACAGGTACAGGTTATTAATACACAGAAACGTCAATCAACATACAACTAATCTACGGAAAGCTTTCTATATTCTAACGCTCTAGACACAAACCTACAAATCTTACTAATCGCCTGGGCGGATGTACACTTCAGGATACCAGGGAGTTTCGGGATATACCCACCGAAAACCTCCCTACGGAGATCCGAAAGCTCTTGGCACCGGCTTAGAAAATGGCCAATATCCTCATCTTCACCACCGCAAAGGGGACACGCATATTTCCCATCCGGACTCTTCTTATTCCTATCAAACATTTTTTTTCTACCGTGGAGTGGTAGGCCGTCAGGTTTTCCCGTCAGTCATTAGAAAGGAGTCATCGAAATTTTAACTTTCTGTGATTTGCTCAACTAATGAAAAACTACTGTTTCTGAACGTATGACCGAAATGACAGGCTTGTACGGATTCACAATATTCGCAAAGTGTTGCATCCTTCCGGCCACAGACAAAAGGGGAACCAAAATCAAATATTTAAGCATAATGGGCACTAACTTTGCTCTAATACTTATAAAATGCTTCACACATACAAATTTCTGACTTCCATTAGAGAGCGCTTCAGAAATAAGCCGTTTTCTTGTTATCGCTTGTCATTACCTCTTCGGCGTCTCGGCGGAGATGGTTTCAGAGCATGGTTTTGCAAGGCGCGGAAATTCAAAAACTCCCGGCCATGTACAAAAATCAATAATTTTGATGAGCTCAGTGATGAGAGTGACATGGTTGCTAAAATAAACCGTCTCTATAGCTGTCAGATTGCTCTAGTGTTCCCTGATGAAACTTCTATTGTTTGTAGCATCGAAGAAAAGTTTTGTTTCTGGATGTAAAGTTATAATACTGCCAAAAATGTACAAATATAACCGACTTACTTGCAGCTGGTTCCAGAGCTTACAGGGATTTCTCACTTAATACCGTTAATATGAATATTTGTCAACAATAAAAATGATCCGGAGTATTTATAACAACGAATAGGTAAGAAAAAAGGATATTTGTTATATTTTTATATTAGTCGAAGCTAGTAAATCGGAGTATGGCAGTCAGCAGAAAACGCCGTAACGTTCTATTAGCGAAAATAGGTTGTCTAGGAATCTGCTGATTTCTAATGTAACATTGTATTCTAGGGGGTGGTAATGTGGCATCATAATTGTTTGATCTGTCCATTGCACTTTAAATTCAGTACGTTTTTCTTTCCGTGCATACTTGGATGTGGTTTGCCCACGTAGTCGCGGAGTTTCAGCGACCATTGAATAACTAGCAATGTAATACGCGTGATTTTTAATAAAAAAAAGTTCGTCCTTGGGAATATTTCCTTTAATCTTTATTTCAGTTCTTGCTCGATATCGGTTGACTGGATTCGTGTCCGAAATCTTGGCTGGTAGGCTATTACGGGTGGCCCGCAAGAGTTGGTGGATTTGTGTTGAGAAGAAGCTGAAGATTAGATTAGGTCACAGTTTTGATAAGGCTTTCAAAGATGTGCGGGCTATCTAATTACCTTGATCGTCTCTTTCCAGTTTATGTCCGGTTTACCATACCAATTATGTATAATAATGGCCCTTGTCTCGATCGTCTCACAGGCGCTCACTCCTTTAACAATGGGGCTTTCATTTTTCTGGCCGGTATCACTCAGCACCATGCTTACCCGGGTCTTTTGGGGGACTTGGTTCAGAGACAAATAGCCACAAAACAAGAGATTAAGTTGCCTCACATGGAAACAATCAAATGAGTTGCAACAGAAGCCCCCTCCTTCCTCACACGAGGTTGTCATTTTTCTGGCCGGTATTACACACCATCATACATTTATCGCAGCATCATTTATTTACTCTGACAATGACAAATCTTTGCCAAAGACATACTTTGTATGTGTAATGTCGGGCGAAGGCATAGAGATGGTATCGTCACGTGAAACTCCGCCCAAACGACCTCCCATTTTGAGAAGATCTATCTCTCTGCCGCATGCAGCGTTGCCACTTTTCTCTGACGAAACCAGTGATATTTGGCCGCAAAAACCTAAGATATTCTGGCCCCGACGAAACTCGGTCCTTTTTGCCAATGACTCACCAGAAATCTCGCTTTTTCAGCTTCATTATCATATGGTTAGCCGTTATACTTCGATTTTGGACGTGACTGTAATGCAGAATTCTGGCTCGCTTGGTCAAAGAAGTCGAAAGCCTATGATAAATCACAGATTTCTGCGATCAGGGGCAACAGTGTATGTCTAATTGTATTTTTAGCCTGATATCCCAAGGGAAACATATATTCTACTTAACCCTTTCATACTTACGGTAACCACATGGCTACCGTTAGTTCACGATTTTTTTCTGCAGTAACTGCTCAACGCCTGAGCCAGCGCGATCTACCATTGGAAAACGCATTTTCCGAACTGTATCACTGATTTTTTTCACTCCCCTCGATTTGACAGGGTTTGTCCATCTCGCGTGCAAACATGGTTTATTTTGAAGATGTCAAAAATACGAAAAACAAATGTTTCAGACTTTAATTAAACGGGTGATGCAGGACAGTACGTTGATTTTCTATAGCTTGCTTTGTAGCTCAATTCAATAGCTATCGATTGACATAACTTTTCAAAATTCCCAACGTGATCGGAGCCAGAGGACTCGGAAACAACAGGTAACCAAATGGCTACCTCAGGCATATAGGGTTATCCATATTATTGGACCTCTGGCCCAAGATTTGCAGAAAAACAGAAGGATAGTGACCTTGTCTCGCAATAAAGTTTTCCTCATAGCTCCATACCAGGTTCGTGAGATGGCAGAGCAATCGGGCAACCAAATGGTTACCTCAGGTCCATAGTTCTTCATAGGCTGAACTGGATGTAATATCAGCCTCGATTTGGCCAAATCAGCTATGTAACTTATCCGTATCATACTACCCTGTAAGTACTAAGCTGACCTATATAGCAGCTGAAGCAAGAGCAGTCTCTTCTGGCAAAGAAACTGCTACTTACCAATTATTAGTGTTGGATGAAGTCGCTGCTTTTGACGTCAAGAGGAGAAGATCGTCCAAGAAAGAGAACGACGACTTGCTAGAAAGCTCACTGCTGAAGAAGCTGCAAAGATTCTTTTCGTACCAGGCGAAGAATCTAACCTCATTCTATCAACTGAGGACGATGACGACACTAGCTGTAGTCCAGATAATGAGTTTCTACATTTACAGAATGTGCAGTGACACAGTGACAATCTTCCACTCTACGATCCACAGAACTGAAATAGACAGGCCAGACGAAGGCAGTGCTGTCGATGCAGTACTTGGTTTGGACGAGCAAATTGTAATTTTGCAGCTGAAGCAAGAGCAGTCTCGTCCGGTAATGAAACGGCTAACGACGTACCAAGCATTAGCGTTGGATGAGGTCGCTGTTCTCGACGTCAAGAGGAGAACATGACCATATCGTAGCACAGGAGTGCCAACAGAATTCAGCCAATATAACTCATATGGGACTTGTGTTATGGAGACATCCCATAGCACTTTGCTCTGCAATAGTCCTCCTAGTTATTCCCTCCCTCTATCGCCTACTTTTCTATATATCTCTTCGGTTTCCATCACCATCATTAATTTCCCGGCATCGTGACAATAGGTCACTCGGTCTTTATCCACTAGCTCCAGTTAGCTGCTGGCTAACCCGAGGTCAGGCTTTGATCCATTTCATTCTAAGTATTTTGGCTGCGGAATGAATCCGCAGCCAAGAAGAGTTCTCTTTCATCCTTGGTCGGAGCAAGACCTCAGTTACTCTATATTATAATTTATGGTAAGGACCAGTTTATATATTTAGTTAGGGACCCATTAGTGCTATATTATATGTGTCACACTCTTGTACACGATTTGTATAAGATAAATTAACTATAGACGTTATGGTCCATCTCGGCTAGTAGGCCTCGGGCTTGACTGGATATGTGAATTCCAGCTTCGCTAGGATGTGTGAACCAGCTTGATTAGGGATTTCTGGATTGACTGCGGCTGAGCTATAGAATTCCCTGAGACTTTCCCTTGTCTCTTTTGTCCGGTTTCCTGACTGGTCCTGGGGATAGTGGGCACCTACGGTGTCAGAATGTCTTCAGCCCACACCCCAGGAGCCTTATCTTCATTAAACCTCGCCTCCACTCGTTCATCCTCTCAACAAGGTGTAAGAACAGGGTTTTGGAAACTTCCTCCACGTTCAACATCTTAACACTTGCAAGGGTATGCATCATTTAGCTAAGGGTCGCATATAGTCTGGAAATACAACTGGAAAATCAAGGACAAATTCTCTCGCCAGCTATCAGCTTCCATCCCGATGGGGGACTTCTGCCATTTGCTAGAGTCTTATGCTTGTCACAGGACTCCAAAACCACGTAAGAAAGTAGGTAAGTGTTCTTTCTTCAAAAGGGTCACTGGACCTTGGAATAATTTACCAGTTGAAGTAGTTGAATCAGGTAGCGTACAAATGTTTAAAGTGCTATTATAGACATTTCTTTTTTCTTTAGAAGCTTTTTAGTTAGGTAATCCGTATGTTTTTCTTTCTTTCGTGGTGGACTAATGCTAGCTGATGTGTATTATTATGCACAGTAATGGCGACCAGCTAAGCTTAAGCCAAATTTGGTACTACTAATAATCAAAACATAAAATATTTGCAAGGATGAACTGATTACATGTTGATGTTCCAAATTCACATCTGTTACATTGCTAACTATTTAATAATGTTTCGTAATGTTCGTGGAAGAAAAATAGGAGTCCCGAGCCGTCAAACCGTATCCGGGTGGCAAGCACAGGAATCGGCCACTTGCAACCTAAAGTTTGTTTCTAAAATACTCCTTGAGCCTGAGCTGACTGGGCAACATATATTAAAACAATGGCTAAAAACGGAAAGTCAGCTATGATGTTAGACAGTGATATTTTGACCCTTCTTAGCAAGGGTCCTCGCCAGGCTTGTTGCTGGACTGGAAGAAGGGCCGAAATGTCGCTGTCAAACATCGTAGCTGACTTTCTGTTTTTAGCTATTGTCTTAGTACAAGTTGTCTTACATAAAATTATCTTAGTCCGTACTCTTAAGCGTCCTTTGTTTCTTTTAAAGTCCGTATTAAAGTCAATACAAACACATTCTCTACTATTGCCATCATTTAAGACAAGACAGATTTCAAGTAGCATATACAGGACTATTTTGCTACATAGCAACTTACTTCAAGCAAGGAAGAAAGTAAAAATAAAAGAAGATATTCAAAACAAGTTGATAAAAGAAAACTCAAGGATATGTCGTTTGTATTATTTAAAGATGATTCATGAAGACATTCCTATATTTTTATATTCATAAAATCCTTCCGCACACGATTTCTCCAAATACTCCCTAGGTCATTTACTTCCTGACAATCACCCATTAAATAATAAGTACGTACATTCATTAATTTTTCCACACATCGGACAAAAATACAAAAATAAGGACCACATAGCACTCCAACCTTGGTCTGATATATCCTTCGTAATCCCTTCTTCCCACACACTCTTGTACCGAATAACTCGGATCTTCATTCACTCAACTCCCTATACCTGCACATAAAATGGCTCAAATCACCATTCGCACCCACACACATCGGCAAAAGAATGGACCAGTCTTTCCACGACATTTACCATATATTTTCTCTCGTCTCCAAACTGCAAACAATCTCTCCGGATACTTAGTAACAACTTTAATTCCTCTTTTGGCTGCGGCGTAGAAACTCAGTATCACTACGACTCATTGGTTTATTATTACGTCCTGAAAACCAATTCTTCCTCTCCACGCTTTTTCCTTTTTTTTTCAGTCCTGCTCCTTCATGTCGCCTTTGCAGATATTCCTCAGAAACCTTTCATTTCATCTCTATTGTCCTCTCGTCGCAGTTCTAAAGAGCTGGGAACCGTCAAGCTATTTCTGGAAACATTTTAGATATTGGCGAATGAAAAATATACTTTGTTGCTAAGTTCTAAAGCTCGGAGAATCCCGGGGAGTCCCCAGTAGCAGAAGTACATGCCAGTAGTGACTGAATTGAGGAACCTAATTGCGCTCTTTGCATATTTTCGCTTGATGGCGTAGTGAAGCAGAGCAAAATAACTCCAGAGAGTAATGCGCTAACTTTGAAAAAGTGACACAGTCAAATTGCAGCGACACTAGCTCCGCTAACGGACACGAACATTCCTACTGCAATTCGACCAATCGTCAACGAGCGCTGGCTCTGCTCCAGAGCAAAATAGGAACAGTTCGCCGAAGCTTCTCTCGCGAAGCGAGCTGGCCGGCGCTGCTGCGGAGGCCCAATTTTGATGCATGGGAAGGAATAGGTCTTCGCATTACTCTCTAGAGTTATTTTAGTCTGTAGTGAAGATGCGATGGGCTACCGACTCTCTGACACTTGGTAGACAGCTGTCACCGGCAATACCGGCTGGCACCGGACGGCAAGGACCCGGCACCAGCCAAAATCAGCGGTACCGGCGCTGGTGAACTAGGCGGTTCATCTCTCAACGCTTTTAAATATGCTGATTTTAATATTTGAACACATAGCAACTAGTGCCGGCGCCCGCCGAGCACTACGGCATCGGACACTTGATACACACCAAAATCAAAAGTGGGTATCCTCTCTTGAAGAAGTTTTACTCCGCATTGGACAAAATGAAATTACTGCAATATGAAGAAAAAAAAACTATTCGCCTTCTTCCAGTACAGCGCTCCAAGCGGACTACTTTCTGAAAGTCTCTCATTGTCTCACTATCAAAGCTTGTGACAAAGAGCTTGTAAAATATGGAACCACAAGGTAACGAGCATGAAATAAGAGCTTTGGCTTCCCCGGGGGCAAGGTGCAGGAAGGTAATTGGTTAGTTTTTTTGTTTTGTTTTTTGAGAGGCAAGGTTGTGTCTGAGAGCAGGAGCAGTGACCACTCTGCGTATTATGTTTAAAATGTAATGATTGTGGTTCTCGGCGTCCAGAAACGGAACGGACTGAGTGTTTTGTTTATGTATGATTTATTTTGTATTGTTAATAAACCCATTGAACTTGAAAAACTTCACTTTCTCCTTCAAAGACAGTGTGGGACGTCCAACGGTCGGAAAGCAGATTGCAGATTTTGGGTTGTCCGCGAACGTCCACAGTACGCCCCTCACAAATCCGATGACGAATTGCCACCAGGCGTGCTAGAGGAGTAATAACAATCACACGTGAGATCTTGGTATAAGTTATCTGAAGGCTGAATAAGCGATTAGGCTTTCGCTTCATATCGAGTCGGGTCAGCAAGTCAGCCAGCACTCAGCACTGAAGTCGGAAGCCAGAAATGACAAACTTGATGACGCTTGATAGAACAGAGTTGGGTAAAGCAAAAATACAGGAAGAGGCATCTTAAACAGTTTCAAACATGGCTAGGCCTAAGAGAAATTGAAGATAGACAAACAAACCAGGATAAATGTTCACCAAAAAGTAACGTGTTCTTGTTTTCTTTAGGATAGCACAACTAGCGGTCAAAAAAGAACAAATCTGAGAGGAATTTTACGAGGGGCATATCGAAATGTCTCCGGCGAAACCGTCGCAGATTTTCTACTTATTGTGGATCACTACATCTCAAACGTTTACAATGAGAGTCGGTTTATTTACAAAAACTAGTTCGCTTGGAAGCGCTGAACTTGAATGTGGTGAATCGAACGGATTGCGGATGCGCTGCTTGACTTGCAAACTCGGGCTCGGCCGAAAAAAAAGCTAAAACAGCGAAGATCCAAGAAACAATGGGCGGAGATTTCTGAAGCTTGTGGTTCCATAGGGAATCTAGGGATAAGGTCGCAGGGTCCTTTATCGATCATTTTCGTTTTCGCTTTGTTTCCTTTTGTTTCCTTTTGTGTTTTTTTTTTTTTTTTTTTTACTAGCGTATGTCCAGTTCATTAGAATAAAACATTGGAATTCAAAATTTCAGTTCATCATGTCACGACGGAAACAACTTTGTAACAGGAGGATAGTTCGACTTAAAAGCAAGCGGTTGGTCAAAATGGCGAAACCTGGACCCTGCGGCAGGCTGCTAATTAGAGCATTTTACTTGTTGCGTTAGAGGCGAAATTTGTCATGTTAGGTAGTTATGGTTAGAGTTATTCCAGTACCACCTATTTGGCTAGTCCACGATTTGGCTTTGATATTATATTCTATGTTTTGCAACATGTGCCTTATTGCATCTACAAGTATTGACTGAAGCTGGATTTTTATATTTGGAGATTTATGGAAATCAATATATCGGTGGCCAAAAAGCGCGCATGAACGTCATGGTGGCGGAAAACGAATTACCAACCAGCCTGAAGACACAACTGAAGAAGCTTGCTCCAGCACCAAGTGCTTGTCTGCTGAATTCCATACTGGAGGAATCCGGTTGGTAACGGAGAAACCTAGTCCGAATGCGGAATTTGGACTCCATTCCATTTCCCTGAAAATCACATTCAGATCAAAGGACATTGCTACAGCAGTAACTAGACGATTCGCGCCAGTTAAAATTTGCGAAATTCACCAGAAACTCAGAGAACCTACCGGGATTTTGCCTAGGAAATCTACCGGAATCTACCTCCAGGAATCTACCGGAACTGTGTATGGTGGTAAGGTAAGGTAGGAAGGTTTTGGATGCCGAAAGGACGGTGATTAATAGTGGGAGAGAGTGGAAGGAAGGGGTTCTCACGGGCTTCCTTCTCCCCATATACTAAACCACCTCGGCCGAGTTGGTCTCGGGTCGGAAAATATTACTATTCTGGCCCGCGAGCTACCCGGACGAGGTCCATTCGATTCTTAAGAAGAGTGGAAGTAGGAAGATTGTTGGGACTCGGGGAATTAATTGAGGTTGTATCAGGGGCTCTATCAGACTTTGCCCCCATGTATCTATACCAGAATTTGGCTCAGGGAATCTTCCCGAATTCTGATGCTTACCGGATAAGTACAGACTCACAGCTTACCGGGATGACCCCGACACACAACTTACCAGAGCGATCCGAGCAGACAGACAACACAGCGTACCGGAACATTCACCGGGTGATTCCGGTGATGTCCTAAATTTCGTAGCTTTCAAGAATTAGGCAACCTACTGAAATTCACATCATTTACCCGAAAGTCGCTAGGAGAGGCTCGAAGAGCCACTAGTATGAAAGCGTTCAAGCTGGCTAAGACCATCCCTGTTACCTCAGCAAAATAGGAAAGAACTTTTAGCAGGATGAAGCTGGTTATGACCACCTTGCGTTCAACAATGGCTGACCAGCGTCTTGAAAGTCTGTTACTAATCGCACATGAAACCGATCTAGTTGACGAATCTGAAAACGGAAGTATTGTGGACAAATAGAAATAAAAAGTGACGAATAAATGTGTACAGGATGGGTTCAAGATCGAAGACTTTTTAATTTTAAGTGAAATTCCCAAAGTTGAATTTTTCATAATCGTGTTCTTACCCCCTAATCGATTATGTCATCAGCTGTTTAAAAGTATTTTGTTTGCCCTTTAGTTTGAACCCCTTCCCCCACCCCTAAACGTAGGGCTACAGAGCCCATCAACGAACTCGACCTTTTCCTTGACCTAAAGAGTCCTCACACCACACCAAGTTTCATAAAAATATCCCATTCCCTTCGAGAGTTATCGTGCTGACACACGGACAGACGGACAACTTTTGCGATGCCATAGGTATACCTCCACTTACGTTTTGGGTTCCCAAAAATAAGCTGCCTTTTCAGTTAAACTTTAAAGAACCTATTTCTTGTTTCCTGTTGTTTATAGCACAGAACGCAACAGTAGGCATATTCTGGAGTTTCTGTAGAGATGGTCACTACGGAGAATTTCCGGTAAAACCTCGAAAACTTCCGGTAAAGTTCTGGAGCCCCCCCCCCCCCCTTACCCGTCTATCAGGGAGGTTTCGGGACGACTCAGATAGTGTCACTATTTCAGTCGCGGAATATCTGTTGCCGATGGTCTGACAACAGTTCGTATAAGTACATATTGTCAACTCAATTCGCTTTTTTCTTGAGATTGAACTGGAACCCAGCAAGAATATGTTCTAAAGATGTTAGGATGTTAGAGGACAAATTCCCAATACTGTATTTAGAGTGAGGGTTTACCATCAATTGTGTATTAGGGGACTGGGACAATGGACCATGGGTTTCGGATTGGGACAATGGACCACAGTTTCGGACAAAGTTTTTGGTCTACCCCACAGCACTAATTTCATTCAAAATATAAACTTTGCCTTCGACTCTCGCCCTCCCATTTCTAGAACAATACTATCAGCCTAGATGCCAACTTAATATCAATCAATCAACTTTTATAACAAGCAGCTCAAACAGGTGAACATCCATCACATGACCGATCGAGTGTCCCGTAATATAATAGTAAATATCTCAAGTAAAAGACATAAATTAGAGCAGGAGAACGAAGAATGAAATCAAACAAGGAAACCCCAGAATGTGTTAGTCTCCCCAACCTAGAAGGAACCACCTCTTTGGTGCTCGGGGCAAGCTTAGAGTGGAGTGACTTGGTAGGAAGGGCAAGCTCAGGCCCTAGATATACGAAGATGGGCACTTTGGACATATTGGAGGAACCCCGGAAATTTTGTTACATCCATTTCTCTCGAAAGGATGATCGGACTCGGATGGAACTCGACAGTTGGCAAGTTAGCATGCTCTATTATTAGTTGCGTTTTGCAGATACCATGGTATCTGATACAATGGTCTATTGTCGTTCTCGCATTTACCGCGGTATATACCATGGTCAAAAGGCGTTTTTGCAGTTAGCGTGGTATCTGGAAGGCACCGTGGTATCTATGATATTCAGATACCACGGTAACTGCGAAAACGACTTTAGACCGTGGTAACTGATACATGGTATCTGCAAATGCAACTGTTACTAATATCAGTTCTATTACCCATCATAATATACAAGTACAAAAAAAATGGAGTAGGAAAGATAAAGAAAAACGAAGCGACTTGAACTCTCTGAAACGTCTATTCCGCTTTCTAACTATCTTGTTTACCTTGGCACGACCATCGGAACAAGACTAAAGGTTTCGATGGGATCCCAAAAATCTAATATTTGATCCACACAATTGGGTCTTGTCTTCGCCAGATCCAGTCTTCGCCAGGCTAATCACCAGAAAAACAAGTTATGATATACTGACCGAAACTTCCTGCGAAACTTCCTGCCAAATTTCCAGTTTCGGCCAAATTCCGAGGGAACTAATTGTCCAGCAAAAAAATAAAATTCAGAAACGAATTCAACGTACATCCTTATCTCTATAAAGAACATCTAATCAACTTCAAATAAAACTCTAACTTATGACAAAAATCCGGTTACAGCCGGATTCCAGACGAATTAGATGTCCGGGTGGAAAATGATTGCCATATACAGGCTCAGCGTCTCTTCTTACCATTATGCCTGTCATCTAATCAACTTCAAATAAAACTTTTGCTTTTAACAAATTTTCCGGTTTTGGCCGGATTCCGGACGAACTACACTGTCAGAAGTTTCATAGCAGATTGCGCATAACACTTTCAAGAATAACACCTTTTCACTTAGAAATAAAGTGTTACGACCAATTAAGCTTATACTGTTTCGAGCCTAGATCTCCAACAACACCTTCAATAGGTAACAAGACCAAAGGTTTCGATGGGATCCCAAAAATTCAATATCTGATCCAGACAACAGGGTCTTGTCTTAGCCAGATCCAGTCTTCACCAGACTCCTTGAACATTTTTACACCTGAGAAAACCAAGTTCAGATTTGGATTCAGCATGTGTGTTTACCCCTATCATATCTGTTTTGACGAAAACTTCCTGCCACTTCAGCTAATTTCCCGGTTCCGACCGAACTCCAGAACTACTTGTCCGGCGAAAAAAGAAAGCTCAAACACGAAATCAGGGTATCTTCTTTCCCCAGTAATGAACATCTAATCAACTTCAAATAAAACTTTTACTTTCAACAAGCTTTTCGGTTTGGACCGGATTCCGGGCGAAATACTAGTCCGTCGAGAAAATAATTTTCACCATCGTCTTCGACATGTCTTCCTACCCCTAAATCGAACATCTAATCAACTTCAAATAAAACTTTTACTTTCAACAAACTTTCCGGTTTTGGCCGGATTCCGGGCGAACTACTTGTCCGATGACAAAATGGTTTTCACCATCGTGTTCAGCATGTCTTCTTACCCCATAATCGACTATCACATTAGCTGTTTCAAAACATTTTGTTTGTCCCTTAATTTGAATCCCCTCCCCCACCCCTAAATGTAGAGCTACAAAGCCCATCTACGAATTTGACTGGTCCGACGACCCAACGAACCCTCACACCAAGTTTCATCAAAATATCTCATTCCCTTCGAGAGTTATCGTGCTTACAGACGGACGGACGGACGGACAGACGGACAACTTTTGCGATGTCATAGGTATCCCTCCACTTACGTTTTGGGATCCCAAAAATACTACGCTGTCAGAAGTTGTTCCGGTGGGGATGCGGAGAAATTATATTGGTAGAGATAGGAAAGGTATTGGTCCTTATTTTTGTCCAATGTATGGTATTGAAGGAGAGGATGCGGTACATTTGATATGTTATTGCGAGGAGTTGAAAGAATTAAGAAAGGAAGTGTTTGGTCGGGAGGCTTGGGAGGAAAGGGATTTGGTTTCAAGTATGGGAAGTAAGTGTTTTGGTGAGATCCGAAGGCTGGGTAGATTCCTGAAGCTAGCTATGGCCCACCGCGAACTATTTTTATAGAAGTTGATTTGTTGGTTTGTTGCTGGAGAGTATGATATCTTGTTTTTGTTATTGTGTTATGTTTCCCGCCATGTCCCTTGGGCTTTATTGGGAATAAATTCATTCATTCGTAACGACAACAGAAGGATGCACGGTTTCAACAGATAACACTTTGGGATGTTATCTGTTATGTTTCTTTCGTTCCCGTTAGTATTTTTACCAACTGAAGGTATTGTTGGAGATCTAGGCACGAAATAGTGTAAACTTGATTAGTCATAACACTTTATTTCTAAGTGAAAAGGTGTTATTCTTGATATTGTATATATCTGTTATGAAAGTTCTGACAGTGTAGTTGTCCGGGTGTAAACACTTTTCACAGAAGTGCTCAGCATGTCTTCTTACCCCCAAATCGAGCACATAATCAACTTCAAATGAAACTTTTACTTTTAACCAACTTTCCGGTTTTTGCCGGATTTCGGACGAACTACTTGTCCGACGAGAAAGGTTTTCACCATCGTCTTCAGCATGTCTTCATACCCCATAATCGACTATCACATTAGCTGTTTAAAAATATTTTGTTTGCCTCTTAATTTGAACCCCTTCACCCACCCCTAAGTGCAGAGCTACAGAGCTCATCTTCGAACTTGACCTTACCATTGACCAAAAGAATCCTCACACCAATATTCATCAAAACATCTTATTCCCTTCGAGAGTTATCGTGCTCACCGGAAAGTTCGTTAAAAGTAAAAGTTTCATTCGAAGTTGGTTAAATGTTCGACTTAGGGGTAAGTAGACATGCTGAACACTTACGTGAAAAGGTTTTTCTACCAGGACAACTAGTTCGCCCGGAATCCGGCCAAAACTGGAAAATTTGTGAGAAGTAATAAGTTTTATTTTAAGGGTAAGAAGAGACGCTGAGTCTATATATGACAATCTATTTTTAACCGAACTTATAATTCGTCCGGAAACCGTTTGTAACCGTTTTTTATAAAAATATTTTTAATTGTTTAGATGTTCTTTACAGATACGCTGAAGTCGATTTTGAATTTTCATTTTTTTGCTGGACAAGTAGTTCGCTCGGAATTCGGCCGAAACCAGAAATTTGGCAGAAGTAAAGCAGGAAGTTTCGGTCAGTATCGTCAAAATAGATATGGCTTATAGAGGTATATCTAAACTTTTCTCTGATGATTAGCCTGGCGAAGACTGGATCTGGCGAAGACAAGACCCAGTTGTCTGGATAAAATATTAGATTTTTGGGATCCCATCGAAACCTTAGGTCTTGTTTCTTGTTGTCGTTTTTCTTTTTTGTATTCCGTACTAGGACCACACGCCCTCCATTGTTCCTCTTGACGGGTTATAAATAAATTGACTGATTGATTGACTGAAGGCAGTACACACCACTCGACTCGAGATCTTCCCTATACCGCCTTTGAAGCTTCTGACCAACAATTATGAGCTGGGCTACTCCATACTTTCTCGATACACTGCTGTTACTCGACCAAGGCGCAAGTCTCAACGGATATTTCGCGAACTCCTAGAAACACTTACACAATTCTTTAACATCTCTTAAATATACACCAAAACGGTGATTATGCAAGTAAGTGAGGAATAACGAGCGCATTATACAGAATGCTTCTAAAAAACTTATAATTTAATGTCAAAAGAAAGGCTTGCCGCCGGAACCGGAATCGGCCACTGTGGGGTGAGTTAGAGGGATGTCCCGAAAATCTAGTGACGCAAAGCGTAGGGTAGGGAATGAAGGGGGGGCCTCGGAAGGGCCATACGACTTTGACAGCATGAACCTAATCAGACATACATTCTAACTACCCTTGCAAATGCTATATACAAGATACGATAAGATTTATTTACCAAAGAGCCAAAGGACATGGAAAATACAAACAGAAACGGACAAAACCAATATAAGCACCTATCTCTATGGGCTACCTTGAGGAACATAGATAACTGTTTAATATTTCCAAGATAACTATTCCCCATGATCGTAAACATCCATTCCTCTTTGATTTGCTCCAAAAATTTCGAGCCGTTCACTCAGATTTTTCCATATTACCACAAACTGGATATGAGTAAGGACATCTTTCAAGATCAAGATCAAAGATCTCATCACCTCTTAAGCTTTTAGATCTTGTTCATTTAGGACAAAAAAAAATAATTATTGGCTCTGTTCGTCGCATGTCTGAAACTGAAAACAGGTAGCCTAGGTTGAAAATCTCTCTACACATTTTGTACGCTATTTTAAAAATTATGCACTCGGTTTCTACCGACTGGCCGGAAAGTATTTTAATGAGACCAATTGTACACGATAATCAGAGGGCAACATTGCCAGTCAGTTTTTGTTATAAGAAATATCGCTCTACGTTACTATGCAATTTTACAACCAACATAAACTATAACATTTGACGACTAACTTGAACTGAACAACAGTTTTGGCATCTCAAACATATTATTTCAACCGTGTATGACAATTTGATTGTCGTTATTTGCAATTCATTGCAATTTAGCTTAAAGGCAGAGGCCATATGATGCAAACACAGAGGCGCCTTCAAAACATGTTTTTGCAATTTTTTTGCTCGCACAGCAAGCGGAAAACATTGGCAAAGATACCAAGTGGAAATTATTGGCAAAGACACTGAACTGCAGTCATCGCAGCAAGCAACCAAACCACAGATTGACGATATTACGAGAGGGAAATCCCAACTCAGTTTGGTGGTCTCTGGATGAATGAAAGTAACTGGTAGTAATAATATCACCTTGGTGTAGTATTATATTAAGGGACCACCTGGTTATATAGTATTGTACACCCCACTTGTCAGACGGAAGCTGGAGGTTGAAGCGTCACTAGTACAAACACCGTGTTAATTTAATTTTCTCTGTGCACGGATTCTCAATAATGTGATAGTTGCAGTACACAAAACTAGTAAAGATGAGTGTTCTATGTTGCTTCCAAAACTAAATACAAGTATATGCGGCGAGCCTAGATAATGGACTGACTAACAAAAAGGGCAAACAAACGATTCCCACAGTCGGGTCAAGCAATTCGAGCCTACTGCTCTATCTCCAGACATTGGCCGGAACAGGGCAAATTAGTCTGTCGGGCCTGGAGCCAAGTGGGGCCATTAAAAAAAAACACTATTCCTAAGGGCACTAGCAACAAATTAAGAACAAGAAACGAAACAGATTTTACAATACGAGACGGACAAACGCCTTATCTAGGGTGTCCGACCTGCTACAAAATGTTCAAAGGAATGAAGCACCCCAAACCCAGAAAGAATAAACTTCATCCACATAGCCACCTATAGAAGAAAATGTGGTGACATAATTGCAAAAACCCCACCGAGCATACTCGTTCCAAACACAGCATGAAACGCCAGGGGTCACTCGTAAAAGCTGGTGAAGAAGTCGGTACTCAAGCGGCACGCACAGACCTTCTTCACAAATAGACCAATCAACCTGCGGAACTCACTAACAGACTCCACGGTTACCTTCTAAAAACAACCAGTTTCAAAAAACAATTGGATCATTGGTGGTCAGGCAAGGCTTGGAGTTTTTGAAAAGCTGGTGAAGAGGCCGGGACTCAAACGGGTTCCGGCTAGTACCGCATGGCGACCCCCCCCCCCCCGACCAAAAAACACCGGTACCAAAAAAAAACCGCCCCCCCCCCCCCGGTAAGAATCTCTTAGTCCCAAAATCCCCACACCACGGATAGTACAAGGGATTAGCTGGGTACCCGGATTAGTTCATGTAGGCCTACCTACTGACGAATACACAAGAGTGGGATAACTGTACGCAACTTCATTCGCAAACTTGACTGCACAATAATGTCTGAAGTAATAAATCCAGCAATAAGTGTAAGAATAAGCTTGTGCGTGCACAAGGGTACGTGTATGTGAAGCAAAAAGTGCTGGCTGGATGAGTTCTTAGTTTTGAATGCGTTAGCGCAGGTGAAGGTTGACGCGGTGAAAGAATAATTGCTGAAGTGAACGAACACACACATTCACCTGAAGCTGTTAAAAGTGAAAGATCAAAATAAAACCCGTGCCACTCAGTGTAGGCTAATGATTCCCCCATCCCACACCAAATCCTTTCCCAATTCCCCTTCCCCAAATCCCCTTCTTGGTGAGGGAGCTGCAGTTAGGTGCCGTTAGTTTTTCTTGTTGTTCCAGAAGTCCACTTGACTTAGACCAAGATCCCGGGAAGTTAAGTTAAATGTTTTAGATTCCTATTAAATGTAGAGAATTTGGTGGGGGGGGGGGGGGGGAGGGGGTCGCCGGGGGGGGGGGGGGCACCGTGTTTTTTTTATACCGGGGGGGGGGGGGGGTCGCTGGGTTTTTTTTTTAGTACCGGGGGGGGGGGGGGCGAGGGTGATACCGATTTTTTTTTTTGGCGGGGGAGTTTTGTCCGGAGGGGTTTTCGCCGCGTTGGTTCTCACCTAGATCTTACTCCAACAGCTTGAGTCACGCAGCAAGCACAGACCTTCACAAGTTGATCAATCAACCTCTGGGACTAACTGTAACTAACAGACTCAATTGTTACATGCCAAACAACATACAGTTTCAATCAATCAATCATCGTATTTATTCCTGAATATCTGTTTCACACGTCACCTAGCTTTCAACGCTATTCCCATATTTAATTTAAGATAATAATTTGATTGTTTAATGTTTATTGTTTGGCAACAAGCTAAAAGCTGAACGCCAAATGTAATAATAAATAAATAACTTCGATTATTTAATTATATTAATTCTCCATATCGCTGAATATCCACAACATTTAACAGTGCAAAACGGATACGTCAGCTGAATTTTGTTTCACTTTCCAGCTTGAGTTTGAAGAGGACGCTTGCCAAGAAGGGCCGAAATATAGCTCTAACAAAACTTAGCTGACGTATCCGTTTTGCACTGTTAAAGTTCAATGGGCACATCAAACTACCCCAATCCCACTCGTAACAACCTAGGAACAATGCTTACCCCCTAGATCGGCAGCTTTTTCAACAGTTTCCTCTCTGTAATATTTCAAAGCGTAATGTTTTGGGCCAGTACATGCTCAATTTACTAGCTTGGACAAAGATAAAAGTGATGTTTCTTGAAATACCTAGTAGATCTTTATTTTATGCATAAATCAGCTTGTATAATTCAGATTTGAGTAGGTTATTTGTTTCTGAATGATTTTTGTAGCTATGTTATTTTTTATAAGCTTATTGCATATTCTGGTACGTTTTATAAAGCAAGCTGATCAAGCTTCACAACACTATTCCAAAAAGAAAAATCTTTTAATAGGCACTTTCAGCCATGGAACTTCTGATGAAACACTAGAAGAATCCCTCAAACTGCATCTGCGGCTTGACTTTGGCGACATCTCAAATATATCCTTCTCTATCAAGCATTGCTGGGAGTTTTTGAATTTCCTGCTACGATATCCCAGCTCCTAAGATTTGGATCGTCGAAATGCCAGAGAGGTAAAGACAAGGGATAACAAGAAACGGCCGATTTTCGCAGCGCCTTCTAAAGGAAGTCGGAAATGTTTATTTGTGAAGCATTTAATACAAAGTAAAGCATTAGAAGTGCCCATTGTGCTTTAAACATGATTCACAGCCAGCTTAGTGCTGAAAGAATTCACAGCATTTTATTTTTATTGTTTGATTTTATTTTGTTGACTAATTACTATTTATTTATAGTTGTAGTTTAACCGAAAGAACGTCGTATTTTGCGAACATTCGTGTCAGTATGGTCCCACATGCAGTTACAAGTAGTCACATCCTGTAGTTGATGGGTCGACTATATCCTTTTCGGGCGGTAATTTTAACCCACCTGTTTCCCACTGTGACTTATGCTAATTAAGATTGTCGGACTTCGACAAGTAAGTACATAAAATAAAGGCTCTATATAAAACTGTCGACGCGGAAGAACTTACAAGACCCGTCGCACATAATGCCAATGCAACCTACTCTCTTAATGCCAATGCAACCTACTCCTACTCTCTTAATTATCAAACCCGAAGGCTAAAATTTTATATGTTGTATTTAAAAACCACTAACGACACCTCACTAATCTTTGCACTTGCCACGATTCACTATTTTCCATGCGCAGATGCTCTCGACGGGTATTCGAGCATCATGCTACTGTTGCGTAAAAACCGGTTATCTTAACTTTGCCTAGTTTCTGCTATAATTCAATGGGCCTAGGAAAAAGCATAGAACAGCCAAAGCCGTGTATATGTTTTTTAAAAGCAGAGACTAGTTTTACAGTATTCATGTAAGATAGGAACATAAAGGATGGTATGAGATATTACTTAAAGAATCAGATCCTGTGACTTCAGAAAAGTTTCATGGTTTGGTCCTTAGCAAGTTAGTTACCTACTAATTATTATCATTGGTTTGGGATTTATGCCAATTTCTTCATTTAAACTTACATTTTTTCCTTTTTTTTTCTTTTTTGCTGTTTTCTACTAGACAACAAACCAAAATTTTGATGTTCCGATACGTGAATGTACATGTACTTCTCTATTATTTTGTGCAGCCACTCCTGGACGACTAGTCACTGCAGAGGTCACTGGCAAGATGTAACTGATATAGTAATGGTGCCCGACCGATGCTAGTATTAGGATACAAGTTTTTGTTTGAATATTTTTTGCGTTTCATCAGTTTTCGTTGTTTCTTCCGAGTTTCTTTCATCATAATTCACTAGTACCTGTGAGGTTCAGAGGATCAATTAAATTATCATCGTCATGACTGCTGCTACGAAATATTACGCACGGTTGTCTCCGTCGCGATAACTAGTTCAATCTAAGATACGGTAACTCTGTTTCTGTGATAACCGACATTTCTGTAAATAACATATGTTCTAAAAGAGGAGCTTAACGCTACATGGCACTGTACAAATCGGCTAAATGATGCTGGTCTCTTAAAAATACCTTTGCTTTCTTCTTTTTCGTTTTTTATGGGTAGCCTATCTACACAATCTTATGTATTAAACATGTATCGGAATCGCACAGTTCATCAGACTTTTTCTCATGTAATATTGTACTGCGATGTTGCAAACAAGTTTTACTAATATCGATTAATATACAGTAATTGCCTCTTTTTTTATCTCTCTGTCCCTTACGTATCCTCCCCTTGTGTAATTCCTCCCACTCATATTTTAGTTTTTTCCAAGTAAATTTTCACGGAAGGAACCTGTTATTAAATATAATCTGAATTTCTTCACTGTGATAAATAGCCCAACCCCCTACACTAAGTACATGAAATGTTTTGAAACAGGAGCTTCATGCCACTACAAATCAATACTGGTCTCTTAAAAAGGTTTTCCTCGTTTTCCTTCTGGTGTCTGTTTACACTGTTACAAAGCGCGACGTCATCCAATACTCTTTAAAAAGCCGCTAAAATTACTTTCAAAGTAACAAGATTACAAGTTGGAATTTTGTTGCATCTCAATAAACCGAAAACTCGATCCGATCTGGGTTTTTTTTTTTTACGAATCAGATTATGTAAATCGAAGCTCATTTTTTTTCATGCTCCACCTCAGTATAGCTACTAGGATCAAATCGAAAACTTTTCTGGTATCAGTCTGACGACTGAAAAGGGCTCAAATTACGTCTGATACTATTTACGAAACGAAGGAACGTCGTAGAAAGGAATTTTAACCGTGAAAACATAAACAAGAGATATTAGTCGCGTTTTTTGCCAAAAGGGCTCAAAGGTATCTCAGTCCTAACTCTGTCCTTTCTGCTAATTTGACTTTTTTGGCACAGAGGGATCTGGCGCCTTTTTCCTGAGCAGATTCGTCAACTCACCTCGGAGCTACCAATCTCCTTTCCCGGCAGTTCTGGGCAGAAAGGACGAAGGGCTTGGTCCAAAACCGGTCAAAAGAGCACTGAGGAGTAAGCGCTTGGTGCAAAAAAACGGGAAAAATGAGCCAAGACCTTGGTAGATCGGTGACATAAAAGCGACTATTGTTTACTAAAATTTAGAAGATAAATATTCCTTCAGCCGGAGCTGACGGCGAATCTGTTTTGACGTCGTACTTTTCCAGTTTTTGGGATCCCAAAATATGGGTGATAGGATACCTACTACTTCGTGCAGTTATCCGTCCGTCCGTGTCGCAAGATATCTTTTGTTGAAACTTGGTACGAGGATCCTTAGGATCATAGCTCAGGTCAAGTTATATTGGAGCTGCCAAATATTAAGCAAGTTTTAGTGGTGTATATCTCAAATGTTTTTAGAAAATGATACTGAATCTTTTGATGTGACCAGACGGAAAGCGACAGTTAGTTTTGTTGCAACGATAAAAGTCTCTAAAAACCTGTTTATAAAGACCATTCGCGAGAATACAGAATGCCTTTCCGGCCATTATTACTGCCTACCATCAGAACAGGGGTCCTGACATCCTTCGTTTTTCGCGGCAGCTTCTGGCTGCTTATGCAGCCAAGTCAATTATAGGGGAGGGGGTTTCAAATCAAGGGAAGACACAAAATTTCAGGCCATTATGAGAGTTGATAAGGTGGCAGATGCTGAATCCTTTCCTCGTCGGATAGTTATTCGCAAGTCTGTGACACTTTGCGCGACTCTGATGGGGAAAACGGATTGATTCGTATTTTCCGACCGCAGTAGCGACCTTACGAAGAAGCCTTTTGGATAGATTTTCAGGAGAAAAATGACCATATGGGTTGGACTGTTGTAAGATCAAACTTCATGCTGAGTTCGAGCCGACACTCGAATGAGGGGGTTTTAAATTTGCCAGTAGCTCTTCGATCTCTTGGCCTCCTTTGACACTTTTATAAAAATCCTCCTGAACACTTTGGCCTGACACTGGATCAATAGAAAAGGCTTGAATTCATTCAGAAGAGAGCTCTTGCGATAATCTATTGTAAAGCACGGTCCCTTGCAGGTCCGTATCCAGGAATTTATTTCGGGGGGGGGGGGTGCCTACTGGTCGGACAAAAAAAAGTACAAGAAACACATAGATCACAGGGAATAGCCTACAAAATCATTATTTTTGTATGTTTCGGGGGGGGGGGGGGGTCAACCCCCTAACCCCCCCCCCCCCCTGGATACGGCCTTGGTCCCTTGTATCAAGAACAAATAGTCTTAGATAGTCTTAGTATCTGTAATACGACCATGCGGAGTAAAATACATTCCAGATACCGTACCCGAAGTAAACGAGCGGAGGGTAGGGGCTACGCGGAACATCATCATTTGTTACCTCTACAAACAGCTATATAGCAGTAGAGTCACGAAGAACAAATTTGCCGTCTGAGTCGTCCTTTACACATTATTGGTGTAATTACTTGGTGTAATGCAATTAATTGGTATAATCGGTTTAAGTCCTTTACACCTTACACCCCTATGACGTCACGTCTGACTCGCTGCAGACCGGGTTCTTCACGCATGCAGGCATGCTACAGTTTATGGGATCCCAAAACGTAAGTGGAGGGATACTTATGACATCGCAAAAGTTGTCCGTTTGTCCGTCTGTCTGTGAGCACGATAACTCTCGAAGGGAATGAGATATTTTGATGAAACTTGGTGTGAGGATTCTTTGGGTCAAGGGTAAGGTCAAGTTCGTAGACGGGCTATGTAACCCCCATTTAGGGGTGGAGGAGGGGGTTCAAATTAAGGGGCACACAAAATATTTTAAACAGCTAATGCCGGACAAGTAGTTCGTTCGGAATCCGGCACAAACCGGAAAGTTAGTTAAAAGTAAAAGTTTCATTTGAAGTTGATTATATATTGGATTTAGGGGCAAGAAGACATGCTGAACACTTCTGTGAAAATTATTTTCTACCCGGACAACTAGTCTGACCGGAATCCGGCCAAAATGGGAAAATTTGTTAAAAGCAAAAGTTTTTATTTGAAGTTGATTAGATGCAGACTTAGAAGAGACGCTGAGTCTGTATATGACTTTTTACCCGGGCATATAATTCGTCCGGAATCTGGTTGTAACCAGATTTTTTTTTATAAGGTAAAATTTTATTTGAAGTTGATTAGATGTTTTTATAGTGATAAGGATATACGCTGAAGTCGTTTCTTAATTTTCTGTTTTTGCTGGACAATTAGTTCCAACGGTATTCGGCCGAAACCGGAAATTTGGCAGAAGTAAAGCAGGAGGTTTCAGTCAGTATATCTGAACTTGGTTTTCTCTGGTGATTAGCTTGGCGAACAGTGGATCTGGCGAAGACAAGGCCCAGTTTTCTGGATCAAATATTAGATTTGTGGGATCCCATCGAAACCTTTGGTCTTGTTCATCTTTGGTATGCGCAGCGGCGAAGAGCGAAGCAGACGGGTAACAACTCAAAGCTCTCAGCAAGTACCTCTAGCTCCGCTCAGTTTTGTCGAGGAACGGGGTATCCATAGTCACTGCAGGGACCAAAGACGGAGGATCTATTGGATTATTTGTTGTTGCTTATTTGTAGCTAAAGGTATGCGCACACTCAGTCCAATGTTCGCAGTCGGATGCGTATTTCCTTCTTTGCTACGTGATTTAAACGAATCGCATCCGTAAGTTTCCCCCTACTTACCCGAATTTCGCATGCGTAGCCATTTTCGAATGTGAAATTTTATCTGAATGTGCGTGAACGTTACCTATAGCAGAAAAGCCCCGACTATCACCTCTAAACTCGTCAAAACAGAAAGATACAAAAACAAAAGACACTGTATACTTCGTATGACTTCGTGAACAAATGCACTTTCGTTACAATTTTGGTTATGATTTTATTCATTTTTACGTCAAGTTTCAATGACAAGCCCAGTTGAGTTGTGTTACACTTAAATTTGTACATTATCTTTACTTTACGAGAGACACGAAGTTCAGCAATTTTTAGGGCCCTTGCCCTTCAGCCAAGAGCCATATAGCGATTGTAATTTCTGTCCGTCAGTCGGTCCCGGTTTTGCTAGTTCGTGCACTTCCAGATAAGCTAGGACGATGAAACTTGGCAGGCATATCCAGAACCGGACCAGATTAAATTAGAAATAGTCTCTTTCCCGATCCGACCATCTGGAGGTGAGCAGAGGGAGGGGGAATCCGGGAAAAGGAAAAATTAGGCATTTTTAGCTTACGAACGGGTGATCGGATCTTAATGAAACTTGATACATGGAAGGACCTCGTGTCACAGACGTTCCATTTTAAACCTGGATCGAGTCCATCGACATCGAGGGGTGGGGGACCGGAAATCTGTGGAAACGCTTTGAGGAATCGGGATGAAACCTGGTGGGAAGAACAAGCACAAGTCCTAGATACGTGATTGACATAACCGGAATGGATCCGTTCACTTTGAGGGAGTTGGGGGGGGGGGATTTTGATTGATCCCGCGATTTCGGTGCTTCCTGATGTGCTAGGACGATGAAAATTGGCAGGCATATCAGGAACCCGAACAGATTGACTTGAGAATAGTCGTAACCCCGATCCGACCATCCGGGGGGCTGGAGGGAGGGGGAGTGCGGAAAAGTTAGGTATTTTTAACTTAAGAATGGGTGATGGGATTTTAATGAAACTTGATATATTGAAAGATCTCTTGTCTCAGACACCCGATTTTCAATCCGGACCGGATCCGGTAACACTGGGTCAGGGGCCGGAAATCTTGGGAAACGCTTTGAGCGGAGAAATCGGGATGAAACCTGGTAGGAAGAACAAGCACAAGTCCTAGACACTTGAGTGACATAACCGGACCGGATCCGGTCACTGTGGGGGAAATGGGGGAGGGGATCCAAATTTCTAGTGATCCCGCGAGTTCGGTACTTCCTGATGTGCTAGGATGATGAAACTTTACAGGACTGTCACGGACCCGAACAGATTGACTTGAGAATGTAGTCTCGTCGATCCGACCATCGTGGGTGGAGTGAAGGGATTGGTAATCCGGTATATAGTGGCAAGCTCAGCTATTGAGCGGGCGATCGGATTCAAATGAAACTTGATAAGCAGAAAGACATCCTGCTTCAGGCGTCGCATTTCAAATCCGGAACGAATCCGGTGACATTCGGGGAGTCGGACGGGGGAACCGGAAATTTTTGGAAATGGAAACTTGGTTGGAAAAACAAGCACAAGTCCTAGATGCGTCATTGACATAATAGGACCGGACTCGGGCACTGTGGGGGAGTTGGGGAGGGGGTCCAGATTTCTAGTGATTGCACGAGGTTGGTACTTCCTGATGTGCTAGGATGATGAAATTTTGTAGGCATGCCAGGGACCCGAACACATTGACTTGTGAATAGTCGTTTCGTCAGTCCGGCAATTGTGGAAGGAGCGGAGGGACGGGGAATCCGGAATCTAGTGGCATGGGACAGCTTTTGAATGAAACTTGGCAAGTGGAAAAAGCTATATCGTCTCAGATGTTTCATGTCAAGTCCGGGGCAGATTCAATACTTGTGGGTGCAGGGGGCACTGGAAAACTTTTGAACCGCTTAGAGCTAAGTCGAGGGACTGGGATGGAACTTGGCGGGGAGAACTTGCATTAGGTTTTAATTGCCGGAACCAAATCGTACCTGAGCTCTGTGGGGCAGATGTAGGGGGATTCCCGGAATTCCAGTGATCGCCAGGTAGGATAGTTCCAGATGTTCTAAGGACGATGAAACTTTGCAGGCATATTAGTGACTTAATCATCCCACACAATGCCCTAGAAAATTTGTGTTCTAGGACCCGAACATATTTTAGGGAGTTGAGGGATGTGGAATTCGAAAATCACTAAATTCCGTAAGTCGCGAACGGGTGGTCCGATTCAAGTAAACTTTATGAGTGGTAAGAACTGTGGACCTAGAAAAGCAGAAAATGCGTCCGAACCACATAAAGACACGATCGGGAGAGCTGGGGGGGGGGCGGGTTACCGGAGACTTTTTGATATGCACAAATCCAAACCTATCGACAGAATGGGATGCAAGTTGGACAGTATCTAGTTTATCCGGTCTTGATTTATTATTTGGCGTCCGGACCGGATCCGGCCAAGGTAGGGGGGTGGGGTGAAGCAGGAAACGGAAATTTGCTGATAGTCTATGCTCCGATTCTTGTCGAACTTGATGGACGGGAAGAGAAGATGTCAGAGATGCGAAGTTTATGTTTCCGAGTCGTATTCAGCCACTGTGGGGCGAGTTGGGATAGGAGTCCCGGAGATGATGTTGCTCGCACAGGGGTCAAGGTACAAGCTGAACGATCTGAATGAAACTTGGAATGTAGAGGAATTATGTGCCCTAAATGACACATTTTACGGTTCAAACCAGATCCGACAACGGTGGGAGGAGTCACCGGAAGTAAAAAAAAATACTCGATGTAGAGTGAAATTTGGTAGGTGGTACGAGAAAATGCTTCAGATGATCAATTTAGGAATTTATCCAGATTCGGCCGCGTGCGAGGAGATGGAGGGGTACCGGAAATCATGTACGTGGCACGTCTAGGGACCAAACAAGTGGATCTACTCGGTTTAAACTTGGAAGGCAGAAAAGTCATTTGCCCTAGATGATCAGTGGCGATACCAGAAATGTTCAGGCTTGTATGAAACTGGATATCCTATTTCTAGGTCCAAACCCCAATTTTGGACGGCGGGGTATTTCGTAACGTTCTCATCAACTTTCGTTACCACCTGCTCGTAAGAAGTGCCATATGAGCTCGTAGCTGTTTTTTTTATGATAGTTTGTTTATTTATCATCTCGTTTTTAAATTTTCAGTCAAGCAGACTGTGCAACTGTAAGTAAAACAGAAACTCCTTACTCTAAAATCGGTCTAATGGTTAAAACAAGATAATAAAAAAATACGAACCAAACGCTCAGTGTGGTCCCATGCCTGGAAATACGCTCACAGAAAAAAAAAGAGAAAAGTGCCTCTGACGGCCGAAACCAGTGATGTCGGCCATAAAATAGCCGACTCATCTATCACCGCCTGATTCAAATAGTCTGACACGTAGCACACGATGCCGGCACTGACGAGACGTCGGGCTCTTGGATTATAACAAAAGTCGAACGTGGGCAAGTTGCCCGGCAACCCCTCGTCTGCCAGCAGAACCCTCGCAAAAACTTCCAAATTATTCAACAAGTATAAGCTTCTCCCTTTTCTTGGAGGGAAAAAATACTCTCGAAAATGAAATTCAGAGGAAAAAAATAGATAAAAAAGAAAGCGCTACATACGATGATCGTCACGGAATTCAATATTGGAACTTTATCTCGTCATTTCTTGACCCTACTTGGTCGTGTAAAATGAATATATTCAACCCCTCTCATGCACGGGATGGTAGTAAAAGATATAGAGTCAACCTTAACCACACCCATCTTTGTATTTTGTAAAGCTATTGTATAAGTTACCAAGGGCTTTTCTGTTGCACCACCCTCAGTTTATGACTATTATGTCATATCCTACACGAATGGAATCGTGAACAGCCGAAATTTTTTTCGCAAGTATTGTGCAAGAGCAAGGGGACTCGGGAGTTCTGGTTTTGAAAATAAATGCAAGAACCTTATGGTCTCAATGCCTTTGAGATGCTGAGAGTTAGAAGGGTTGACAGAAAGCCCGACGCGGGATAGACTTTGACTGTTTAACACACAGTTTCAATGTACGAATAACTTTTCTCGAGCAGGTTTGTAATGTATATCTTACTATGTCCCACAGGGTATATTAATGCAATAAAATATGTCAAGGCTGATACGGTATCGTATCAACCTCCAGGAAAGCTGATACAGAGTCGTATCCACATCCACCGAGGTGCATATGCATGGTTTTCCTAAAATAGTGAAAGGCAGCATCTGGCCTCTAAAAACATAAAGAAAAAACAATAACTTTCAGAAAGAAGAAAAAACAAGAAAAACATTAAAAAAAATTGCAGAAAAACTATTTCAAAACATTACCGATGAAAACTGTTCAAAAACTGAAAGGAGACCTTACTTTCCTAGCCAACCAGTCTAGCTAGACTCCTAGCTAGACCTAAGGTCATACCTTGCTACAGTCACATTTCCACTGAAAATACAACTCGTCAACTGAAACAACATCTTACTGTCCCTTGCTTTCATAAAGGTAATCGCTCTCATAGTCCTGGGCTTGCAAGTATTTATCATAATACACTCTTCTTTTGATTTTCAATTTTGTTGTGCGAATGTGCTATCCAGTACACTCATTTTTAACACGAAAAGATATAAAAGTCCGGCAAACCATGTCCATGGCAGAGATGGTATCTGCATGCTGGAGAAACTTAAATGATGGCTTGAATCAAAAGGATTGCTGTGCCTCTATCACACTAAATTATAGCAAACTCAGACAAGGCTTGAGTAAACGCTTCATTACGCGGTAACGACTGGGTAGTTAGAAACCTAGATAGGCTATGCACAAAGCACGTTGTTGAGCACAAGAAAACAGTTCAGGTTTTCTACACTGCTTTAAACGACTTGACTTTGATTCAAGATTTGGCTATACAAAAGATCTTCTTTTGACAAGAACAACGAGATGGTTGTTTTTGAAAAAATGCGCACTTTGCTCCCCCCCCCCCCCCCACCACACTGACCACAGAAGACGGACGGGATATATCGCTGCTGAGCAAACAATCTTGGTTCCTAGTGATCAACATGTTTGCCAAATATTCCAATTTCTGGGAACTTGAAAGTGAGACTAAACCTGAGACTCTCGATCCTTTGATGTCTGTTTATCCCTGAAGACCAGAGGTAATATGAAGCTATAAGCTCAGATTCGCTAATTTGATGACTATGCGTGCCTAGAGACTAACTTTGCGGACTTAGCGACACCAGCTTTTCAAAAGTCTTGGGCGACTGTCTGAAGAGAGTATACTCGTAAAGGACCCCTCGTACTTATAATGCCAATGCCCTCGGTATGGGATATAAGTCCAGTTGAAATTACAAGTTCGAGTCATCTGGCATCCTTCAAGGCTACAGCGAAGAGATTTTTCCTTGCAAAAGCATAGTAATGATGCGTGAGGTTTTTTGTAAGCAGAAGGTTTTTTGTATATATATGAACAGAATAGTGTATGAATGGCAGGTAGAATATTGTAAAAATGGTGTTACCATGATATTTAGAACAGAGAAGACTGCCACCTGTGGCGAACAAGGCCTTTTGGGTTTTCTTAGCAGGTACTGCAAAATGTTTTCCATGCATGTGTTAAATGAAATTTATCCTAATCTAAAAAAAAAACAAAAACTTCCGGAATCACCCCAACCGTTCCAAAGCCGGAAGACCAGAATTTCGTACGGTACCCCCCCCCCCCCTACACTTGCCTGGTTTAGGTGTTTTCGATACTTTTATTCAAACAATGTTTACAACGATGTCAGCTACGATTCTTCATCAGCGATATTTCGGCCCTTCTTGGCAAGGGTCCTCGTCAGGCTGTCAATCCTCTGGTTCAACTTCGAGGAAGGAAATAAACCTGTAATCACCGCTGATGAAGAATCGTAGCTGACGTATCCGTTGTAAACATTGTTTGAGTAAATGTTTCAAAGTCAGCTTGGGCTCAAAGAATATTTATTGTTTTCGATAACACAATGCTCTCGGTGATCATTTGGGTTCTTACGGGCCTTGGTAAAAGTTTAAAACAGCCAAAGGTGTGGTGTAATCGGTGTAATTTGTTGTAAGTCTACGCGAACAGGGCTGACATACGACAGTCTATTTACCTGTCATTAATCCACTTAAATAGGACTGAAAACCAGATGAAAATGTGTTACTTCATTGCTCTGCTATTCATAGATCGATTCCAATCGAATAAACTTTTTCATTTGCATTTTTGTGGTACCTCTATGGCTTACACCTCTATGCTTGTAATATTTAGCAATTAAAACGGTAAACGATTGCCGATTTTTTGGTCCGGTCACAATCAACAGTGGGCTTTTTTCAGAAGTGACCTTACGATGTGGAACTGAACATTTCCCGAGCTTCGCTCCATTAGCCATTGAAATGCACGCTCTTGTTGAAATTCAAATTCTCCATGTCGGGATGATCGTCGGGCATTTAGTGCGTATTGGGAACGTCACTACTTGAGTCCAAGATGAAAAAATCAAAATAATGTATTCAGTGTATTCAGATCCAAGGTAGAAAGATGAACTGGTTTCAGTTAAACTTTAAAAGAAAAGATATAGTTTTAAAATATTCAACTTTTTTTTTAAATACTGGGACATGAATAGTAAATAGTGCGAGCGGTGCTTTATTAGATTTATAGAGGTGACTTATAGAGATGAAAGCCTTATTATTTAAATTATATTATTATTATTATTTATGATAGTGTGCTCATACGTAAACCATGTCAAACTGTACCACGGTCGAAGCTCACTATATGAAGCATTCGCAAAGATTCTTTAACTTTGCAATACAAATATCGCCTGTTTAGTATTTAAAATCGATCGCAGAAGCCGTTTTTACTCTACACAAAATCTACTCTGTGTTTTGGGATACTGGCAAGCTTTTCTTCCACCAAAGTGTCACAAACAACGAAACAACTGGGGCACCAGGTTCATAATGCGCAAAGTCTCTAACCCCTTTGCTCAAAGCTCTATTCCGTAACTCCCCGAGGACAGGATTCTAAAACTCCTTCTGTTAATGTAACGAATCATCAGATAATAATTATAAAGGTCACCTATAAGTTCTCGATATCATTTGGTAAAACATTTTGAAAGAAAATTTACGAACATATTCTTTCATTTCCATCACTGTAGGGGTTTCCTAACAATTTTCACAAGCCCCTCTCTAGTTCAGTGCTCAAATCCCGGCTGAGGAGTATTCTTGTCTTTCCTTCACTACTCAGAACTATACGAGATATGGTATTTTTTTCAGGCAGAACTTGAAGATCGCATTCGAACTTGTATGTTTTTATTTAAAAAATATAATTGTTCTTAGCTATGTAATTATGATCTTTCTTCGTTGACTGATTTTTGTTTGTTTAAACTGAATGCCTTTACTTAAACATTGACAAATCCAAAGCTATTTTTAACAAGAGCTACGAGCTCATATGGCACTTGTACGAGTAGGCTGTACAAGAAAGTGGATGAAAACGTCACAAAATACACCCGCCATCCAAAAAGGCGGTTCGTAAATAGAAATAGGATATTTAGTTTCACTCATTTCTGAGCAGTTCCGGCATCGTCTCGATTGCAAATGCACATGACTGTTCAAACTTTCATCCCAATAAATCCATTTGTTTGATCCCTAGACGTGCTACACGATTTCCGGTACTCACTCTATTTCCACCTACCGTGGCCGAATCTGGTTCGGAATAAAAAAAAAAATCGACCACCTAAAGCATCTTCGTTTCTGCATGCATGTCTACCAAGTTTCACTCGAATCTGAGCATTTTTGGAAAGTTCCGGTACCCCCCCCCCCCTTCCCACCAACGTTGTCGGAGCCGGTTCGGGCCCAATCTCTTAATTCCCTCATCAAGTTTGACTGAAATTGGAGCATAGCCTATCTGCAAGTTTCCAGTACCCCCCCTCCCCTACCTTGGCCGAATCCGGCCCAGACGCCAAATAACAAATCTAGGCCGCATAAACTCGTCGAATTGCATCTCATTCGGTCCATCCGTTTGGTTTTTGTGCATGTCAAAAGTCCCCCCATCCCCAATTCCCCTAATCGTGGTCGCATATGGTTCGAACGCATGTTTTACATGTCGAGGCCATCGATTCGTATCACCCATGAAGTTTCACTCGAATCAGACCACTCGTTCGCAATTTATAGAAGTCCATATTTCTCTTCTCTTGCTCCCCCAAAAATGCTCGGATCTAGGAACGGAAGTTTCCGGGGGTATGTTGTGTCAGGTTTTTAAGTCAAGATAATTCGGGTCGCTAATATGCCTGCAAAGTTTCGTTGTCGTTTTACATCTGGAACTATTCTAACTCACGACTACCGGAATTCCAGGAAACCCCCTCCAACTCCCCCCACAGAGCCCCGAAACCATCTGGCTCCGTCAATTTCATCTAGGCCTAATGCTTGTTCCATCCATTAAGTTTCGTCCCAATCCCTCTGCTTTTAGAGTTTCTTGAGTTTTCCACACCCCCCCCCCCATCCCCACAGGTATCGGACCCGACCCGGACGTGACACTGAACGTCCGAGGCGATAGCTCACCAGACAAGTTTCATTCAAATCCGATCACCCGTTCAAAAGTTATGCACGCCACTAGATTCCGGACTCCCCATCCACCCACTCCCCCCACGATGGTCGGGTAGGGGAAACGGCTGTTCTCAAGTCAATCTGTTCGGATCCCTGACATACCTGCCAAGTTTCATCGCCCTAGGACATCAGGAAGTATGCCGAACTCGCGGGATCGCTTGAAATCCGGCCCCCCACCCTAACTCCCCCACAGTGCCCTGATCCGGTCCGGTTATGTCAATGACGTGTCTAGGACCTGTGCTTGTTTTTCCCACCAAGTTTCATCCCGATCCCTCCACTTTAAGCGTTTCTCAAAATTTCCGGTTCCCTCCTCCAACTCCCCCCAGTGTCATCGGATCCGGCCCGGATTTAAAGTGAGGTGTCTGAGACACAAGGTCATCCTAAATATCAATTTTCATCAAGATCCGATCACCCGTTCAAAAGTTATGCACGCCACTAGATTCCGGACTCCCCATCCACCCACTCCCCCCACGATGGTCGGGTCGGGGAAACGGCTGTTCTCAAGCCAATCTGTTCGGATCCCTGACATACCTGCCAAGTTTCATCGCCCTAGGACACCAGGAAGTATGCCGAACTCGCGGGATCGCTAGAAATCACGACCCCCACCCCAACTCCCCCACAGTGCCCTGATCCGGTCCGGTTATGTCAATGACGTGTCTAGGACCTGTGCTTGTTTTTCCCACCAAGTTTCATCCCGATCCCTCCACTTTAAGCGTTTCTCAAAATTTCCGGTTCCCCACCCCAACTCCCCCACAGTGCCCTGATCCGGTCCGGTTATGTCAATGACGTTTCTAGGACCTGTGCTTGTTTTTCCCACCAAATTTCATCCCGATCCCTCCACTTTAAGCGTTTCTCAAAATTTCCGGTTCCCTCCTCCAACTCCCCCCAGTGTCATCGGATCCGGCCCGGATTTAAAGTGAGGTGTCTGAGACACGAGGTCATCCTAAATATCAATTTTCATCAAGATCCGATCACCCGTTCGTAAGCTAAAAATACCTCAAATTTTGGCTTCACCCTCCCTCCACCCCCCCACCCCCCCAGATGGTCGAATCGGGGAATTGATGATTTCCTATTTAAGCTGGTCGGGTCCCAGACATGCCTGTCAAATTCCATCGTCCCAGCACATCAGGAAGCACGGAACTCGCGGGATCACTACAAATTCGGACTTCTCCCCCCCCCCAACTCCCCCAAAGTGAGCGGATCCGTTCCGGTTATATCAGTCACGTATCTAGGACTTTTGCTTGTACTTTCCACCAAGTTTCATTCGGATCCCTCCAATCTAAGTGCTTTCCAAGATTTCCGGTTTCCCCCTCTAACTCCCCCCAGTGTCACCGGATCCGGTCTGGATTTAAAATGGAGGGTCTGAGACACGAAGTCCTTCCATGTATTAAGTTTCATGAAGATCCGATCACCCGTTCGTAAGCTAAAAATATCTCATTTTTCCTATTTTTTCCGGATTCCCCCTCCCTCCAATCCCCTCCAGATGGTCGGATCGAGGAAGTGACAATTTCTAATTTAATCTGGTCCAGTTCCTGATATGCTTGCCAAGTTTCATCGTCCTAGCTTATCTGGAAGTGCCCGAACTAGCAAAACCGCGACCGACAGACCGACTGACGGACAGAAATAACAATCGCTATATGGCACTTGAGTAAGCTCAAGTGCCATAAAAACTATATTATTGTACACACAGATATGATTGATAAAATCATTACTTGTTTATTTACAAGTCTAGGTGTTAGTGCAGAATTTAAAGGACCTACACTGTAAAAAGTATCTCAGAGTACGGATTAAAGTTAACTGCAGTATTCGCTACTCGGATTATTTTTATCTCTACTGAGGTAAGATTGACACAAAATAGTGATAAAAAAATCCGAGTAGCAAATACTGCAGTTAACTTTAATCCTTACTCCGGGATACTTTTTACAGTGTCTGTATCTAAGATTCGCGGCCACCCCGGCCTTTGACTTTACGTTGGCAACCAAATTAAAATTTCGGACTTATTGGATTACAAATATTGGCAAAATATTTAGCAGGTCCCGAAGACTTGCAAAAGCTTCAAAGAATTTGTAATTTTGGACTTTGTAGGGATTGATAAGAGCGTCAACGGTATAGAAAGATACAAGGAAGACATCTGTAATATTTAAGCTGATTTAGAAACCCAGCTGACAAAAAGTCGAGTCGGCGAAATAAACAGACGGATTGAAAATGAGAATGTCACTTAGGATAACCTTGTGGATAACGTTGTGTGATAACGTTGGTATCGGTAGGCTATTCTTGCCTTATCTGTATGAACATAGGCTACGTAGAGTAGAATAGGATATTTATACACAAAAGCCCGAAGGCCATTGAAACAAAAATAATTGCAACACTGGGTTAATATGATTATGGATTAATATGAATGACTCTATTGAGTTGAACAGTTTGCGGTGGCACAAACCAATCCGGAAGAAATTCCCAAACATTATCGCATCACTTAACTGTCTATTGTCAACACCCTAAACAACTCTTTCCCAAACAATCAACTCTCCTTGAAAATCGCGTACAAACTCAGGGACCCAGAAGGTGCCAGCTCAACGGGCCACCTCTGGAGCTCCTGGTCCTAGAGTACCACTCTGACTTCCCTACCAATCGAACCAACCTTAGCATATGGCTTACCTTCATTCCAGTATCCTCCTATGCCACATTGTTTGTGTTTTGTTTATTTTCTTCATTTACTCCGGCTTTCCAAAATGGCGGGTCAAAAATAAATTACTTACTTACTTACTTTATTGATCAAGGATAGCCTACACTTAACACACTCCGGCCAACAAACCGACATTCCGTCTCTGTGTCCGACTACACTGTAAAAAAAAAATCTTGCAGTATTTGCTACTGGGATTAATCTTATCTTTATTGAGATAAGATTACACCTAATTTGGATTAATCTTATCCCAATAGAGATAAGATTAATCCCAGTAGCAAATACTGCATCCTTATTCGGAGAAACTTTTTACAGTGTACGCAAAAGAAACCTTTAAACCTTACTATCAACAGAAGTATGTAATTCTAATACTCTTTTACAATACTGAAGCCCAATCCCTTCAACAGCTGTGGGCCTTCCATACAACCCCAAACTTCTGGTACATAATGGAGTCCATGGAACATCTTAGACCGAAATAACTGTTTATGAACCTTTAAGTTATTAATTTCCTTCAGATCACACCCTAAAATATTATTTACTGATCTGTTTGCGTTGCCGACGAAAAAATATTCTTTTTTTCTTTTTAAATTTGACTCCTATCGAAAGAAATTCTTCCTTTAAGGCTATTTCTTTTCCCTCAAAATAAAAACTATCGCCTGTACCGACCTTACCACCCTTCCGAAAAACAATACGCAGCGTCTACGGTTAGGCCATTCAGTTTAAAATATTCCTCTACCAATCCTAACCCTAGAACATTTCCAATCTTTCGACGGGGTATCATCTATACACCTGGGACAGAAGAACATTTCATTTTTTTTAGATTTCACTCTCAGGAAAAATCTTTCTCCTTAACTGGGAATGACACTACCTGACAAATATAACACATAAGCGTAAACCATACTGTTCTATGAGACTTCCAGAGATGATTTTAAAGCACAACTCTTACTAGAAATCATCGTGTCCCGATGAAACGGCTCAGAAATATCGTTTTATGAAAATACAACTATTTGTCCCGTGTAATTAGCGCTTTTCTTGTTAGTTCTTGTCGACCCTATCCAGCCTTTCCGCTCCCTGACGCCGGGGCTGGACGACAACTATTTGAGAACTGAACGCGCTGTTGTTGAAAAGCAAACGAAAAGTAGTCCAAAACAAATACCGGACCCAGGGCCGTATCCAGGAATTTATTTCGGGGGGAGGGGTTCGCCTTTCGGGGATTTGCCTGCCTGCGGGTCGGACAAAAAAGTACAAAAAAGACAAAAAGACATAGATCAGAGGGAAAATCCTGTAAAAATTATGATTTTTGTATATTTCGGGGGTGGGGGGTTCGACCCCCTAACCCCCCCTGGATACGGCCTTGGCCGGACCTGACGTCTTGCAAAACGAAGAAGACCAAAGGATTCTGGGCGAACTATACGTCCGATCAGAAATTGATTGTGACATATGGCTTCAGCATGTCTTCTTAGCCGTATGTCGAAAATCTCAAATAAAACTTTTACTTTTAACAGATTTTCCGGTTTTGGCGGGATTCCGGGCGAACTATTTGTCCAAGAAGTGCCGAAATATAGCTCCAACAAAACTGAGCTGACGTATCCGTTTTGCACCATCAAATATGAAAATGCGATACTTCGTTGTTCTGCTATTGATTTAGTCGGTTTTCATCGAATTATATTTTTGTATCTGTAATACCTCTATGCTGGAAATATTGAGCAACTGATTTTAGGAACAACTGCCAAAAATATTTTTTTTTGTCACACGGAATAGCGGACTTTCTTCAAATCTAGAACCAAACATTTCCTGAGATTCGCTATTGCAATGTAGGCTTTAGTTGCAATTCAAATTCTACGCGTCGGGATACTGATAGGTGTACCTAGTTTTCAAGTTTTAAGTTATGTGCGTTTTGAGAATAAATATCAAATGGACTAAAAAATCTAAGTAAAGTTCCGAAAAACAGCAAAGGACTTTACTATGTAGGCACGCTCCCTCCAAATCCGACAGATGGCACCTGTGCATCTTAATTTCATGATTGTCGAGAAATACGCACCGCATATGCCATCTATCGGGCTTCGGTAGACTTGGTGAAGACAGTGAGTGTGTTCCACCCTTCTAACAATAGTCGTTCCAACCTCATAAAAAGTTACTACGCTGACCGTTCTAACCTTCTCGAATTAGTAACTATTTGCTTGTCATGCTCGGGAGCGTAATAAGCGTGATAACTACGAATCTCTGTAACTTAATCGGCCCGATTAGCCCCTTCCATGATATTTCCCCGAAAATAGAAAAATGCGTTCCAGCTTTGACGTCAAGAAGCCAAAATTCGTGACGTAATACCAATAACTACGGTAAATAAGGTGGAACACGCTCAGTATTACTCGCTTCACTGTCCGATACGAGGTCCGATACTGAGCCTCGCATCGCCTCTGTAGCACTGCAGCACCTTGCAGGGAAGCACGGACTTGGTCGGTGAACAAGCCCGTGATTCTCGAGAAGCGCTGCCGTCTTCGTCGGAAGCACTACAGTGCAAAAACAGATGCAAGGCGTACTCTCGCCGTTCCCCGCGGACTCCACTTGCGGAGTCCCGGCGTTTTTGTTTGTCCCGGGGACTCACTCCCCGTATTCTCGCGAGTCCCCACGGACGGGGTATGCTCTGATTATCATCACCATCATCAGAAAGGACTCCCTTTCAGATTCGAAGGGGAATCAATTATTGCTTGTGTTGATGCAATGTAAAATTAATTAAAAATAATCAGAATAAACAAAACCAAAAATGAAGTGGCTCCAGACTAATTTCGTCAACTGCATATCTATTTTTCGAACAAAATCCATCTGGAAGCATTCCCCGTGTTCTCGCTGTTTCTGTCCAAGGAGTCCGCGTGGAGTGACTCCCTCTATTTTCGCCGTTCCCTTTGATTCCCCGAGTCATTGAGGAACGGCGAGAATACACCTGTAGAAAGAATCCGTTCGGAAGCGACCGAGAAGTGGACCTGCAGCGTGCAAAAATAAACGAGGCTCTGTTTCGAAAGTGACATGGCAAGTCAATGAGAAGGTCTAAAGGCGTAACAACTTTCCATTCGTTCTTGCGCTCGGTGGATTCTTGCTTTGCTTTTTGGTAAGCCAATCAGTGAGATCGACAGAATCGCTCATAAGTCACCGCTTTCCCTATCTAATGAATTTCATCTCTATGCAGCTGGATACTGAAAAATGAAAGCTGCGTATGTCTGCCTCAATCGAGTATTTCGTAATCGCATCTCTCATCCCAAGCCAAAGTACTTGAAATTTCTCTACGTTATATTATTTTAATTTCAAAATAAAGTGTTTGATGAGTGAAAGAAAAAATGCTCCTCAACCGGGATTTGAACCAAGGACCTTTGGCTTTGTAATGCTCTATCACCCAGCTACCGAGGGGCTTGTGAACGTAGTTCTCAAACCACTATAACAAAACTTGGCCTCACAGGAATTTTTCCCGGGGAAACCAAAAACATCTAACCAGTTCACATCCTTACTCCAGGGCAGAGCAAAATAACATTAGTAGCGCCAAGACCTATGCTTTCCATACTTTGCAAACGGTCCATGCTCGTAGCACCACCCACTACACTTGTGGCATTTAAAGCGAGACAGACTTGTGTATTTAGAGATTTCTAGTAAACCAAACGTGCGGTCTGCACACAGCAAAGAAACAGTGAAGGATGCATCATTTCGTTGCTATGTTCAGGATACGAAGGTATCAGATCCAGCGCAACGACTGAATGAGTTTCAGTAGGGACGTTCACTATCGCTAGTGGTGCTAGTATCACTGCTATTCGAGTGTATGTCAATTAAAGTCTTGGCGCTACTCTCTAGTGTTATTTAGGAGATTATATAGAAATTACGGGGACGGAATGTTATACAAGGGACTTGTACCGAGACAAATAAACCAAATCCTAAAAGTTAAACCGAAAGGGCTGAGATACGACCGTCTAGTTATCCATCATCTAGTTCAATTAAGTGGGCTTGAAGGGCGGATGTAAATACGTCACTTCGTTACTTCGCTGTTTCCGGATAATCTAATTTTATCGAATGGGCTTAGTCTTACGGACGTGGGTGTACCTCTATGGTTCAAATATTTATCAACTATCTAGCAACTTTCAGTCCCGGAAATCGAGGGAGAGGGCGTTGCTCAGCCGCGATCATCTCTAAGACATGATAATAAGCTTGACTTTGTTGGCCATCGAAACCCACGCTTTTGTTGACATTCAAATTCGCCACGGCTGGATGAATTTTGAATTGTCGTGCTAGCAACGCATACTCTAAAACGTCGCTACGAGATCCTAAGATGAAACAAAATTAAAATTCCCTAAAAAGATCAAAATAATTCAATGTATTCGAATAAATCGAGTTTTTTTCAGTTAAACTTTAACATAAACAAAATAAACTACACGGTTTATTTGTCTTGTTACAAGTTCCATGCATAACATTCCGTCCGCGTAACTTCCAGATTCAAGTGATTACATATACATTTTGTCAGGAGTTCTGAAACTGCAGTCCTTTTTCGTGAACAGGCGTATAAGAACAGGAAATATTCACCACTGAAAATTAAACCATGATTAATGTTAAGTTTACAAAATATAAATGGTGCAATCACACAGCCATTTCCATTTGAATTTTTCCATGAGGGCTGTAATTCAAAATTTCGAAATCCTCTGCTTTAAAATCTTCGAGACTTGTCACCTGACGTCTGATTTTCAAACTGGGAAACGGGCGGGGCTCCCGCTCGAGTTGGACGTTAAGGGCGTCCACGTGATTCAGGTAAACGTGCGCGTCACCGAGGGTGTGAATAAACTCGCCAGGCTGAAATTTTGAATACATGAGTGATACGTAATTTCGATCCTACGACGGTAGCGACCACCCCACAATATTGTGACATGACACCAGAGCAAAATAATACTAGAGAGGAAATAACATTTATTGGAGCCAGCACTGGTGCACGGCTGATAGTATTTCAATAGAGAAGTTCTCCTATGCTTTCCATGATCCACAATCGGGCCAGACTTGTAGCGTCGCCCACTACGCTTGTGGCATTTAAAGCGAGACAAACTTCCGGGCTTAGACATTTCTAGTAAATCTAAGATATGCGGTCTGCACTCATCGAAGAAACAGGGGAAGTTGTATCTTTTTTTTTACTGTGTTAAGAATTTTAGGTTATTGGAGCCAGCACTGGTGCACGACTGATAGAATTTCAATAGAGACATTCTCTATCGCTAGTGGCACTCGCTGCTATTCGAGTGTGTGTCACTTTCTTCAAGTCTTGGCGCTGCTCCCTAGTGTTATTTTGCTCTTCACGACACACAAGTTTTAGCGGCGGTCTTTGTCGCTGGAGCTATTTGGTTAAGGCGGGCTTCACCGGTGACTGATCACTTAAACTTCCGTTCAGTTTATTTTTACGACCAAATACATTTATCATGATGCCAGTACCACCCCAAGAAAGGTACAAAAAAAGCACTTGCAATTGGGCGGGTACATAAAACTCATTTCCTAACTAATTTATTTATTTATTTTATTCATTTATTTAATTCAGCCGTAGCCATATACACAGAAGAAAAACACACATTCTAGCCTAAATTTCGCACATAATCACATATGTATAAAAAAAAATATAAAAAAATCAACGAACAACAAGTTCATCGCTCCATTTTTTCCACAAAGGCAGTGAAAGCTGAAAAATTGAAGAGGTAAGAATTTGGATCAGGTTGATATCTGACCTCAAAAGGCGGCTTTTTAGCGATGATACTGCTTTACGTTTTAGTTCGCAAAACGAAGGCATACGATTATTGGCGAACATCCCCGAGACGCTACACCGGTGTGGGAGTCGGTGAAGTTTTCTGTGGCAATTATTTTAAGTGACGCGGGTCACATTTATCGCACCAGCAGTGAAATTCGTACAAAGAGCAAAACAGTAAAACTGAAAACAAAAAGTAAGAACAGCCTATCACGGATAATCGCAGAACAAAACTGAAATTTTCTAGCAACTACATTTCCTCACACACATAGACTTCTCGTTAAATGACGCAAATGAGTAAGATCCCGCAGATCAGGCGTAAACCAGAATCCAAGGTATTTAAACTCTACAACAAATTTCAGGCGTGACGAACACAGCAGCACAGGAGGGACTATTTTGATTTTCAACTCTGGTGGTATAAATGCCATGCATTCCGTTTTTTTCTGTGTTAAAAACAGTACCTCTCTCCAGTGCAAATTTCTCACATACTCGAAGTAGGAGGTTCAAAGCATTAATACTCGGAGCCGTGAGGACAAGATCATCTGCATAACTTAAATTATTTAAAACACTTATTACTAATGAATCAACCAACTGACGTGGCGCAAAGCCGACTGTTTAGATCATCAACATAAATATTATGCAGAAAAGGGGATAAAATACCTCCCTGCCTAACACCATTCTGTACACAAAACGGGTTACTACGATAAATACCCCGCTTAACTTCAAACGTTTGTCGTCGAAACCACACTTCAAGTAACAAAACATTAACTAGAAAAAAACATAACGAAAAAAAGCATTAAAATAAAAACTAATAACCAATCTGTCATCAACTCATTTAATAATAATAATGAGAAAAAAGAAAAATAATAAGAAAATAGAAAAAAAACCTATTAACCCAGATCTTACCAGACTGGCAAACCTTTCTCACGGGCCTAATTGAGACATATAAACTAGAACAGGGTATGTACGAAAACATCGAAGCTGACGACATCCTCATTTTCAACTGCAACACTTTACGAGGTCAAAGTCTCAAAGTCACAAGAGAGGTTATACAAAGAACGCGTACCACCCTTTTAACAATACTAACTAATAGTTTATATTTCCGTTCTAACCTCCTGAAAAGTTACTACGCCGACCGTCCCAACCTTCTCGAAGTAATGACTGATAGTAAGTATTTGCTTACCATGCTCAGGAGCGTAGTAATCGTGGTAACTACGGATCTCTGTAACGTGATTGGTTGGATTACCCCGTGGAGTGATATTTAAGCAAAACTAGATAATTGCGTTCCAGCCTTGCCCCAAGAAGCCAAAATTCGTGACTTCATGCGTAGTAACGACGGTAAGTCGGATGGAACACGCTCAAAGACGTTAGACGGTGGCGCTTCAGGAATAACGTGCCTCTTCAATGCGCTGTCAGAAGCTTCATAACGGGTAACACAAGGATGCGCAGTTTAAACAGATAATACATTTTTCAACAGGTAACACCCACCCACTTTTTCATTTTGTCTACTAGACATGCTGGCCTTATGAAGCTTTCCCAGATTTCGGAATTCCGAAAACGGCTCCATATTCCGGATCACCTCGACGGAAACGGATGTCTGGAATCCCGAAGAACCGAAAGAATCCGGAATTTCCAGAACACCGATGAAAAGTTCTTTGACTGTGTAGTTGTATGGCAGTTGTACGAAAAAGTTGCATGTATTGCTATGTGGTAGTATGGAATACTTTATTTAACATGCCTCCGACTGGGTTAATCTTAAGTAGTAGTATGCAATAGCATCCAATCCTGGTGTAGTAGCATCCAGTTTGCTAGTAGTAGCATGCAGTGGGAACAGTTACTACTGCATGCTACTTTTTCGTACAACTCCATACGACTAATTCTCGAAAAATTTTCATCGGGACAGTCGATCGATCTTTAAAGGTAGGTAGCCGTGACTTACCTTTAATCCGGTCACGTGGGCTAGCATGTGAGTCAGCAAAGAATAGCTGGCAATGTTAAAAGGCACGCCAAGTCCCATATCAGCTGACCTCTGATACATCTGACACGAAAGTTCCCCATTGGCAACATAGAATTGAGCCAAACAATGGCACGGAGGCAGCGCCATCTATAAAAGAGTTCTATATTTTTTGTCTCCTCCCTCGAAATACACTGTAAGAGTATAGAAAATAAACTATATAGATTCACTAACTATATATAACATCAAAAATGCAGACGAACAACTCAAAACAAACAATGGTTATATTCAAATAACGCATAAAACGGATCCGTCAGCGCGTCAGCTACGATGGCTTGGCAGTGATTTGTATGCTGGTCTTGATGAAAGCCTGACAAGGACCCTTGCAGAGAAGGGCCGAAATACCGCTATTTGTTTTATGCATGTTTGAATATATGTTTCCCAGTCAGCTTGGGCTCAAGGAATTTTTAAACACTGGGTAAAACTGAAGACGATAGTGGGCTAGCAACACAGGATAATTACTGTTTGTTCTTTTTGCAAAATGACCCAAGCTTTTCCAAATGTCTGTCATTTAACCTTAGACTTTAAATTATTCATCACGCTGTCATAATTTTCGTAACACTTATACAAGGATGATTAGTTTCAAATGATGCAACATACCATTATCCATTGACGTTACGTAAGAAATTGTGTTATGAGCCTTTAAAGTATGTAGGCTACTGGCACCTGGGAGGCTGCATTTAATCCTTTGAATCCACAAATTGAAACAATATAGCAATGAGAAATGTCTAAAAAAAAAATTCAGTACAGTAGTTCAGTATAAGTTCGTTTTTCCAACTTGAATGGTTTTGAGCCTGAACAGGACCCTTGCCAAGAAGGGACGAAATAAAATTCGACTGACGTATCCGTTTTGCCCCACCAAATACTACTTTTCACTGCATAGAGTCAAGCGTGCCGTCGCAATGTCATTCTTACCTCAGTCACGCGTGAACCTGCCAAGTGCCAATACGTACTATAAGTATTAAAATGTTAAGTGCTACTTTAAGTGGGTAAATCCCCAACCCTTAAATATTAATTTTGTTTTAGAAAAAGTTAGCCTTCCTTCAGCTTAGGCAACGACTTGGTGTTATTATTATTATTTATTTTTTCTTTTATCGTGTGGAGAGTTTGGTATGGCGTGTGTAAGTATACGGAATGGAATGAGTCTTTCTTTATTTTGTGTGCGTATTTACAGAGGAACGACTCATTTATACTATCTACATATAGTCAGTGTTTAAAATGGGGCCGAGCTAACGAGCTCGTATCCCTTCCGGCCCCCAGTGATCAAAATATATTGTCACGAAGTATTTTCGAAATAAAAGAACCTGAACCTGTTACATTTCTGTAAAACATAATACTAAACATGGTTGGCAAGGTCACTTTCAGCGAAAAAATAACATTTAAAATGTCATAACAACGGAACTACCGTATTCCTTAAAGAACACCTCGCAATATTTAATATTTATGTTCCAATACTCAAAACTGTTCAAACACTGTAAAACTAAGCTCTGCTTTTAACAAATTATTCACCGCTTTGGCTGTTTTAAGTCTTTTCCCAGGCCCGTTGGATTCCAGCAAAAACTCGGCAAAATTCAGATAAGCGGGTTTACGCATCAATTAGCATGATGTGCGAACACCCGTCGGGAACATAATGCACATGGAAAATAGTGAATCGTGGCAAGTGCAAATATTAGTGAGGTGTCATTAGCGGGTTTGGAATGTAACTTATGAAATTTGGGTTTCCGAGTTTATAGGACCCCTCTCCCGTACGGAAAATCTCCACGTCGAATGCCATTTTACACCTCGAATCGAGGACCAAACGGTATTTTCGGTAGCAATATGCGGGCGAAAGTACAGCGAGGACGAATATTGATGGCGAATTATACTTCGACCCACATTTTCGATGCGAATATGAAGGCGAAGGAGAGGGAGATCTCGCGTTCGCTATCGTGTTTAGTAAAGGGCGAAGGCGGATTTCCCTTCGACCTTGGTTATCGCTGCGAAAAAGATGGCGAAAGAAAAAGATGGCGATTCTACCTCCGCCTCATATTTGGCGAAGGGCGAGGGTGTATTCAACTTCGGCCTTGTTTTCGCTGCGAAGATGGTAGCGAAATATCAGGGAGATTTCATCTCCACCTCGTTTTTGGTGAAATGCGAGGGCGACCTTATAGTTTCACTGCGAAGTTGCCATCAGGGGATGGTGAAAGACTTTTCCTATAATACTTTGACTTTTGTTCCACTGGCAAGGTAATTGACGAGATGCAGAGGCAGTTGCATTTTATTAGAGCTATATTTCCTTCTCGGCAAGCGTCCCCTTCAGGCTCAGGCCGCACAAGCTGGAAAATGAACAGTCACTTTCCAACTCATTTTTCGTAATTTTCCATTTCCCAGGAAGTTCATTTCCCAGCTTGAGCCTGAAGAGAACCCTTGCCAAGAAGGGTCGAAATATAGCTCGAATAATATGTAGCAGAGTTATCCGTTTTGCACCGTCAAACATGGTTCACAGTCAGCTCGGGCTGAAGGAATATCTATAATGAGAGAGAAACTACTTTCGAGCTTTACGTTTGCCAGAAACCTAGGAGCAAAGAGCAATCCAGTCCGATTTTATGTATCAGTATATTAATCAAATCAAATCTACGCAGTATACAGTACCTTATTCCCTAATTGCTTGTTTCGAGACAGGAAAAAAACACTATTAATTGTAAGAGCCACGGAAATACTTTAATTTAAGCCTTGCCGTCTATAGTTTTGAAAATATTGCTGTACTGTGAAGTTCAAAAATTTCAGAAGCAGCTTCCGAGTTTGAACCTTGTTCGATGGTGCAAAAGCATCACCCAACGAATTTCGAGAGTTACCAGTCCTAAATTGATCGTTTGGGGAAACTAGTTTTGTCTTCTATAGTTAGTATAATTTTGCACCCATCGTTAATACTGGATCTCTGACACAGTTCTATAGTAGATCACTGATCAATGGGTACGAATTTTTGTTTCTTTAAAAGGGCGTTGCGCTGGTCGATTGTTACCAACATTATTTGGTTTCGACCTCGTAATCAGCGTTGCCACGGGCAGTAAAATTTTACTAGATCTAGTAAAAAAAAAAATCTAGTAAATACAGAGGATCTAGTAAAATTCATTATAATCTAGTAAAAAATCCCCTTTTCTAGTAAAAAAAAAAAAATTGTCCCACCCAGAAGTTGTGTCATTTTTCACAAATTCTAAAGAAATGTACAGAGATATAAGGATCCATTCCTGCTCCTCACTCTCCGCAGCTGGCCCCATACACGTGCAGAGGCCAACGCGACAGTTCTAAGTTTCGTCTGTTAACCAAACCAAGGATCAGAGCTCTTTGGCCATTGTGCTAGAGGCGTATTCTCGCCATTCCCCGAGGACTCCACTTGAGGAGTCCCCGCGTTTTTGTTTGTCCCCGGGACTCACTCCCCTTATTCTCGCGAGTCGCCACGGATGGCGACGGCTCCAATTATCATCACCATCATTAAAAAGGACTCCCTTTCATATTCGGAGGAGAATAAATTTTTGCTGGTGTTAATGGTGCAATATAAAATTAACTAAAAACAATTAGAAGAAACAAAACCAAAATTAAAAGTGGATCAAGACTAATTTCGTCAACTGCATATTTATTTTCGAACAAAATCCGTGTTGGAAGCATTCCCCGTGTTCTAGCTGTTTTCTGTACGCGGAGTCCGCGTGGAGTGACTCCCTCTATTCTCGCCGTTCCCGTCGATTCCCCGAGGAGTCCTCGGGGAATGGCGAGAATACGCCTTAGGTCTTTATTCCCTGATGAAAAACGAACAAACCAACTGTTTGTTGGTTTGACTGTTTTTAAGAAATATGACCTGTTTAAAGAAACAATCGACTGTCTTTAGATAAATCTCGGCGCTTCGCGCCGGTTCATGTTTTCTTTACCTATTGGCAGACACTGTTATGAGGGGGCGCGCCAACGATTTGTGACGTTTCTACTCTTTATGACCCAAGTCCGTAATCGAATATATTTTTTATGCTTTCTTAAGGGATCAGACTCAAAATCAGTGCCTCAAAATTTGATTGTCTTTCGATGTATTTCCTTATTGTTGAAACGTAGTATGGGTTCCCAAAGTCAATGCACGTGTCGCAAATTTTTTTTCGAGTTGGTAAATTTTGTTCGAATCTAGTAAAAAAAAATCTTGGAATCTAGTAAACTTAATTTTGGTTGGGTGGCAACACCGCTCGTAATTCTTACTGAGAACACAGGGTCTTTTTGTATCAAGTGTACGAGATCGAGGTGGATTCGCTACCAAATGAGGCGAGAGAGGAAACGAGGTAGTTTCTGTTTCAAATGTACGAGGTCGTTTTGACCCAAATTTGAGGTGAAAAACGGCCTAGTTTGTGTTTCAAATGTACGAAGCCGTTTTAACCCAGATTTGAGGTGGAAACAAGAGCGAATAGGCAGCAAAAACGACCTAGTTTGTGTTTCAAACGTACGTGGCCGTTTTGACCTAGATTCGAGGTGTAGATTTTCCGTACGGGCTATCTTATCCTGCCTTTCATATTACCCCTGGCTCTCTTATGGGATTACAAGATTCAGCTTCAGACGCAAACTTTGCCGAAAGCTTCAAGGTCAATCCATGAATATTTCACCAGTAAGGTCATAAAAAGCTTTAAAGAACCGTTTTCCATTTTGGAAGACACGGTAGACCACCAGGCCCACCTTCGTTTTGGATTTTTTTTTTTTAAGGGGGGCCACATTATTGTCAAGGCGCGTCCAGTTTTCAAATATTTTGCGCCCAGCCGCTGCGTCGGAGAGAGGGAAGGCTGGATAAGCGCTAACAAGAAAATTGATGATTTCTCGTAGAAAGTAACAGTATTTCTGAAAACGATATTTGTAAGCCACTTTTCCGTGATAAAATCAATTCTTGTAAGACTTGAGCTTTACGAATTCACGAATACAATTACAGAAGTACAGTAGAGGTATGCTTATGTGAATAGTTACTTTAATATGAACAGTGCAGTTCTGAGCTGAATGGTAGAATGCAGATGCAAAATACCTATACAGGTGTTTTCAGATGCCCTTAATTACCTACTCTGGCTAACTAGTAGTTAGATTTAAACACAGCAAGTGCATGAAAATGGCAAAGTCCAATGTCAACAAACTACTGAAGGTTGGCTTTAGTACAACGGATCCTTTAACCTTCTCAACTGTGGCTGAGAGATAGAAAGAAGAGGTAAAAATGTTTCTCTTAGCTGTTAAAAAAAAATACTGAAGAAACAAGACCAAAGGTGTCGATGGGATCCCACAAATCTAATATTTGATTCAGACAATAGGGTCTTGTCTTCGCCAGATCCAGTCTTCGCCAGGCTAATCATCAGAGAAAACCAAGTTCAGATATACCTCTATAAGCCATATCTATTTTGACGATACTGACCGAGACTTCCTGCTTTACTTCTGCCAAGTTTTCAGTTTCGCCCGAATTCCGAGCAAACTAACAGTCCAGCAAAAAAAGAAAATTCAGAAACAAATCCAGCCCCATTGATATTGGAACAAATCCAACATCTAATACATTTTGAATAAAAGTTTGACTTAAAACAAAAAATTCCGGTTACAACCGGATTTCAGACTAATTATATGTCCGGTTAAAAAATGATTGTCACATATAGACTCAGCCTCTCTTCTTACCCCTTAATCTGTCATCTAATCAAACTTTTGCTTTTAACAAACTTTCCGGTTTTGGCCGGATTCCGGGCGAACTAGTTGTACGCCGAGAAATGGTTTTCACCATCGTGTTCAGCATGCCTTCTTACATCATAATCAACTATCACATTGGCTGTTTAAAAACATTTTGTTTGTCCCTTAATTTGAACCCCCTCCCCCACCCCTAAATGTAGGGCTACAGAGCCCATCTACGAACTTGACCTTAGCCTTGACCGAGTGAATCCTCACACCAAGTTTCATCAAAATATATGATTCCCTTCGAGAGTTATAGCGCACACAGACGGACAGACGGACGGAAGGACAGACAGACGGACGGACAACTTTTGCAATGTCATAGGTATTTCTCCACTTACGTTTTGGGATCTCAAAAAGTAAAAGGATTGGAGAAAGACTCCCCAATGGTAGTGATGCGGGGCCGCTTCGAATAATCCTTCGAAGTAAACACTCGAAAGAATAATACTTACCAATGGTAAGGCAGCTGGGTTCCAGGCACTTAGAATAACCCTTCTATCATCAGGGTTGTTTTTCAGGGTGTTCACGATCTGTGCAAGCTGGTCCACCCCCTTACCAGTGTAATCATCATTCATGGTGCCGTATTCTGCCCCAAAATGACGCCACTGAAATCCGTAACCAGGACCCAGATCGCCTGGAGCAGAAATGGTAAATATAAAATGATAGGCTACTATGCTTCTTACCCAATGGGTGCAGACCACATAGATAAACGTTTCCTCTCCTTCCTTGTACAAGCTTAGAGCGTGTTCCACCCTACTTACCGTAGTTACTACGCATGACGTCACAAATTCTGGCTTTTTGCCGTCAAGGCTGGAACGATCTTTCTATTTTCCAGCAAGATATCATGCCACGGGCGAATCCGACCAATCACGTTACAGAGATGAGTAGTTACTACGCTTACCACGCTCCCGAGCATGGTAAGCAAATAGTAACTATTAGTTACTATTCCGAGAAGATTGGAACGGTCAGCGTAGTAACTTTTCGTGAGGATGGAACGGAAATAGTAACTAATTGGGCGGAACACGCTCTTAATGATCAATTCTGTCTTGTATCTTTTATTTCTGTATCGCATCCTCTTTTCGTCAAAACGATCCTAAAGTAACACCTCCTTAAACAGATTGGAGGACTCCTGGAACGCCCTTACGTCTGAAGTAGTTTTGCGTGACTCTAACAACACCTTCAAAAATTTCCTGGACAACCTGTACGCTGAAAAAAAATAAAATGAAAAGTGTTTTCGATGTAGGCTACACTGTAAACAATGGCCTATTTTGTGCATTATATTACATTAAAGTACCTACAATCCGCAGTAGACTCAGTTCCTGTTCCCACATTCTAACGTTGTGTGTTTTTCTCAAATATAAAAGAACCACAGGGGCGTCCCGAGGGGTGGGGCGCAGCGCCCCCTCCAAGTTTTGGGTATTCGGTCAAATTTTTGCCGAAGTCGAAAAATTCGGTCAAAACGGGCATCGCCCAGGAGCCGTGATGCCCTTTTCATAAAACCGTTTGTCCCCGCATTTCCAAATGGGTGATTTAACGTGTCTATTGGTTCCCTTTTCTTTATCGAATTTGCTAATTCATCCAACTTTTGTTCACTCTGCATCAATTTCACCGCATTCGACCAGTCCCTTCGTAAATTCGGTGAATTAACCTGTTTATTTGGTCTCATTCGTTCGCGATTTCGGTAATTCACCAGACTTTTCTCAAGTCCGTGTCTGTTCCATCGCACTCGGTCAGTCCATTTCATAATTCGGTCATTAATCAGACTCATTTGGTTCTGATTCGTGACCGGATTCGATAATTCATCCAAATTTTTTTCAGTCCGCATCGATTTCGCCGCATTCGGTCCACCCTGTGTAAATTCGGTGATTTAACCTGTTTAATTGGTCTTATTCTTTAATGAATTCGGCAATTCGGCAATTCGGTCGCCTTCTGTCAGTCTATTTCATAATTACATTCGGTGAGATTCATTTCGTTCTGATTCGTTACCGAATATGGTAATTCACTGGATTTTTCTTTAGTCCGTTTCTATTACTAGACTTGCCGAATTCTGTTGTTTTGGGTGGTTCTAACAAGAGTTTTATTCCATTAAGAAATTCGGTTGTTATACCGCTCTCGATTTGTTCCTTCTTTTTTTCTTTAGTTTTTCGGTATAATACGAATTCATTATTTGCTTCAACCCAGTTAATGAGTTTGGTAATTTAAGTAACATTTATTTAGCTCTTGTTCTTTACCATTTACGGTAGCTTCAGCTGGTTACTGTTCATTTTTTTTACTTCTTAGGAGTATTTCAGGAATAAGCACGTCTCTTGACGTGAAAACTAGCCTACTTATGTTTGCTGTAATTTCCGAACAAATTTACTCTGTATCTACTTTACCTGATCGCCCCTTTCGCTTCGCCAGACCGCTCTGGGTTTCAGAGGTAATCTTGGGGTCGCAAAAAGAAACTTACCATTTTGCAGTCTTCAGTAGTTCGAGGGTTCGTAATTTAGTTGGCGATTGAGGCTTGGAATTTTGGGGGGCTTGAACCATGTTGAAAGCTATAATTTGCATGGGAAGTAGTTAAAATGTAGCCAGGAACACAAAGGTGGATTAAAACATTTCGCCTGCGGCGCCTTAATTGATCATGCGAACAGCCGTTCATGACGTTGTGGCTTTGCAGCTGAGCAACGCCGTTTCTTGCAATGGTTTCAAGTCCTGTTGGTAAAACTGGAAAGGTCTTCCAAAGGTAAAAGGCTAGTGATGGCGTATCCATGAAAAAAGAAGCGGAAAAAGCGTAAAGCAATTCTCCTCTCTAGACTTGTTTGTATATTCTCTGCAATTTTTTAGGTTTTACCTTCATGAAGGCAACTCGCTGTGTATTTAGAATTTTTAAGAAATAAATTCAGTAAATATCAGGTACCAATTCAGTCAATTTTACCAGATTCGCCACCCCAATGAAGAAAGGCTCAGGACGCCCATGAACACCCATCCCAGCTTTTTTCGCCTCGCATGCCGCCCTTAGTTTTAATGAGAAACTCAGAGAAAACTGCATAACCGGTCTTTCTGAGGGAGCCTGATCTGGTTTAAACAGAGCCAAACATAGCACACACAAAAATGGGTGGATGAATAAAAATCCATTCAAAACTTGTAGTCTCAGAAATGATATTGGATTAGACAATATGGGACTTAGAGTGAATCACTACTGTAGGTACGAAGGTCCTTTAATGCACTGTAAGCTCTTTTTTATTTCTTCCCATGGTACAAGAGAATAAAATTGCTAAGAAATTCGGTGTCTAAGACATTCTGACTAATTACTGCTAGTGAACAAGAAACTGTTGAGCTCGTCTTTCCTGTGACTTATGCCACACAACCTCCACTCTTGTATGCATTGTTGCATGCATGGTTCAGTATTTTCCTTCCTGATTTGTTTCATTTTACTCAACTGCTGTCCCTTGCGGTTCAGGAACAAATTCTTACTAGCACAGTTTTATGTTAAAGTTGTACATCCTAGTTAATTTTTGCTTGACAGAATTCAAGCGTAATATTTTCATAGCCAACAGACATCCCTTTCCTTGAACCCTAGGGAGTCCAGATACTCTCTAGATGTGTTGCAATTCAAGATATGAACAAGGATGATACAATACAAAGCATAATATTTGATAACCAACCTTCATCCCTCTCTTTAAAGCCTAGAGAGTCCAGATACTCCCTAGAAGTGTGGCCATCCCAGATATGAATATCTTTGTCTTGCAACTCCTTACTATTAGTTGAACCTCGAACAAACCATAAAAGTTCTTCCAATACTCCTCGCCAGAATACACGCTTGGTTGTCAGGAGAGGCATGACGTCTGAAAAAAAGTTTTGTCAAAGTAGTCTGTTTTAAATCAGAAAAAGTAAATGACTGACATGAAACCTATTTTTAACAGTTTGTAGCAGTCTAGTACACTAGCCCCTTTTCAGGCATGGTGCTCAAACGTCTAGCACCATGCCTGGGTGCTAGACGTTCAAGCACTGTACCTTGGAATTCATGTATGGTGCATGGATTTCAGTATACAGTGCATAAAGAAAAAAACAGTTTCTGTTATAACAACTGAGCACCAGCTCGGACAGGGCTGAAGTTACTACCATGAATTAGAGAAATCAAAGACAATCCTTTATATATTTTTCACAGCAAAAACAAAAGGGCTCGGCTGATGACAGATGTGAAAAACATCATTTCCTTTTCTACAAAATCAAGGGTTTTGCATGCAAAGTGTCCTGTGCCTCAGCTTTTTCTACCTAGCAGCCAACCAGAATATTGGCTCTTGGGGGAATAGATAAGGAAAATACATGGAAAATAGATAGGGTGCTGTTAGGTTTTTTATCTCCATCATCATTAGAGCCCTTTTGTTTTTGTTGTGAAAAATATATAAAGGATTGTCTTGATTTCTCTAATTCATAGTAGTAATTTCAGCCCTGTCCGAGCTGGTGCTCAGTTGTGATAACAGAAACTGCGTTTTTTTTGTAGGCCAAATATCAAGGCTGCAGGGATACCTTCCATCTTCCAATTATTATCAAGTACAAAAAAAAGTCAATTACCGTACATGTAAATTACAATAGAGCCAGAGGAAAGGTATATTTATGTGAACAGTTACTTTAATGTGAACAGTGCAGTTTTAGGATAAATGGTAGAATTAAGATCCAAAATACCTATTCAGGTATTTTCGGAGACCCTTAATTACCTACTTTTCATAGTTGACTTAGTCACAGCAAGTGCATGAAAATGGCAAAGTACCAACAACACCCTCACACTGGAACTTACCATTGGCCAAGCTGAACCTCAACTGGGTACCAAATATAGACTTGGTTCCTACTCCTGTCCTATCTTGCTTTAAGTTGCCTGCCTGAATTATTCTTCTTACTAAATCAAGATACTGTTTCTCTTCCGCGTTAGCCATCGTTTTTGAAATGCTGCCACACAGTGTTGCCAAATGGCTATAGTGGAATTGCGCAGCCTCTTCCAAAAACTGCGCCCAATGGCGCATTTTTTCGTAAAACTGATAATTAGTTTGATTTGGCCGTAAGGCCGAATTTTTTTTGACGAAAAGCGCCCGGTGGGGATCATTTTTGGCAAAACGCGATTTTGTTTATATTTTGTAAACGTGATGTAACTTCTAGTATATAAGGTTGTGGTCGACTACCCACATTTTCCCAATTCTCCAGTTGCCATTGACTTGTTGCAACAGACATTTTCAACAAGACGCTTACGGAAATATACGGTAGAAAATACAGCAAATCTTCAATTGTGGGTTGTTGGCTTGGCGGTATACAGTATGACAGTTTGACGGTATAACAGTTAAACAAATTAGACAGACAAACTTCAAAAAAGCTCAAACTAATCATCGAAGCAGATAAATGCGGCTTCGTCATTTTCCCGTGCTTCAGCAGGGCTTTCCGGACATTCGTTGAGGTGAAGCGCCTCATATCGGAGGAGGAAAATCAGCATCCTTACAACATATGTCCTGGTTATGAAACCAGCACCGAAGAATCAAAATACTGTTCAACATTTCAGTTTGCATTCCGTTTCTTAACTTGGTCTTTGCGATGTTCATCACTGAGAATACCCGGTCGACGAAGGCGTTGCTTAGCGGCAAACTCATCATCGACAAAGCTGCACTCGCTATGTTCAGAAATGACATATTACGTATGTTCTTTTGGGAAAAAACAAAACAAGGCAGGAAGTTTGAAATGCCGGTTCTGACGGGTTTGTAGCAGGCAACCCAAAATGCGCCCAATAGCGCCAGTTGAGTTCTAGAATTACGCCCAAAAGTGCGCAGGCGTATTCCTAGAAAAAATATGCGCCACGGAATTTCAAAATGCGCCCAAATGGCGCAATTGCGCCTATTATGGCAACACTGCTGCCACACCGCTGAAACCAGTGTGTGACAGTTTAGCGACATCTCGTCATGTTTACCCGTCTAAAGGCGTGTTCTCGTCGTTCCTCGAGGAATCCACTTGAGGAGTCCCGGCGTTTTTGTTTGTCTCGGGGACTCACTCCCCGTATTTTCGCGAGTCCCCACGGACGGGGAATGCTCCGACTATCATCACCATCATCAAAAAGGACTCCCTTTCAGATTCGGAGGGGAATCAATTTTTGATGGTGTTGGTACAATGTAAAATAAATGAAAAAATCAGAATAAACAAAACCAAAAATAAAGTGGATCCCGACTAATTTCGTCAACTGTTATTTTGTTTTCGAACAAAATACATTTTGAAAGCATCACAGGTGTTCTCTCTGTTTCTGTACGCGGAGTCCGCGCGGAGTGACTCCCTCTATTCTCACCGTTACCTTCGATTCCCCGAGGAGTCCTCGGGGAATCGAAGGGAACGGCGACCTCGGGGAATCGAAGGTAACGGTGAGAATAGACGGAGTCACTCCATGCGGACTACGCGTACAGAAACAGCGAGAACACGGGGAATGCTTCGAAATTGGATTTTGTTCTAAAAATAAATATCTAGTTGACGAAATTAGTCTGGATCCACTTTATTTTTTATTTTGTTTATTCTGATTGTTTTTAATTAATTCTACATTGCACCAACGCCAGCAAAAACTGATTCCCCTCCGAATCTGAAAGGGAGTCCTTTTTGATGATGGTGATGATAATCGGAGCACTCCCCGTCGGTGGGGACTCGCGAAAATACGGGGAGTGAGTCCCCGGGACAAACGAAAACGCGGGGATTCCTCAAGTGGAGTCCTCGGGGAACGGCGAGAATACGCCTTAAGTCATATCTATTTTGACGAAAACTTCTTGCCTTACTTCTGCCAATCTTCCGGTTTCGAATGGATTCCGGAACTACTTGTCCGATGAAGAAAGAAAGCGAAGAAACAAACTCAGCATATCTTCTCTCCTCAGTATCGAACATCTAGTCAACTTCAAATACAAATTTAACTTTTAACAAATTTTCCGGTTCCATCCGGACTCCAGGCGAACTATATGTCTGGGTAAAAAATGATTGACATATATGGATTCAGCATCACTTCTTACCCCTAAATCGGATTTCTAATCAACTAAAAATAAACTTTTACTTTAACAAATTTTACGGTTTTGGCCAGATTCCGGACGAACTACTTGTCCGGATAAAAAATGATTTTCACACAAGTGTTCAGCAAGTCTTCTTACCCCTAAATCGAACATCTAATCAACATCAAATAACAATTTTACTTTTAACAAACTTTCCAGTTTTTGCCAGATTCCAGACGAACTATTTGTCCGGCGAGAAAATGATTTTCATTATCGTCTTCAGCATGTTTTCTTACCCCATAATCGACTATCACATTAGCTGTTTCAAAATACTATGTTTGCCCCTTAACTGGAATCCCCTCCCTTACCCCTAAACAGGGGCGTCACTAGCCTTTTACCTTTGGGGGGGGGGGCGTCCGGTTTGTGCCGACAAAAGCCGTTGCCGCTTTGTAGCAACGGCGTACATTTCCCGCCAGCACAGAATAGAACCGGGGTAACTAACTGCAATGCATCAGTTGAGATTATTCCTAATTTCGTATATTTTGGCTTTTCATTTTAGCTTCCACTGAAAAGCGAAGCTTCCAACGACTGTACCAAGAACAAGTTAAACTAAGCGCCGCAGGAGATATTTTTTAAATCTTCCTTTTTTCGGAAAAATTTAGTTATACCTACCATAAAAGTTCTAGCTTTTAATGTGTTTTAGACCCCACGAATTTCCATCCTAAAACGCCTACTAAATGAAACACCGTTCTTCCGATTAAAGAAAAAAATGCGCCGCAGGTGAAAATTTTGTGTCAATAACTATAATGCATCAGTTGAGATTTTTCTTTGATATAATTTCGTATATTAAATTTCACATATTCGGCTTTTCATTTTAGCTTTCTCTAAAAAGCGAAGCTTCCAACGACTGTACCGAGAAAAGGTACACCAAGCGCCGCAGTCGAAACTTTTTAAACCTACTCTTTTCCGGAAAAAATTAGCTATAATATTTTTTTTTTTCTATCAAACACGTTTAATATTATAAAATTTCCGGCTTTTGACGTGTTTCAAACCCTCAAAAGTTCTATCTGAAAACCTTTTTGATACACCGTTCTTCCAAATCGCTGCAAGCGAAATTTTGCGTAGGAATAATTGTAATGCATCAGTTCAGATTGTTCCTTTGATGTAAGTTCATATATTTAAATTCACATATTCGGCTTTTCATTTCAACTTTCGCTAAAAAGCGAAGCTTCCAACGACTGTACCCAGAACAAGTTGAACTGAGCAACGCCGGCAAAAAATTTTTAAATCTGAATTTTTTCCGAACAAATTTGTGCCCGACAAACCCTTGCAGGATCTAACTTCTTACTTATAAAAAGACCCGATGTGCCGAGAAGAATACCGACGCCCGACAAAAGCATTCAGAATTCGATTTCTTCTGTGTTTTGCCCGACAAGACTGGGAAGAAATTTACTTTTTTACGTGTCAATACTACCAACGAGACTTGAACTTTCGGCATGCGCCCGATGAAATTTACAGAATTGATTTTTTTTTTTTTCGCGTAAAAAGGACCAGAACGAGACGAGAATACCGACGCCCGACAAAACCATCGAGCATTTGTTTTTTCTGTGTTTCGCTCAACTAGACGGTACAGAACTTGATTTCTTACGTGTAAAAATAACCCCTTGTGCCGATGAAACTTGAACTTCCCGGGTACACCCGACAAAGTTTACAAAACTTGATTTCTTACGTATAAGTAGAAAAGAGCCGACGAGAATACCGAGGCACGACAAAAGCATGCAGAATTAGATTTCTTCAGTGTTTTGCCCGACAAACGTTTTGCAGGATTTCATTTCTTGCGTATAAAAATGAACCCGATGTGCCGACGAGTCGACCGACGCCTGACAAAAGCATACACAATTTTGTTTCTTCTGTGTTTGCCGGTGCTTCGCGCCGACAAACTAATGAACTTTCGCCGGTCTTCACCCGACGAAAGTACTTTCTCAAGACCTTTGGAGGGGGAGACCCCCCCCCCCATAGTGACACCCCTGCCCCTAAATGTAGGGCTACAATGCACATCTACGAACTTAGCCTGTCCGGTACCCAAAGAATCCTCACACCAAGTTTTTTCAAAATATCTCATTCCCTTCGAGATTTATCGTGCTTACAGACGGACGGACGGACAGCTTTTGCCATGTCCTAGGTATCCTTCCACTTACGTTTTGGGATCCCAAAAAAGTAGAAATGAACAGGAAAGAGTCTACCTGAGTTTCTGGGCAACGGCAAATTACTCTCGGAGTAATAACGTCGTTGAACACATCAATGATGTTTTCTCGAAAGGTTATAATCGACGGTTTCTCAAAACTGAGTGATAGCAGTGCTTCATTGGTTTCTGGGATCCCAAAACGTAAGTAAGTGATACCGATGGCAATGGCAAAAGTTGTCCGTCTGTCCGGCGTCTGTCTGTCCGTCTGTAAGCACGATAACTCTCGAAGGGAAACAGATATTGAACTTGTTGTGAGGATTCTTTGGGTCAAGAGTCAGTCGAGTTCGTAGATGGGCTTTGTAGTCCTATATTTAGGGGGGGGGGGGGGTGTTAAATTAAGGGGCAAGTAAAATATTTTTAAACAGCTAATGTGAAGTCGATTTTGGGGTAAGAAGACATGACGATGGTGAAAACCATTTTCTAGCCAGATAAGTAGTTCGCCCGGAATCCGGTCAAAACCGGAAAGTTTGTTAAAAGTAAAAGTTTTATTTGAAGTTGATTAGATGTTCGGTTCTGGGATAAGAAGACATGCTGAATAGTTGTGTGAAAAGAATTTCTACCCGGACCACTATTATAGCCCTATATTTAGGGGGGGGGGGGGGGGTTTAAATTAAGGGGGAAGTCAAAATATTTTTAAAAAGCTAATGTGATAGTCGATTTTGGGGTAAGAAGACATGACGATGGTGAAAACCATTTTCTAGCCAGATAAGTAGTTCGCCCGGAATCCGGTCAAAACCAGAAATTTTTTTAAAAGCAAAAGTTTTCTTTGAAGATGATCAGATGACAGACTTAGGGATAAGAAGAGACATTGAATCTGTATATGACAATAATTTTCTACCCGGACATGTAGTTTGTTCAGAATGCTGTTGAAATCAGATTTTTTTTATAAGAAAGTTTATTTGAAGTTGATTAGATGTTCTTTGTAGGGACAGGAGATACGCTGAATTTGTTTCTGAATTTTTTTTTGGTTGGAGAACTCGGAAAAGTAGTTAGCCTGGAAGCCGGCCTAAATCGGAAAATTTGTAAAAAGAAAAAGTTGTATTTGTAGTTGATTAGATGTCCGATTTAGGGGCAAGAAGCGATGCTGAATTCGTATATGACAATAATTTTTTAGCCGGACATATAGTTCGTAACTGAAGTTGATTGGTATGTTCTTTATAGGGATAAGGAGATACTCTGTATTCGTTTCTGAATTTTTTTGTTTGCTGGAGAACCTGAAAAAGTAGTTAGCTTGGAATCCGACCTAAACCGGAGAATTTGTAAAAGGCAAGAGTTGTATTTGTAGTTGATTAGATTTCCGATTTAGGGTCAAGAAGAGATGATGAATTCGTATATGAAATAATTTTTAACCGGACATATAGTACGTCCAGCATCCGGCTAGAACCGTAAAATCGGTTATAAGTTAAAATTTCGTTTAAAGTTGATTAGATGTTGGATAACTTGGATATAGGGGTAAGGGGATACGGTGAATTCATTTTTTAGCTTTATTTTGTTGCCGGACAAGTGAATCAGGCGGAACCATTTGCCTTAACCTGTTTCTAAATTTGTGAAGACTGGATCTCTACGTCTCTACAAATATTAAGTTTTTGGGATCCCATCGAAACCTTTGGTCTTGTTAAAGTGGGCCCTAACTTCAGACCAACGACGGCACGTGAAAAGTCTGGCCGTAAATCTTCGAATCTGCGAACAATAACCCATACAGACGTATTCCCCATGTTTTCACTGTTTTTCCCTGAGGAGTTCCCAGGAAGTGACTCCCTCTATTTTCGCGGTTCCCATCGACTCCCCATATAATCATAACCTGGCGGCAGCTAGTATTAAACCACGAGGTACACCGTCACTCGTCAGCTGATAATAACGGACGTTATCAGAACAAGAAGATGTCGATACTTGGGCGACGTCCTCTCATGGTGGCAGACAAACAAAATTAATGGTACTAATCAGAACGGCAAAAAAGTACTACTTTCCAAGAAACTTTTTTAGAAACTTTAAAACCGCCAAATTTGTCTGGCTTCATTTTTGTGTGTGTGTGTGGGGGGGGGGGGGGCCACATTTTTTTACTGGCAAACTGTCAGTTCGAGCTTTATATTATCAACCACAAAAACGAAAATTACGAAGTACAAACGCAAAACGGCAGGACGAACGATGATTAGACAGCTACCAGGCATCTTTGACAGTGCAAACAGATGCGTCAGTTAATGTTATTAGAGCTATATTGACAAGTTCATTTTACAACTTGAGCCTGAAAGGACCTTTGCCAAGACGTCCATACAAGGCGTCGCTTTTGCGAAAACCACGGACCATATGGAGTATATTGCTCGGCGGAATCCTAGCCGCAACTTCTAACTACTATAACCAAGTCAAATGAAACTGTGTGCAGCAGGCGAAACTTTCAAGTTCGCATTCTCTTTTCCTGCAAAATTCAACTGCTTCCTATTCTGGCTCTTAGTAAGTAAGTAATTTATTTCTAACCCGCCATTTCGAAAAAGCGGAGTAAATAAAAGACATAAGTAAACAGAAAAAGACACTAATTTTCAACCTTCGGCCAGGAAGCAGTATAGAAGGTCGTGCGCTGGTTGGGCTCTGTTGTGAATGATTTTTTATAGCGACGAAGAGACATCCAAAAGGGCTTCCCCTTTTGCTGGAGTAACAGGGATTGTCTTAGCGAGCTTGAACGCTTTCCATACTAGTGGTAAGATATCTTTCAGTCACGAAAGACTTCAAATGTATCTTCAAACTTTTTGTTTGTTTCGAGGATCTACTGGCGACTTTCAAGATCGTGTCGGAACAAGGCTTACTCTTTTCTGAATTCTTCACGGCTTACCACCGAAAAAGAGTCGAGAAAGCTGTCAAAACTGGAGTAGACGGTACCGTGATATTATTCCTGGAAAAGTATTGGTAGTTGGAAATTTGAGTATGTTGCCTAATTCTTGAAAGCTCCAGAAACTTAGGACATTACCGGAATCACCCGATGAATGTACAGGTACGCTGTGTCGTCTGTCTGCAAGAATCACTCTGGTAAAGTTGTGAGCCCTGTGAGTCTGTACTTGTTCGGTAAGCAGTAAAATTCCGGTAGATTCCCTGAGACAAATTCTTGTAGATTCTGTGAAGCTTAGTCCGGTAGATCAACTGATCCAGCCTCCATTATATGGCAGTATATTCCCTGAGACAAGTTCCAATAGATTCCTTGAGCAAGGTTTCGGTAGATCTCCTGGGCAAAATTCCGGTAGGTTCCCTGAGCAATAATCCGGTAGATTCCGTAAAAATCATCAAGTTCGGGTGAACTCGTGGGTAATTGGTGCGGCTGCCGCACCAGTTAAAATTTACCGGATTTTTTTTTCTCAGACCTTCTGGGGGGGGGGGGGGGGGGGCACAGAATGATCTAAGGTTAGGCCCTTGACTCCCCAACCAATCCCTAAAGAGCGGCGAGAGTGCGCCTTAAATAGAAATCGGCGCCGTCACCATCATGGAGCTGGTCCTAAATCACGAAACATTAACGAATCCAGATTTAAAAACTTCACTTCAAATAAAAAGGGTACAAAAGATGAACAGCACAGCCTCAATCAGGTAATCATTAAGTGTGAGACAAACAGAACGACCAATCGTCTGAAGGTAGAGAATTCTAGTCCAACCAAGAGCCGTTCGTTTGCGAGTCTCAAGGGGATGTCACTGCAAGGATTTCTCCGTAATCTCCACCGTTAACACCACCAGGATCCCCTTGCCACCTTCCACATGTGAGGTATTCTCATTAGAACACTTCATTAATGTTTCACTACCTTGGTTTTGTTTCTTACTTATAAAACAATCAAATATTATATTATTTCACAGTATTTTATTGAAAGGAGTTTAGTTGATTTAGGAATGATTTTGTTTTACAATTTATAAGTTGTACTCCTCAATCTTGAGGGAAATAAATGAATAAATAAATATAAATGGGAAGGAAAACTTGATATCAGTTAACAGCCGACCGTTTCAACTTTTTCTGGCTCAAACAGAAACAGTAACTTGTATTTTAGTTTTGAGGACTATTTAATATGTTTTGTCTTGTTGTTTAGTTTGAACGTTATCTACTTGGTGAAATTACGCACAGCTTGGCAACAGATGCCAAATTTAGAAGACGAAACGCAACGAAGGTAAGAGCAAATGTTCTCCACCCTGCATATACTGACACTGTCAGACCGTAAGTTTACTAAGCGGCATTTTTTTCTGAGGGCCCAAGCTCCACACTCCGTCAAAAATTTCAGAGCTTTGGGACTATCCGTTACAGAGCCACCGAAAGTACTAAGCGCCATGTTACAAATTTAATTTACAATCTTTTTTTTCTTCTCCTGAATAATTTGAACATTGTCGCTTCTACCTTATCGTCCAGAGCAAAATAACACTAGAGAGTAGCGCCAAGACCTGAAAAAGTGACACCCACTCGAATAGTAACTACACTATCACCACTAGCGATTGAGAACGTCCTAGTGAAACTCCTTCATTCGTGCACCAGAGCTGGCTCTGATAACTTCATATTCTGAATATAGCAAAAAAGAAAAGAAAAAAAGACACAACCAGCACCCCTGTTTCCATGATTGTGTGCAGATCGCATCTTAGGTTTACTAGAAACTTCTAAACCCTCAAATTTGTCTGGCTTCAAATACCGCAAGCGCAGTGGGCGGCGCTACGACATGGGCCGTTTTTGAAGCATGGAAATTGGAAAACGTAGGTATTAGCGGTAATACCTAGTGTTATTTATCGTCTGACAGCGTCCGTATGCTAGCTTAGTCGTGCCCACGGCGAGAACCACAGCGAGTCCGAGTTGTGCGAACCCTGCAATATCGATCCAAAAGTGACATCCCCTCGAGAGTAGTAGCCAACGATCAGAAACACTATTTCCTACAAAGGGAGTCCACTAGTATGTAGTTCCATGACATCGGGTCTATGATTTCAGCTGAGAATACCACGACTTAAAGGACCCGTCATATTTGTATCAATTCTCATTTTCACAATTCTGCATTCGATAGGAATATTCTACCCCCCCCCCCTCCAGCCTTCATTGATTTTTACACTTGCCATGTTTGTCCTCTTTACGACACGTATCACGCTCCCGATTCTTGATTCCGAGACATAGCTTATTGACCGCGGTTATGCAAATTGACAGATAGCTCTTTTCTGGAACAACAGCTCAACCAACTAGCTCCGATGTCAAGACATAGCATAACGATGGACCCCTAAAGCATTGTTCAAATCGGTGTGATAAGCTGCATAAGAGCTACACAGGTCATTTTTATTACCGCCAACAGGACGCAAGGGGGTGATACAAATCGGTCCTACTTTCTCTTACGCAGCTCATAATCAAATCGCAGCCTCCTTGGGCTGCTCTAGTTATAGTCAAGAAACTATGACGCGAAAAATCTACTGCAGCCTATTACGCCGATTTGAACAATGCTCAAGCAAACAACAGTACAGTATCAAAGTCACAGCCACAGTGATTAAAAGACAAAAACAATAGTAGCCTAATCAGGTAGGCTCGGCCCAAAAAAGAAGGTTAAACTAACTTGAGGGCCCATAAAAAGATACCACATGAGAAGATTCATATTACCACATTTGGATTGTGCCTTTCGTACCACAACTGAAGCGAGAAACGCTTACACCAAACAAAAAGAAACAGTTCGTCTATCTACATTGTGCATAAGAAGTAACCTGAACTATCTAACTGTTTGTAGCATAGTGCACAACAAACGCAGTAAGTAAAGAGTCAGGGTAGTGGAGGTATGCTTCTCTGAACGTTTGTTAAATTTGAGCAGTGCAGTTTTCGGCTAAGTGGTAAAATGAAGACCCATTCAGTCGTTAGAAGGAGCCCTTTATCAGTAACTTTGACTAACGGGTATTGACTTTTATCACACCAAGAACAGATAATCTGATAGAACCTTCATCTCCCTATTTGTGTAATACGACCATACGGCGTCGAGTATATTCTGATGCCCTTGCGGATACAAACGCGCGAAGGAGCTAGCTACATCGCAGTAGAACTCCGCAGAAGAATACGAACATCCTTTACAGTTACTGGTTGTTTACCATTGTGACAGTCACGTCTAACTCGCTGCAGACCGGGTTCTCCGCCCCTGCAGGCTTCCCACATTTTTCTTTTCCTGTGGTATGCGCAACGACGGAGAGGGAAGTAGACGGGTATCAACTAAACCTCACAGAAAGTACCTCTAGCTCCGTTCAGTTTTTTGGGGTATCAATACACGCTGTATGAGACCAAAGACGGAGGTTCTATCAGATTATTTGTTATTGATCGCACGAAGTGTACGGAAATGGAACTGTTCAAAGTTAACTAACATTCAAACAAGTATACTTCTACTGTGGCCTCTATTGTAGTAGTGGCCTGGCTTACTATAAACTTTATATCTTTGTTTTGTTCCATTTTTCTTTCTTTCTTTCTTGGTACTTCTTTTTAACTTGACGGACAATAAAGAGTACTTATAAGACTTACAAACTGAGATATTTGAAACTAACTGGAAAAAATCAGCACTGAAAAACTCGATCTAACTTCATCACTTTTTTCAAAATCCGTAATCTACAGAATTGATGATTTGAAAACATGTCTGAGTTTCTTAAGTTCTGATTACAGGTTCAACATGTGCTCGCTACCCTCCCCTACGTACTATAACACTATCTAGTGATTCAACTGACAAGTCTAACAAGACAAACAAACACTGGCACATGCCTATGCAGTAAGTGCTCAGATGTACTAACCACTAGACCCTTAAACCGATTGCAAGTAACACGACTTTTTATCAAATGGTGTCACACTAACTTTGCTTAATATACTCATAACCCCCTCACCTATCAAACCAGAAACAAAGTTAAAGCACTACCGCAGTCATACACAAATCCCCGATATTGCGTCAATATGCTTTAAATGTTGGGTATACCATAAGTATGGACACAGTTTCTGAAACCAAATAGCACATTCCCAGCACCAACGGCATTATCCCTCCCCCCTTCACACACATGCAAACTACAACCTGCCGTGTGTACACATATACTTTAAAGGACCCGCTTGCTCAAAGGAAATCAGAATGACGACCTTTTGTTCTTTATAGCATATACGACTAAATCAGGACTACTAAAAGGTTAAAAGATGGTACTCATGAGTTATTTTGTATGGGTCTCCTGGAACTCAAAATTCGTGTTCCCTGGGTTGAGTTCACACTTAAAGTTAAAATAGGTAACTGAGATAGAACTAGTAGTAATATTCTCGGTGTGGCAGAGAGTTAGTGCGAGCCTGGCATGGAGACAGTGCCGCCAGCCAAAAGTGGTGCGACAACCAACGACGCCACTCCCTGTAAAATGTAAAAGTTGAAATCTCTTGAGGCACTTTTCAGAATACAAACAAGAGCCAGAAGGTCACATGACACTTGAAGGGGTGAAATACAACAACGGCCTTATAGGGTATGGCAGTTTAACAGCCCATACTGTCAGAAGTTTGATAACATGTAGCATGTAACCCAAGGATGCACACATTCAAAGGACAACTTCGAAGGTCATAAGTGTCACAGAATATTTCCGAAAACGAAATTCAACCCAAATGCAGAAAAATCTCTACCCGACCACGAGCAGCAAAAACAGCAGCCGTGTCCCAAATGAAATCACAGCAACCTTTTTAACTCCAAGCAAGACTCACGAAGGAATTTACGAAGTTAAATATTTCACGCTAGGCTCTAATCTTTAGTGTGTTTCCCACAAGTTCGTTTTTCCAACTTGAGCGGTTTTGAGCCTGAAGAGGACCCTTGCCAAGAAGGGCCGAAGTATAGCTCCAATAAGATTCAGTTGACGTATCCGTTTTGCACCATCAAATATGATTCGCAGTCAGCTTGGGCTGAAGGAATATTTAGAATATTTCCATTTTGACCTGATAAGCTTCGTGTTATTTTTGGTTACAAGTAACATTGCAAACGATGTTTCGTGTCATGTCTTAGAAAAACGTAACAATTACAGGCTCATAACCTCAGTTTTTTCTTTAATAGGCCCATTAAAGAAATGTGTTCCTATCGTCTTCTTGATGTAGATAGATACTTCATTAAGAAACGAATTTTCACAACATTGACTACCGAACTTGCCGTTTTTGTCAGGTATCTTTTCAATCTTATTATAAGACTATGGTCAGGAAAAGACACGCTAAACTAAAACACTAGAAAAGCTAAGACTTATAGAACACATTCGTCAATTATTCAATATTTCAACGAGCTCTGGCACAAGTCTCTTTCTGTAGCGTCTGGTTCTCGCATTGATGGGATTAAGAACCGGGACTTTTTGTGTTTTAACTCGAGGTTTTAGTGGACAAGATAGGTCTGAAAATAAGGGTTGAAAACGTGGTTGACAGCGCTCATTATACGCGAACTTGGTACGAAGAGAAACAAATCGGCTGCTAAGGTGGTCAGGCGGAAATTTTGACACTGAGGATGCGAGGCACTTTGCTCAAGTTTCGATGGGATTACACCTCCTGGGTTTACGATTGCTACATCGCCCTGTCTTAGGTTAGTCGGCGAGGAGCGGGGACACAACTGCAACAGACTTACCTGTCTGGTTTTCTGTAGCCGAATCGCTTCGTTGACCTTGCTAAGGAAACCAGTCTGGTCATCTGGTATGATTCCAACGTACGCGCGTTTTTCGATACTGTAGATGATCACCAAAACTTTGATATTACATGGTACAGGGAGGTCCATCTCGTCGAAGTGAATACAAGCTGGAATGAAATAAACTGAAAAGCCAAGAACAGCCAGAAAAAGAACCGTCCGGCACGACGCGAAGCCGCTCCCCGAGGAACAGTTTCTGATCCACGTTGTACAATCATAATGTGTTCAAAAATTGGCGACTATAACTATCGGAATTATTTGTCTCTTTCCTCTTCGTTTTTAATGTCCAAAAAGTCAGAAAATCAAACAACGAATACACGTGTGTCTTTATAATAAATTTCTCCTAATTTCGACGTTACTTTTGTTGTCATCGGCTTTGAGATGAGTGATCAAACTAGAGCAAAACACTTTGCTCAATACAAATTTTTGCTGCACGGGAATAGGAAGCACTGGTGCGATCCCAGACACTGAAATTATACTAAGGTTGTCAAAAACCATGTGTATTTTTATAGTACTTATTAGGCATAGTTTGTTTTATATAATATGATGATTTTACTTATACTCCCGTCAAAATAAGCACAAAGACGGAGTAAATAATAGGGAAAAAAGAGAAAAAAAAAGGAAAACACTAAAGAGGATTAACTTTACGAAATACACAAGACATCTTTTACCCTAAAACCAAACCAAGAGGGTTTTTCAGTTGTGATCATATTTTGGCTATATTTGATAACGATACTGACTGGAAATTTTCGACTTTCTCGGCCAAGGGGGGAGGGCTAATATACATAAATAAATGCAAAACGGTAGAATATTGACCAGATTTGTTTTTTGTCGGATTTGGTGAGAAGTCTCCAAAAAGATACAGTATACAAGACGTGAGGTAGAGCGATTGAATTGTAGATAGCCGCGAAGACGGGTCGATGAAAACGTAGATTATTCTTGATCCGTATGCACCTGCAATTCTTGCGTATATGCTTTATAAGTAGTGCACGGGTTTCGTTGACGGACTTGCCAACAGGTAACGAATATTTTATACTTCTCAGTTTTGAAGGAAATATTAATAAATTAGGTAAAAACGAGAGTTTAGTTCGTTGGCACATCGGGTTCTTTTTACACGCAATAAACCAAATTCTGGAAACATTTGTCGGGCAAAACACAGAAGAAATCGAATTCTGTATGCTTTTGTCGGGACTCGCTATTCTTGTCGGCACATCGGGCTCTTTTTGGGATCCCAGAACGCAAGTGGAGGGATAATTCTGATATCGCAACTGGCATAGTGAATAGCTCGGCTGCTTTAAGTCTAAAAGCAGCATCACTAACCTGCGTATCCACTGCTCATGACCCGAGAAAGGGAGTCCGTATTTTCGCCAGGTTCTGGGTCCAGAAGCACAGACCTGCAGTGGCGAAAGTACTGAGTTCCCACGCTACTCACAAGGGCTTTCGGAATCAGTTGCATCTCAAGACGATTAGGCCAAGTGTCTGCTTTCCTATAATACGAATTCATTGGTCAGGAAAACAATATGAACACAGGAAAACAAACTAATAATAAAAATATTCAACTAATCATAATTATTCTATTGCTTTTTAACTCAAGCATTGTTTAATTTATGGTTTACAATCATAGCGCTTATTTTTTACAATACCATTGTTGTTTTTTACCGCAAAGATTATCGCGAAAAATAAAGCAGACTGATTTGAACTGTACACGCCCCAATTCACATTGTAACACGAGTAAATTGTATATAGTGTGTTAGTATTAATTTGTTTCGTCTTATTTATTATGAAACTAAAACTGTGTTTAAATCGTACAAAATATTATGCAAAACAAAAAAATTATGTACTCGCATATCAGCGTATCTCTGTTGACATTTCCGACGGTATTTTCGTAACGAAGAATTTTTGGAAAAATAAAGTGACATGAAATGAAGTGAATAATTTTTCACCCACAGAAAGCATAGCGGCGAAAGAAAGTAATTTTTCACAAGTTTTACCTCTGCCCTCTTTGCAAGTTCCAGCAGGTTTTTCCTCCTAGAATGCCTAGCGCTTTCGCATTTATGGGTCAATGTATTGTGGGTGGGTTGGAATTGCTAACAAACCCCAACTTCACCGTGGAAGTCTGCAAATATGTAGTCAAAGGGTTTTGACTTAAGACAGAGTACTTAGTTTATGTAACAGGTGTAACAGTTTATTTGAGTACTTACATGAATTCAGTCTTGCATGGCATTTTGGCTGAATAAACAAACGTTATCATCCCCCTAAAGTTTAAAAATCTCAACTTTTCCATACGGAACTATTCATAGGGCCGAAAATCCTGGCAGGAATTCTAGTCCACGACCGCTCAACACTGATCGTCTTTCCACCGGATTAGAATAATGGATCGACCAACTGTGATCAATCCCCTAATGAGGAACTCTTGAATAAGGTTTGGTTACTTACACGACAGCCTCCCCATCTATGACAAGGGATGAGATTCGTCCTCTCACCGTCTTGGTCGTCCGCTGGATGGAGCCAGGGATCACCAGCGATTCTTGCCAGTCCAATTCTCCCTCCCAAATAGCTCTCAACTCCTTAGATTCTGAAGAAAAAAAAAACATAGTCTGATAAATTTAATTTTCTGAAAAAAGCAGACACGATCGTATAGGCGCCAACAAAAATTCAGACCACTAACATGAAAACACTAATTATTTTCTTTTCTTCAATCATTAAACCTAAACAAGACCAAAGGTTTCGATGGGATACCAAATATTGAGTATTTATTAGGCTACTTGATCCAGGCAAGCGATTCTTGCAGATCTGCGGTCTTCGCCAAACCCATTTAACATTTTGCTATAACCTATAACCAAGCCAGATATGGATTCAGCATGCATATTTCCTCCAATACGTCATCTCTAATCGAATTCAGACTAACTTGACCACTTGACCAGATTCTTTCTTTTAACAGTAGGCTACTCTTGGCGAACTGCATGCTGGGCAAAAGAGCTGGTGACATAGAGAGGCGAACCTTTCGATCCAAATTTCCGAGTTTCGGGCAAATTTTTCCAGCTTATCCGTCAAGGAAATAGGAGTTAAAAACTGGATTCAGCATTTCTCTTTATACCGATACCGAATCTCTAATCGACATTTAGGCTAGTACGGCGAAAGTTGCAATTAAAGCATGTCTCCTCATAAAAGTAGTTTTCTTACTTTGCGGCCAAGATTGGTACCTTAAGGAATAGTCGGATTTGGGAAGTGGCGATTTCTAAGCCAATCTTGTCGAATCTATGATATTCCAGCCAAGTTTCATCGTCCTAGCACATCTGGGAGTACCTTAACTTGCGATCATCGGAATGCCCCCCCCCCCCTCCAACTCCTCCTATAGTGGCCGGAGCCAATCCGGTTCTGTAAATGATCTGTACATGAATCTAGAGCATTTGTTTGATATTCCCACAAAGTTCCATCCCCATCTCTCCAGTCTAAGCGGGTCACGTGTTTTCCGATCCTCCCCCCCCCCTTCCCAACAGTTGTCGGATCTGGTCCGGACATTAAAAAGATCTCCAGAGACATGACCTCCATTCTAGTACAAAATTTCACTGGAATCCGATCACCCGTTCCAAAGTCACGTATGACTCAATATTCCGGATTCCTCCTCCCTCCACTCCCGCCACGATGATGGGCTCGAGAAAATTTGTATTTCCAAGTCAGTTTCACCGGGTCCCAGATATGCCTGCCAAGTTTCATCGTCCTAGCACATCTGGAAGTACCCTAACTCGAAAAAGTGTGACAGACAAACGACGGAGGGAATTGCGATCGGTATATGGCACTTGAGCCAGAGGCTGCAACTGCCATCAAATCGGATACGTCAGCTACTACGCATTTGCAGCGATATTTCGGCCTTTCTTCCAATGTTGTCCCTGACGATCGACATCCTGACGAGGACCCTTACCAAGAAAGGCCGAAATATCGCTTCCAAAGCATCGTAACTGACGTATTCGTTGTATCCATTGTTCGAGTATTTCAGTGGGGCTTAAACACAAACAAATTCCAAGAAAATGCGGGATTGATAGAGGGACGCTGCTTCCCAGAGACTACTCATACCAATCTTCGGGAAACACTTATGAGTAAAGTGTTGAAATGAAAACATAATCGAAGTACAGCTTTCAAACGAGAGGAATAAACCGCATCTTTTTTATTTCTACAAAAAGAAGTAGGTAGAAGTCGGACAAAAACAGAGCGTCAATCATATATCTACAATAGAGCTTCTATCATGGTTAGGTTTTCCCAAAATCTTACTGCAGTCTGTAAGAAATATCAGAAAATTTCTAAGAAATCTCGGAAAAGTCCAGAAATCCTGCTAAATACGGGATTCTCAAAAATCCTGGAAAAAATCATCCAAAAATCCTGTATTTCACGATAAATCCTGGAAAGTGGAAGCACTGGAGGGCGACAAGACAAGATTTAACTGATAAGATTGACGCTTACCAACTGCCAGAATCTGATAAGTCAGCCCCCCCCCAAAAAAAAAACAACCCACAAGAACTCACAACTCCTCTTCCCATTGAAAGGCGGAAAAGACAAAGGTCGTGTTCCACCCTACCGTAGTAACTACGCATGACGTCACGGATTCTGGCTTCTTGGCGTCAAAGATAGAACGAAACTTTCAATTTTCATTAAAAGTTTGCCGAATGTTGGGAAATGAAAAGAGCGACGCTGCCTCTGAACATAGACCCTTGCTTAAGGAAGAAAAAGAAGACCAAGGATCCTGACTTTTTCGTTTTTTTGGCACGGCACGACTGTGAACGTTCACAAGGTTTGGATTTCTTCGGTAGCATTCAAATAGGGCAATCTTCAAATTGACACAACTCTACCGTACTTTAATAACAGAAGTAAACCTACCAGTTACAGCATGGGGGGTTTCGACAGACATCTGCCTCGAAGCAGGCGGCGCAGCGAGAAGGGACTGCTGTATATTCTTCTGTATTCTGTCATACTGAAGCCATTCTTGGTGAAGTAGTTCATTTTGGACACTTTTTTCGTGTAGATAAGAAGTGTCTACGCAAATATGGGCAGCCGCACTAGATGGGGTTTTGGCAGGGTTGGGGTTAAGGAACATCTCTGGGGTCTGTAAACAGGAAATTCAATTAAAGAGTGCCTCAAAATATGTCGTATCTGCTTGGAACCAACCTTCTCCGTGACTCCACATTCGTTCACTTCTTTCAGGTTGTTTCGCACTTGAGGGGCAGCTTTCAGTTCAGTTCAATTTTATTAAAATCAAAATAAAGGAACAAAATAAATTTCGACCCCTACAAAGCTCCATGGCCCGTTACATAGGGTCAGCACAACAATTAACAAATGAACGAGTCTCTTAACTATTACAATAAAATGAAAAGAGAACAATTGAAGAACTTGTTTTATTTTTACTTACCGCTCCATCCTCAAAGTTCTCCTCCAGTCTACGCCGATCTCCCACAATCACTAATTTTCAACAAAATGAGTATGAAATGAGCTTCTTGGTATCTTACGCTCTATGTCACCAAGACTGATTGTTTCTTTTGGTAATTTTGTGCAAAAAGCACTTGAGAAGTGCTGTTTCTTAGTTTGTTATTTTGTTTAGTTTCCTATGAGTTGTTTGTTTATCCTGTATATGGTCTTTGGGTTTTTCACTATAGATATATAATATAATATATATCTAGCATCCGACTCCTTTGCTCACTAGCTAACTGGATGCAGTTCGACGACTCCTGGATTATCAAATTTCTTCCATAGGCATAATGAATCATCAGTGAATATATGGTGTTGCCAACTGAAAGGGGCACGGCAGTACATTTCCAGCTATTTCATACAACATTTAACAGGAAGCTTATTAGCTCCACATGTTTCGGTTTCATGACTCTTTGTTTAGTGTTGTTGTATTGTTTCTTTCTTCTTTTTTTTTTTTTTCATATTTTACCGTACTCCGTACTACCTAGACGGGTTATAAATAAAATTTAATTCTATTAGTCCAAAGCTCGGTTACGCAAACTTTGCCAAGTGTGTCATCCAAAGCAAGGGGCACGGAAAAGAGGCTAAAAACAGCAGAAGCCTTGTGTAATTTTCTATGAGTATATCTAAGTTTTAAAGTATTCAACTATCTCAGAACATCTTAGCAGAAACACTACGTAATAAATAAATAGTGATTTTATCTGTAGTAGCTTTGGATATGTCAGTATTCAAATAAAGGCCCTTCAAGCGCTCATTTTATAAATAAATTTATCAGTCAACACGACAGTCAAATCTTACATACCGGTATCTGATAACTTTAAATTGTTTAAATAAAATAGTCAAATGCCGGTGTTTAAATAAAGGTACTCAATTCCTATATGAACAACATCAATAAAAAACAAATAACAGGTCAAGATTACATACGGTAGCTAAGAACGGTTGAAATGTCTAACAAAGTATGGTACAAGTATTGCGAGGTGTCCCTTAAAATAAATTTAAGTTCCTCTTTACTCACCACGTCCATCGCTGAGTCTCCTGTATCCATTCCAAGGTCTGACTCTACAAATGTGTCCAATGGTGCTTCTTGCTTAATTGAGTTCTAAAAAAAAAGAAAAAGGAATTGCAAACACTAGCAACGGGACCTCAATCAAGTAGGGGAGGGATTTGGGGGGGGGGGGGGGGGGGGGGGCACCACCAAAGGGGGAAGGTTGCGGTCTTATCAAACTTTTGACGTCTAATGCCTGAGCCACATTCAGTCACATAAGGTACGTAATTTGGTTCGTTATGGTTATTAACCACTCTTTACGTTTCATCCTGGTCACACTTGGAACAAAGAAATTCAAGAATACCACCACCGTCATCACTCGCGGTAAAATAAAACTAACAAAAATCAGTGATTGTGGTCAGTGATTGGTCCAAAGATACGCTTCAAAATAGCGGAGATGGACTTCTCAATCCCAACTATTTTACGTTTTATCGTCTTTTCTTCCCATTTTCCACGTGGGGCACGCGCAGGACAATCATAAAACCTCAAACACGTTAGCAGAGAAGGCTATGTTAAGCATAATTTAAATGGTAGATGTTAAGCTTATTACAAAGCATGATTGCTGCACGCTATTTTTATTGTTTTAGCTTCAGTGTCTATGGCCCAATCACGGCTCATTTAAAGCGGCCCACAAAAAATGGTATTTCTACCACGTACACAATGCTAACCATCCCTACTGTCACTATAAATGTTTAAAACCACTAAAAACATCGTAAAACAATGAGCAAATTAAAAAAAACCACCAAATTTCCTAGGTTTGAAATAACTCTGTCTGGACTAAATCTCAGCCGATTATCCCGGACAGCTGTTGTGGCACGTAGGGCCAAGGGTCAAAATAATAATTTCCATCTAATGCTTCAACTGTTTATTACGAATACAAATAAATTAAAAAACTAAGACCAGTGTGGTACCTCTGAAGACATACAAAAATATCAATTAGGTCTTATACTTCTTTGCTAACCAATCCTGGAAAATCTCGTCATCTAGAAAAGAAGACTTTCGGCGTGGGTTTTTTCTCGCGTTCAATTCAAAATAAACATGTGGCATGCTATTACTAAGAAAAGGTAAGCTGAATGTTTGGATTAGGACTTTAAGCATAAAGCCATTTTCGCCAAATGCTACAGGAACTACTGACAGATCTGAATAAGCGTTCCAACAGGTCGTGCTACTACAGACTTTGCAAGTTGTTGTTAGGTGTACAACCATGGACTAGAAACCCGTTGATTAGCGATAGAGGTAGCTCTGTCAACACTCAACCATACAGGTCCGTCTAGAATCAGCCTTCGCATTACGCTGGTTTACTTAGCAAGAAAACTCCATGTATGGTGTGAAACAATTTTCTTCAAAGTTTTCTTATTAGTATATGACATCATAGTTTTACCTAGGCGTACCCTTTATTTATAATTATTTTCACTGAAGCCGCTAATCCGGCAGACCACTCGTATAAGCAGCCGAGAGTTTTAAAGGTTCTGAGAGAAAAAACTTACCAAGAGACTGCTAATGGAAATCTGGCTACTAGTACTGGGAGCTCCAGGCAGAACTGATCCACCATTCACATACTGCATTTCACTGGTTTGGCCCCCATACAGCGAATTCATCTCCGATTCCAATCTCCTTTGTCTTAGCATTGTTTCGTCAACTGAATGTCGACGATTTATTGCTGCCACTGGTTCAGGCTCAGGAGGAGGAGGGGGGTTATAGGGCGTGTCACTCAACCCTTTTAGCTTTAAAAATTGGGCTAGATTCATCAAGGTGGTGACCTGGTTTTCGAGAACAACAGCTTCACCTGTGTACATGAACCGAACAAGGGCACTCATGTCTTCAAAGCGTACATCTTTCATAAGCACTATGGGTTGAGGATGGGGGTTGGCAGCTAGTATGGTCATAAAGTATTCAGAATAAGCTGAGAGGATTACTTTGTGGCATTTGATACTTCGTCCTTCACAGTATAAAATCACATCAGTGAAGTTTTCAGAAGTAAGGATTTGACCGAGCATTGACTTTAACGCCTCTGTGTAGTCAGTCCATTTCAAGGAATAGTCCTTACTCCCCATTCTGTCAACAGTACCTGAAAGAAAGATATCTTAACACATTAAGGACCGTAAAGCAGCTATACCAGTCATTAAGCAGTTTCTTCTCTGCCTCCACTCCTGTGGCGGATTTTCAGTCACTAAAGTTACTAAACTCTTCATTTACACATAAATTGTTTCTTACCAACGCTTGCATTCGATTACCATGAACATTTCTGAGCAAACTGTTTTGTTCTGATCAGGATCAAACGTTCGAGACTTGAGAATCCTGAATCGAATGACATCAAAGGGACAGTCTACACGGTACCAAAGTTGCCGTTTCCCACCTTGGAGGTTTCTCCCGACCTCGCCACTGCTGTAGTTTCCTACCTGGGAGGTTTATTCTGACCTGGCTGTCAATTGAATCTCCTGAATCTGAGGTGTGTCCCAGTATCTGCATAACCTGCTATCTGTGGGGTTTCTGCCAATCTGGCTCCTCTAGCGTCCTCCTCAGCAGGAGGCTTGCCTCATTAGTGCAGTGATATCATCTCCTAGGTCTGCCAACCTCCCATAATAGAGGTTTTGACTGTTCTAGGAGATAATATGACACCTCCCGGATACCACGTTCGGCACTCAGTACAATCCAGGACCCCACAACCTCTCCCAGCCACACCACTCTCCGCCTCCCAAACGCCGAGGGAGTGAGCCCCTTACATCCTCATTCACAAAGGAAGAGGTAACTCGTGCCCTTGAAGAATCTTACTCATCTACTGCCCCTGGCATCGACGAAGTCCATCCAGCATGGCTACATCACCTCTCCCTCTTTCAACCAAGCCCCCCTGCACACAATAAACGTATGCTGGGAAAAGTCAAGATTCCCCAGATCTTGGAAATGTTGTCCCAGTCGTCAAAAAGGGCAAACCAAAGGACAGCCCGTCTTCCTTTTGCCCGATATCAGTCCTCCCGGCACTCGGCAAAATTTTTGAACGAACGGTCTACAACCGACTCCAGTGATTCTGCGCGAGGCCAATGGGCTGATTCTCCAGACTCAAACTGGCTTCAGAAAAGTCCCATTCGGCCATGGATACCATCCTTTGCCTATCAACAGTAATAAGGAAATGCCTCGATCTTGGCCTCATCCTGATAGCAGCGTTCCTTGACTTCGAGGGAGCTTATGCCAATGTCCGTAAGCTCAGATTAATCCCAGAATTACTCCTAATGAGACCGGCTCAGGTGCTCTCTTTCATAGAAAGCTTTATTAGCAACAGAATGCTAGCAGTTAAGGTCAACTCCAAAATTTCTGCAAGGAGGAAAACAGCAACTGGCCTGCCGCGTGGGGCTGTCCTCAGCTGCCTGCTCTTTGCCCTTTTCCTGTGGGACCTTAGACCTCCGCACGAACATGGAGACTTTGCTGACGAATTGGGCTCATGGATCGCACTCAGAGGGTGGACAAATCTCTAATCAGGAATGCTTGCCGTGGAGCAGTTCTCTGCAAGATCAGAACTCCCACTCGCTCCGTCGAAATCGATAGTTTGTCCAGTTCCACAGAAAAAGATCTTCCGAGACACCTCAAACCAAATATCTTGGAATAATCCTGGAAAGAAAGCTGACTTTTCAGCCCCGCGTCAAGGACCTATCTACTCGATGCCTCCGTAACACCCGCCTCATGCTCAGGTTGGCGACTACCCCATTTGGATGCTCCGAGAAGATCCTACTTGCGTTCTACAAGCAATATATCAGACATCATACAGATTATGGACTGACTGTCTACTCATTTTGCGCCATAACGACCTTAAACCAGCTCGGAAAAGTCCAAAATACGGCCCTGAGGATTGGTTTTGGGCTTCGCAGATCTACCAAAACACAATTCCTTCTGGGCGAAGCAGGAATCGAACCCGTCTCAGCTCGGCAGGAGCTTCTGCTAGCCAGATACATAACCAAAATTGAAGGCACCCCCCACCACATGTTGAACAGCTGGCTTCTACATCAAAAGCCCTCCCCTAGTCTCCCTCCCGAAATCAAGCGTACCACCGTATTGCACCAGATGCAGTCAAGCAAAAAATCAGCACTTTACCACCGTGGACGATCGTCAAGCCTAAAAAATTCCTCCGTTTTTCCGACACTAAGAAGTCCGAGTTATCGCTTCAATATGTTGAAATCAGGTTTGCCCAGTTACGGCAGACAGCTCACAAAAACCACTTCCTGATTTTCGTTGACAGATCGAACTATTCAAACTTTACAACGGGCTGCAGCACATTTCTGGCCAACCCGAGACCCATTCGGCCGAGGTGATGTAGTACATAGGAGAAGGAAGCCCATGAGAACCCCTCCTTCCACTCCCTCCCACTATTCATTACCGTCTTTCCGGCATCAAAAAACTTCCTACCTTACCTTATCGCCACTGAACATCGTCGCTTTGGAAAAACTCCATCTCCCCCTTTGCATCCCAGCAGAAATCAGCGCAATTAACCTGACACTTGAGACCCTACTGCGACTCCCAACAACTACCATGAAGGCGATGATTAGCTCTGACTCGATGTCATCTCTCCAGTCATTAGTAACCCCAACATGCGAAAATTAAGACATCGACCTATACATGACAATCCAATTGGTCAACAAGCTGTCCAGAAAAGGATGCTACATATCCCTCCTGTACATCCCCAGCCACATGGGGGTATGGTGAAATGACATTGCTGACAAATCGGCCAAGGAAGCGACGTCCGCCCGCCAAACAACCAACAGGCCAATCCCACTTCGAGACATTTCCTGCATCCGCTCCCAGAGCCTTGTGACTGCCAAACCCCACCCTAAGTTCTCCCCAATCTGGGGAAAAGTGGAAAGTAGAGTCTATCACTGGATACGAGCGGGGGCAAAACATGATTTAAACACCCAGCATACTCGTACAAGGTCCTGACACCTGACGAACCAACCCCCAGCCTCGCCTCTCTGCAGAACCCTGAACGAGGCCCTAGACCACATCCTATTCCTGTGCACTTATCCCCAAATCCTCTTGAACAAACACAGAACTCAGGTGATGTCATTGTTCAAGAAGCACCATCTCAACCCCTCGATTGAATCCCTTGTGCAGCCTACTCTCACCACTGCTGCTGAAGCCTCCATCACAAAACAATCATTAACTTTCTGAAGACAACAGACCTGCTCGAGTCAATCTAAATAACCAAGGCTACGCTGTCCAGCCGAAAAGAGGTGGTATGGACAAAACTGATCCGAAGCCGTACCGGAACTGTGAGAGAGAGGGATTCTACACCTCCAAAATGAGGAAAGTGGTCTTGTCATTGGTCAGCAAAGTAGAATTGACTGTGAACGAGACCAGCAAAAAAATATTGCCTATGGTTAAGTGCCTCATCGAAGCCGACATATTTAGCTCTGACAGCTTTCTCAACTCATTTCCGGTGAACTGATATGAGTTCAAAAACGAGTTGGCCTTGTTCCGACATGATCTAGAAAGCTTGCCAGAGAACTTAACTTAACGGGCGTCCTTTAAGAACATCCTAGCTACCTTTTCCGTTTTGAGTATTTTTTTTAATAATATCAAAATTTAAACAATTCTTGACCGAAAAAAACTTAAAGTCTAGAGATATATTCAAAGTCTCTCGTGAACTGAAAGATGTGTTATCACTAATATGGAAAGCATTCAAAAGCTGGCTATGACAATCCCTAGTTGCATTTTATCTGAAGTTCATAGCAAAGCAGGAGCGGATGGCGAACTGTAAGTAGCTGTATCCTGGCGGACTACGTCGTAATGAGCGTCCTCTCTTTTTCCAGTATGCTAAACTGTTCCCTGCCTCACCTAGCGCAGTCTACTACAAACCCCTAATTATGTGAAAGCCTATGCCAAATGCTGGGTATATCTAGTGTTTGGTACAGTCATACACAAGTCCTCAATTTTTGGGCATGGTGCCCCAACGTATGGGCATGCCTAGACGTAAGGGCATGGCACCCATACGTTGGGACTCCACGCCCTGGAGAATGGGCATGGTACCCCTGTGAGATTTGATTAAATTTAGACTGTCTACATACCTAAAAAGGGTTTCTTTACTGTCCTAGATCAAAAGATAGGCGGGCCTGATTTCACTTTCTATCCAACCTCACTTTCCAGTTTTCAAAATGTTAATGAGTTTCGACAACCATCGTTAACATAGTCAAAAGTAACTCCTGTTAGATCCTGTTGTGTTAGCCTACCTCGGCAAAGGGGGTATTACTGAGAATTTTCTGGTAAAATCTGGAAACATTTGTCCTGTCAGCCGTAACAGATAACTGTTAATTGCATTTTATTTGCAACAATTTCCAGGAGAGTTCTCGAAATAAAACAGCATTGCATTGGGCATTAACCAGGCTATGAAAAGTTCAAAACGTGAAAATCAAATAAAGTGCAGCTAAACTATACTTGAAGGCACTGTCTAGGGAATTGGGAGCCGTACTTTATGTCCCATGGGCTGAGTGACCGGTGGTTCTCAGTTCTCACGGAAACCAAACCGTATGAGATATGATTCTGGGATCTGATGTCATTGACTAACAGAAACATGTATGTGCTGGCTCCCATTCCAGTAGTAAGTGGAAATGGCTCACAGAAACTTAATTTCGTCAGCTTCTCATCCTGTAGTCTCACGGAATTGTGTACTCAGAAGCTAGGGAGCCTGTAGGTCATACCAGAAACTGTACAATTGGAGCTTGTGTTCCGGCAGTGTCTATGTGGAATATAGAACTCGCAGAATAGTTTGGATGAGAGCTAGGATGCCAGCATTTCCACTGACTTAGAGAAAATAACATGGGGAAAAATTTACTACCGGAACCCATATATTGAGAGCTAAGGTACTGGTAGCAAAAACTATTTGATTGAAAATGACCAGCTCACCGACACAGATGGCTATGAGCTAGGGTTCCTGTAGTAAAAAAAAAAAAAATTGAACTCAAGGACCCATGTCAGTGCAGACTAGGAAACCGGAAGTGAATATTTTTAACTCGTAGAACCCAACTCCTGCAGGCTAGGGATCCGAAATTACAAACTCGAGCTGTACCGGACTCGAAGTCGATATTGACAGGTCTCTGTAAGTCTGTAATTTTAATTTTTGGCACTACTGGAACCCTAGCCTGCAGAAGTTGGGTTCTGTGAGTAAAAAATATTCACTTTCCGGTTTCCTAGTCTGCAGTGACATGGGTCCGTGAGTTCAACTTTTTTTTATTTTTTAGCGCTAGTGTAAACCTAGCCCATGGCCACCTGTGTCGTTGAGCTGGTCATTTTCAATCAAATAGTTGTTACTACCGGTACGCCTTAGCTCTCAATAGCCTATGGCTATATGGGTTCCGGTAGTAAATTTTTTCCCGTTTATTTTCCCAAAGTCAGTGAAAATCCCGGCATCCTAGCTCTCATCCAAACTATTCCGTGAGTTTTATATTCCACATTGCAACTGGAACACAAGCTCCAATTATAGTTTCCGGTATGAACTACCGGCTCCCTAGCTTCTTGAGTACACAACTTCGTGAGACTACCGAACGAGAAGCTGGTCTGATGAAGTTTCTGTGAGCTATTTCCACTTGGCACTGTCTAGGGAACAGGGACTTTATGTCTTACGGGCTACGGAACCAGTAGTTCTCACGGAAACCAAACCACACATTCTGCGATTCAGGGATCTGAGGTCGATGATTAACGGGAACTTGTATGTGCTGGATCCTGTTCCAGTAGTAAGTGGAAATAGCTCAAGGAAGCTTCATTGCACCAGCTTCTCCTCTGGTAGTCTCACAGAATTGTTTATTCAGAAGCTAGGGAGTCGGTAGCTGATACCAGAAATTGTATAATTGGAGCTTGTGTTCCGGTAGTGTCTACGTGGAATATAGAACTCACAGAGTAGTTTGGATGAGAGCTATAGGATGCCGGAATTTTCACTCACTTAGGGAAAATAACATGGGAAAAAATCCACTACTGGAACCCATATATTGAGAGCTAAGGTACCGGTAGCAACAAATAGTTGAAAATGACCAGCTCACGGAAACAGATGGCTACAGGCTAGGGGTCGGGTAGTGCCAATTTTTTTCTTTTGCAGACTAGAAAACCGCAAGTGAATATTTTTAACTCACCGAGTTCAGAAATCTAAATTTGTGTGCACTACCGGAACCCTAGCCCATCGGAGATGGGTTCCATGAGTTAATAATATTTGCTAACCGAATCCAAGTTCATGTTGACAAGTGTCTATGAGTTTGTAACTTTCAGTTATAGCACTACTGGAACCCTAGCCAATAGCCATCAGTGTCTGTGAGCTGTTCATTTTCAACCAAATAGTTGTTGCTACCGGTTCCTTAGCTCTCAATAGTTGCATTTTTTGTCTCTGTTCTGTTCAGTGTTTTCTCTCTGTTTTATATTTTTCCCATTTTTGTCAAAACTTGGAACACGCTGTTTCTCATTTTCCCATTTTAGTACGCTGTTCTGTGTTCTGCTGTCTGTTTAGCAAAACATGGAACTTGCTCTCCTAGCATGTTTTATCACTGTTCAGATAGAAAATTGCAGAGAGATTCACAGATAGAAAAGAAAGAATTGCAGAAGTCTGGAGATAGAACTGGATCCTAAAATATGGTCGTTTTGTAATATAATTTGCAATTTAACAGATTTTCCGTTTTGGACATGCTCAGGATCCTAAATTTATGTTTTCGTCAGAACATCGACAAAACACAAAACACTGAACAGCGTAAGCAATACACCGTTTTTAATCCAAACCAGACAACTGTGAACATAGAACACGGACGAGGAACCAGAGACAAAAAATGCAACTAATATATGGGTTCCAGAAGTGGATTTTTCACATGTTATTTTCGTAAGTCAGTGAAAATCCCGGCATCTTAGCTCTAATCCAAACCATTCCGTGAGTTCCAGTCTAGTACACTAGCCCCTTTTCAGGCATGGTGCCCAAACGTCTAGCACCATGCCTGGGTGCTAGACGTTCAAGCACTGTACCTTGGATTTCATGTATGGTGCATGGATTTCAGTATACAGTGCATACATCAAAAACACAGTTTCTGTCATAACAACTGAGCACCAGCTCGGACAGGGCTGAAATTACTACCATGAATTAGAGAAATCAAAGACAATCCTTTATATATTTTTCACAACAAAAACAAAAGGGCTCAGCTGATGACAGATGTGAAAAACCTCATCTCTTTTTCTACATAGTCAAGGGTTTTGCATGCAAAGTGTCCTGTGCCTCAGCTTTTTCTACTTAGCAGCCAACCAGAATATTGGCTCTTGGGGAAAAGATAGGGAAAATACATGGAAAATAGATAGCTTGCTGTTAGGTTTTTCATCTCCATCATCATTAAGCCCTTTTGTTTTTGTCGTGAAAAATATATAAAGGATTGTCTTTGATTTCTCTAATTCATAGTAGTAATTTCAGCCCTATCCGAGCCTGTGCTCAGTTGTGATGACAGAAACTGTGTTTTTTCTGTATGCACTGTATACTGAAATCCATGCACCATACATGAAATCCAAGGTACAGTGCTTCAACGTCTAGCACCCAGGCATGGTGCTAGACGTTTGAGCACTGTGCCTGAAATGGGGCTAGTGTACTAGACTGGTGAGTTCTATTTTCCATGTAGACACTACCAGAACCCAATCTCCAATTACACAGTTTCTGGTATCAACTACCGGCTCCCTAGCTTCTGAGATCACAATTCTGTGAGACTACCGGACGAGAAGGAGTCGCGATGAAGTTTCTGAGAGCTATTTCCACCTACTACCAGAACAGGAACCAGCACATACAAGTTTCTGTTAGACAATGATGTCAGATCCCGGAATCGCAGCTCATATGGTTTGGTTCAGTCAACCACAAATCCCTGATTTTTGGATACCCTATGCCAAACGCCGGATATGTCTAGCGTTTGGCATACCCTATGCCTATGTGCTGGCTCCCGCTCCGGTAGTAAGTGGAAATGGCACTGTCTAGGGAACCTGGAGCCGTACTTTATGTCCTATGGGCTATGGAACCGGTAGTTCTCATGGAAACCAAACCAGTCTACCACAAATGCCTGATTTTTGGATACCCTGTGCCAAACGCTGGGTATATCTAGCATTTAGCATAGCCTAGGCCTAACGCTGGATACACTATGCCAGGTGCTGGATACTGTAACCCAGTAAAATATTGATGATTTGAGTGAAGCTAAAAAATCAACCAATCAGAACTCCTTCCTATTGAGGTAGGTCAGGGTTAGGTTACCAACAGGTATCCAGCGTTTGGCATAGGGTATCCAGCGTTAGGCATAGGCTATGCTAAATGCTAGATATACCCAGCTGTACCCAGCGTTTGGCACAGGGTATCCAAAAATCAGGCATTTGTGGTAGACTGGTTTGGTTTCCGTGAGAACTACCGGTTCCATAGGACATAAAGTACGGCTCCAGGTTCCCTAGACAGTGCCATTTCCACTTACTACCGGAGCGGGAGCCAGCACATACAAGATTTGGTTAGCCTAGTCAATGACCTCAGATCCCAGAATGGCAGCTCATATAGTTTGGTTTCCATGAGAACTACTGGTTCCGTAGCCCATGGGACATAAAGTACGGCTCCCAAGACAGCACCATACTTGACAGTTACCTTGTAGACTCTACTGTCAGTAATAACAGATCCAAAGACACCACAAATAAACACCAGTGCAAAATTCACCCCTTCACAAATCCGAAAGTAAACAAACAAAGAAGCATGCATGCATATGAACTGTAGAGCGATCTTGCGGCACAAGGAAAAACGATTCCATTTCATAGATGTCCTCCTGCTGCAGCGCCATGATAACTACCTCTAGATGTCAGGAAGACTTTGGTTTTGCCTGATTCAGACTGAACAGAATGAAACAAAAATGTAGCAAACAAATTAGCAGATCTTGTGCACCCTAAACGCTATTTATTCCTGGAATAACTATTATGCGTGAATGCAAGCAGGACTTGCAGCTTCGTTTCTCCCAGACTGAAGAGGACCTTTGTCAAAAAGGGTCGAATAATGCTTAAAGCACAACTCTTACTAGAAATGATCTCTTCCCTATGTAATGGGTAAGAAAAAAACTTTTCGAAATACCATTACTTTCTATACCTGGAATTAGCGATTTTCTTGTTAGCGCTTGTCGAGTCTATCCATTAAAAAACAAATGATTCCCAAATCTTATGTGTGAACGAGTTGTCACCGGACGATAAGATTCCAGGAAAATTTGCGTTGTGTGACGGGCTAAAAATTCGAAGGCAAAAAAGAAAGAATTGAGAAAAGTGGTGATTTTAGCAGCTAATAATTCTGTAAGGGAGATAGGTATATTATAAAAGGCAGTATAAGCAAGAGGCGTCCTTTAAGAACATCCTAGCTACCTTTTCCGTTTTGAGTATTTTTTTTAATAATATCAAAATTTAAACAATTCTTGAGCCAGCCAAGTTTTTCCTCAAAAACGGGTTATGTGATGGCCGAACTAGCAACAATATTGATTTTCTGTACTTAGTTAGAATTTACTCAGTCCGGGAAGAATGACCGTTATCATAGAAAACCTTACCCTCGAGTCTCCCCCTTCACAAGCCCTGCAGATATTTGATTTCTTCAGTGAGCTTCAGAAGAGCCGTATATTTCTTCGGAGGAAAGAAAAGGCTTTAGTAACACCTACAACTTAAGTGTGCGAGTGTAGGAGGGGGGGGGGGGGGGGGTCGCTTTCACAACCGAATTAGTTTCTGTGCGTCGCACAAGTTTTCGTCATGGTAGCCAAAGTCTTGTAAAAAAAATGCCAGACATTCTCGGTTCATTACGGTCATATTATGACCTATTATGCGCCCGACCATTTTTTCCGAGGAGCTTGTTCGTCCGGAGACCGGTTATGTAAACTTTCCCAAGATATAGTCATTCAAAAGGCATGGAAAAGGCAAAAAAACAGCCGGAGCAGTGTACAATTTTCTGTAAGCATAGCTTAGTTCTAAGGTGGTCAACTATCTAAGACCATCTGAGCAGAAACACTATATGTAGTGCTAGTTGTCATTTGGGCTTTACCTTAATTAACTTAAATTGCACTTCGGAGCAATCTAAGATATAATCCTGATGCGATGCTCCTACGGGTGGTGGTTCTGGTAATTGGTTCATCTAGTTCTTGGTACTGGATTCCGGAGCATCCCAGTACAGCTTCCAGGGTTTTGTTTCCCATTCAGTGTCCACAGACCGTTTGAAGACTTCTACGGTCTTGGATGTAACAGCCTCTTCTGACAGATCGTTCCAAAGTGAGATGACTCGGTTCCGGAAGAAATAACTCCGGGTTCTTGTTTTCGAGAATGGCTTCTTCAGGCCTCTTGAGTGCCCACGGGTTCTCCTTGATTCGTCATGTGTGAAGAGTTGAGGAAGAGTCTCGTTGCTCAATAGCTTAACTGCCTGGATTATACGTCTCCTCGTTTTCTTCGGTATACTTCTATCGGGAGTTTGTTGCTCTTCTTTGCACTTTTTCTAGGATTTCCTTATCCTTCTTGAAGAAGGGACTTGCAACTATTATCCCGAATTCCACTCTTGGTCTAACCAGAGCTTTATACAGCTTGGTAATTACTTGAGGTTTTCGGGTTGAGAAACTTCGCTTGATAATGCCCAGCATCTGATTTGAGCTAGCTGCTGCTTTCTGCCCTTTCGTTCCAAACAGCCCATCCACTGTTATTCCCTGGGCCTGCCAATGGGAAATAACCTTCAACTACAAATGTAGACTTTTTCTTATTTTAAAAACATTTACATGTATGATACAACTATACAAATATAAACTCTGTTGGATTGTTTGGAGATCTCATCTACATTAACAGATGACATTGAATCACAGCTTGTCACCGGTCAACGAAGAGGAGTAGCAAGACGACCACCGAACTCCAAAAACTGCTGGTAATGCCTGGAACAGAAAAAAAATATTCATTATTTTGCGCAGATACAGAACACAGTATTGATAGGAAATTATCCAACTGACTGCACAGACTAATCAAAATGAAGACCTTGCATCCGTCCCGTTAGAAACAAAACGAGATTATTTGCTTTTCTGATCTCTTTTCTGATCAGCTAATTATCTCTTTAATATTTTAAACAAGGGTTAAATATAATTTCGGAAATTTCGGCTGCACTTCCGGCAGCCGTCCTCAGCCAAGAACAAACTAAATCATAAGTTGCGTTTTTGCAGATACCATGGTATCTGATACCACGGTCTAAAGTCGTTTTCGCAGTTTCCGTGGTATCTGGCAAGGTTTCGTGATATCTGATACCACAGTAACTGCGAAAATGACTTTAGACCGTGGTATCAGATCCCACGGCAACTGCAAACACGACTAATTACAGATCCAGTTACCGTGGTAACAGATAACATGGTATCTGCAAAAACGCAACTATAAACTCCAAAGCAATACCAACAAAACAGCGATGCAGACTCACAAACCACAAAACCCTACATTAAGTTTTGTTCCTGCTTCTTCTTGGAGTCCCAAAACGTAGTGACGTGATATCTATGAGTTCGTAAAGTTTGTCTTTTAAGATTTGAGGATTCTTTGGCTCAAAGTACAGGTAAAGTTCGTCGATGAACCCTATAATTTACCTATAAATAGACTGTCTAGTTAGTTGTTTTTTCCTGCCTTAATTTGAAACACCCGGACACAACCACTAGATCAGATTAGAGACGCACTCTCGCCACTCCTTGGAGACTCCTTGGGGAGTCGACAGGAACAACGAGACAATACACTTTTTTTTTTAAATAACGTAAATTTAAAAATTTAATAAAAAAAATTGAAAATATAGTGTGCTTCAACAGATTTGTTGCGTCACCTCAGTAAAATTGACAAGGCAGATTTGAATGAGGATCTGAGTGGCGATGACTGACCTATTGGTTCGGTTTTCGAGGACGCTTCACAATCGACCAATAGGACTTGTTTTCGTGTTCAGACTATGAAGCATTCGAACTTCGAACTCTCATTTCCAACAAAACTCTCTTCCAAAAACGAGATTATACTAACAAGAAAGAGTCAACGTTTCTAGCAATACGCCCTACGCCCCTCATAGAATTCCTCTCATATTAGTTCTTTTTTGGCCGCTAGGTGCACTATTGTAAAGAAAACAATGGCACGTTACTTTTTGGTGTACGTTTATCCGGGTTTGCTTTGCTATTTTTAATTCCTCTTAGGCCTAACCATGTTTAAAACTGTTTAAAATGCCTCTTCCCATCTTTTTGCTTTACCCAACTCTGTTCTGTCAAGCGTCATCAAGTTTGTCATTTCTGGTTTCCGACTTCAGTGCTGAGCGCTGGCTGACATTTCCACGGGGCTAATTCGCGACTCGATATGAAGTGAAAGCCGAATTGCTTATACACCTGTCAGATAACTTATCCCCAGATCTCACATGTGATTATTGTTGTTCCTCTAGCGCGTCTGGCGGCAATTCGTCATCGGATTTTATGAAGGACGTATTTACAGGCTCGTGATAGTTACAGAACGCCGATAATTGATTCGCAATGTCGAAAGTCCCATATCTGGCATTGTTAAATTATTTCTTTATGCTCCCTCCGATCATCATGAAGAAATCTCCGTTTTCGTCGGATAGGGTGCAAACTTTCTATCGTCTAAAGTTCGCATTTGGAAAATAGCAAACGAAAGGCTATTCTAACTCGATTCAATTACATGTCCCCCAAGGGAACAGTAACTCCTGAAAAACGTAAATTCGAAAATAATGGCTCTGAGGCATTTAAGGAATGGTGCCGAAGGGAGTGAAATAATGGCCAAACTGGAATTAAGGGACTGTAATCGTGAGATGAGATTAGATGAAGAGATAAATCATGACTGGTCCGTAATGTTTATCCCAACCTGGGCTGCTTTCAGGCCCGTATCCAGGAATTTATTTCGTGGGGGGGGGGGGGTTTGCCTGCTGGTCGGACAAAAAAGTACAAAAAACACATAGGTCAGAGGGATAAGCCTATACAAATCATTAATTTTGTATGTTTCGGGGGGGGGGGGGGGGGTTGAACCCCTACCCCCCCCCCCCCTGGATATGGCCTTGGCTGCTTTCCTGTTGCTGGTCTTCGTGAGTTGTACACTTTACTATTATTTTTTGACAGGTAAATAAACAATCATTTTTCACTTTTTAAGGCGTATTCTCGCCGTTCCCCAAGGACTCTACTTGAGGAGTCCCCGCGTTTTGTTAGTCCCGGGGACTCATTCCCCGTATTATCGCGAGTCCCCACGGAGGGGGAATGCTCCGGGTATCATCACCATCATCAAAAAGGAGCCCCTTTCAGATTCGGAGGGGAATCAATTTTTGAATCAATTTTTGCTGGTGTTGCAGGTGTTCGAGAAGTACGGATGGTACTGATGAATGTTTTCTGAGCGTGACACATATGGGACATTATTTGATGTTTGTGACGGATCATAAACAAGTTCAATTGTTATTACGAGTATACACTTTTTAATCTCTACCAAGACTATGATTCTTATTAGCCTATAGATGTTAGGGGTGAACTAATACAAATTATTTATCCATAATTATTAACAAATATTTCTACATAAGTTTTTATAGTGACTAGGCAAAATGAGTAAAATACAAATTCAGTGAATATTTGATTTAAAGGACCCCTCTTGCTTGTTCTGCCTTCTTTTATCCATGGCTCCCTTATGAAATTATTAGATTCTGGAATCCCCACTTTTTGCTGTTCTTTTGTTTTTTATTCACGGCTTTTTAGCCCTTTTTCGGACTAGCAGAGTTTTGCCCATCACGCAACTCAGACTTAGCCGAAAGCTTTAAGGTCTGCCGGAGACTCTTTCACACATAAGAATATGAGGAGCTTCAAAGCAATCTTTTCATTTTTGAAGACATGGAAGACCATTAGGTTCATCTTTTGTTTTGCTTGATTTTCCCACTTTTAGTTGCGTTTTTGCAGATACCATGGTATCTGTTACCAAGGTAACTGGATCTGCAATTAGCCGTTTTTGTAGTTATCGTGGTATCTGATACACGGTTGCTCTGCAAAAACGACTGTTGCAGAAATTGCATTTTTAGAAGTCATCCGAAAAGAAAAACTGATATCCAGTTACGTCACTAGTGCTAAACTTCTTTCTCATCAATCTGACAAAATATGATGAAAGTGAAATTTTTTTTTTCAGATACCACGACCAGTTACCACGGTCGGACCGTAGTATCTGAAAATTAGATACCACTATAACTGCTCAGATGCCATGATAACTGCAAAAACATCTTTTGACCGTGGTATCAGATACCACGATAACTGCAACAAGTGCGCAAGCGCTCAGACCTGGAGTGTAAAAGTAAAATGTTTATCACATTTTATATACAGACAGCTTTAGAACCAAGACATTACTCATCCTCAATAACCAAACAAATATTGAAATAACCTAATTTGTAATCATTCCCACTTTAAAAGTTTTAAATGTAAACAAACCGACAGTATAAATCCAAAGAAATGTTGAAGATCTTGCACGAACAGCATTACTTCGAACACTGAATGGTCTGCCAGCCAGTCCCACTGTCTTTGGTCCCAACCTTTAAACCTCTTTGCCATTAGCAATGTAATATCAAGTGCAATAAACTAAATCGCAGCAGCCTAATGCCCCCTTTGTCACAATTCATTAAGAACGGCATTTACTCGATCATATGACAAAACAGTCAAGTTTCCAACTGTTCATTAGAGAGTCAGTTCGTCTTATTTGTTGCTGTTGCACCAAATCCTCACCCATCGATATATCTCCCCAAACATACAAGAAATGAGACCTGTCATAGACGAACTTAACTCATGGGAAATCTGGGCCCAGCTGCCCATGAACGGGAGGAGGGGGGGGGGACCATCAAAATGCGTCTTTACACCTTTTTTTCCTTAAGTATACCAGCTTAGAGTTTGATTCCAGTCACGGGTCAAACACTTTTTTCATGGGCAATTTGGGCCCACTTGCCCATGAACGGGGAGGGTGGGAGTGGTTCACCTCTCCTCAACCCCTATGATCCAGAAGGACAAAGGAATTTCATCGCCTTATCTCCAGTTAACGTCAAGTTAAAGACATTAAAAAATGGGCAATCTGGGACCAATTTCCCCTGAACCAAGTGGGGGTGGGGTTTGGGACCCGCGAAAAGTAACAAGACCTAAGGTTTCGATGGGATCCCAAAAATCTAATATGTGATCCAGACAACTGGGTCTTGTCTTCGCCAGATCCAGTCTTCGCGGGGCTAATCATTAGAGAAAACCAAGTTCAGATATAGTTCTATAAGCCATATCTATTTTGACGATACTGACTGAACGAAACTTCCTGCTTTACTTCTGCCAAATTTCCGGTTTCGGCCGAATTCCGAGCGAACTACTTGTCCAGCAAAGAAAGAAAATTCAGAATCGAATTCAGCGTACGGTATCTCCTTCGGCTATCCCTATAAAGAACATCTAATCAATTTCAAATAAAACTTTAGCTTCTAAAAAAAAAACGGTTACAACCGGATTCCGGAGAATTATATGTCCGGTTCAAAAATGATTGTCACATACAGACTCAGCATCTCTTCTTACCCCTAAATCTGTCTTCTAATCAATTTCAAATAAAAGTTATTACTTTTTACAGATTTTCCGGTTTTGGCCGGATTTCGGAAGAATTAGTTGTCCAGGTAGAAAATGCTTTTCACATAAGTGTTCAGCATGTCTACTTACCCCTACACCGAACATTTAATCAGCTTCAAAATCAAACTTTTACTTTTAACCAACTTTCTGGACAAACTACTCGTCCGGCAAGAAATTTTTTTCACCATCGTGCTCAGCATGTATTCTTACCCCTAGGTCGAACATTCAATCAACTTCAAATCAAACTTTTACTTTTAACCAACTTCCCGGTTTTTGCCGAACTACTTGTCGCAGTTGTCGGACGAGTAAATGTTTTGCATATTCGTGTTCAGCATGTCTTCTTACCCCATAATCGACTATCACATTAGCTGTTTAGAAATATCTTGTTTGTCCCTTAATTTGAACCCCTCCCCCACCCCTAAATATAGGGATACAGAGCCCATCTACGAACTTGACCTAACCGTTGACCCAAAGAGTCCTCACACCGAGTTTCATCAAAATATCTCATTCCCTTCGAGAGTTATTATGCTAACAGACGGACGGACGGACAGATGGACAGACGGACAACTTTTATGATGTCATAGGTATCCCTCCACTTCAGTTTTGGGATCCCAAAAAGAGACCCCAATGCTCACAATCCTAACAAGTTTCAACTAGACACCTGTTGTTCCTGTCATGGGTAACGAACTTTACTCATGTGCAATCTGTGCCTAGTTCCCCATGAACGGGGTGGGATGGGGAGGTGCAATTTAACTTGAAAAGTAATTTCCAAGCCCTAGTATCTACATGTCCAAGAAATTTCATCATCCTAAGTACAGTTCTGGTCAAGTTATGAACACTATTCACTGGGCAATCTGGTCCCATTTGCCCCTAAACCGGGTTGGGGTGGGGGGTGGGACCCTCAAAAGGCACAACTAGACCCCAATACCCAAAAGTATACCAAGATTGAACCTGATACTTGCACTGGTTCAAGAGTTATTAGCTCCACAAAATACGGTGAAAAACGAAAATCGGAAACCGAAAGCTTGATTGTTCCAAGGAACACTCCACTAAAACGACTTTAGACCGCGGTACCTGCAAAAACGCAACTAGTGTATTTGATTTAAGGTGGTGCTTAAAACTGTACTGGGACTAAAAGTGCGAACACACGATCAGGATCGGGAGCTCCCGGTTTGGAATTCCTACCCAAATTTTCGGCACCATCATCAATTCCATACGGAAAAGTTGAAAAAATTAAACTTTTCCATATGGAAGTGATGATGATGGCGAAAATCCGGTCAGGAATTCCAGTTCGGGAGCTCGTGACCCTGATCGTGTATTCGCACTATGACCATAAGTGTTTGTTTTTGTAGATTTTGTTTCTATGGTTCTCGTTTGTGCATTGAACTCATTATTCCGTCATGTTCCTGAGCGGCAGAAGGGGACAACTAAACGGGTGTTTACTAACAAGCAAACTTGCATACAGCACAAGAGGGTATACATCCCGAGGCAACTGTCGAGCAAAGACTCATCTAGTAAATGAAAACATCGAAATACGAGCTGCACTTTTTCCAACTCTCTGTATCCCAAGCTTTCATCTTTATCGGGACTCGTTGCCTGGCTGTAGTGCCAACTGAGTCGAGTGAAAGCTATTCATCTTCTTATTAAATTTTCTTTTCCATTTTCAGAGTGAAATTATAAGCGGAATGGGGGGGGGGGGAGAGTATCCGAGATATTTAGTCATTTCGAATGTCTCGCTCGTTCAGTTGAAATAAAAGCTCGTGAATATCATCGTCCGATCTGGAAGGAAAGCAGAATTTCGACAGCACAATATTTACCTTTGCATAAGCCCAAATGAAAGGGGAAAACTTAAAGCACCCCTTGCACTGTTCATGTTCCACTATCTTAAAATAGTTGAAGCTTCCCACAGATAGCTGTTTTAAGCCTTTTCGTTGACTTCTAGCAAAATCAGGGACAGATCTACATAACTGTTTTCTGATGAATAACCTTCTCAGAAACAACTGTCGACAGCATGATACGCATCGAAGGCGGTGAAACAAGGCAAGGGAGGAAATCAGCTAGTGAAATGTCGTTCGGGGTGGGGGAGGGAGAATTGACCATGTCGGGTCTCCGGATTGAACCGGAAGTAGGTTGCATTAGTTTTATATGTAGGACAGGTTCCTTAAAACATAAGAGCAGTAAATATAAATTTTTATCCCAATATTCCAACATTCCTTAGGAGCTCGGCTGGGTTTCCAAAAATTAAAAAATTATCCGTCTGTTTTAAGCCTCGCTTGGTCCCGATGGTTTTGGTGAGAAACACGTAAGAACCTTCATAACTAGTTTTTCTGACGAGTGAGCTCCTCGCATAAAGTGGAAGCCTGAATCACCCAAACGCCGCAAATCCAAACCGAGCATCGAAATTCCTCAAGGAAAAGGAAGAAGAACTACACCAGAAGGATTCCCTCTTCAGAAGAAGAAGAAGAAGAAGGAAATCAGAAGAGGTTTCCTGCTTTTCTTCGTTTTGTGGTTATTGCCGATAGGGTGGATAAAAACTGACATAAGAAGTTTGGAATCTTGGAAATAAGAACCAAGAAAATGTAGAGCGAAGCAGTAATACAGGTAAGACGGGTCCGTTGAGGAACGGCCTCGACCAGAATGGTTCAAAACCCAAGTACAGTTCATCCTTTAAAGCTCGCCACACAGGCAGAGACCACAGGCACACCCGCATTTGCCGACCAGATTGGACAACAAGCAAAGTTTTGGATCGTGTTTCGCTCTACTTTCCGTGGTAACTACGTATGACGTCACAGCTTCTGGCTCCTTGGCGTCAAGGCTGGAACGAATTCCTCTACTTTCTGGAAAATATCGCGCCATGCTCTAACCACCCCAATCGCGTCACAGCTAGAGATCGTAGTTACCACGCTTACTGCGCCGAGCGTGGTAAGCGAATAGTTACTATTTCGAGAAGGTTGGAACGGTGAGCGCCGTAACTTTTCAAAGGGTTGGAACAAAAATAAGAACTAGTAGTTTGTATTGAAAAAGGGCGGAAAACGCTTTGGTTTCTATATGGCTACAATGACAGAATAGTCTTGATGACTAACTCTCCTTGCCGATGCAAAATCGCTGGGTACCCAGTGGAAGAGCCAGAAGCGGTATCACGTCGGGTATCACAGCTGCTCCCGAAGATCGCCGTGGTTGATTGTACAGGATTTAAGCTGTTGAGTTTGAGTCGCTAGTGAGACGTTTCTGGTTCTTCCTGAGGATCAGTGGCGTGTTTTGGACTTAGTCATATAGATTATTGGTACCCGTGTAACAAGATACATACCTGTAGAGCCACCTGTACTATTTGTTTCTTGTTTCCTTGTTATTGAGACAGGTTCCGCAACAGGTACAAACCTGTAGATGGCATGGAAACCGGTTGAGTCAAACCGGTCGTTTGCCTGAAAAATAAAGAGAGGATAACAAAAAAAGCCGTTAAATAAAAGGAAAATAAACAAAAACAACAGATTCCGAAAGAAAGAGAAGACATGGAAGGGCGTATCCGAGCATGCTGGATGACGCTCGGTTCACTCCTTGCGCGGTTTTTGTCTTCCAGCATGTTACGAAACGAGGGGTCGTTACCCACTCAACGGCACTCTTAAGCGAAACCAACCCAGTACCGGCCGAAACAAGCATTGCCAGCTAAAAATGATGCTATTTGCTTTAAACCTGCTGATTTTCAAATTCTAACACGTGGCAACCGGTGCCGGCACCTGCCGGACACCGAAATACCTGGCACTTATGTATACCCGAACCGAGAACGGGTAACAAGTTTAGGCGATAGGGGACGTTCCTATTCTATTGCGTCAGCCACAGGCCCGTATCCAGGAATTTATTTCGGGGGAGGTTTTGCCTTTCCGGGTTTTTTTTTTGCCTGTGGGTCACAGGGAAAAGCCCATACAAATTATAATTTTTGCATGTTTCGGGGGGGGGGGGGGGGGTCAGCCCCCCCCCCTGGATACGGCCTTGGTCAGCCATACCTATACGGATAATGTATTTTATTCTTATTATCTACTTAAGATCTTGCAAGACTAAAGAGTATAATATTAAAAACATAAATATATCAATCATTTAACAATTACAAATGCAGTAAATAACTGCTTACAAACGCTAAAGATGTATTAGTAAAAAAAAAATCAATACATTTTATTTTCAAAGAAAGGAATAGAATATGGTGCAGTGGGATATTATCAGATTTCTTACAAAAGTTTTGCATCTAAGTAGGCCATGTGTACAGCCTGATAAAGTTTGATCGACATGACTACATTATAACTATGAACAATATACTTAAATAGTGTGGTTCTATTTATGACTGACTGATGAGCATTTTATTTCATCCATTGTTGACGTACAGATAAAGTGGTGCAAAAAGCCTCATGTTGTGCATTTAAGATTTTAATTCAGTCAGTTCATCAGACGAGTTTATTCAGTTCATTCTAAATCCGATTCACGAGAAAAATCGAACTTAAATATCGGTCTATAATCAATCAAGCTGGATATGCATGTTTTGCAAGCTGGAATTTCCTAAAAAAAAATCTGACAATTTTCGGCCAACTCTTGGCTCGACATAAGTGTGAGCACCTTTTATTCTGCCATCAGATTAAACAAAGAAAACGAACTTTTTTGGTTGGTCAGAATTATATATGTTGCAGTCTTCGAGAAAAATGTTAATTTAATACAATTTAACAGTTTAAGCATAACTATTATTGGTAAAAGAAAAATTGAAAATAAGCATCCCATATTATGAGCTTTCCTCCAGTATTTCAGTTAACCCCATAGTTTTATGAGAAACCTAAAACATAATCTAAATTTTTAGGAATTATAATTAACAGTAACAACTGTTAATTTTAGCAATTGCTCTTTCTTTATTTTATTGTAATAGTGAAGAGACTCGTTCATTTGTTGATTATTTTGGATAGAATATAATAAAATGGAACTGAACTGAACTGAAAAAAAGAACAAAAAAAAGTCTATTTTGTTGCCGTAACTGAATAATCTACCATTTAAGATGAGCAATAATTTTTAGTTAGTTGAGTCCCTTCTTGTTTCTCTAAACAAAAATCGCGGGCTATAAGCTAAAGGCCGGGGAAAGAAAATTCATTTGTTTTTAAATCATTAAAATGGGTGGTCTGGTTCCACTCACGCAACTGTAACCTTTGCATTTCTTTCTAAATGATTCAACAGGATAATCAGGTCTTACTCACGCGAATGTAATCTTTCAATAATTCGATAGTAAAGAACCTTTTTTATGCAATATCCCTAACGCAAGCCAACATTACTCAGAAATAACAAGCCGAATTAGGCCTTTGGTGCAGCTGGTCTCTATTCCTTGCCGGCTCATTAATATTATTCACTCGTATCATATTAGCCTTATATCATCGCATCCTCTCCACATGATGAAAATATGGCAGGTTTTGGAGCAGAAACAATACAAACACTTTAAACCCATCAATTTTCGAACACTCTGTAAATTTTTCATTTTTTTCATATTTTCAATCCAAGGAACAGATAATTGTTTGTACTTGTCTTTGATTTTCCTGCTATTTTGGCATCGGAAGCTGTGTACCCCCAATCACGGAACTAGATGACCTCGCGGTTTTATCGTAATTTTTTCATTTAAGATCAATTTACTCTCAAACCGTGATGTGACTTGAAAGGAGATAAAATTCGGGAGTGCTTAGGTTCAACTCCTTGTGACAGGTTCAAGAGTGACGTAACCATCCCGTTCATTCGAGTTCACACGACATATTTCAGCTTATATAGGAGTTAATCTGCTTTTGAGCAACAGAGCAAAATAACACTAGGGCGCAGCGCAAAGGATTAAAAATAGTGGCGCAAACTCGAACAGCAGCGATACTAGCACCACTAACGATAGAGAACGTTCCTACTGAAACACATTCAGTCGTTCATCAGCGCTGGCCCCGATAATTGCATATTATGTACACAGCAAACAAAAAAGATACAACCACCCAAGTTTCCTCGATGTGCATCAGACCGCATCTTAGCTTTAGCAGAAATATCAAAGCGCAAGTTTGTCTCGCTTTGAATACAGCCAGCATGGTGAGTTGCGCTGCGAGCATTGCCGGTTTGCAAACTCCCTAGCTACTCCCTAGTTAAATATTCCTTGAGCTCAAGCTGACTTTGAAACATGTATTCAAATAGTGTAAACAATAGGAGCGCCACTCAGACGTATCTCGCTTATTTCTGAGTTGAGGTGATCAGAAAAACAGAAAAAAACAGTTTCCAACTATATCGACCACGCTGAATCTGAATATAAAAGCGAAAAAACACCCTTTTTAGGTCTACCAAATGTGTCCAGACTGTTTATTATTTTTCTAAGGTTGTACCAGACAAATTTGATGATGATGATGATGATTTTATTTATAACCCGTCAAAATAAACACAAGGCACAAAGACGGAGTAAATAATAAGGAAAAAAAGAGAAGAAGAAAGGAAAACACGAAAGAAAGTAACTTACAAAATACACAGTATAACTTTTAGTATACAACTAAAGCAAGAGGGATTTCCAGTCGTGATCAATATTTTGGCTGTATGTTTCTATTTGTTTCTCCACTGCTGTTAGTGGATCACTAATTCGATAACGACTGGAAATTTTAGAGTTTCTCGTCCAAGGGGGGAGGCGCAATATATATATGGCAAAACGATAGAATGTTGATCGGACTTGTTTTTTGTCTGTTTTGGTGAAAAGTCTCCAGAAGGGTGCAGTACAGGATGTGAGGTAGGGCGACGGAATTGGGATCGACTAAAAAGAGGCACGGCACGGCACGGCATGGTGCAGGAGGCACGCCTACTAAAAAGAGGCACACGTACTAAAAAGAGGCACGGCATACTAAAAGAAGGCACGCTTGCACCAGGAGGCATGCACCGTCTGTGCCTTTTTTTGGGATCGTTTTCTTGCGTGCCTTTTTCTGGCGTGCCTTTTTTGGGCCCCTGTTCTGGCGTGCCTTTTTTTGGTGCTCGACTTCTATGGGCTATAAAAGGTGATTCTATAACGTGCCTTTTTACGACACTTTTTTGGCGTGCCTTTTTAGGACCATTTTCTGGCGTGCCTTTTTTGGGACCCTTTTCTGGCGTGCCTTTTTTTGATACTCGACTTCTATGGGCTATAAAAGGATTCTATAACGTGCCTTTTTACGACACTTTTTTGGCGTGCCTTTTTAGGACCATTTTCTGGCGTGCCTTTTTTGGGTCTCTTTTCTGGCGTGCCTTTTTTTGGTACTCGACAAAAAGGCACGCCAAAAAAGTGTCGTAAAAGACACGTTACAGAATCACCTTTAATGGCGTGCCTTTTTAGGACCATTTTCTGGCGTGCCTTTTTTGGGACACTTTTCTTGCGTGCCTTTTTTTGGTACTCGACTTCTATGGGCTATAAAAGGTGATTCTATAACGTGCCTTTTTACGACAATTTTTTGGCGTGCCTTTTTAGGACCATTTTCTGGCGTGCCTTTTTTGGGACCCTTTTCTGGCGTGCCTTTTTTTGGTACTCGACAAAAAGGCACGCCAAAAAAGTGTCGTAAAAGGCACGTTATAGAATCACCTTTTATGGCGTGCCTTTTTAGGACCATTTTCTGGCGTGCCTTTTTCCGGACCCTTTTCTGGCGTGCCTTTTTTTGGTACTCGACTTCTACTCGCTTTTTTTGGTACTCGTACTCGACTTCTATGGGCTATAAAAGGTTTTTATAACGTGCCTTTTTACGACACTTTTTTGGCGTGCCTTTTAAGGACCATTTTCTGGCGTGCCTTTTTTGGGACCCTTTTCTGGCGTGCCTTTTTTTGGTACTCGACATCTACTCGCTTTTTTTGGTACTCGTACTCGACTTCTATGGGCTATAAAAGGTGATTCTATAACGTGCCTTTTTACGACACTTTTTTGGCGTGCCTTTTTAGGACCATTTTCTGGCGTGCCTTTTTTGGGACCCTTTTCTGGCGTGCCTTTTTTTGGTACTCGACAAAAAGGCACGCCAAAAAAGTGTCGTAAAAGGCACGTTATAGAATCACCTTTTATGCCGTGCCTTTTTAGGACCATTTTCTGGCGTGCCTTTTTTGGGACCCTTTTCTGGCGTGCCTTTTTTTGGTACTCGACAAAAAGGCACGCCAAAAAAGTGTCGTAAAAGGCTCGTTATAGAATCACCTTTTATGGCGTGCCTTTTTAGGACCATTTTCTGGCGTGCCTTTTTCGGGACCCTTTTCTGGCGTGCCTTTTTTTGGTACTCGACTTCTACTCGCTTTTTTTGGTACTCGTACTCGACTTCTATGGGCTATAAAAGGTTTTTATAACGTGCCTTTTACGACACTTTTTTGGCGTGCCTTTTTGTCGAGTACCAAAAAAAGGCACGCCAGAAAAGGGTCCCAAAAAAGGCACGCCAGAAAATGGTCCTAAAAAGGCACGCCAAAAAAATTGTCGTAAAAAGGCACGTTATAGAATCACCTTTTATAGCCCATAGAAGTCGAGTACGAGTACCAAAAAAAGCGAGTAGATGTCGAGTACAAAAAAAGGCACGCCCAAAAAAGGCACGCCAGAAAATGGTCGTAAAAAGGCACGCCAAAAAAGTGTCGTAAAAAGGCACGTTATAAAAACCTTTTATAGCCCATAGAAGTCGAGTACGAGTACCAAAAAAAGCGAGTAGAAGTCGAGTACCAAAAAAAGGCACGCCAGAAAAGGGTCCCAAAAAAGGCACGCCAGAAAATGGTCCTAAAAAGGCACGCCAAAAAAGTGTCGTAAAAAGGCACGTTATAGAATCACCTTTTATAGCCCATAGAAGTCGAGTACCAAAAAAAGGCACGCAAGAAAAGGGTCCCAAAAAAGGCACGCCAGAAAATGGTCCTAAAAAGGCACGCCATTAAAGGTGATTCTGTAACGTGTCTTTTACGACACTTTTTTGGCGTGCCTTTTTGTCGAGTACCAAAAAAAGGCACGCCAGAAAAGAGTCCCAAAAAAGGCACGCCAGAAAATGGTCCTAAAAAGGCACGCCAAAAAAGTGTCGTAAAAAGGCACGTTATAGAATCACCTTTTATAGCCCATAGAAGTCGAGTACCAAAAAAAGGCACGCAAGAAAAGGGTCCCAAAAAAGGCACGCCAGAAAATGGTCCTAAAAAGGCACGCCATTAAAGGTGATTCTGTAACGTGTCTTTTACGACACTTTTTTGGCGTGCCTTTTTGTCGAGTACCAAAAAAAGGCACGCCAGAAAAGAGACCCAAAAAAGGCACGCCAGAAAATGGTCCTAAAAAGGCACGCCAAAAAAGTGTCGTAAAAAGGCACGTTATAGAATCCTTTTATAGCCCATAGAAGTCGAGTATCAAAAAAAGGCACGCCAGAAAAGGGTCCCAAAAAAGGCACGCCAGAAAATGGTCCTAAAAAGGCACGCCAAAAAAGTGTCGTAAAAAGGCACGTTATAGAATCACCTTTTATAGCCCATAGAAGTCGAGCACCAAAAAAAGGCACGCCAGAACAGGGGCCCAAAAAAGGCACGCCAGAAAAAGGCACGCAAGAAAACGATCCCAAAAAAAGGCACAGACGGTGCATGCCTCCTGGTGCAAGCGTGCCTTCTTTTAGTATGCCGTGCCTCTTTTTAGTACGTGTGCCTCTTTTTAGTAGGCGTGCCTCCTGCACCATGCCGTGCCGTGCCGTGCCTCTTTTTAGTCGATCCCGACGGAATTGAAGATAGCCGCGAGGATGGGACGTTGAAAGCGTAGCTTATTCGATACTACAGATCCGTATGCACCTGCAATTCTTTTACGTATATGCTTTATAAGTAGAGCACGGGTTTCTTTGATGGATTTTCCAATAGGTAACCCCAGGTAAATTAGGGAATCCAGTGGCTTCACATGAACACTTCCCAGCCGTACTGTTACAATGCCGTCTCTTAGTAATAAGTTATTTTTTTCCGATATACCGGATAGTCCCGGAGCTATAGGCTAGTATTTATAATTTCTCTGAAAATCTCGAAATTCAAATGTTTATTTAAAGGTTCGGCACGTATCTCGTAACTTAATATATATTTAGGATATTTTGGTTCGAACAATAAATGACGTAAGCTTATTTTGCAAGGTCAAAGAGGCAATTAAATGAGATCCCTGAGAACAAAGTCACCAGAATAATGAGCAACGAGTGCTGCATTACGGTTCGAACAGCCAATCAGACATTAGCATTTCTAAGGGAAAACTTCAACCCGGACCCCGCCCCCAAAAGAATGTCTTCCCTCGAAAGAAAGTGAGATCTGGAAAAAATAACTATTCGGGGAGTTCTGATCCAACCATCTTCCGTGAAAATTAGAAGAGAATAGTAACGTAAGTTTTCTTTTAGATATACTTCATCATTACCCCAAGGCCAAGTCAACACTGGCTCTTCAGACCTATCCTCACCATCAACTTTTATATTAAAGGAATATCAAAATTAATTAACACTCTTTCTTCCAAATTTTATAATGTTTTCTCAAGTAACACAATTCTTGTGTTTGGAGAGATCGTGAGGTTTGTTTAGGCCTTAAAAAGCGGGTAGACTGTTATCATAGCAGATAGGAAAGAGAACCCATACGCACGCGACTACACGCTACCATATTCTACGTTACCCACCACGCCAGCTCCGAGTTCAACGCTACTCTACCCAACGGCTATTCACTGAGCCATTAACTCACGGCACCGAAGCTTAGTAGACCTTACTGGGGTCACCAGCCTCGCTTCACCGTCTATTGCCGACTCGCCCCAAACGGGAGCCTTACAGCTATCTAATTTGCCAAAAGCTCTAATTTATTGGAAATATCGTTGTAAATGTAGATTATAATGAACCCAGGGAGCTCTCTAAAGTAGTAAGCCGACCCGGAAGCACAACTCTTGACAGAAGCTGTAGCCGAAAATGCTCTCCATGCTGAACCGGGAGAATACAGCGAATTACACTAATCTCAATGGAAGTTGTCAAGTGGACAACCTCATACTATTCTGTGTTTAGATTTCCACTGTACTTATTCGACTTGCCGGAAGTGAGAATATAAGTGAATTTGACAGTGACGAAATCAGAAGTGTAATCTTTGAGAAACGCCAGTAACACCGTTTCAGTAATGTGGTATCTCTGTCGAAGTCTCTGTTGTCTGTTCTCGTTATTGGTCCATTTATATGTGACAAGGAATCATTGGTAACTCAATTTGGTGACTCAATCAAGTCGCTGCTGAGACAGTGGCAAAGAGCTTCCTGTGGGCAATAGCTTGTGGTTTCAAGGCACTAGAAGCATATTTTGTTGGAAAAAGAATCCCTTTTCAAAGATTAGTAAATAATAATAAAACTGCAGTAAAAAGGCTTTCGCCTCTATTCATTTCTCGAGACACTGTGTACCCTAAATTGAATTTCAGCCAGGTGACGAACCACACCTGCTTTATACTGATTGATATTTTCGGCATTTACGACATTTTCAGGGAGATAATTCCAGTTTTCCTCTATGCGGTTTTTGAAGCTCTATTTTCCGATGTCTTTTCGGAATGTCTCACCACGAATTTTCAAGCTGTGTACTGTGAGACCGTTGTGATTGAAAGTGAGGACATCATCAGGCCTGCTTGCTGAGCTCTGAGTTGACGCCCGGCTATGACCCGCCTTTGCAGTGACGCCGAAATTTTAAACAACCAATTGTCGCTTACTCCCGACTTTTTTTCTCTGGGACTCTACGCAAATGAGCTGTTTGTAGAAGTATCGAATTGTAGTATTAATAATAATTGTATTCAAAGACAAAGGCCGTATACACGAAAATACATATAAAACAACAAAACAAAATAACTTTACATGAACTAAACTTTGCCATCGATCTCTCAAAATTTCACCACACTATCAACAAATCTGTAAATTTGTACATAGAACGCTTGGTGTCGTGCTCTTGATGTCAGGAAGTAACGCATGGTCGTATTAGACTACCAAGAACAATTAAGCACAAGAAGCTCCGTCTCCCTATCTCTGTAATACAGCCATACGGAGTCGAACAGATTTCCGATACGCTGCCCGATGCAAACGACTGGAGGGTAGAAGTTACATCGAACATCTCAATTTGTTTGCTCTATAAACAGCTGTATCGCAGTAAAGCCCCGGAGAAGCAATTTCAAAAATAAAAGCCGATTGGTTGTGTACCATTGTGACGTCAGATGTGACGCGTAGCAGAGCGGGTCAGCACGCCTTCTGCACTTTTTCCTCTCATAGGTGCACCGGCGAAGAGGGAAGAAAATGGGCGTCAGCTGGAAGCTCAGCTCTAGTTCTGCTCAGTTTGTCTGGGTGTCTGTAGTCGGTGCATGGGACCAAAGATAGAGGTTCTATTGGCTAATTTGTTCTTGGTATTACAGAGATCGGGAAACGGAGGTTCTTTTTGCTAATTTATTTTTGATGATATACAGACCTTGACTGATTTCACCAAGAACGAATAATCCAATAGAACCTCCGTCTTTGGTCCCATGCACCGACTATCACTACCCCGACGACACCGGTGAACTGAGCGGAACTAGAGGTACTTGCTGTGAGGTTTGAGGTGATAGTGGCTTACTTCCTTCTTCGCCTCTGCGCATACCAGATGAAAAACAGTAGGATGCCTAAAGGGTTAGAGAACCCGGTCTGCAGCGAGTTAGACGTGACGTCCCAATGGTAGACAACCAATCAGCTGTAAAGGCCAAATTGGTAACAACCAATCGGCTGTTTGCAGAGGTAACAAATTATGATGTTCTGCGTAGCTCTTCCTCCGCTCGTTTGCATAGGGTAGGGTATCAGAATATATTCGACTCCGCATGGTCGTACTACACAGAAGGGGAGACTAAGGTTCTTGTAGTTATTTGTTCATGGTTTCACTGACAGGTGATGACAGTAAACGGACAAATTAGCTGAGATTTGTTCTAGCAAGTTTTCGGACCTTGTTGGTATGGATCCTCGTCACGCTGGAGCTAGTAGAAACGAGCGTGCAAATCTGCAGTCGTTGTCTCGTCAGACAATAGGGTTCAGCTTTAACCATCCTTCTCGAACCCCACTCACCCGTCAACAACAGACCAAAAGTTCCCAAATTGACTCCCCTTCCCACTTAGCACGAAATATATCGAAGGAGTTCTGTTAAAAGCTTTGTTTTGTAGTACAATAGCCAGTAAAACGTTATTGTTGAATTTCTTTGTTTTGTCTCTACCAAGTCCCACAACAAGTTCTTACATGACGCTTCCAAGAGGCTGCGGTTGAAGCGGGAGATGAGCAGGTGGTCAGTGGGAGTTGAGGACACCTTTGAAACTAATTTTTTATTCATCGACAAGCTAATGCTTAACGCCAGATGTAATAATCGATAAATAAATTAATATATGTATCCCAGTGAAATTATATTTGATGCCTAAAGGTCCAATTCGGTGAATACGCTGTGATAGCTTTTAAGAATAAATCTTTCTCTCTTGCTCTTTGAAGAAAATGGCATTTGAGTAAGTGAATTGACATCTGTTGTACTTATGACAAATTTTCGCCACTTTAAACAAAATCTGACTCAACTTATCATTCTAGTATTTCTAAGAAACAGAAGTCATAAGCATCTTCTCCAAACTTTCACCCTTCTTAGCCTCAAGTTGTCGAGCCCTGGCTTTCTCCATTTATTCCAAGCTTTTAACTTTTTGAAAGTCTTGAGATAATTTTATTTCCCTCAGAGGCGCTTAAGTGCTGAGGCAAAACAGGCTGTCCCAAACGTTCTAAAAGAGTAAAGCTCTAAAAAAAAATGTGGAAAAGGGATAGAACTGGGTAGCGGAGTATAAAATGAACTTAGTTGAGCCTTGTCATAAAACGCATAGAGGCCAGGTTGCGCACCAGGCATGCTTGTCTTATTTGCCTGACGACAGAGTTTTGTTTGTGTGGGAAGACTGTCTCAATACTACGGGTTTTCCTCAAGCACTTATCAATTGCTCCGCCTTCCTCTGACTTCTTCAAACCTCAAACCGATCTTTATTTTTTGGAAATGGGATTACGAAATTTTATTTTTGGTTGTAAGTACTTCTCAGTTAAAGAACTCAAAACAGTGAAATTTAAGGAGCAGAACGGCGATATGGTCATAGAAGGAAAGGAAGGAGAAGCAATGATAGCAACCGTTGGGAAATGTCCCATAGTAAGAGGGCATTTTTCTAAGTGGGAAAAGCATTTGTTTTGATAAGGAAAACACTTTCTTGATAGGTTGACAAGGATGGATCACTTGCAAAGATCAAAGAGATTTGGGGTGAGGATGCATATTTTGAAACGAATTTGAAAAAGAGGAAATAAGGGATTTGATCAGTTGTATTTGTAGACACACAGTCTTTCACTTGGGGAGATAAATTGGTGTTCTCGGATGGCAAAGTGTCTGTCTGGTCCTTCCTCATGTCCGAAGTGTGTTAATATCAATGAGAACATGCACAAAATGTTGTGTGAATGTGAAAGTTTTGGAGTAAATGGAATAGGTGGTGGCCAGAGAATGGATGTGTAGCGTCATGGGAATAGTTAGTTTTGAAATATTAACAGTTGACGAGGTTTCTCAGGGTAGACCTAGCCCACATGGATAAGTGCTTATTGGGGGTTTGTGTTTAAAATCAAATCAATTATTTTTAATTATCCAAAATAGCATACAGCTAGCCTCGGATTGTCAACATTACAACGGATTACAATCATAATACAATACATTCAAAGATGTGTCGAGTTAAAATGCTTAATAAGGGACAAATGAATTCAGGTACCTCTCGAATGATTTTGTTGGCGGGGGCTTAAGTTTTTGAAGACCCAAGGAATGTGTCTGCCCTCTTGTACCGGGTTGCACACACCTCCCGTTTTCGAACTCCGGTAAAAATATCCCGATGTTTTTCTGAGCATTTCAAACCAAAATCCATGGTCAGCTTATGCATTCGCTCCTTCAAGGTCATCAGAGATAAAGTCCTTAGGCCTTCTTCATAAGACATATAGCAATTTCCAAGGATAATTCGAATAGCCCTTTTCTGGGTCACTTCCAACTTATCAGATTGCGATGCTGATAGTCCGGGATGCCAAACTGGACATGCGTATTCTGCATTAGGTCTGATATAAGTACAATAAATAGACCTCATGTTTTGGTAGGCAGCGCAAATCGGCGGAGAACTGGAAATGAACGAAGAAGTAAAGAACACTTGTAAATGATCTGGTTAACATGAGAGAGCCATCTTAGGTTACCATCGATCGTAACGCCGAGTATTTTCGCTACGTTCCGTACACAAAGACCAACATCTTCAAGCTCTGGCAATTTCCTCTTCAGAAACGACACTCGCATAATAAAACTCTTTGGCCGGCTGACAGCTAATTTAACCTCATTAAGGTCATGTGCTAAAATACTGGAAATTTGTGAAATAGATAAATCCACAGAATATGGGTTCAAATTCCTCAAAGCAACACCACTCACATCGTCAGCGAACTTATAAGGGTTCAACATTTCAATTAAACTCGGTTAAAAACGATAATAAAAAGAATCGGCCCGAGTTTCGTTCCCTGTGGTGCATCTCAATACTTGCTTATATAGTCAAACTCTTGTTCACGTAATACATTAGGACATTATCTGGGGACAGGGGACAAAGAGTAATGTATTTGAATTGGATTTTCAGGCCTATTTCAGTGGATACGGTATGTGTAGCTAGACTGTCGGGTCTTGGCCCTTTTCGATTTAACTTTAAGGCGAAGATACAGCACTAAATAGCCTCTATCCAGCAATTAAGCAGAAGTTAAGTAGTTATTAATATTTTGTCTGTCTCTCTTGTTTGCATTATGTAGTGCCAATTTAAAATTGTATTTTGTGTGTTGTTCATTTCTTTTTTCCTTTTAATTTTTCCTTTTTGTTTATTTTTCTTTTCTTATACTCCATCAGTGACATTTTTATGTAAAGATGGGTAATAAATATATTCATTCATTCATTCATTCACTAGCCTCGTCAGGCCACACTGGGCAGTGCTGATTTCCGATACACTCAGGAAGGAATTTCAATGTTTGGTGGGGGGCGAGCCACTATAGTACTTTCGTATACCCATTTCCCTTATCCAATTTCTCCAGGCACCATTTGAAGCTGGATGGACTTTGGCATGTCTTACAAGATGACGCCACTGACCCCCACGGTGCCCCAACCCCTAGCGAACGGTCGGCACCACCGAAACTCGAACCAGCTATCCATCATTATTTTTATGTTTTGTAGTTTAAAATCAGGAAATGTCGGGGCCTGAACTGAACTACACGCGCATTCCTTTTTTTTTAGTTCTTGTGTCTCTTCATTTCATCGGAATTTATCCCTTTATTATTAGCATGGAACATGAATATTTGCAACATGAACAATGAGAAACACGGCAGTATAGAGCAGACATGTTCAAGCTCTTGCAAGTTTTTTTCTAACTGACCCCTGGTCATTATTTCATTGTATTCCTCTCCTTCTTTATAATAATGTACGGGAAAGGCAAGAGCGAGAAGTATTTACGAAAAACTTTTATCAAAATAGTTTTACACCACAGATTATTAAAATTTTAAATAGCCTTGCCCATATGTAAATAATGTTGTACCTTTAGATGTAGCTGTTATATTGACAGCATTTTGTAACTGACAATATTCACAAATTTTAGTTTTGTTACCACGAAAGCGTGAAGAATACTCGAAGCAAGGACGACCCAAAACCCAAGATTGTTCCCCCACCTACGAAATCTTCCGAAAGATACCTAAATTCATTCGTTCCGTATTTTACTAAACATTTTAACTGTTCATGATCTATGTTCGTTTCTTATTTATTGCTTGTTAGTTTGCGTCTTACTTGTATTGTAGTGAGTGTTTATTTTTCCGGCCCATGTTAGCCTAGTGCTATTAGGGTTCTAAATAAAATTGATTGATTGATTGATTGAATCAGCGAAACCATTATATTTCTCTTAGTCGTCGAAAGGTCCATCGATCCGCCCACCCGACGAATACTCTTGATGACTATCTCTCCTTGCCGATGCAGGATCTCCTGCCTCTCCGGGTAACTAGTGGAAGAAAGGCAGAAGTGGTGTCATAGGCGCTCCCACAGATCGTGGTGATTGATTGACACAGGATTTGAGTCGTACGGACACGCTTACTCCTTCTTCCCGATGATCTATGGCGTGTTTTGCACTTGGTCATATGGAGTATTACTGATGAAACAAAGAGCGTGTTCCACCCTTCCGACAATATTAACTATTAGTTACCATTTTCTTTCCAGCCTCGTGAAAAGTTACTACGCTGACCGTTCCATCATTCGAAATAGTTAGTAATCGTAACTATTTGCTTACCCCGCTCGGGAGCGGAGCAAGCGTGGTAACTACGAATCTCTTTGACGTCACAATATTTTGCTGAAAAAATGCGTTCCATGCTCGAACGCCAAGAAGCCAGAATCCGTGACGTCACACGTAGTAACTACGGTAAGTTGGGTGGAACACACTCAAAGAAGGTGGTGGAGGAGGGGCAGATTCTTAAGCCTAAAAGAGGCATTTATCTACACGAGTCTTAAAAAATGCAGCAGCAAAAAGTAACGGAAACATGTTTAAGCTTTAGTGCTTTTATACTGCAGAAGCCCAATGGTTTTTTATTGCAGTTGTTGCTACCTAAAGGTCCACCGTACAAAGAGTAGTAGCCAAACCGAAGGATTTACAAGCCGAACTGATGCGAAGAGAGAAAGAATATATAATGCGGTTTGTGGGAATAAGAAAACTGTCTGAATGAACTTTAAAAAAGGTAAAAAGCAGCGACAAATATGTACAGGGCTTGAATCTGAATTTGAATTATTTGGATTGTGTAAGGGATTCTTTTTTTGGGATCCCAAAACGTAAGTGGAGGGATACCTATGACATAGCAAAAGTTCTCCGTCTGTCCGTCCGTCCGTCTGTAAGCACGATAACTCTCGAAGGGAACGAGATATTTTGATGAAAACTGGTGTGAGGATTTGTTGGGTCGTCGGACAAGCCAAGTTAGTAGATGGACTTTGTAGCCCTACACTTAGGGGTGGGGGAGGGAGTTCAAATTAAGGGACAAACAAAATATTTTGAAACAGCTAATGTGATGGTCGATTATGAGTAAGAAGACATGCTGAACACGATGGTGAAAACCATTTTCTCGACGGACAAGTAGTTCGCCCGGAATCCGGCCCAAACCGTAAAGTTTGTTAAAATTAAAAGTTTTATTTGGAGTTGATTAGATGTTCCATTTAGGGCAAGAAGAAATGCTGAACACTTATGTGAAAACAATTTTCTACTCGGACATGTAGTTCGCCCGGAATCCTGCCAAAACAGGAAAATTGTTAAAAGCTAAAGTTTTATTTGTAGATATCCGATTTTGGTGTAAGAAGAGATGCTGAATCCGTGTGTGACAATCAGTTTTTCCCCGGACATATTGTTCGACCGGAATCCGGTTGGAGTCGGAAATTTTTTTATAAGTTAAATTTTTATTGGAAGTTAATTAGATGTCATTACTGGGGGAAAGAAGATACCCTGAGTTCGTTTTTGAGCGTTCTTTTTTCGCCGTACAAGTAGTTCCGGAGTTCGACAGAAACCAGAAAATTGGCAGAAGTGGCAGGAAGTTTTCGTCAAAACAAATAAGACTTATAGGGGTAAACAAACATGCTGAATCCATATCTGAACTTGATTTTCTCAGATGAGAGCTATTTGGCCTTAATCTGTTTCTGAATTTTTATAGTACAAATACTCAAGGAGTCTGGCGAAGACTGGATCTGGCAAAGACAAGACCAAGTTGTCTGGATCAGACATTGAATTGTTGGGATCCCATCGAAACCTTTTGTTCTTGTTTCACTTTTTGTTCTACACTGTCAGTATAGTTTCGTAGCAGATAACACAAGGATATGCGGTTTCAACAGACAACGTGAAATGGACAACTCTTGGAATGTTATCTGTTGTCGCGACAAACGTTATGCATGAAGTGTTACGCATAACAAGCATCTGCTAAATTTTCCGATATCATGACGAAAAAAAAACAAGAGCAAAGGTTTCGATGGGATCCCAAAAATTCAATATCTGATCCAGAAAACTGGGTCTTATCTTAGCCAGATCCAGTCATCGTCAAACTCCTTGAACATTTTTAAGACCATATTTTTAAGACATTCTTACCCCATAATCGACTATCACATTAGCTGTTTCAAAAAAGTTTGTTTGCCCTTAATTTGAACCCCCTCCCCCACACTTAAATGTAGGGCTACAAAGCCCATCTACGAACTCAACTGGTCCGACGACCCAAAGAATCCTCACACCAAGTTTGATTAAAATATCTCATTCCTTTCGAGAGTTATCGTGCTTACAGACGGACGGACAACTTAGGTATCCCTCCACTTACGTTTTGGGATCCCAAAAACCACCCAGTGTATGGAAAGTTAACGTATAATTAGCTTACTGAACGTAACACCTTACGATGTTAAGCACTATGTGAAAGCACTTGGATTTCTTTCAAACTTACCATAAACACTGCGGAAAAAGATCTTGCAGTATTTGCTACTGGGACTAATCTTGTCTATAAAAAGATAAATCTTATCTCTAATTCGGATTAATTTTATCTCAGTAGAGATAATATTAATCCCAGTAACAAATACTGCAGTTAATCCTTATTCGGAGGAACTTTTTACAGTGAAGTTGACAAATCTCAGTATGGTAGAACGACTGTGCGGATAATTCTGGCTGGAAATTCGGCCCCAACCTCCCGACCTTGATCTTTTGTTCAAGGTGTTCGGTAAGACGAGCGGGTCGATACTCTAAGCAATACATTTCCATTATTTTTCGGACGTCATACACTTGAATAAGAAGGGGCGGTGAAATTTCTAAGGCATTCACGAAAGGGCTAATGAAGTTAGGCCCGGACATGTATCTCTAATCCGCTGAAAAGCCTAAGAACCAAGAACAGGCCTTGGCCGCTGCAGGAATTTAGCCGAAACAAATAGGGGGATTAAGACTGGCTGAAACCGTAAATTTAATTCGCATCCCTATTCCCTGGAATTAGTTTCTCCTAAGAAGTTCTACAGACTTGATTATGAAGTCCGAAACACCCCTGGTTCAAGCCTAAGCCCGTCTCACCGCGACATATATATTTAATAAGGGGAAGTTAATTAAAATATACTTCTTTGCTGGAAAATATCGTTTTAAGAGAGAGAAGGAACAAATTAGCAGCTTAAACTAGAACTTTAAGGGAGCTCAAGGGATTCATCTCCTTAAAAGCGAATTCATAGGCATCTCTTTCTCCTGGCCATGCCTCACATGAGGCTTCCTACCCGTTTTGCCGGGAAATTTCTATATTTTCGGATATTTTGTTCACATGAATATTATGAATATGCGAAGATTATTTAGGGGAAAATAGGAACACTCGTACTAAAAATAAGAAAAAGATAGTTGACCCCGCTATCCTGTCAAGTCAAAGGTCTCAAATATCTCAAACAAACAAATAATCAATTTATAATTTGCTTACCTTAAAAGATACTCTGTAAAATTGATTTTCGGACTCGAGATGTAGATTCTTCTGATTTCCACAATACCTTGGCATCTTTCGATCTACTGTCATATAGTTACTAACTTCCACATAGTCACTGGCTTGGTTGGACGCACATCTAAAAAGAAGAAAATACATTAAAGCTTCAGCGGCCACAGTGGTGAAGGAATGTCTTACGTCCCACCAGCATTGATGATAGTAAGAAAAAATTAAGAACAAATACGCCAAAAAATACAACACTAAAACCAACTCCGAACTCGATCTACTGGACTGATTAATCTACATACGAAAATGGCGAAGGTAGAAAAAAACTCAAATACCAAACAACAACTGAAACTGTATTCAAACATTATCTCCTTCAGGCCTTTCAGCCTAAGGTCTTGGGGTGAAATTCCGCCTGAGGAGCACATGAGTTTTTCCAGTTCACTACACGTCAGAAGTTTCATAACAGGTAATACAAGGCTGCGAAATTTCAACAGACAACGCTTTGGATGTGATCTAATGTGATTTTGAAAAAGTTATGCATTACAAATTATGCATAACAGGCATTGCCAGGAAGAGCCGATAAACTGCCGATAAAGCATCTGCTGACTTTTCCGATTTAATGCGACAAACAAAAAAGTCAGCAGATACTTTTTCTGTGTTTTTTGGCTCTTCCTGGAAATGCTTATGCATTACATTTAATACATAACATTTTCAAAATCACAAAAGATAGCATCCAAAGTGTTGTCTGTTGCGCATCCTTATGTTATCTGTCATGAAACCTCTGACAGTGTACTGAGCACTTTAGTCTTTTAGTTCACTATTCATAAGTATACTTGTAGTTACTAGAAACCTCGTTTATTTTACTGCAGGCTCGTTCGGCTAGCTACAGCCTAGACCTTACACAAATCAAGAACAAATAATTCAACAGAACCTTCGACTTTGGTCCGATGCAGCGACTATGGATACCCCGGCAAAATTGAGCGGAGGTAGAGGTAGCCTACTTTCTGTGAGCTTCGAGTTGATTCCCGTCTACTTCCCTCTTCGCCGCTGCGAATACCAGGGGAAAAACTGCAGGATGCCTGCAGGCGTGGCTTTGCAGCCCGATGAAAAATTTATCTCAAAATAGTACTATGAAGTAGTACGAAAAAGTAGCATGCAGTACTAACGATGCTACTACATGCTTCTAATTCAAGGCTACCGTGTTACTGCATACTACTATCTGCTACTATTAGCAAGACTGGATGCTACTATGGCAAGAAAGGATACTACTGGACACTACTACGTAAGATTGGACCAGTCTGAGGCACATTAAGTGATAGTATTCTTTGCTATTACATAGTAGTACATGCAACGTTTTCGTACTACTACCATACTACTATGTAGGCTACAAATTTTTCATTGGACATGTCACATGTGCGACCATGGTATCTGTTACCACGGTCTAAAGTCGTTTTCGCAGTTACCGTGGTAAGTGATACCCCGATCAAAAGGCCTTTTTGCAGTTATCGTGGTATCTCGCCAGTCAGCGTGGTATCTGATAATCAGATACCACGATCCGTAAAAGTCATTTCACATCCATGATCATCAACACAAGAGGCTTATGTTCGTGTCAAATTGGTGGGAAAGCAGCTTGGCACTTGTGATGTGCATGGATATCAGCTTTCCTTTTGGGATACCGTCTAAAAGCGCAATTCAGCAATTTCCGTTTCTGCAAAGCAACCGCAGTCAGAGGCGTTACTAGCCAAAATGTTTGGGGGCCCAGACGAGGAATTTACCGACTGGGTAGAGATTTTTGCCGACTTTTTCTGCAGAAAAACGACTGTTTTCAACAACAAAAATGACATTTTTGAAAAAAATCGACTGATTTTAAGTAAAATCCACTGATTTTCAGAAAAACCGACTATTTTCACGAAAAAAATCAACTGTTTTGACGAAAGATCGCGGCGCCTCGCGCCGACTCGGTTATTTTTTACCGACTGGCCGACAGTATTGGGGAGGGGGGCCTCCCCCCCAGTCGTGACGCCCCTGACCGCAGTATCAGATACCACGGTAACAAAAAAACGACAAAAAACAGATCCAGTTGCTGTGGTATCAAATACCACCGTATCTGCAAAAAACGCAACTGAGGGTGGACAACCAATCAGCTGTAAAGGACGGCTCAGACGGCTTTCGTAATGAAATTTCTTCTGCGGGGCTCTACTGCGATATAGCTGTTTGTAGAGGTAACGAATGATGATGTTCTATGTAGCTCCTACCCTCCACTCGTTTGCATGGGTAGCGAGAGTATATTTGACTCCGCATGGTCATTTCTTCTTGGCCAAATTCAGCTCAGCTGACTTGTCCGTTTAGCACCATGTAACATGATTTGCAGTCAGCTTCGGTTGGACGAATACTTACACTCAAGAACCATAGATAGATAGATATATACATTTATTGATTGCTGAGCAGCCCGAGGGCCACGCCAACAAATGATTCCAAACAAATATAAATTACAGAAAATATTTCCAATATTTTCCTGAGTCTAACTTATACCCCAATATGATAATGTGTATGTAAAATTAGATATTCTTTTTTTTTAAGCATCATGCTTCTCAACCTTGCATCACCGACTCCAACTCTTGAAATTTTGTTTGCAACGAATTATAAAATATCTCGAACATCCGCTTTCAGCGTGTCTACTTTAAAACGGGCTCAAACGGGTTACCACTTTAGGCTTTTTATGCCAAATATCTGTATCCCAATTTTCTTTTAACGTTTATGGAAACGCGGGCTGGTGGGCATGGGCTGTTCAAAGTAATCAGAGACAACCTTTGTTGACACTATTTGTTAATCACGATTACTTTCACACTGGAGAGACGTTACCATCTTTTTATCTTCCGGGAAGCTTGGACTGGAATGCAGCAACTGCATGCTCGTTGTTGGAAACTGCAACGATATGGTCTTCAGTACGCGAACCTTTGAGTATTTCCTTCTCTTCAAGTATTTGTGTAATCCTGCTAGTGAAGTGTTTATCCGGGGTTTTTGTTCGGGATTTCCGATTTCCATTATTTCTGACGTACTACATTTGTGTTACTTCTCTTTGTGTCTTTGAGTGACAGATGACGTAAAAGTGAATTTTCGGTAATAGAAAATAGACCCTGTGAATCCCTACAGTTATCGAAGCCCCAGATTCACTGCAAAAACTCTCAATGCCTAACAGTTTTATTTATTTTCTTATATTTACTCCGCTTTTTCGAAATGGCGGGTTACAAATAAATTACTTGCTTCCATACTTTTATATCTTGAATACAGTGTTTCTATACATTTTAAACTTATCCTCTTATAACTTATACCCTTTGCCAACCTGTAAGTTTTTAATAAAAATATTTAGTTAATCTTCTGAATCTTCTGAAGAGTTCCTAAGATTGTACATACTACCTCATCTGAGGCACCCACACTGTCAGAAGTCTTTAAAGGAAACACAAAGGATGCGGGATTTTAACCGTTAACACTTGGAATATAATCAGTTGTCGCGACAAACGTTGTGCATGAAATGTTATGCACAACAAGCATTGCCAGGAAGAGCCAAAAAAGCAACTGCTGAATATACCATGACGACTAACAGAAAAGTCAGCACATGCTCTTTTGACGATTTTTACGCTCTTCCTTATTGATAACATTTCACGCTTAACGTTTGTCTTGACAACATATTACATCCCAAGCGTTATCTGCTGAAACCGCGCATCCTTGTGTTATATTTTATGCGCATAAAGTAATTTCTCAAAGTACAGTTTGCTGTGTAGATATAGTTTCCATTCCAATATTCTAACACAGGTCACTCGACTGAAACTCAGCCTCACAAACACTGAAAATTTAGACTAGCTGTTTTCAGCCTCGCTCGGACCCTTGATTTTGACGGGGGACACGGACAAACTTGCATAATCGTTATTCTTGACCAATGAGCTGCTCCGCAGTAGCAACAGGGACCCTCGAAAAGAGCCAAACGTGGAAATTCCAAGAATCAGCGTAGTGCCGTTAGGGTGAATAAACCTGCCATAGGAAGTTCTAATTCTTGGAAATGAGAATGGATGGAACGATTAGGAACATGGAGTGAAGCAGTTATAATATAATATATATCTTATAAAATTATATATTATTATATTATATTTGATATCCCAGATACTGCCTCTGCTAAATTTAAAGAAAGACCAGTATCCTTTAAATTCACAGTATTCATTTAAGGGATAAGGAGGCTCTCTGAACCATATCTGAACTTCATTTTCTTGCCGGACAAAACATATCTAGGACACATGAAATTTGTGCCATATAAGTTCCATCCCAATCCCTCCGATCCCCCTCCAAATCCTCCACTGTGGTTGTATTTGGTTTGGACACATAAGTGGAAGATCCAGGCCCGTATCCAGGATTTTATTTGGGTGGGGGGGTTGCCTGCGGGTCGGACAAAAAAGTAAAAGAAAGACATAGATCAGAGGGAAAAGCCTATAAAAATGACTACTTTTGTGCGTTTCGCCCCCCCCCCCCCGGATACGGCCTTGCATCTGGGGTAGTCAAACAGAGTTTTGGGCAAGAATTTTTTATGAAGCTGAACCTCCCAAAAACTTACCTCACTCTCTGGATCCAGTTGCGAGCGAACTGTCTGCCAATACACGGGAAAAGCAAGTTTGATAAGAAAAAAAAAGTTTCCCCCAGTATGAACAGAGCCCCTATTCCCTTTACGGTGAGGGAGACGATGACCTAGCCCACTTGGTTGCACAGTGTCGCGAGCTCTCAATTTTAAGGGAATCTTGCTGGGGGGACCCGATGAAAAATTTATCTCAAAATAGTAGTATGAAGTAGTACGAAAAAGTAGCATGCAGTACTAACTGATTCTATTACATGCTTCTACTTCAAGGATACCGTGTTACTGCATACTACTATATGCTACTATTAGCAAGACTGGATGCTACTATGGCAAGACAGGATGCTACTGGATACTACTACTTAAGATTTGAGCAGTCTGAGGCACATTAAATGATAGTATTCTTTGCTATTAAATAGTGTTACATGCAAATTTTTCGTACTACTATACTACTACGCAGGCTACAAATTTTTCATCGGGGAGGTACTGTTTCCTGATATCATGAAGAGCACATCTCCGGGTGCAATTAGTGCAGTATGTAGATTCCTGTCGAATAGTATTAAAATAAAAGTTGATCGGGCGAGTGCAGTTTAGTTTACGTAGTGTGATAACAGTATTTATTATGAAGTTTTATATTTAGCTGTTTGTATATGGCCCTAAGGCTTTAAATACAGTATTATTATTATTATGCTACTTCCCTCCGATCCCGGACTATCCTTCCCTCGAATCGCATACGGATGGTCAGATCCACGAAAAGAAGTATTCATTGAAAGTTGGATCGGATTCTTAATAAGCGTGCCAAGTTTCATTGTCTCATTTTATGTTGAAGTGCCCGAACTAGCGAAAACCGGAACAGACGGATAGACATTACAACCGCTAAATGCACTTGAGCCGTTAGCAGTAAGTGCTATACAAATCCGTTATTACTGAGTGACATACACTTTTTATCAAAATACAAGCATGTATATGGGTTTTGCGATCTCCCCCGCCCCAACACCACATCAGCTGACTCTTTTACCAAGGTCAGCACGGGAACAAACGACTGAGTAAACAAGACCAAAGGTTTAGATGGGATCCCAAATATTCAACATCTGATCCAGACAACTGGGTCTTGTCTTAGCGAGATCCAGTCTTCGCAAGACTCCTTTTACATTTTTACTATTAAAATTCAGAAGCAGATTAAGCCCAAATGGCTAGTCATCTGAGAAAACCAAGTTCAAATATGGATTCAGCATATGTGTTTACCTCTATAAGTCATATCTGTTTTGACGAAAACTTCCTGCTACTTCTGCCGATTTCCCGGTTTCGGCCGAATTCCGGAACTACTTGTCCGGCGAAAAAAGAAAGCTCAAAAACGAACTCAGCGTATCTTCTTTCTCCAATATTGAACATCTAATCAACTTCAAATAAAAATTAACTTTTAACAGATTTTCCGGCTAGCCCCATTCCGGTCGAAGTATATGTCCGGGTAAAAAATGATTTTCATACACGGATTCAGCATCTCCTCTTACCTCTAAATCGGATATCTAATCAACGACAAATAAAACTTTAACTTTTAATAATTTTCCGGTTTTGACTGGATTCCGGGCGAACTACTTGTCAGGGTAGAAACTTTTTTCAGATAAGCGCTCAGCATGTCATCTTACCCCTAATCTGAACATCTAATCAACTCCAAATAAAACTTTTACTTTTAACAAACTTTCCGGTTTCGGCCGTATTCCGGGCTAACTACTTGTCCGGCGAGAAAATGGTTTTCATCGTCATATTCAGCATGCTTTCTTACCTCTAAATCGAACAACTAATCAACTTCAAATAAAACTTTTATTTTTAACAGACTTTCCGGTTTGGGCCGGATTCCGGGCTAGCTACTTTTCCGGCAGAAAAATGGTTTTCACCATCGTGTTCAGCATGTCTTCTTAATTCTAAATCGAACATCTAATCTACTCCAAATAAAACTTTGACTTTTAACAAACTTTCCGGTTTCGGCCGTATTCCGGGTTAACTACTTGTCCGGCGAGAAAATGATTTTCATCGTCATGTTCAGTATGCTTTCTTACCTCTAAATCGAACATCTAATCAACTTCAAATAAAACTTTTACTTTTAACAAACTTTCCGGTTTGGCCGGATTCCGGGCGAACTACTTGTCTGATGACAAAATGGTTTTCACCATCGTGTTCGGCATATCTTCTTACTCCATAATCGACTATCACATTATCTGTTTTAAAATATTTCATTTGCCCCTTAATTTAAACCCCCTCCCCCACCCCTAAATGTATGGCTACAGAGCCCATCTACGAACTCGACCTTACTCTTGACCAAAAGAACCCCCACACAAAGTTTCATAAAAATATCTCTTCCCCTTCGAGAGTTACAGTGCGCACAGACGGACATCTTTTGCGATGTCGTAGGTATACCGTCACTTGCGTTTTGGGATCCCAGAAACCAGATCCGTTACTGCTTGGTTTAAACAATATAAAAGAAAAAAAGATCAATGAATGTCTCATCTCTCCTAACTCTTCTTCCGGGTCCATTTGACAAAGCTTTTAAAACTGGCATGGGGTGCTATATAAAGTAGATTGAATTAGTGAACCTGGTCTAAGAAGTTTTAAAAGAGAAGTTCAAAGTTTTAAAAACCTCGAGAACATTTCGGGAAGTAATTTGTGAACAAAAATTTCGACACGGGCAGTAGAGCAAGCCAGGGGCGACAAAGGTATTCAGAGAATTAGGGGACAATTCAGGGTTAGGGGAAAACTTATCTTAGGTAACCAGGGAGACCGCTATCTTTGAATATGGAGTGAAAAGAACTAAGAGTCGAATTGTGTAGTAAACGAGACCCGGGGTCTTGATCCAGTCAATATTGGTCAATATTGAAACTGAATTGTCGGGCTGGAGGCCAACCTCTTGATAATTTACGTCGTTACAGTTTTCGCAACGACTTGACATGTAGGTTAGTAGCCACAAACCGGCCCTGCTTTGAGCTTTTTCAAGTAAACATGTTTTATAGATATTTTCCCAAGATATTTTATTATTTTGGGTCAAACCTTCATTTGTCGTTATTCGTAGAACTTTTTTGTCCTATTAAATTCATTCGTATTCCGGTTTTCACCGGAAATTCAGGTCGTGTTATCGATTAAAGAAGTATCTAATTTGACGAGAGAACTTTTTTCCGTTTCCTGATGTCCCAGTCAATGTTTCCTACATTTTCCCCGCGCAACCCGTGCCTAAAAATGAAAAAGTCAGGGTCCCTGTTCTTTTTGGATTATGAAACGAATGTTTGAAAACTAACACAACTGAGAACCAAAACAAACAAAATCGCTTGTGTATTCTCGAGTTGTTGCTCAAAAGTTAATATCAATATTAAAATCAAGACGGTCGCCTCTGTGGAGCCATATTTCTTTTGTATGTTCGCCCTCTGGGTCTTTCATGCAATTTCCCACTTATTCACTTGTCTAGATAGAATGACCATGCAAGATGCACGTCTAGACTGATATATTCACAAATGTACCAAATTTGAATCTGATAGCCTACCGATCACTGGTCATCAAATTTTACACACGGGAATCTGGGGACTACGGTTGCCCATCCCCTAGACCAGTGGTTCCCAACCTTTTCCGAGCCGCGTACCCTTAATCAAGGTTCGAAAAGATTGCGTACCCCCTTTTTTAGAACATGAAAAAGACGGTAGTTATTACCATAAATGGTAAAGCATATATATGTAAAAATATATACAAAATCAGGTGAGGCAATCACTAGAGACTGTTTTGTAGCGAAAATTTTGTCAAATCTCGGCTCGACGTCGTTATCGGCAAATTCTTCTGTGTTTGCTTTTGATGTTCTCCGTGCTTGCATACAGCTGCATCGCAAACTTGTTGGTTAGCTCAGTTCGCAACCTGAATGACAATATCAATTGCAATGACTTTGATTTTTCTTGAAACAATATTATTTGACACAGGAACAGATTTTACGTCAGTAAGCTAGCTGTTTTTTAATCAACATTATTTCACTGATTTTCACTGGGGCTTGTAATCAGAGGCGTTAGCTGTTACTCATCTCCCCAAGGTCGGCCAGACGATTAGAAAGAAAAGAGCCGGCGCGAAGCGCCATGATTTTTCGTAAAACCAGTTACTTAAAACAAACAAGACCTAAGGTTTCGATGGGGTTCCAAAAATCTAGTATTTGATCCAGACAACTGGGTCTTTTCTTCGCCATATCCAGTCTTCGCCAGGCTAATCATCTGAGAAAACCAAGTTCAGATACACCTCTATCAGCCATATCTGTTTTGACGATACTGACCGAAACTTCATGCTTCCGAGCGAACTACTTGTCCAGCAAAAAAAAGAAAACTCAGAAACGAATTCAGCGTATCTCCTTATCTCTATAGAGGACGTCTAATCAACTTCAAATAAAACTTTAACTTACAAACAAATTACCGGTTTGAACCGGATTCCGGACGAACTATTTGTCCGGGTGAAAAACGATCGTCATATACAGACTCAGCGTCTCCTTAGCCCTAAATCTGTCATCTAATCAACTTCAAATAAAACTTTTGCTCTTAACGAATTTTCCGGTTTTGGCCGGATTCCGGGCGAACTATTTGTCCGGGTAGAATTTTTTTTTCATATGAGCCTTCAGCATGCCTTCTTACTCCTACATCTGTCATCTAATCGACTTCAAGTAAAACTTTTACTTTTAACCAACTTTCCGGTTTTTGCCGGATTCCGGACTAACTAATTGTCCGGCGAGGAAATGATTTTCACCATCGTCGTCAGCATGTCTTCTTACCCCGAAATCGAAAATTTAATCAAGTTCAAATGAAACTTTTACTTTTAACCAACTTTCCGGTTTTCGCCGGATTCCAGGCGAACTACTTGTCGGATGAGAAAATGTTTTGCATATTCGTGTTCAGCATGTCTTTTTACTTCATAATCAACTATCACATTAGCTGTTTAAAAATATTTTGTTTGTCCATTAATTTCAACCCCCTCCACCACCCCTAAATGGCTACAGAGCCCATCTACGAACTTGAACTTACACTTGACCAAAAGAATCTTCATACCAAGTTTGATCAAAATATCTCATTCCCTTCAAGAGTTATCGTGCTGACAGACGGACGGACAGACGGAAAACTTTTGCGATGTGATAGGTATCCCTCCACTTACGTTTTGGGACCCAAAAAGTCGGTAAAAATGACCTGACGGCAGTAAAATTACCTTGCCCCTTAATATACATTTTGGCTGGTGATGCCTCTGCTGGTAATATTAGGCTTATCGGCAACCAAAAATTAGTGAGGCGTGATTTTGAAGCTACAGACTAAATTAATTTTGGTTCCTTCACGTACCCCTTGCAAGGGTCTCGCATACCCCTTGGGTTACGCGTACCACCGGTTGGGAACCACTGACCTAGACTGATATATCCATAAGAATACCAAATTTGAATTGGATAACAGTAACGGGTCACTAACTTAAATCATGGGCAATCTATTATAGTTGACCATGAACGGGGCGGTTGGGGTGGGGGTTGGTTAAACTCCAAAAGGATCTTATCAACTCTATGATTTAAAAGCGCAAAAAATTTCATCGTCCTATCTTCTCCTATTGAGAAAAATAATCACTCGGCAATCTGGGCCCAACTGCCCCTGAACCAGATGAATCTGGAGGCTGAGGCCCCCAAAAGGCATAAAGGAACCTAAATGCCGAGCCTGACAAGTTTCAACTGGGATCGACTAAAAACAGGCACAACACGGCACAACATAGGATTGGGCCAGAGCAAACTAACTCTAAAGAGTGATGCGAAGATCTATCCTTCCCATGCATCGAAAATGGGCCTCGGTCGCTTTGTTCGCTGCGTGCAGTGGCAGACGTAGATTCTAGACAGCGCTCGTTAACGATTGGTCATAGCAAAATAATTCTGCTCTGCGATTGGTTGAGATTCGGTAGGGATGTTCGTATCCGGTAGTGGAGCGAGTGTTGCTGCGATTTGACTGTGTGTCACTTTTTCGAAGTTCGCGCACTACTCTCTAGAGTTATTTTGCTCTGGGTAGGGCGCACGAGTACTAAAAAGTGGCACGAAAATTAAAAGGGCACTTTCAGTCTCCAGAGTGAGGGGCAGAAACAATGTGCCAACGTGCCTTTTTTTAGGCTCTGGAGTTGCGAACTCTACTTTGCTTGTTTACTTCTACTACTTGCTAATCTCTTTTTGGGATCCCAAAACGTAAGTGGAGGGATACCTATGACATCGTAAAAGTTGTCCGTCTGTCCGTCCGCCCGTCTGTCCGTCTGTTAGCACGATAACTCTCGAACGGGATGAGATATTTTGATGAAACTTGGTGTGAGGACTCTAAGGGTAAGGTCAAGTTCGTAGATGGGATCTGTAGCCCTACATTTAGGGGTGGGGGAGGGGGTTCAAATTAAGGGGCAAACAAACATTTTTAAACAGCTAATGTGATAGTCGATTATGGGTTAAGAAGACATGCTGAACACGATGGTGAATACCATTTTCTCACCGGACGAGTAGTTTGTCGGGAATCCGAAAAAAAACGGAAAGTTGGTTAAAAGTAAAAGTTTGATTTGAAGTTGATTAAATGTTCGGTTTAGGGGTAAGTAGACATGCTGAACACATATGTGAAAAGCATTTCTACCCGGAGAAGTAATTCGCCCGGAATCCGGATAAAATCGGAAAATTTGTTAAAAGTAACATGTTCGATCTCAAGTTGATTAGATGACAGATTTGGGAGTAAGAAGAGACGCATAGTCTATATATGACAATCATTTTTTAACCGGACATATAATTCGTCCGGAATCCGGTTGTAACCGGTTTTTTCTAAGTTAAAGTTTTATTTGAAATTGATTAGATGTTGTTATAAGGAGATACCGTATAGTGAATTCGATTCTGAGTTTTCTTTTTTTACATGACAAGTAGTTCGCACTGATTTCGGTCGAAACCGGAAATTTGGCAGAAGTAAAGCAGGAATTTCGGTCAGTACCGTCAAAATAGATATGGCCTATAGAGGTATATCTGAACATGGTTTTCTCTAACGATTAGCCTGGCGAAGACAAGACCCAGCTGTCTGGATCAAATATTAGATTCTTGGGATTCCATCGAAACCTTAGGTCTTGTTATTATTCATGACTCCTGCGCCATGCCGTGCCTCTTTTTAGTCGACCCTGTTTCAACTTCACACTTATCGATACCTGTCACGTGTCCGGACTTTACTTTTTAGATTTGCTATTTAATATACCAGGGAAAAGAACACCGTCAACCAACCCGGTTCCACACAGTGACAGAAGCTCTTGGCACTGTCTCCTCCTTCTCCTGTTTTCTTTTGAAAAACTTTTTATCTAGAGTAAGTAGAAGAGAGTTGGTCCGGGACTGGAACCATACCCCACAAGTGAGCCGTCCCCTGCATTTTCTGTTCAGAAGCTTCTTGGTCAAATCAGTTTGCGGAACCCAAGAGCCCTTACTCCTCGTCAGAAACCGTTTTACTTTGTTGACGTTTAGGAAATAGGAAATCCGTCTTCATCCGGAGAAGACGTTAAATTTTTTGCTACGGGATGAAAGCGATCTGATTTTGTGGTATTATTTAGGGAACGTATACGAATATGACTTCCGTCAGTCCCTCTGTGTAATAAATTCTGAAGGACGCTCCAAGCAAAGTGGACTCACACGCCTTCCAATTCTGCTGAGACAGGCACTATTTTTCCTTCATAAAATCCCTCAACACATCGAGCGGAAAATAAGAACCGGTCCTCTTTCCAAATCATTGACCCTAAATAGGGAATTTCTGGATAAAAAGAAGGAAATTTCGGGAAGCGTGATAGGGATCCATTTAAACGACGAGCAAAGTGGCGCTTTGTCGAGATTCTTAAAGCATGCAAATCCGGTCACATCGCTAGAGAGGACTGATGGGGACAAATTAGGAAACGTTATGTTCTCTTCAAGTTCTTTCCAAAAGTCGAAACATAAATATGGATGCGTGCGTTCGGATCACTATCCGCCGTAAATTTGAGAACAAGGTTGATGATAGAAAACATTACTGAGCGAAAATTAGACTAAAAATGACAGAGGAGTGGCCTCAACAGTAGAACAATGCTGTAATATGACATCATATATTGCAAAACGGCCCATCGGGCCACAACGGAACATACCTATCAACACCAAAACAACCCAACAATCAAGACATCTAAAATCAGCCAAATCAAGAAAAATGTCTCGATGGTCCATAGCTATCTTAAGAAATCCCCCTAACCCCCTCATTTCCCCCAAACTTTGTCCCCGTTTTTCGAGACATCGAATCCTCCCCATACACCATCCTATTAATGATGTTTCTGTTCTAATATTCCAGTTCCTCACACAAGCGCCAATGGCAAGCTATCCACCCTCATAACAAGAGCTACGAGCTCGTATGGCACTTGTTACGAGTAGGTGGGGCAAGAAAGTAGATGAGAACGTCACAAACCCCCTTCAGCCCCCCAGGATCGGACCTGGAAGTAGGATATCTAGTTTTTAGGCATCTAAGGCAAAGTTTCATCTGACCACCTTGATTCCTAGGAGTGCCGTGCTATTTTTCGTAACCCCTCCCTTTCAATCTCCACCTACCGCAGACGAATCTGGTTCAGAAACATAAACAGATCATCTAAAGCATCTTCGTTTACCGGCTATCAAGTTTCACTCCAGTCTGAGCATTTCTCGGGAAACTCTGGTACCCACCCGTCCCCCACCTTGCTTAGACCTGGTCCGGACCCTAAAATATGCTATCTAGGGCACATGGTCTCTATACTTTCCAATTTATGTTTAAATCATTCCACTCGTTTAACCCCTATGCGAGCCAAAAAATGTCAGGGACTCCCCCCTCCAACTACCCCTACTATGGCTGAATATAACTAGGACACATAACTACGCATCTCTGGCATCTCCTCTTCTCATCCTTCAAGTTTGGCTTGAATCGGAGCATTTCTGCAAATTTCCGGTTCCGCCTCCTCCCCCTCCTACTGTGGCCGTGTCCGGTCCGGACCCCAAAATATCAAACTAGGACGCATACACTTGGTACTGTACAACTTGCATCCCATTCGGCCCCGTTCGTTTGCTTTGTGTGCATGTCAAAAAGTCCCCCCCCTCCCCTGCAGTTCCCCCAACCATCAGAGGTGTCACTACCATTTTCCCTTTGGGGGGGACGTCCAATTGTGCCGGCGGACTAAAAAATTTGCCGACAAAACACGCCGTTGTCTCGACAGCATAAAATAGAACCGGTATACAACTAAGTTCGTATATTTCAATTCACATTTTTTGCTTATCGTTTCAGCTTTTGTTAAAAAGTGAAGATTCCAACTACGAAGCTTCGAAGCAACCGAAAACAAGCTAAAACTAAGCGCCGCAGGCGATAAAATCTGCCTTTTTTACGGAAAAAGTTTGCTATACCTACCATACAAGTTCTAGCTTTTAATGTGTTTCAAACCCTAATGAATTACAATCCTAAAACGAAACATGTTCTAAATGAAACACATTCTTCCAAATAGAATACACTACGAGATTCGTCGCAGGCAAATTTTTTTGTAAAACTAACTGTAAAAGTTGAGATTTCCTCCTTTCATGTAAATTTGTATTTCTAAATTCACTAATTCGGTTCTTCAGCGAAGATTTTGCTGTCAAGCGAAGCTTCCAAGGACAAAATAAAACTTAGCGCCGCCTGCGAATATTTTGTAAATCCGCCTTTTCCGGAAAATTGATATAAGCCTACCATACAAGTTCTAGCTTTTAATGTGTTTCAAACCCCCAAGTTTGTCAAGCCGCCAGCTAAGATTAAACACTGTTATTCCAAACAGAGATAACTGCGAAATGCGACGCAGGCGAAGTTTTGTGGAAACGCTGATGACCAAGCGCCATTTTGCAATCCCAAAAATAAAAGTAAGGCAACATATGAAATCACAGATCTGTCCGTCAAAAAAATTAAAAAAGTTTCAGTTTTCCTTGGACAAAACTTTGCAGTCATTTGATTTCTTATGTTTAGAAACATCTAGGTTTGCCAACGATACATATGCCCGACAAAAGTTGACGAATTTTATTAATTACGTGTAATAAGATCCCAGTCTGCCGACGGGACTTAAAGTTTCTGGGTTCGCCCGACAAATGTTTGCAGAAGTTGATTTCTTACGTACAAAAAGAACCCGATGTGCCGGCAAGAATACCGACGCACGGCACAGGCATTCAGAATTCGATATCTTCTACGTTTTGCAAGCAAGACCGTAAAGAACTTATTTCTTACGTGTAAATAGAAGCCGAAGTGCCGACGAAACTTAAACTTTAGGGATGCGCCCGACAAATGTAAACAGAATAAGATTTCTTACGAGTAAAAAGAACCTGATGTGCCGACGAGAATACCTGTATTTTGCCCGACAAGACCGCACAGACCTTAGTTTCTGAACTGTAAAAATAACTTGACAACAGACTTCAACTTCTCGGTTGCGCCCGACAACTGTTTGCAGAACCTTATGTGCCGACGAGTCAACCGACGCTCGACAAAAGAATATAAAATTTTATTTCATCTGTGAATTTTCGTGTGAATTTTCGAGTGAAATTTGGCCGGGCTTCGCCCGACGAAAGTACTTTCTGAAGACCTTTGGGGGGGGGGATTCCCCCCTTCCCCCCCATAGTGACGCCCCAGCCAACCATTGCCGCATGTGGTACGGTGACATGTTTTTAATGTCTATGTCATTAGTTCTGATCACCAATAAAGTTTAACTCGAATCGGACCACCCTTTCACAACCTACGGAAGTCATGCAGTAATTTCCGGATCCCCTTTACTTTCTCCCAAAGTGGTCAGATCCAGGAACGGAATTTTCCTAGGACATTGCGTCAGGTCCTTTCGTCTATTTAGTTGGGTCACTAATATGCTTGTTCTTTCAACCAAATTCTATCCTGATCCCTAGACGCTTAGCTTTTCACGAAAATTCCGGTGCCCCCCTTTAACTCTCCCCCCCCCACACACACACACAAGTATCGATCCATACTTGAGGTGGAACATCTGAGACGACACATATTCAAACTTGTTAAGTTTCATTCAAATCCGATCGCCCGTTCAAAAGTTATGAATACCACTAGATAACGCATTCCCGATCCCGAGCCCGCTCCGGTTATGTATCTACGACTTGTGCTTGCTCTTCCCATCAATTTTCATTCCGACCTTCCACTCTAAGCGTTTCCCAAGATTTCCGGTTCCCACCTCCAGCTCCCTTCAAAGTCACTGGATCCGTCCAGACTTTAAATGGTTCGTCTGTCACTCGAGGTCTCTCCAATATCATTTTTCATTAAGATCCGATCACCCATTCATAAGTTCTCAAGAATCAGGATTCCCCCTCCCTCCACTCCCCCCACGGTGCTCGGATCAGGGAAGTTACTATTTCAACCTAATCTTTCGGTGTCCCTGATTTGCCTGCCAAGTTTCATCGTCATAGCTTATGTGGAAGTGCCCGAACAAGCTAAACCAGGACCGACCGACAGACCGACGGACGGACAGAAATTGCGATCGCAATATGGCACTTGGTCTAAAGGCAAGTGCTATAAGAACTACCCGCTGGCGTTCCTCCCAATTCAAATTTGCCATTTTCAACGTTGTGCTTGTGTCAAATGTTCGTCCCGAGTCGGAGGCACAAGGGTCGACTGAAGTGGAATACTGGCAAACAGTTTTCTCCATATCCCGCTAATTATTCTGCCCAATTATACGTACTATCACCCAATCATTTATTTCTGGTCATTTCTTGTAAGTGTATTAGTTAATTTGTTTCTTGTGTGTCTGTGTATTTTGTAAATTTGTATTCCTCTTCTAGCTTTAGCTATTTGGATTAAACATGATTGATTGAAAAAAAAAAGTGAACCAGATAAATGGTGAACCGGTACCCGATTTCTCATATTGTTACAAGAAATCATTAATGAAATGAGGCAACAGTAGATGGCGGAACGACAGTAAGGACCCGCAAGAAATTTGGGTAAAAATCAGTCCGCAAACTAAGAGCTTGTTTAGACGCGGTGAAAACAGCCGCCTTTTTGCCCAATATTTTGTTTGTTTGTTTAAAGCTTCCAAAATCCGCCTTACGCTTGAAAATCCATTTCCTGAGAACGGGGTCTCCCCCAACAAACACCCAACCATTGAGCTGCATGATAATGGTTGTAAACTTTTGTATGACTGAACATTTTAATTGTACATATATATGTTTCATATTTATTCCTAGAAAGATGAGAAACCAACAATTGGCCACGGTCTTATTTTAAATAACGGATTGACTGGAGAGATAGATTTGTTTTATAATCTAGAAAATATGTGCATTTGTACCTATACAGAACTATCATTTGGATTCTGGAGACACTTGAAACAACTACTCATTGCAGTTGGGTTGGTTGATGTGTGTTCTTCCCTGGTATTTTAAAATCGACAAATAAATGAACCATTCGCGAGATCTTTTGTTGGTGTTAACTGCAATGAAGAGAAAAAAATAGTTTGTGTTTCTTTTATTCCAGAACCTAAATGGATGGATACCTATGACTTTAAAAGTTGTTCGTCTATCAGCACGATAATTCACGAAGGGAATGAGATATTTTGATGAAACTTGGTACGAGGACTCTAGGTCAAGGGAAAGAACGAGTTCATAGATGGGCTCTGTAGCCCTACATATAGGGGTGGGTTTCAAATAAAAGGAGAAACAGGTTTTGTTTTAACAGCTAATGAGATAGTTGATTTAGGGGTAAGAAGACATGCTGAATCCCTAATGACAATCCTTTTCTGCCCGGACATATAGTTCGCCCGGTATCGGGCTGAAACCTGAAAATTTGTTGTTGGTAAAAGTTTTATCCGAAGTTGATTAGAGGTTGGATATACTGGTAAGGAGACATTCTCCAGCAGCCTCGCCGGATAAGTAGTTCGCCCGTTTCAGGCTGAAACCTGAAAATTTGTTACAGGTAAAAGTTTTGTCTGCAGGTGATTAGAGGTTCGTTGTAATGGTAAGGAGGCATTCTGAATTTTCCGGCCAAAACCGGAAAGTTTGTTAAAGGTTAAAGTTTTATCTGAAGTTGATCAGAGGCTGAATGCAGAGGTAAGGAGATACGCTGAATTCGTATTGAATCTGACCGACAAGTAGTTCACCCGGAATCCGGCCGAAACCGGAAATTTGGCAGAAGTGAGGCAGGAAGTTTTGATTAATTTCGTCAAAGTAGATATTACGTATAGGGTAAACAGACATGCTGAATCCAGATCCGAACTTGGTTTTCTCAGATTATTAGCCATTTGCCTTAATCTGTTTCTAAATTTTAACAATGAATACGTTTAAGGAGTCTGGCGAAGACCGGATATCCGGAACTGTCTGGATTAAATCTTAGTTTTTTGGGATCTCATCGAAACCTTTGATCTTATTGTTTCTAGTGGTATGAATTTTATTGGTACCCTTTTCCAGTAAATTTCAACAAATAATTCAATTGGATTAATTGTAAGTTAGCAAATGGGTTGTTTCGTTCAGATATATAACCCTTTTTCGAAATAGCGACGGTATAGAGAAATTCGAAAAAAGCCTTTCGTCTTCCAGATTATCTTTAAATAAACATAAATAATCTTGAGGATTTCTTCCTGGATGGAAATACGTTCTTCCTGTCCAACCTAACATCCCTTTGATGTCCTTTTAAGAACATTGAATAGAAACACATTCATCTCTTAGGATCCCTGCGTATCATCCCTGTATCTGACAGGACTTTAATCCGGATACTAAATCCTTTCGAAATCAGGTTTCCATACGGAAAAATAAATATTTCAGTAAATCACTGGAACTCCCAACTCTTCAGGAGGGTTTAAATTACATATCTGGAGCCGTATCATGAGATAAGGCGGAAATGCTGAAAAAATTAATTTAATTCTGTCACGCTTAGATACAAAAAGAAATAGCTGTCGACATTTTGTAACGGATGAAAATGCTGAGGATTTTTGACTTTCTGACGGATGGATTCTTCAGTTTTCTTACCCAATTCTTGGTGATTCGTCACATTCAAGTTCTTTGTCTTTCCAATCCTTGGTACAATGCACGTACCATCAGGATGATTAATCTTGATGGAAAAGTTGGAATTTCACAACCTTGATAGATAAACCTGAAATAATCCTGATCGAATTTAGAAGACCAATATTAATTTCACAGACCCCTCTCTGCTTTATTTCTGATCTGTTTCAGGATATACAAACACAAACGGGCATGTATCGTTATGGGTCATATTTGTTTAAACAAAAAAAACGACCGAACAGGCACATTGATCAGCGAAAATTTGAATGTGTATAAGGGAGACTGAGACAAGTCCGGACATCGAGCCAGACAATGCCTGTGCCTATTTCCACCATAAAATTGTCACAACATGGTATGATGGTAGCGCACATCCGGCGTAACGTTAACCCAACACGACGGCCAAAAACTAAAACTTATATTTTCAATGATTTCTGGAAATAATTTTGGGCGCACAAGTGGGCAGATGTCTTTGCAGAAGAAATCCGTAGAAGTTCGTCATTTCACTGGTGCTTAGAAGGGTCTCTCTAAAAGAGCTGATGGAAGCCGGAAGTGATTTCGTTAAGCCATCTACTTTTGGCGCTCATTTTGTCGGAATCGGTCAGCATGGGGTGACTCCGGACGATTACCTTCAACAGAGAAGATGACGGTCCGAATCAACAGACACTTAATAAACAAACCTAATTTTCTTAATTTGATACTTAAAATGTGTGCAAGGACAACCCTGACGTAGTTAGTTATCAGACTGTTTCATAAGCAAATAACAAAACCACCAGGTAGTGAAACAGTTAGAAAAGCGTTCAAATAAGCATGTCTCTATGCAACACGCAAAAATTGAAATCAACCATATGTAATCATCCAGGTGTCAGATAAAACCACCACGAGCAATTTCAGAGCAGGTCATTATCTAACGCGGAAATATGCTTCATGGATAACGATGACCCGGAAAGTGTCCGACATAATGAATGAAAACCGAGGGGTTGCTCTCTCCCAAAAACGATGTACACCAAGTGGCGCGTGCCGAAGTGTAAACCGGTGTCGCTGAGTGAGCAACCCCTCGCTGATAACTGATCATGATTAGACAGGAACAAAGCGCTGCCTTAACTTACCGAATGCCCAACTGAGACGTCAGACAGACCGAAAATTACAATAACCGAAAATTACAAGTCAGTTGTAACACTTCTTGAGTTTAGGGTGGGTTAGGCGATTTAGTGGTGGTTAGGCGATATTCGAAATCGATATAACGGACCCAATATCGATACGGAATGTCGACATTTTCATTTCTTTCTTATAACTGTGAAAACTTCAATCACTAACTCTCAGAGGTCCGAAGGCATTCTGCAAAATTACAATTTTCCAAGTCAGTCTGGACTGGTCCCCCAACGCCTGACCAGTTTCATCGTTCAAGCCCATCTGGAAGTACCCTAACGCGCCCAGAGTCCTTTTTCGTACCGGGCTGAAGCAAGAGAATCCGGATTAGTGACCATCAGATGTCCATATAGCGTGAAATGGAAAACAATTCATGGGAAAGTAAGTCTAATAGCATCCTGAGTGGGATGCTCTGAGAGCCTCTTTGATAAAGAAGACGTATTAGAGGTAAAAGCAAAATTGTGAGAGTACTTCACCTGGATACGATTTTTCAGGCACCGATCATCAAAATCTGTCAAGGAGAACAGGGCTCCTGTTCCGCTACCCTTACAAAAGAAGAAGAAGAACGAACGACCAACTAGGAGTCCTGCTGCCCCCCTTGTCTTTGCATGCTCACCGTCAGCGATGGATAGTATTTTTTTCGAGTTTTCACTATATACTTTTGCGCTAAAATCACGTTCTGTCCAGTCTACCCCAAACCCCTACTTTTCGGATACCCTATGCCAAACGCGTCTAGCATACCCTATGCCTAACGCTGGATCCGCTAAGCCAAATGCTGGATACTCTAATCCAATAAGACATTGATGATTTGACTGAAGCTCAGAAATCAATCAATCAGAATTCACCTATAGTGCGGTCGGTCAGATCTGGGGTACCAGCAAGCATCCAGCGTTTGTCTTAGGGTATCCAGCGTTAGGCATAGGCTATGCCAGACACTATATATGTCAAGCGTTTGGTTCTTTCCAATTACCGTAGAACATATTTCCTTGAACAAATTCAAGAATGACATCAAAATACGCCGATTATTAGTGGAACAGACTTTCTTTTGGATGTTCAGATTGGCTGTATGAGAAACAGGAATCTATTTTTGGTAGATTACCATTTTTTGTTGGCCCGCTTTAAAGCATTCATGTCAGTAACTTTGTACGTTCATCAGCTGCTAGTCGCGCAAGTACGTAGTTTCAATTATCTGCCTTGACAAACTTTTGAAATATCCGCCACAAAAGAACGCAACGATTTTCAGAGCGACCGTGAGCCCTGTAAGTGGTTAACTGAGAACTGGGGTTTTCTATGAAATACCTGCTTTTATGTGCTGACGGTCTCAAGGGCGAGGAGAAATTGGCTGAAAAACTTTAAACTAATCTCAAGGAAAATAGGTAAAAAATACTCACGGTGGGAACCCCTCAACGTCAAACGCATCAAAAAGGATTTGAACTTTTTCACCCGGCCGGCCGTAGAATAAGTAATGGCATTCTGTAGACCTTGGGTAGAAACCTGGGAAGTTCGGACTCCAGAATGTTCCATTCTGTGCTCGATCGGTGCTGTTGAACCGAAACAGGCAAGGGTAAGTGATGAGTTGTTCACCTACAGTAATCCCAAAATCTGGAAAAAAAATAAAGTCAATGAGTAACTGGATATAGCTCAAATTTAATTACGGAATGGATGTATCTTCTTAACTACACTTGACATAGTAGAAAAAAAACAAGTATAGAAAGAAAAGAGGCAATACAAAAAGAAACTGCAATATGAAAAGAAGCAGAACTAAATTAAAGTTTAACTGAAAAGGGCTGAGGAGGGACAATCCAGTTACCGATCACTCATTCATTTAAAGAGGCACGAGGACCCGATGAAAATGTGTTGCTTCGTAGCTCCACTATTCACGAACAATCAATTTTTGGGATCCCATAGCGTAAGTGGAAGGATACCTTTGACATCGCAAAAGTTGTTCGTCTGTCTGTGAGCACAATAAGGGAATGAGATATTTTGATGAAACTTGGTGTGAGGATTCTTTGGGTCAAGGCTAAGGTCAGGTTTGTACATGGGCTCTGTAACCCTACATTTAGGGGTAGGGGAGGGAGTTTCAAATTAAGGGACAAAAGAAAATATTTTTAAAAGCTATTGAGATAGTTGATTTAGGGGTAAGGAGACATGTTGAATCTGAATATGAAAGTTATTTTCTTGCCGGACAAGTAGTTCACTCGGAATCGGGCAAAAACCGGACACAAAATTTGTCAACCAATTTTCGGCTATACCAAGTCGCTTTATTCTCAAACCAGTATAGCTCTGAGCGCGTGGACGACAACATTCATTTGTTTATACTATAGGCGTATTCTCGCCGTTCCCCGATGACTCCACTTAAGGAGTCCCCGCGTTTTTGTTTGTCCCAGGGACTGACTCCCCGTATTCTCGCGAGTACCCACAGGCGGGGAATGCTCCGATTATCATCACCATGATCAACAAGACCAAAGGTTTCGATGGGATCCCAAATATTCAATATCTGATCCAGACAACTGGGTCTTGTCTTAGCCAGATCCAGTCTTCGCCAGACTTCTTGAACATTTTTACAATTAAAATTCAGAAACAGATTAAGGCCAAATAGCTAATCACCTGAGAAAACCAAGTTCAGATTTGGATTCAGCATGTGTGTTTACCCTTATAAGTCATATCTGTTTTGACGAAAACTTCCTGCCACTTCTGCCAATTTCCCGGTTCCTGCCGAACTCCAGAACTACTTGTCCGGCGAAAAAAGAAAGCTCAAAGACGAAATCAGGGTATCTTCTTTCCCCAGTAATGAACATCTAATCAACTTCAAATAGAAATTTAGCTTATAACAAGTTTTCGATTCCAGCCGGATTCCGGTCGAACTATATGTCCGAGTAAAATATGATTGTCATACAGGGACTCAGCATCTCTTCTTATCCCTAAATCGCTTGTCTAATCAACTAAAAATAAAACTTTGACTTCCAACAGATTTCCGGTTTTGGCCGGATTCCGGACGAACTACATGTCCGGGTAGAAAATTGTTTTCACATAAGTGTTCAGCATGTCTTCTAGCCCTAAATCGAACATCTAATCAACTCCAAATAAAACTTTTAATTTTGACAAACTTTCCGGTTTGGGCCGGAAATCCGGTCGAAATACTTGTCCGTCGAGAAATAGTTTTCACCATCGTCTTCAGCATGTCTTCCTACCTCTAAATCGAACATCTAATCAACTTCAAATAAAACTTTTACTTTCAACAAACTTTCCGGTTTGGGCCGGATTCCGGGCGAAATACTTGTCCGTCGAGAAAATAATTTTCACCATCGTCTTCAGCATGTCTTCCTACCCCTAAATCGAACATCTAATCAACTTCAAACAAAACTTTTACTTTCAACAAACTTTCCGGTTTTGGCCGGATTCCGGGCGAACTACTGGTCCGGCGACAAAATAGTTTTCACCATCGTGTTCAGCATGTCTTCTTACCCCATAATCGACTATCACATTAGCTGTTTCAAAATATTTTGTTTGGCCCTTAATTTGAATCCCCTCCCCCACCCCTAAATGTAGAGCTACAAAGCCCATCTACGAACTTGACTGGTCCAACGACCCAACGAACCCTCACACCAAGTTTCATCAAGTTATCTCATTCCCTTCGAGAGTTATCGTGCTTACAGACGGACGGACGGACGGACAGACGGACAACTTTTGCGATGTCATAGGTATCCCTCCACTTACGTTTTGGGATCCCAAACCGGACTCCCTTTCAGATTCGGAGGGGAATCAATTTTTTGCTGGTGTTGGTGCAATGTAAAATTAAATGAAAACATTCAAAATAAGCAAAACCTAAAATGACGTGGATCCAGACTAATTTCGTCAACTGCATATTTTATTTTCTAACAAAATCCATTTTGGAAGCATTCCCCGTATTCTCGCTGTTTCTGTACGCGGAGTCCGCGTGGAGTGACTCTCTCTATTCTCGTCGTTCCCTTGGATTCCCCGAGGAACGGCGAGAATACGCCTTATGGACGTCGGAGAAATCTAATGTAATCGAAGGTCGAAGGGGTTTATAATGTTCAAACGAGGAATATGTTGTTCAAGCGAGGATGTTATTCAATGAGGATTCAGTGGTAAAGTACAGGTCAAGTTCGTAGATGGGTCCTTTAGTCCTATCTTTAGAGGAAGAGGAGGGGTTTCGAAAGAAATAGAAAACCGTGATTTTTTTTTTTTTTTTTTTTATCAGCTAGTTATCCTTCTAAGATGATGTGCGAGGGATACAAATAGATTCGGAAATATTTCGGTTGCACTTCCTGCAAACCGTCATCAGCGAAAGAAACAAAACAAAACTAAAGATCCAACACAATACCAACAGAAAAAGGATGCAGAAACAACGAAACATACAACGACATGCAACTAAAAACCAGAAGAACGACATAGAAATTCAAATAAAATGATGAATATTAAAATGTGCGGGTTAAAAGTGTATATGTATAAATCTGTGATTATTTTACAGTTCTGTGTCTATTTAAATTAATTAATAATTTTATTACCCATCATAATGTATAAATACACAAAAAATGGAGTAGGAAAAAATAAGGAAAAGCTACACAATACACAACACTACGTAATCAACAACACATTATCAACTATTTCAGGAGTCTATACATATCGCTTGTCGGATCAAGGTCTTCCCTGTACCGCAGTAAACGTTTCTGCACAGCAATTACGGGCTGGGCTACTCCGTACTTCCTTGATATGCTGGTGTTACTTGACCAAGTCAAGTCTCAACAGATATTTTGCAAACTTATAAAAACACTTGTCTAATAACTCGCAAGGCACTGATCAAGAGTATTCTCATGTTTCTCTTCAGTAGGCTGATCAGGTGGTCCAAACTCGCAACTAAAATAATCATACCAATCATCCATCGATATTACATCACTTTGGCAAGGTTGGTTTTTGTCTCTCTTCTTGAGCGTACGCCAAACCAAATTGGGATTAGTGACGGCACGTTCCGATAATTTACTAATGTGACTAGCCTGGTGTTTTTTTAGAGTATTTCGGAAAACTCTTTTTGTGTATAAACGGACCTGATTCAAAGCACCGGAACGAGTGTTTGTTGTTGTATTTACAATTTACCAACTAATTTTACAATCATTCCCTGGGAACGCGCAGAGGCTTTCAACCAGCATTTATATAACCCTTATTTACCATCACTGTACAAATACTTACACAGAACTAAACTCTTCTGACAAGATTCATGCGCGACTCGCGAAATGAGCCTCCTTTTATGCCCTAAGGAATTTATGCCCGATCTACGGTAAAAACATGTATGTTTTATAAGCTAATAAGATATTCCCTGAGGGGGTATGGAGTTCCGCTAAATCCATATCTGAACTTGTTTTTTTTTGCTGGACAAATGGTTCATCACGAATTTGGCTGAAACTGGAAATTTGCTTGAAGCTCAAAGTTGTATCTGAAATCGATTAGAGATTCGGTATCCGGGCAAGGAGACATGCTGAATCCATTTTTGAACTTTATTTTAACATTGAAAATATTCAGGAATCTGACAAAGACATTACCCAATTGTTTGAATCAAATGTTAGGTTCAGATTTGTGGTACCTCTATGCGCTTGTACCTGTGTTGTATGCTTGACGTAAAAGATTTACGAGAAATAAGGGTTTGTACAGTGAGCAGCGATCACCTAGTTCACTGTTAGCCACTGAAAAGCCACTTTTCTGTTCAGATTCAAATTTTTCGCGTCATGCAGAATTTTGCATTGTGAGGACGGCCGCAGATATTCTGAACGTCATGATAAAGCAAATAGCGAAAATTAGACAAATTCCTTGAACACAATCCAAATAATGCAGTGTTTTCATTTAAATGATACAACAAAACGTTGGCTTTTCATTTAAACTTTAACACGAAAACCAAGTAGAAGAAGATTAGCACCATCACACCATACAAGGAGCCTACCTTATGGTCCGTTTGCACACTGCGTAAAATCCGAGCATATTTTGAAATCCGAGCGTATTTTGAAATCCGAGCGTATTTTGAAATCCGAAATTTTACGCACGTTTTGAGCTTGAAAACATTTCTAGCAATACGGACGTATTTGAGAAATCGGTCCATTTTGTATCTAAATACGTCCGTATTGCTAGAAATCTTTTCAAGCTCAAAACGTGCGTAAAATACGCTCGGATTTCAAAAGACGCTCGGATTTTACGCAGTGTGTAAACCCACCCTTACTAAGAGAACGGGTAGAACGACAAAGCCGATTTCTGACGGCCCTATATGGTTGGCAACGCAACATCGACACGATTCTACTCATGGGTGATAGGCCTAACAAGAACTCGCAGAATCGCCAAGAGCATCACCGAACAGAATACTTTTCCCGATCTGCCAACAGTGTCAAAAACGGAGAAAGACGTATAAAGTGTGGCAGCACAAGCGCAGTGAAAAGCGTTGCTCGGATTTGTCAATTATAAAGAGTCTTGGCAGACACGAGTAGTCCATAAACTTACGGATCTTGCTGGTCAAATGTTATCTACGGCAGAATGAACTAAATGATGCTAGTAAATGTGGTTTGCAATTTTATCACACTTGACTGAATAACGAGAACAACGTTTTCTTTTGGATCAAAGGGGAATATATGCTTGACTACCTGATATACAGTTTACGGATCTTTCCTTAATCACACTGTACCGTCTTAACAGACATACTTAGCTGGAGGAGGGTATCGGAAACCTTAACCTTGTTACACACTTAGAGTGGAGGGATCAGGATGAAACTTGGTGGTCATCTGCCCTAGTTCCAGAGAGATCCAGATCGGAGATCCAGAACATCCCTAGAGCTCCAGAACGGATTGGACACAGAAGTGGATCATCTAGGACATCCCTTCTAACCACCCATCAGGTTTCACTGAATCGGATCACCCGGTCGCATCTTACGTCCACCGCATGGTTGAGGATTCTCCCTCCCTCCACCCTCCAACAGGGATGGGCAAATCCGTGAAATTAAGGCCTCTACATCCTCGGGTAGGATTTGTTATATGAATGCCGAATTATATCCTCTTAGCCTCCAGTAGAGGTGTGCTTATTTGAGCGGTTACCCAATTTAGGTAGTGCTGTCTTGGGCTAAAGGTGGAATCAGGATTCAAAATACCTATTTAGGTATTTTCAGGAGCCCTTCTTTTAGCTAGTTTGGCTAACTCTTAGGTAACTTTTGTCACAGCAAGTACACAAAAATGGCGCTGTTCAAAGTCAACAAACGTTCAAACAAGCATACCTCTACTGTACATGGAAGTGACCGAAGTAGCAAAAAGTGTAACTGACGGGCAGAAACTACGATCAGTAAATTGCTCTTGGTCTTGTCACAGAGGTACTCACTTTCTACAAAAGCAAATTTAGCACGAAAGCCTCTCCCCCCTTTGCTGCTTGCTAGGCTGAAAAAGTCAACCGTCATCGTTGGACCGTTGGACATCAGTTCTTTTGGCATCCCGTTTCCACAGTAATCGTCTATCTTCTCTCGGTGGCCGTTGACAGTGACGTACGCGGCAACCCTGTCCGCCACCTCACAACTGAAAATAAACAAACTAAGTAGTTAAGGTCAGGCTTCACCTAACACGGTAGGTAAAATTAACTAAAAAGGCAGCTTATTTTTACATCGGGGTATTTGAATACACTGAAACATTTGGAGCCATCACCGGAGGCTCTAGAAATGACGTTCAAAATGTGTGCTGCTTGCACGACAACCCAAAATTCATCCAGACATGGAAATTTTGAATTTGAAATCAAGTTAGCACTTTTATTATTGATTAAAGCGCGCTTTTTTTTTTGGCAATGGCTTTCCTTTGCAGTTGGTAAATATTAATATACAAATATCAATAAACGAAACCAATGTAAAGAAATAACAATAAACAAAACCAAAAATAAAGCGGAACTTGACAATTCCGTCACCTGAAAATATTTGTTTCGAAAAAATCCGTTTTGGAAGCATTCCCCGTGTTCTCGTTGTTTTCCAACCGCGGAGCTCGGTCTAAACTAAGTTGTTCTGAAATTCTATGCAAGTGTGACGTCATATCCATTTGATCTATTTTACCTTAGAAAAAGGAAAATTGTAGTTTATTCCTTTCGGTGAATATATTTTTGAATATGTATATATAGAGCCGAGCGGGTTTACATTTAGAAACCGACCTTTTTCACATTTCTTTCCTTGATGACGAATTTCTCAACGTTTTCTGTTTTATTTTCATATAGTATGATGTTTACAGACTAGATTACAAACCCCTCGCCTTTTCACTGGCCTAACACTAATTATAGATTCTGCTGTTTGGTCTTTTAGTAACTAAAAGCTTAAACCTAACCTGCAGAACAGAAGTCCTCGCCCGCAAGAGTTGTCAGCTACAGGAACTTCCACCCCTCCTCCAATCACCGCTCCTTAATGACCTTTCCAGGTTTCCGACAGTTCCCGGCCTCTCTTTTTTATCCCAATCCGGGAATGATAATTTGTCAAGAAAATTACCCTTAGAAAAACGTTGGGATTACGAAATTAGGAGAGAACCAGCAACTTGTTGAGTTGTTGATCGTTCTGAAGCTGCAGGTTGGGAGGGGGGGGGGGGGGGTCTGGAATATCACTTACAGCAGAGAGGAATTCTTGCGTGCTAGCCACTCGGATAGGACGGACAGGCTTAGGGCTCCATAATTGAATTATTAATGACGTAATATATATGGGTTTTAATATAGATTAATTTCCTCAAGTTAATCCTTGGACATTCAATGCCTCCTTTCGTTTTTATGGCACTTGCCCTTCGGCCAAGTGCCATATAGCGATCGCAATTTCTGTCCGTCCGTCGGTCTGTCGGTCTGTCGGTCTGTCCAGGTTTTGCTAGCTCGGGCACTTCCACATAAGCTAGGATGATAAAACTTGGCAGGCATATCAGGGACCCCAAATGATTAAGTTGGAAATAGTCACTTCCCCGATCCGAGCACCGTGGGGGGAGTGGAGGGAGGGGGAATCCGGAATCTTGAGGTATTTTTAACTTTTGAACGGGTGATCGGATCTCGACGAAACTTGATATTTGGAACGACCTCATGCCTCAGACGACCTACTTAAAATCCGGACCGGATCCGGTGACTTTTGGGGGGAGCTGGAGGGGGCAACCGGAAATCTTGGGAAACGCTATGAGTGGAGGGATCGAGATGAAACTTGGTGGGAAGACACCTAGCAAACACTAGATACATCGTTGACATAACCGAGCCAATTCGGGCACTGTGGGGGGGGAGTGGAGGGAGGGGGAATCCGGAATCTTGAGGTATTTATAACTTTTGAACGGGTGATCGGATCTCGATGGAACTTGATATTTGGAAAGACCTCATGCCTCAGACGACCTACTTAAAATCCGGACCGGATCCGGTGACTTTTGGGGGGAGCTGGAGGGGGCAACCGGAAATCTTGGGAAACGCTATGAGTGGAGGGATCGAGATGAAACTTGGTGGGAAGACACCTAGCAAACACTAGATACATCGTTGACATAACCGAGCCGATTCGGGCACTGTGGGGGGAGTAGAGGGAGGGGGAATCCGGAATCTTGAGGTATTTATAACTTTTGAACGGGTGATCGGATCTCGATGGAACTTGATATTTGGAAAGACCTCTTGCCTCAGACGACCTACTTAAAATCCGGACCGGATCCGGTGACTTTTGGGGGGAGCTGGAGGGGGCAACCGGAAATCTTGGGAAACGCTATGAGTGGAGGGATCGAGATGAAACTTGGTGGGAAGACACCTAGCAAACACTAGTTACATCGTTGACATAACCGAGCCGATTCGGGCACTGTGGGGGGAGTAGAGGGAGGGGGAATCCGGAATCTTGAGGTATTTATAACTTTTGAACGGGTGATCGGATCTCGATGGAACTTGATATTTGGAAAGACCTCATGCCTCAGACGACCTACTTAAAATCGGACCGGATCCGGTGACTTTTGGGGGGAGCTGGAGGGGGCAACCGGAAATCTTGGGAAACGCTATGAGTGGAGGGATCGAGATGAAACTTGGTGGGAAGACACCTAGCAAACACTAGATACATCATTGACATAACCGAGCCGATTCGGGTACTGCGGGGGGGAGTAGAGGGAGGGGGAATCCGGAATCTTGAGGTATTTATAACTTTTGAACGGGTGATCGGATCTCGATGGAACTTGATATTTGGAAAGACCTCATCCCTCAGACGAGCCACTTAAAATCTGGACCGGATCCGGTGACTTTTGGGGGGAGCTGGAGGGGGCAACCGGAAATCTTGGGAAACGCTATGAGTGGAGGGATCGAGATGAAACTTGGTGGGAAGACACCTAGCAAACACTAGATACATCGTTGACATAACCGAGCCGATTCGGGCACTGTGGAGGGAGTAGAGGGAGGGGGAATCCGGAATCTTGAGGTATTTATAACTTTTGAACGGGGGATCGGATCTCGATGGAACTTGATATTTGGAAAGACCTCATCCCTCAGACGACCCACTTAAAATCTGGACCGGATCCGGTGACTTTTGGGGGGAGCTGGAGGGGGCAACCGGAAATCTTGGGAAACGCTATGAGTGGAGGGATCGAGATGAAACTTGGTGGGAAGACACCTAGCAAACACTAGATACATCATTGACATAACCGAGCCGATTCGGGTACTGTGGGGGGAGTAGAGGGAGGGGGAATCCGGAATCTTGAGGTATTTATAACTTTTGAACGGGTGATCGGATCTCGATGGAACTTTATATTTGGAAAGACCTCATCCCTCAGACGACCCACTTAAAATCTGGACCGGATCCGGTGACTTTTGGGGGGAGCTGGAGGGGGCAACCGGAAATCTTTGGAAACACTATGAGTGGAGGGATCGAGATGAAACTTGGTGGGAAGACACCTAGCAAACACTAGATACATCATTGACATAACCGAGCCGATTCGGGCACTGTCGGGGGAGTGGAGGGAAGGGGAATCCGGAATCTTGAGGTATTTATAACTTTTGAACGGGTGATCGGATCTCGATGAAACTTGATATTTGGAAAGACCTCATGCCTCAGACGACCCACTTAAAATCCGGACCGGATCCGGTGACTTTTGGGGGGAGCTGGAGGGGAGAACCGGAAATATTGGAAAACGCTATGAGTGGAGGGATCGACATGAAACTTGGTGGGAAGACACCTAGCAAACACTAGATATATCATTGACATAACCGAGCCGTGCCTACTCGTAACAAGTGCCATATGAGCTCGTAGCTCTTGTTATTTATGTCCTTGCTCGAAATATGTTGGTCTGTAGGATAAGAAACTGTCATGCCTGTTTCATGCCTCGTATTGACGGTAACCAACAGGCAAGGGGAATTTGTGTGAAGCACAAGCTGAAAATTAGAAATTTAAGACATTACCATCGCTATATGACACTTGAGTAAGCTAAAGTGCCATAAAAATGGTGCCATGGGTCCTTTTGATTATATTAGAGTATTTGCAAAGTACCCGTCAACTTCTGTCGGATGAACAAAACTAGTTTCCAATCGACTCAGTTTAACTTGACCACCGACAGCTTGCTATAGGCAAAGAAGCCCTACGATCTCCTGTTTCTTACTTAACAAGAAATGAAGTCCTAAAAGCGCGAGTTTCACAAATTCCGTCCTTGTCGCTTCCCGATTTCAACAAAAATCAAGACCAAAAGTATTCCATCTGCCCAAGCTGACCGCGAACGATGGCGAATTTTGCTAAATCTGGTAAGTCAGCTGAGTTTTATTTCAAAATTATTTCGGGTCTCCTTAAAGGATGCCTAGAATTCCAACGAAACCTATTTCCGTAATCACTCCATCCATTTCTAAACCCGGAGATCCGAAGTTCTTACGGTGCATTCTAACCCTTCTAACAAAACCTCGCTGATTTTCTCACTCGCCGTGTTTTGCTACTCCTTCGATGCGTAACACGCTGTCTACGGTTGTCAGGGAGAATTTTTTCGATCAGAGAAACCGGCTACGTAAATTTTCCCCTGTTTTCGCTACAAGTCAACGAGTCTTGGAAAAGGCTTGAAATAGCCAAAGCCGTGGGTAATTCGTCGAAAGCAGAGCCTAGTTTTAAAGTATTCAATTATTTGCAAATACTGGAAGCTGAAGAGTAAATAGTGCGAGGGGTCCTTTAACACAAACCTATTCAGAAGGTGGACAAGACTTAATTTTTTATAGACAGGTCTCATCCCGCTTATGAAACTCACATTGGTTGCTTTTACTTTTGTGTTTTGCAGCCTACTTTTTTTTTGACATTATTTCTGTTAGTATGATAAAACCTTTCTTGTACTCTGTGATGCTGTAATGCCCGTTTTCACCCATGTAAACCTTACCCATCATACCCAAAGAAGAGAATTGGCCAAATTCATTTTGCAGCCGCGTGAGGAGCTAGACCAAAGGTTTTGATGGGATTCAAAAATTATTATATTTACTGGATTTTTTTATCCAGAAAATCGGGTATTTTTAGAAATCCGGTCTTCATCGAAACCCTTGAACATTTTAATGTTTATCAATCATCAGCCGTTTGAAACAAACATACATGATACCGTAGTGGTGTTTATTGACAAATTGCGGCCAAAAGGATCAAATTCCGACAATACTGTTACTTTCAGAATTTTTTTCGGTTTTGGCCAGATTCAGAAAACAATTTTCATACACGGATTCAGGATGACTATTTGCCACTGAATCAAACCTCTAATCCACTCTAGATAGAACTCTTACTTTCCGGATTCCGGTCGAACTTTTTGTCCGTTGAGAAAATAATATCATACAGGGACCCAGCATTTCTGCCCCTCAACCTCCCTACTATCTCATTAGCTTTAAAGTTTGTGTCTGTTTGCCAGTTAATTTGAACCCCACCTATCAATATACAGCTACGAAGCCCATCTACGAACTTGCCCTGTCCTTCGACCCAAAGAATCCTCAAACCGAGTCTGAATGAAATATATCATCCCTTCGAGAGTTATCGTGCTTACAGACGGACAGACGCACAGACATACAACTTTTACGAATCCATTGGCTATTTGCTTTAAATTTAGAAATAAAAACTAAAAACAGAAACTAAAATCAAAAGATTTTTCAGTCTACTACTCGCCCTTACCCGCATTCAGTATGCAATTAATTCTAGGAAGACTTTCGTATCGACACAAGTTTAATTACTGAGAAAGGGAGACCCAATTTGGCTTTCTATCACTTGCAGACGGAGAACTAACGACGGGGAAACAGAAGTCGAGAACTCTCAAGTTGATAATTAGCAAAATAAAATGAAAGGTCTCAGCGACTAATTGGAATGCGAACGGCTTGTTCTCAAGGTAAATAATATTAGTTGTTAGCAGGTTGTTAGCGTTACTTCTATAATCAAACGTTAAGGCTGGGGAAGCGGTGTCCCCAACGGGAGAAGAACTGTCAAAGATTCACGAGTGAAGTGAAGATACATTTGGGAAGCAGGAATTCACACAAATTTGGACTAGACTTGGTATACCGTCGTAACCTTCTGCCACTGTAAGAAGAGGAAAGGTTTCGATAGGATCCTAAAAATCTAGTTTTTGATCCAGACATTTGGGTCCTGTCTTCGACAGATCCAGCCTTCGCCAGACTAATCATCACAGAAAACCAAGTTCAGATATACCTCTACAAGCCCTATCTATTTTAACGGTACTGACCGAAACTTCTTGCTTTACTTCTGCCAAATTTCTGCCAAATTCATAAACAAACTCAGGGCATATCCTTTGTCCTCTATAAAGAAATTTAATCAACTTCAAATAAAATTTTAACTTATAACAAAAATTTCCGGTTACAACCGGATTCCGGACGAATTATAGGATATGTCCGGGTAAAAAACGATTGTCATATACAAATTCAGCGTCTCTTCTTAACCCTAAATCTGTCATCCAATCAACTTCAGATAAAACTTTTGCTTTTAACAAATTTTCCGGTTTTGGCCGGATTCCGGACGAACTACTTGTACAGCGAGAAAATGGTTTTCACCATCGTGTTCAACATGTCTTCATACTTAATAATTAAACTATGACATTACTGTTTGTTTGCCCCTTAATTTGAACCCCCTCTGCCACCCCTAAGTGTAAGTAGAGAGCCCATCTACGAGCTTGACCTTACCCTTGACTTAAAGAATCCTCACACCAAGTTTCATCGAAATATCTCATCCCTTCGAGAGCTATCGTGCTAACAGACGGACAACTTTTGCGATGCCACAGGTACCGTATCCCTCCACTTACGTTTTGGAATCCCAAAAAGAAAAGAAAATCCAAAATTAAAGGACCCGTGACATCATTTTGTTTAGATTTTCAACTGCTTCACGTTTGCAACTTTAGTGACATTAAAAGAAAAGTAGGCAGTAGGCTAAGCAACACAGCACCCCCAGTGGCTATGAAAGCGTATCTTCTCTCATCCAGCGTATTTTTCACAACGTACACAACGTCGCGACATCAGAACGCAGAAAGTCTTGGCCCTCTTCCGTTGCACAATAAATAGCTCACTAAACTATAATTTACTTGTTGCGCCTTTTACGAATACCATGGTAACTGATATCACGGTCTAAAGTCCTTTTTGCAGATACCGCGGTATCTAAGACCACGGTGAGATCACAGTTGCTTTTGCAGTTCCTGACTAGGCATCTGTTAGTCAGATAGGATGTTCCCGACCGCAGTAACTGACCGTGGTATCTGAAAAAGTCATCTCACTTTCATAATGACAAAAAAAAGCCCAGGTTTTTGTCAAATTGAGGGGGGATTCAGCAATGGTCAAAGAACCGTATTATCCGAGACGTGGCAATGGTAAAGAAAACAAGAGCTGTAAGCCCCTATGGCTTGCAAGCATAGATAGTAGCTAGCTACGATTCACACTATCTAGAGGCATAAATGACAATGGGCCCTTCAAAATCATAAAAATCTATGATTAGTCAAATATATGCTATACACTTTGCGGTTATAATTCGCACTTTAAGGGGGTTAGGTACCAAATTTGTAAGAAAAGCACTGGTGCCCAAATGATCTTGGGACCCTGGGGATCTTAATAATGTATCGTTTCTGAAAAGTAGCTCTTTACGATTTAAGATTAGCGCTTGTGGAAAGTCATCTGAAATTAAAGCCCTTCAGGCAAAAATTATCATGGACTTCTGGGAATTCCGAAAAGTATTTTTTCGTCTAAAGCATTTTCTTTTTTCACTTCACAGTTAAGATACGCAATTTAGGACAACTAATGCTTGAAATAAAATACTCATGAGTCCTTGGGGATTACGAAAGTGTATTGCTAGATCAGAAACACGTCCCTTGTCGATTTCTTAGAGAGAGAGAGAGAAATTTATTGAATAAATAAATAAAATACTTCTGTTTAACAAACACCCCAAGAAGTAATCTTGTCCTAGGGGTAGGCAAAAAAATAAAAAACTTCATTAATGCAGAATAATTACTGAACAAAGAATCAACTTCAATTGTCATAATCGAGACCACAAACCAAACCACAAAAAATATGTAACGAATAGAGATAATAATCATCCTCAGAACACCCACAGCAAACAATAAATAACAACCTCAACATAATGAAAATTGATACTATTTCTCAAAATTCATACTTACTAAACAGGTTCTGTTTAATTTGACGCTTAAACCAAGGAATATCAGGAATCAAACGAAGGAAGATCAAGTTTCCTTCGGATCCGACCGCCGGATCGCGGAACTGGCTGCTTCCAAGTCAATCTGATCTGGTTCCTACTTAATACACCTGCCGAGTTTAGTCGTACTAGTGTATCTGGAGGCACCTTAGCTCGCGATCACCGGAATTTTGGGAAACCCCTCCATACCCCCCCCCCTCGTTATTCGCGAATACGGTCCGTTCTGTTGAAAATGTATTTAGAACTTGTCCTCGTTCTTCTCACCAACTTTCACCCCGACCCCTCCACTCCAGCATTTCCCGCGATTTCCGCTCCCTCTCCCCCTAGTTATCGGATCGGATCCGGACACGAAACAGGAAATCCGATACAGGAGCTCTTTCTAACTGTTAAAGGCTCGCGCAAAATATTTGAAAACTGAACGCTCCGTGGATAAAAAGTATGAAAACTAAGCAAATAAAATGATGAAGAATCGTAGCTGACGTATCCGTTGAAAACATTGTTTGAATAAATGTTTCAAACCCAGCTTGGGCTCAAAGAATATTTAAATAAAATTAGTAAAAGAGTTGTCAGCGGACGTTGAAGATTCTAGCAAACTTTGCGTTGTCGAACGGGCAAAATTCGGCACGGAACGAAACAATGCAGAAACATGGGAATTTCAAAAGTTCCTCTATCCCGTTCAAAAGTTAGACATACCTGAAGATTCCGTATTATTCCCCCTCCCTCCACTACCCTCACGATGGTCGGATCGGTAAATTACTATTTTCCAGTTAGTTTTGTTTGGTCCCTAATACCAAAGGCGTTACTAGCCAAAATTCTCTGGGGGGGGGGGGGGGGACGAGGCATTTACCGACTGGCTGGTAATTTTTACAGACTTTTCTGCAGAAAAAACGACTGTTTTCAACAACAAAAATGACATTTTTGAAAAAAAATCGACTGATTCGTAGAAAAATCCACTGATTTTCAGAAAAACCGACTGTTTTCATGACAATATCAACTTTTTGACAAAAAATCGCGGCGCTTCCCACCGACTCCGTTATTTTTTACCAACTGGCCGACAGAATTGGGGGGGGGGGCGTCCCCCCTCCCCCTAATCGCGACACTCCTGCCTAATCCTACTGCCAAATTTCATCATCATAACACATTTGGAAGTAGCCTAACTCGCGATCACCGGACTGACTGACAGACCGACGGACGGACAAGTGATTGGTATACGGCACTTGACCGGAAAAAGAAGTGCCATAAAAAGGATAAAAGTCAGATCCAGTTCCGTTTAATCAGATACCATTGTATCTGCAGGAACGCAACTACTGTTTCCGTAGCTACTTCTTTGGAAACTCAAGGATGCGACTGTTCATCTATTGCCGCGCTTGTGCCATTAGAGTAATGTGACATGCGTTCCCAAATCAACGGTTTTGAAAATGAAATAGGAGTAAAACAGGAGAGTAGCCTGTCACCGAGGCTATTTGCATTATTCATTCATGATTTAATAGAACATTTAGAAAAGCAATGGGCACCGACAGTAATCCTAGGTTCAATAAAATTGTCAGTACTGCTTTTTGCTTACAATACGGCGTTGGTGGCAAAATCGGCAAACGAACTACAGATTTTGAATTTTGATAAATTTGGTTGAAGAGTATTTAATATCTAAAAAATTTCAAATTAATGTAAAAAAGACGAAAGTTGTAATTTTCAGGAAAAAATCAAAGGGTACGTATAAAGAACAGACATTTTATTTTGGAGGTAAAGAATTAAAAATAAGTGAAACATCTCAGTATCTTGGGTTTATTTTATCGAGTAATGGAAGTTGGAAAACGCATATAAAAGAAATGGTAACTAGAGGAAAAATAGCATCAGCAGCAATATTTAGAAACAGGACATTAATGGGTTTACAAGATCTGAAGATGCATAAACAAATATTTACATCGAAAGTGATGCCAGTGTTTCATTATGGGGCTGAATTGTGGGGATTTGATGCGGCCACGCAACTAGAGTCGATTCAATTGCAGTACTACAAAAGAGTATATGGATTGCTCCAGACAAAACATTCACAAGCTTTAAAAGGAGACCTTGGAATATTTTCCGTTGGAAAATGTAGGCTAATCCAGATGCTTAGATTCTTGCTTAAGTTAGTTAGAATGCCAGAAACTAGATTAGTCAAGGCTGCGTATAGTCAGCTTCTTAAAATGGGTAAGAAAAGAACTTGGCCGTTCCAGATTAAAGCACTACTGGATGAAGTAGGGCTATCATTTGTGTGGAATGATATCCTTGGACCAACAACGGATCACAGTGGAATAATTAAGAAGGTGATTGAGATTTTGCAGGACCAGAAGAGCCAGCAATGTCGGGGCGCGGTTGAAAGGTCAGAATCACTAGGTTTTATAAATCCGTAAAATCTATTTGTAGAATCTATTTTAAATTAAATTTGCCTAATAGGTAACTCAGATATTGGATTCAGTTGAGAGCGAATTGCCTACCAGTACATAGGAAAATTAAGTTTTTAAAAAGGACCCTTTATGTAATGAAGGGAATGATGACCTGGAGCACTTTTTGCTGAAGTGTCATGAGCTTTCTGATTTAAGGGTGTCTTTGCTTGGTTGGAATTTGCGGCTTCCAGACATCTTGGATTGTACACCGGCACAGATAATATGCAAAGTGTGTAGATTTATCGATGAAGGAGTTAAGTTTCCTGAGAATAGAAGTTGAATTTTTGTTATATTTTGTTTAATTTAGTTGCTTAAGCATTGTATATCTTTTTATGTTTTGTGGCCTCTGGCTTTGAATAGAGATTACTGTTATTATTATTATAAAAGCAAGGTGCAGGAGAAATATATAAAAGAGGAAAACTGCACCAGGAGGAAAGCACGATAAAACGATAAAAGATACACCAGAAAAAGCGGATAGAATACGAGTTCTAAATTGACATTATTTTGTCTGTCTTTGGTTATTTAATGTTCGAGGTTCTTGAGAGGAGTGGAGAATGACGTCAATCGAGATAGGCAAAATAATGACTCGATAGCCAGAGTCTATTTCATTAGTTTCACTGATTGGGACGATTTTGGAACGACGGTTTTTTTCCCACTTCTTGTTGTTTTCTTTTCTTTTGAGTTGTTCCTTCTTTTCTTTTTGTTCTTCCTCTTTCAGTTTTCTCTTCTTGTTCTGAAAAAGTATTTATAAGTTACTTGAAAGTGAAAATGTTGTTGACTGCCCCCACAGATCCATTCCTCCATACCGACTACATGTTCAAAGAATAGAAAGGGTCTATTAAAGGTTTGTTCATGTAGTTTAGTTTGTTAGAGTTAATTTATATGGTATGAGTATAAAACTAAAAATGAAATAAAGTAAAAGTCAGCTTGCGCTGAAGGAGTATTGATGTCAATTCAGAACTCGGGTCAGAAATTTTTTTTACTATTTCCTCTCGCTGACGCTTTCGACTTTACAGGGCAATTTTTCTCTTCATAACATCCTTCGCCCATTCTAGTACTCTGTCATCAAGCACTATGACATTCCTTTGTTTCTCTTCTTACAGTCCATCCCTTAGTTCTCCTTTCGTTTTCCGTCCAAAGCAGATACGTTATTTCGCAGAAAACTAAGGGGGGAAGGCAATAGTGCTTCCTGGGTCCCCGTGTGCAGTCAGTCTTTAAATCTTACAAAGATGAGACCGAAAATATAAACGAAAAGTGAACAATATATTTACAAATGCCTAAATATATTTTCATAAAGAGTTTATCCATATTTGATTTGGCTGCTCGTCAACTAGGTTTTACAGTGTTTTTGTCATGGGCAGCTCTGCGAGTTCACTTGGAAAACTAAGGGACAGCCCTGTCACTTGGCTTGTCATTCTATTTTGTTTTTGTCACTCTTGTCCTGCGTAGGACATAAGAATCACTCAGAAATTCAGACCAATTGTGTCAATTTTGTAGCAGGGATTCCGACCAGAAGTGACTATTTCAAGTTTGTTTCATGAAAGTAGAGTTAAGATGTGTCATTTTTACAGAGCCGATTCCAACCAAAACCGAACATTTCATTAATAAATTTCACTCCCGATTCACTCTCCGTGTTGGGCCAAAAGTCAGTCTCTAAATATTTTTGATGTGGTAACCCTGGCTGAGTCCACATGGAAAACCAAGGGGACAGCTCCCCCCACAAAAAAAAAAAAAAACAACCCTGGGGCAAAGCCCCAAAAGCCTTGACCTTGACAGCACGCACCTTATGCGTTCGTTAATATCCTTGCATGTGCTCATTTGGTCATTTGGAATGCACCATCTAACTAGTGGTGTGAGAAATTAGAAAGTTAATCTCCTCTGTGAACCTTTGAAGTGCTAGTGCTAGAAAGTAAACAGAAAGTTTTTTACGGGTATCAAACCTCTGGCAATGTCCCGGAAACCTCTACAGGGCTTTCTCTATCTCTAATTTATTCCGGTCGGCACCGCAGTACACCAGGAAAAAAGTATATCCGAACATCCTCCGAAATGTTGCAAAAAGGAGTACATCATTAATTAGCATCATTAACCCTTGCAATTCCAGCAGAATACTCCTCTGGCTAGTCTTCAGCACGCCATGGACGTGATTCCGCTGTTTCGGAATTAAGCCGGTTTGCACACAGTGGTTCATTAGCATAAAATGGGGCAACAAAATAGGGACAGCGGTTGAGGAAGGGAGTTGGGTTTGAAGCTTCTTAGCGTCCCAGGCAAAAGGGGAGGGGGGCTGCAGTCTCTATAGAACCCATTGCTTCCACAGCCCATTTTAAAATTCAGGCAAAGGCTGCTAAAAATCAGGAGATTATCGGTAGACACGAGAAGAAAAACGGTGAAAATTTCACTGAAACAGTCACAGTGAATGTCTCTAAAATCAAGTAGAATCCCACCCCTCAGTTAAAAAAAAAAGGATCTAGAAAAAAAGGATTAAAAGAAGAATTCAGTCCAAGGAAACTGCAGCAGTGAATATTTCAAGATTTTGCAGAATAAAACACAGTTACACAGAAATACGATCTGTTGTTGTTAGGACATTAAGGATAATTTTCAGTGCTGAACCCCAAGGATAGTTATATAAATTACTTGGTTAAAATTAATGAAATGTATCCAGTTACTGAACTTAGATTAAAATAAGTTTTCTTTCAGCCAAGCTGACTGCGAGTCATAAGTAAGTAAGTAAGTAATTTATTTGTAATCCGCCATCTTTGACAGTGCTAAACGGATAAGTCAGCTGAATTGTATTAGAACTATATTTCGGCCCTTCTTGGCAAGGGTCCTCTTCAGGCCCAAGTCGACAAATTAGTAGAGTGAAAGCAATGGTAAAAAGCTTCTTTGCTCCTTCATGCAACCAACTCTCATTTGAACCACCTCTCAGTTCACCCTCCCGTTTGTGAAGCCACGTGTCACTTCGTGCACTAAACAAATCGACAGTTTTCGAGTTCCAAATTCCGTCTAAGAAAAGAAAGTAGGACTTACCTATACTGATACCACGCGGGTACGTTCTGTCTGAAAAATAAAACAAAATCAGCCTACTAGATCTAAGAAAGCCATCGAAAATCAATGAATAGTATTTAAAACTGTTGTTATTATTTAATGAAAAAAATAAATCGAGCCAAGCAATGAATCCACTAATTCAGAAATTTGTCAGTAAGTCTTAAACAGGAGTTGTAACTTAGCCTTGTTCATTGTTGTTAGGAAGGCCAGCTGACTTTGAGAGGTACACCAACATACACAGCAGTCTATGTGTACGGTCAAAAGCTTGACAAACACTAAGTTAAACAATTCCAAATTTTTCTACTATTTAAACTTTTTTTTCGTAAAACATGGCACAAAACATGGGTTGATACTGTACTACTAGCCTAATGAAGAAACAACGCTTTAAAGGTATTATTCTGCATCCTGCAGATTACATCCAAATTGTTGTCGTGGGCATCCATGTGGTACATGTTATGAACCTTCTGATAGTGTATTGATGAAAAGCTCAAAATCAACCTCGAATATGAGACAAAACAAAGTCCTTCAATTTTCTTTCGACACTATACAATTGGTCAAAGAATAAGTGGGGGTTGAAATATAAAACTTACTCTGGTGCCTCATCGTGTGGGTGATACAAGCTGAATTCCGTAAAAATGATCTGAACCCTCTGCCTTCCAACCCCTCGGAAATCGTATCTACAGTGCAACCCGGCAGGGTACGTGCCCGGGTAGTTTAGGGACGTGAAGGTACCGTTTTTGGCTATGTCACTTAGGAAGACCTGATCACACGCAGAAGCTGGAAAAAAAGAATAATCAAATCAGAATCGAATAAAAACGTAAAAAAAAAAAATTCAATTCTATCTATTTACTTAATTCAGTACCAAGTAACCTGGGAAAGGTTACACACTGCAAATTAAAAACCACAGAAAACTCAGGCTTCACGTTCCAGATTTTTCTTCCGCACTCCAGACTTCCGATTCCGTCCAAATGGATCCGGAAGAAGAAGCCAGACAAAAAAGTCTGGAAGTCTGGGATGTTCCGAAATCCGAAAGTTGTCATAGAGGCAACAAATTTGAGGGACACAATATAATACAAGTGAATAGAGGAAGAAGAAGGAAAAGTGGCTGACAGTTAAGGTCGGGGAGCGAAAGATATTTGAAGGGCAGCTGAAAAACTAGGCAACATCAGTATCATGAAGCCCCGGAAGGCATGACTTGAATGTGCAGACGCGCCAATTTATAGGAACTCTGGAAGTAGAAACCCTTGGGTTTGACACTGTGTTGGTTCGAACGCACAAAACACCATTAACTCCAACTGTGGGGGGTCAAAATCCTTCCCAAAATCACCCGCACTCTTCTTGTACACTGTCAGAAGTTTCATAACAGATAACACTAGGATGCGCGGTTTCATCAGACAATGCGTAACAGATAACACTTTGGATGTTATCTGCTTTGTTAGAAAACGTATGCATGAAATGTTTTTGTTAGGAAGAGCCAAAAAACATCTATTGACTTTATTCTTTATCGTGATGATGTCGGAAAACTCAGAAGATACTTTTTAGCGGTTTTTCGGTTCTTCCTGATGGTAAAGCTTATTATGCATACCATTTTGAAACACAACAGATAACATCCGAAGTGTTGTCTGTTATTCATTATCTGTTAAAAACGCGCATCTTTGTGTTATCTCTTCTAACACTTCTGACAATGTAGCTCGAAATACCCCAAGAGCTCAGAAAAATTATTTCGTGGCATTTTGTTGAGGACGTTATTTGCGTACGTAGTAGGTATAAACAGTAAACAAAACTCTCTGCTGTCAGATAACTTAATTTGCAGTATTTTGCATTCTAGCGAAGAATCTCCGAAATCGGTGACTTTTTACCGTGACTGACTACCTCTCTTCGACATAAAACAAGAAATGGCTGGCTATATAGACGTACCTGCCACTGTGAAACGTGGTGTCAGGTAACAACTGAGCCAAGCCAGTTAATTAAGAAAACCACTTAAAGTGGAACGGAAACATTATATAGGTTAGCGATGATCAAAGCTACTGGCATACAAAAAGGTTAATTTACGTTTGAAGAGGCGGCAGAAAATCGGAGAGGATTTCATGAATAATAATAATAACAAGAATAATTAAAGAAGCTAAGGAGGGAGGCCATTGGAATGGAGGCTGGGTAGAAGTACCAGCTGACAGGTAAGTTTGGAGAAAAATCTATTGTGGGTGCAGGTGCGTCGCGACTAAGGGGAGGGGGGGCGCCGCGATCGACAGTCAATTTTTCTCTTGGAAATAATTTCCAATTCTTTTTTTTTGAAATAATCAATTTTTGTCTTGGAAACAGTTGATTTTATCGAATCATTCAGTTTTTCGTAAAAACAGTAAATTTTTTCTTGAAAATGGTATTTTTTCCTAAAATCAGTCGATTTTTCTTAATGCAGTCTTTTTATGGCACTTGCCCTTCGGCCAAGTGCCATATAGCGATCGCAATTTCTGTCCGTCCGTCGGTCTGTCGGTCTGTCGGTCTGTCCAGGTTTTGCTAGTTCGGGCACTTCCAGATAAGCTAGGACGATAAAACTTGGCAGGCATATCAGGGACCCCAAATGATTAAGTTGGAAATAGTCACTTCCCCGATCCGAGCACCGTGGGGGGAGTGGAGGGAGGGGGAATCCGGAATCTTGAGGTATTTTTAACTTTTGAACGGGTGATCGGATCTCGATGAAACTTGATATTTGGAACGACCTCATGCCTCAGACGACCCACTTAAAATCCGGACCGGATCCGGTGACTTTTGGGGGGAGCTGGAGGCGGCAACCGGAAATCTTGGGAAACGCTATGAGTGGAGGGATCGAGATGAAACTTGGTGGGAAGACACCTAGCAAACACTAGATACATCATTGACATAACCGAGCCGATTCGGGCACTGTGGGGGGGTGGAGGGAGGGGGAATCCGGAATCTTGAGGTATTTATAACTTTTGAACGGGTGATCGGATCTCGATGGAACTTGATATTTGGAAAGACCTCATGCCTCAGACGACCTACTTAAAATCTGGACCGGATCCGGTGACTTTTGGGGGGAGCTGGAGGGGGCAACCGGAAATCTTGGGAAACGCTATGAGTGGAGGGATCGAGATGAAACTTGGTGGGAAGACACCTAGCAAACACTAGATACATCATTGACATAACCGAGCCGATTCGGGTACTGTGGGGGGAGTAGAGGGAGGGGGAATCCGGAATCTTGAGGTATTGCTAACTTTTGAACGGGTGATAGGATCTCGATGGAACTTGATACTTGGAAATACCTCATACCACAGACGACCACTTAAAATCTGGACCGGATCCGGTGACTTTTGGGGGGAGCTGGATGGGGCAACCGGAAATCTTGGGAAACGCTATGAGTGGAGGGATCGAGATGAAACTTGGTGGGAAGACACCTAGCAAACACTAGATACATCATTGACATGACCGAGCCGATTCGGGCACTGTCGGGGGAGTGGAGGGAGGGGGAATCCGGAATCTTGAGGTATTTATAACTTTTGAACGGGTGATCGGATCTCGATGAAACTTGATATTTGGAAAGGCCTCACACCTCAGACGACCCACTTAAAATCTGGACCGGATCCGGTGACTTTTGGGGGAGCTGGATGGGGCAACCGGAAATCTTGGGAAACGCTACGAGTGGAGGGGTCGAGATGAAACTTGGTGGGAAGACACCTAGCAAACATTAGATACAACATTGACGTGACCGAGACGATTCGGGCACTGTCGGGGGAGTGGAGGGAGGGGGAATCCGGAATCTTTAGGTATTTATAACTTTTGAACGGGGGACCGGATCTCGATGAAACTTGATATTTGGAACGCCCTCATGCCTCAGACGACCCACTTAAAATACGGACCGGATCCGGTGACTTTTGGGGGGAACTGGAGGGGGCAACCGGAAATCTTGGAAAACGCTATGAGTGGAGGGATCGAGATGAAACTTGGTGGGAAGACACCTAGCAAACACTAGATATATCATTGACATAACCGAGCCGTGCCTACTCGTAACAAGTGCCATATGAGCTCGTAGCTCTTGTTTTTCAATAATAGTCGTTTTTATCTGTAACAAGAGCTACGAGCTCATATGGCACTTGTACGAGTAGGCTGTACAAGAAAGTAGATGAAAACGTCACAAAATACAACCGCCATCCAAAAAGGCGGTTCGGAAATAGAAATAGGATATTTAGTTTCACTCATTTCTGAGCAGTTCCGGCATCGTCTCGATTGCAAATGCACATGACTGTTCAAACTTTCATCCCAATAAATCCATTTGTTTGATCCCTAGATGTGCTACACGATTTCTGGTACTCACTCTATTTCCACCTACCGTGGCCGAATCTGGTTCGGAATAAAAAAAAATCGACCACCTAAAGCATCTTCGTTTATACCATCTACCAAGTTTCACTCGAATCTGAGCATTTTTGGAAAGTTCCGGTACCCCCCCCCCTTCCTACCAACGTTGTCGGAGCCGGTTCGGGCCCAATCTCTTAGTTCCCTCATCAAGTTTGACTGAAATTGGAGCATAGCCTATCTGCAAGTTTCCAGTACCCCCCCCCCTACCTTGGCCGAATCCGGCCCAGACGCCAAATAACAAATCTAGGCCGCATAAACTCGGCACTGTCGAATTGCATCTCATTCGGTCCATCCGTTTGGTTTTTGTGCATGTCAAAAGTCCCCCCACCCCCAATTCCCCTAATCGTGGTCGCATATGGTTCGAACGCATGTTTTACATGTCGAGGCCATCGATTCGTATCACCCATGAAGTTTCACTCGAATCAGACCACTCGTTCGCAATTTATAGAAGTCAATTTCCATATTTCTCTTCTCTTGCTCCCCCAAAAATGCTCGGATCTAGGAACGGAAGTTTCCGGGGGTATGTTGTGTCAGGTTTTTAAGTCAAGATAATTCGGGTCGCTAATATGCCTGCAAAGTTTCGTTGTCGTTTTACATCTGGAACTATTCTAACTCACGACTACCGGAATTCCAGGAAACCCCCTCCAACTCCCCCCACAGAGCCCCGAAACCATCTGGCTCCGTCAATTTCATCTAGGCCTAATGCTTGTTCCATCCATTAAGTTTCGTCCCAATCCCTCTACTTTTATAGTTTCTCACCAGACAAGTTTCATTCAAATCCGATCACCCGTTCAAAAGTTATGCACGCCACTAGATTCCGGACTCCCCATCCACCCACTCCCCCCACGATGGTCGGGTCGGGGAAACGGCTGTTCTCAAGTCAATCTGTTCGGATCCCTGACATACCTGCCAAGTTTCATCGCCCTAGGACATCAGGAAGTATGCCGAACTCGCGGGATCGCTAGAAATCCGGACCCCCACCCCAACTCCCCCACAGTGCCCTGATCCGGTCCGGTTATGTCAATGACGTGTCGAGGACCTGTGCTTGTTTTTCCCACCAAGTTTCATCCCGATCTCTCCACTTTAAGCGTTTCTCAAAATTTCCGGTTCCCTCCTCCAACTCCTCCCAGTGTCATCGGATCCGGTCCTGTTATGTCAATGACGTGTCTAGGACCTGTGCTTGTTTTTCCCACCAAGTTTCATCCTGATCCCTCCACTTTAAGCGTTTCTCAAAATTTCTGGTTACCTCCTCCAACTCCCCCCAGTGTCATCGGATCCCGCCCGGATTTAAAGTGAGGTGTCTGAGACACAAGGTCATCCTAAATATCAATTTTCATCAAGATCCGATCACCCGTTCAAAAGTTATGCACGCCACTAGATTCCGGACTCCCCATCCACCCACTCCCCCCACGATGGTCGGGTCGGGGAAACGGCTGTTCTCAAGTCAATCTGTTCGGATCCTTGACATACCTGCCAAGTTTCATCGCCCTAGGACACCAGGAAGGATGCCGAACTCGCGGGATCGCTAGAAATCCGGACCCCATCCCACCTCCCCCACAGTGCCCTGATCCGGTCCGGTTATGTCAATGACGTGTCTAGGACCTGTGCTTGTTTTTCCCACCAAGTTTCATCCCGATCCCTCCACTTTAAGCGTTTCTCAAAATTTCCGGTTCCCCACCCCAACTCCCCCACAGTGCCCTGATCCGGTCCGGTTATGTCAATGACGTTTCTAGGACCTGTGGTTGTTTTTCCCACCAAGTTTCATCCCGATCCCTCCACTTTAAGCGTTTCTCAAAATTTCCGGTTCCCTCCTCCAACTCCCCCCAGTGTCATCGGATCCGGCCCGGATTTAAAGTGAGGTGTCTGAAACACGAGGTCATCCTAAATATCAATTTTCCTCAAGATCCGATCACCCGTTCGCAAGCTAAAAATACCTCAAATTTTGGCTTCACCCTCCCTCCACTCCTCCCCCCCCCCAGATGGTCGAATCGGGGAATTGATGATTTCCTATTTAAGCTGGTCGGGTCCCAGACATGCCTGTCAATTTCCATCGTCCCAGCACATCAGGAAGCACGGAACTCGCGAGATCACTACAAATTCGGACTTCCCCCCCCCCCCCCCCAACTCCCCAAAGTGAGCGGATCCGTTCCGGTTATATCAGTCACGTATCTAGGACTTTTGCTTGTACTTTCCACCAAGTTTCATTCGGATCCCTCCACTCTAAGTGTTTTCCAGGATTTCCGGTTTCCCCCTCTAACTCCCCCCAGTGTCACCGGATCCGGTCTGGATTTAAAATGGAGGGTCTGAGACACAAAGTCCTTCCATGTATTAAGTTTCATTAAGATCCGATCACCCGTTCATAAGCTAAAAATATCTCGTTTTTCCTATTTTTTCCGGATTCCCCCTCCCTCCACTCCCCTCCAGATGGTCGGATCGAGGAAGCGACAATTTCTAATTTATTCTGGTCCAGTTCCTGATATGCTTGCCAAGTTTCATCGTCCTAGCTTATCTGGAAGTGCCCGAACTAGCAAAACCGGGACCGACAGACCGACAGACCGACTGACGGACAGAAATAACAATCGCTATATGGCACTTGAGTAAGCTCAAGTGCCATAAAAACGGTCGGTAAAAATGACCAGCCAGTCGGTAAATACCTTGCCCCTCCCCGAACATTTTGGCTAGTAACGCCTCTGTGTGAGTGTACAGAATTTGTGATGGTCCATTTGTTAGGGAATGGAACCCTGAAAGCTTGATTGTAATAAGTTTTTCCCCATTTTAGTATTTATATTTTAATTTTGTGTGTTACATTTAATTACACTACACGCCTTAATGGGCCACAGGCTATGGTTAGTATAAACAGAAAAAACTAACTTCCATTATTAAATTAATATATATTCAATAACATAATATATTCAACATTAGATTAATAATTATTCAATAATATATCCAATAAACGACCCCTTTTTCTAATTTGCCTTAACTTAAATCAAAGAAAAGACACAAAAATATCTCAAAAGTTTTCTTTAGGGTTAACCATGGCCGAGAACTTCTTGATATGAAAAAAACATCACACACAATACGAGGTTTGATTAAAAGTCTCAGCTCGAATACAACCTTTGCTATTTAATAAGAGTCAAATTTATTATAATTTTTGGTTTAAAAATACACTACAACTAACTCACACATTTGATAGCATTTAACACATGAATGAATGAATGAGTTTATTCCCAATAAAGCCCAAGGGCATGGCGGCAAACATCACACAATAAAAAAAAAAAAATGTTTGTACATCCTAATTCATGAATAACATATTCTTGGCATCCAGAATAACACTGATATCCAACAGAACATTCAACTTATGTTAAATGTTTATTGAACTTATTACACTGTATAAGAGAGCTCTGCACATAGTAGATTATAATTTGTATTTATGTAAAAATAAATCCAAATGTACTAAAGACAAAATGATAAATAAAACTGTGCAAAAGTACAAAGAAACACTATCGGTCATCGTGGTTCGGTGACATCACAGACTGAGCCTCTGTACATTCCCAGCAGAAGTGCGAATTGAGAAGTACAAAGTTCCCACATACAATCCAGTCGTCTCCCCCCTCTTCTATCTTTCGCATTACGATATTAAAATGCACCCTTGGAGTTGGTGGGGTAACAAACTTAACTCTCATGTCGAAAGGATATGCGTAAAAGCTCCATCCATCAATAGTCTCCAAATTTCGTTTACGCGAAGTGCTTTTAGAACAAGGAAAATGAAAAAGGAGCATGCGATTTTTCATCTTCGAATAAGAAAGCAAATCGCTTCCGTCGGCATAAGCTCTTAAAGTTGAACCGAATAGGGCTGAGATAAGACAGTCTAGTTCCCAATCGTTTTTTCACTTGAATGTGCCCAAAGATCCGATGAAAATCATTTACTTCGTTGCTCTGCTGCTCTGATTAACTGATTTAACCGCTACTCTAATTAACTTATTTTCATCGAAGGAAATTTTTCTTTCGAATTTGTGGTACCTCTATGGGACTGTACCTCCATGGTTAAACATTTTTATGGCACTTGAGCTTACTCAAGTGCCATATAGCGATTGTTATTTCTGTCCGTCAGTCGGTCTGTCGGTCTGTCGGTCTGTCGGTCTGTCGGTCTGTCGGTCTGTCGGTCTGTCGGTCCCGGTTTTGCTAGTTCGGGCACTTCCAGATAAGCTAGAACGATGAAACTTGGCAAGCATATCAGGAACTGGACCAGAATAAATTATAAATTGTCGCTTCCTCGATCCGACCATCTGGAGGGGAGTGGAGGGAGGGGGAATCCGGAAAAAATAGGAAAAATGAGATATTTTTAGCTTACGAACGGGTGATCGGATCTTAATGAAACTTAATACATGGAAGGACTTTGTGTCTCAGACCCTCCATTTTAAATCCAGACCGGATCCGGTGACACTGGGGGGAGTTAGAGGGGGGAAACCGGAAATCCTGGAAAACACTTAGAGTGGAGGGATCCGAATGAAACTTGGTGGAAAGTACAAGCAAAAGTCCTAGATACCTGACTGATATAACCGGAACGGATCCGCTCACTTTGGGGGAGTTGGGGGGGGGGAAGTCCGAATTTGTAGTGATCTCGCGAGTTCCGTGCTTCCTGATGTGCTGGGACGATGGAAATTGACAGGCATGTCTGGGACCCGACCAGCTTAAATAGGAAATCATCAATTCCCCGATTCGACCATCTGGGGGGGGGGGGGAGTGGAGGGAGGGTGAAGCCAAAATTTGAGGTATTTTTAGCTTGCGAACGGGTGATCGGATCTTGATGAAAATTGATATTTAGGATGACCTCGTGTTTCAGACACCTCACTTTAAATCCGGGCCGGATCCGATGACACTGGGGGGAGTTGGAGGAGGGAACCGGAAATTTTGAGAAACGCTTAAAGTGGAGGGATCAGGATGAAACTTGGTGGGAAAAACAACCACAGGTCCTAGAAACGTCATTGACATAACCGGACCGGATCAGGGCACTGTGGGGGAGTTGGGGTGGGGAACCGGAAATTTTGAGAAACGCTTAAAGTGGAGGGATCGGGATGAAACTTGGTGGGAAAAACAAACACAGGTCCTAGACACGTCATTGACATAACCGGACCGGATCAGGGCACTGTGGGGGAGTTGGGATGGGGTCCGGATTTCTAGCGATCCCGCGAGTTCGGCATACTTCCTGGTGTCCTAGGGCGATGAAACTTGGCAGGTATGTCAAGGATCCGAACAGATTGACTTGAGAACAGCCGTTTCCCCCGACCCGACCATCGTGGGGGGAGTGGGTGGATGGGGAGTCCGGAATCTAGTGGCGTGCATAACTTTTGAACGGGTGATCGGATCTTGATGAAAATTGATATTTAGGATGACCTTGTGTCTCAGACACCTCACTTTAAATCCGGGCGGGATCCGATGACACTGGGGGGAGTTGGAGGAGGTAACCGGAAATTTTGAGAAACGCTTAAAGTGGAGGGATCGGGATGAAACTTGGTGGGAAAAACAAGCACAGGTCCTAGACACGTCATTGGCATAACCGGACCGGATCCGATGATACTGGGAGGAGTTGGAGGAGGGAACCGGAAATTTTGAGAAACGCTTAAAGTGGAGAGATCGGGATGAAACTTGGTGGGAAAAACAAGCACAGGTCCTCGACACGTCATTGACATAACCGGACCGGATCAGGGCACTGTGGGGGAGTTGGGGTGGGGGTCCGGATTTCTAGCGATCCCGCGAGTTCGGAATACTTCCTGATGTCATAGGGCGATGAAACTTGGCAGGTATGTCAGGGATCCGAACAGATTGACTTGAGAACAGCCGTTTCCCCGACCCGACCATCGTGGGGGGAGTGGGTGGATGGGGAGTCCGGAATCTAGTGGCGTGCATAACTTTTGAACGGGTGATCGGATTTGAATGAAACTTGTCTGGTGAGCTATCGCCTCGGACGTTCATTGTCACGTCCGAGTCAGGTCCGATACCTGTGGGGATGGGGGGGGGGGGTGTGTGGAAAAATCAAGAAACTCTAAAAGTAGAGGGATTGGGACGAAACTTAATGGATGGAACAAGCATTAGGCCTAGATGAAATTGACGGAGCCAGATGGTTTCGGGGCTCTGTGGGGGGAGTTGGAGGGGGTTTCCTGGAATTCCGGTAGTCGTGAGTTAGAATAGTTCCAGATGTAAAACGACAACGAAACTTTGCAGGCATATTAGCGACCCGAATTATCTTGACTTAAAAACCTGACACAATATACCCCCGGAAACTTCCGTTCCTAGATCCGGGCATTTTTGGGGGAGCAAGAGAAGAGAAATATGGAAATTGACTTCTATAAATTGCGAACGAGTGGTCTGATTCGAGTGAAACTTCATGGGTGATACGAATCGATGGCCTCGACATGTAAAACATGCGTTCGAACCATATGCGACCACGATTAGGGGAATTGGGGGTGGGGGGGACTTTTGACATGCACAAAAACCAAACGGATGGACCGAATGAAATGCAATTCGACAGTGCCGAGTTTATGCGGCCTAGATTTGTTATTTGGCGTCTGGGCCGGATTCGGCCAAGGTAGGGGGGGGGGGTACTGGAAACTTGCAGATAGGCTATGCTCCAATTTCAGTCAAACTTGATGAGGGAATTAAGAGATTGGGCCGAACCGGCTCCGACAACGTTGGTAGGAAGGGGGGGGGGGGTACCGGAACTTTCCAAAAATGCTCAGATTCGAGTGAAACTTGGTAGATGGTATAAACGAAGATGCTTTAGGTGATCGATTTTTTTTTTATTCCGAACCAGATTCGGCCACGGTAGGTGGAAATAGAGTGAGTACCGGAAATCGTGTAGCACGTCTAGGGATCAAACAAATGGATTTATTGGGATGAAAGTTTGAACAGTCATGTGCATTTGCAATCGAGACGATGCCGGAACTGCTCAGAAATGAGTGAAACTAAATATCCTATTTCTTTTTCCGAACCGCCTTTTTGGATGGCGGGTGTATTTTGTGACGTTTTCATCTACTTTCTTGTACAGCCTACTCGTACAAGTGCCATATGAGCTCGTAGCTCTTGTTACAACTAAAACGGTAAACGATTCCCGATAAATAAATGAAAAAGGAAACTGAACATTTCCTAGACATTGGTCATTCAAATGCACACTTTGTTGAAATTCAAATTCTCTGTGGAAGGGATGAACTTGTCGCCATGCGTGCATATTCTGAACGTCAATACTACACTGTCAGAAGTTTCATGACAGACAACAGAAGGGTGCGCGGATTCAACAGACAATGCGTAAAAGAAAACACTTCTGATGTTGTCTTTCGTTTGAAAACGTCATGCCTAACAAGCTTTGTAATAGGGAAGAGCTGAAAAATCTTCAAAAGTATCTGCTGAATTTACCATATCAAGAGGACAAACAAACAAGTGCGCAAGCGCTCAGACGTGGAGTGTGAAAGTAAAATGTTTATCCCATCTTATTAACAAACAGCGTTAGAACCACGACATTTCACTTCACCAATAACCACAAAATACTGAAATAACATAATATGAAATCATCCCAGTTTATTAAACTTTTAATGTAAGCAAACCGCATTTAGAGGTCCAAGTTTCATCCTGAATGTCTCGCTAAAAATATAGATGCTTTAAACCTCTTTTCCTTTAGCAAGGTAATAACAAGTGTAATAAAACCAAATCGTTTTATTGCCTGATACACCCCTTGTCAAAACTTCATTATAAACGGCAGAACATCGATCATATGACAAAACCGTCCAGTTTCCAACTGATCATTAAAGGACCGCGTGGTCTTACGTCGCGTGGTCTTATTTATTGCTGTTACACCAAAATTCGCATCTATACATATATATCCACAAGTATACAAGAGTTGGAGACAAACTGAACTCCCATGAAATCTGGGCCCAGTTACCCATAAAGGGGAGGGGGGGGGGGGGGGTCGGAACCCATCATATTGCATATCTAAACCTAAATATCCCCGACTATACCAACTTAGAGGGTATATATAAATTGGGCACACCTGCCCATCAACGTGGGTTGGGGGGTGGGGGGGGGGATGGTCCAACTCCACATTGATATTCCCAACCCCGATGATCCAGAAGCACAAAGGAATTTGATTGCTATCTCCAGTTTTGTCAAGTTAAAAACATGAAAAATGAATAATCTTGTCCCAACTGCCCCTGACCCAAGTGGGGGTGTGGTTTGAGGCCCGCAAACAGAAAAACAGACCCCAATGCTCACAAACATACGAAGTTTCAACTTGATATCTGTTGATTCCTGTTACGGGTAACGATCTTTACGCCTGGGCAATCTGGGCCCACTTGCCCTTGAACGTGGTGGATGGGGTAGGTGCAACTTTGAAAGTAATTTCCCAGCCCTTGGATCTACAAGTACAAGGAATTTCATCGTCCTGTATCCAGGTCTAGTCAAGTTATGAACATTGTTCACTGGGCAATCTGGGACCATTTGCCCCTGCACCGGGTAGGTATGGGGGCTGGGACCCCCACAAGGCACAACTAGACACCAATACCCACAAGTGGACCAAGCTTGATACTTGCACTGGTTCACGGTGCCCGGTCACTGGGTCACTGGCAATAGTGGACTGTTCCAAGGAACACTTGAAAGAAAAAGACAATAGATGCTTTTCTATCTGTTTTTGGGATCCCAAAACGTAAGTGGAGGGATACCTATGACATCGCAAAAGTTGTCCGTCTGTCCGTCCGTCCGTCTGTCCGTCCGTCTGTCCGTCCGTCCGTCCGTCCGTCCGTCCGTCCGTCCGTCTGTAAGCACGATAACTCTCGAAGGGAATGAGATATTTTGATGAAACTTGGTGAGAAGGTTCGTTGGGTCGTCGGACCAGTCAAGTTCGTAGATGGGCTTTGTAGCTCTACATTTAGGGGTGGGGGAGGGGATTGAAATTAAGGGACAAACAAAATATTTTGAAACAGCTAATGTGATAGTCGATTATGGGGTAAGAAGACATGCTGAACACGATGGTGAAAACCATTTTGTCATCAGACAAGTAGTTCGCCCGGAATCCGGCCAAAACCGGAAAGTTTGTTGAAAGTAAAAGTTTTATTTGAAGTTGATTAGATGTTCGATTTAGGGGTAGGAAGACATGCTGAAGACGATGGTGAAAATTATTTTCTCGACGGACAAGTATTTCGCCTGGAATCCGGCCCAAACCGGAAAGTTTGTTGAAAGTAAAAGTTTTATTTGAAATTGATTAGATGTTCGATTTAGGGGTAGGAAGACATGCTGAAGACGATGGTGAAAACTATTTTCTCGATGGACAAGTATTTCGCCCGGAATCTGGCCCAAACCGGAAAGTTTGTTGAAAGTAAAAGTTTTATTTGAAGTTGATTAAATGTTCGATTTAGAGGTAGGGAGACATGCTGAAGACGATGGTGAAAACTATTTTCTCGACGGACAAGTATTTCGACCGGAATCCGGCCCAAACCGGAAAGTTTGTCAAAATTAAAAGTTTAATTTGGAGTTGATTGGATGTTCGATTTAGGGCAAGAAGACATGCTGAACACTTATGTGAAAACAAGTTTCTACCCGGACATGTAGTTCGTCCGGAATCCGGCCAAAACCGGAAAACTGTTGGAAGTCAAAGTTTTATTTCTAGTTGATTAGATAAGCGATTTAGGGGTAAGAAGAGATGCTGAGTCCCTGTGTGACAATCGTATTTTACCCGGACATATAGTTCGACCGAAATCCGGCTGGAATCGGAAAATTTGTTATAAGCTAAATTTCTATTTGAAGTTGATTAGATGTTCATTACTGGGGAAAGAAGATACCCTGATTTCGTGTTTGAGCTTTCTTTTTTCGCCGGACAAGTAGTTCTGGAGTTCGGCCGGAACCGGGAAATTGGCAGAAGTGGCAGGAAGTTTTCGTCAAAACAGATATGACTTATAGGGGTAAACACACATGCTGAATCCAAATCTGAACTTGGTTTTCTCAGGTGATTAGCTATTTGGCCTTAATCTGTTTCTGAATTTTAATTGTAAAAATGTTCAAGGAGTCTGGCTAAGACTGGATCTGGCTAAGACAAGACCCAGTTGTCTGGATCAGATATTGAATTTTTGGGATCCCATCGAAACCTTTGGTCTTGTTCTATCTGTCTTCGTGGCATTTAATGCTTGTTATGCACAACATATTATGGAAAATGTTTTCCAACACAACATATGACATCCCAAGTGTTGTCTGTTACGCAATGTCTGTTGAAACCGCGCTGCCTTGTATTGTCTGTTAAGAAACTCTTGACAGTGTACAGCGCAAGATGGAATAATTTACAATCCCTTAGCAGAGTAAAAAAAATCCAAGGTATAAACAAAAGCTGGCTTTTCAGTTGAAATTTAAGACTGATATGTAAAACCTCACGTTACGTCGACTCTTTCACACCAGAAGTGTACAAAGCGTAAAAAGGATAACAGTTTTTTTTTTGTATCCTACTACTTGGTCGCTTTCAACGACACTCATTTCGTTTTTTCTCATACATCCAAGGTATCGCTTAGACAACCTGGCAAAGATTCTAATCAAACAAATCTAGAATAGAATTTTTAGAATCTAATTTTTCAAAAGCAGCTGTCGCAGCGTTACCACCGAATTTGACCTTTTCTATAACACTTTGTCACGAAGGGAAAAAAACACACTAAAATGGACTAACTATTTAATTTAATTTCCTCTTCCTCTTTCTATCTTGCCTAACGTTGCGTTTCCAAGTTGATAAATTCCACAGTTAGGGAAACAGAAAATATCGAAGTTACGGCAAACTTCGTCAGCTTTTAATGTTGGCGTAGCGACAGCAAGAGTCTCTGTGTCAAATGAGTGAAACAGGGGCCCCTTTAGAGTGAGATGAGACTTGTGAGACTTTAATGTTTCTTAAGGAAATGTAAAGGACACAAATTCCTTCGCACATAGTGTCGCTTATTAAAGTTTGATTAAAAAAGGCTGAGATGGGACAATCTAATTACCCACCACTTATTCACTTAAAGTTTAACTGAAAAGCAAACTTATTTTTGTATCATTTAGTTGAATACCCAAAGTTATTTAGATTCTGCTAAGAGATTTTTTGATTTTCCACTATCTGCTCTAGTAGTGAGGTTCAGAATGTCTACGGCTGTCCCCACAGCGCAAATTCTACTATGACGCGGAATATTTGAATCTGAACAAAAACGCGGCTTTTCAGTGGGCGGTGATAAGCTTGGTGAAGACTGCTTAGTGACTGAACAAAAAAAATTCATAAATCTTTTTCGTCAAGCATACGGCACAAGCAGTACCGCAAATCTGACAGGGAAATTCCACTATTTCAAAATTGATTATTCATGGATAGCGGAGAAACAAAGTAACACATTTTCATCGGGTCTTCAAGCCTCCTTAAGTGAATAGGTGAGGCGTAACAAGACTGTCCAATCTCTGCCCTTTTCAGTTAAACTTTAAAGAGTCTCGAAGACCCTAATGAAAATAAGTTACTTCATTGCTCCATTATTCACAAATAATCGATTTTAACATAGCGGAATTTCCCTGTCGGATTTCTGTTACCTCTATGAGATTTTACCTGTGTTGTATGTTTGACGAAAACAATTTACAAAAAATAAGTGGTCATGCATTTAGCTTGCGCGAGCTGACCCAGGAAACGGAAAAACCGTGTTTCTGTTAAGATTCAAATTTTCCGTATCATAGTAGAATTTTGGGTTGTGAGGACGGCCGTAGATATTCTGAACGTCATGCTAGAATAAATAGTGGGAAATAAACAATTATTAACAGAATCCTAATAATGCAGTGTGTTCAGTTAAATGATACAAAAATAAGTTGGCTTTTCAAGGAATGAAACTAGGTCCATTATATTTCGATTGTTTTTACTTATTTGTTTTATTATTTACGAAGAAATATCATATCCGCTACAAAACCGACGCCTTTGCTGGAATAAAAGATTTTTTGAGTCAACATATTCCGTGGATGCACAATCTAAGATCCGTGAGATTTTGATTGTGTTTACTTATGTTACCTTTTTATTAGTTACTAAGAAAAATCATAACCGCTTCAAAATCGCCGCATTTGCTAGAATAAAAGATTTTCTGAGTCAACTTATTCCGTGGATGCACAATCTAAGATCCGCGAGAACAACCCACCAACTGCTCATTAACTGTCACATGGGACAGTAAAATCACTCACGGCACAACTCACAACAGAATCTACCAGTATATATTTAGCAATTTTCTCATTAGCACTTTAAGAGGTTTTACGCAAAATACTTGAAAACTCTATACGATCCGATCCGGCTATGAAGTGGAAGAATCAAAACAAGAAATGAGTCTTCATTTGCTAGGAAATGCAGAAGAGATACCTGTTGCCTGCCGACAAAATGAAACGTAAATACTGAAACTCTTAAAATCTTGCCTTTCTTCTTGACAGAGAGATCAGCGTTCTGGCAAAGTTTGTAAGACTTGACGATGAAACTCGGCTCGACCGGAAAAGCACTAAAAGGTGTAGGTGCGAGACGAAAAAGAGACGAATAGTAGGGCTTTCTGAAGCTTTTAATTCTGTACTGGAGATACGTACACTGTAAGGCAGACCAAGTACTAGGGGTCTTGCCAGAAGAATTTCGCTAATGTTTTCACGAAAAAATGGCATGTCAAGTAATCTATAAATGCAGTTTGAACCAGTGAGTAGCTTATGAGTGAATGAATGAATTTTATTTGTTACCCGTCACAAAAACACGAGGAAACAAGACAAAAAAGGAAAAAAATAAAAAGAAAAAGGAAAAACACACGGTTCTCTGACTTATCCGTTTTGCATCGTCAAATATGCGGTTACTGGCTCTACAATGCCATACGAGTGGGTGAGATTGACGGCCTCGTTCTCACGAGGGGTCGATTCAGTTTCTCATAGTTCTTAATAATGTTGGCTGGCCTTAAGATCGTGGTACTCCAAATGCAAGCTGGTAGTTAAATGGCAAGACAGGCTGAGTCACCCTATTATAGTGAAAAAGGGAGTCCCTCAGGGCAGGGTCCTATCGCCCCAGATTTAAATGTGTGATTGCTCAGTGCCTAAGAAAGCTTACGCCAACTTTCAACTCCCGTGGCATCGATGTTAGCTACCTGGACTATGCTGACGACGTCTTCCTTATCAGCCGATCCAGGAAGGGCCTTTCAACAAACGTTGCTAGCCTGAACCAATCGCTTGGCGAGATTGGCCTATCAGTCAACGCTAGTAAATGTCAGTACGTTTGTTTCAATGCTCATGCAAAAATTCGATGGCTTGGTATAACAATTGCGCAAACTATGCGAAAGATTTGCGAGGAAGCAGTTAAATCAGCCGCTAAAGGAATTAGATATGGTTACTGCAAAATTGTGCCGAACCGATCGAGGTATAGCAGACCTGGGCTTGGGAAGTTCTATACTGCCTTTTGCGCACCGTATGTTAACTTCCTTACTGGATTACATACTATACTCAGAAGGAAGGACCTTCGACGCAATCGCTCGAGTCTCGACATACTTCAGATACCTGAGATTTCTTCTCTACCTACCCCGGCGCACACGGAACCGCTACCTCACCCGCCGTTTGTTAATTTCCGACCCATTGTTGACGCTTGAAGCCCTCTCCTCTAATTTGTGTTCTCCGATTGGAAAATTACCTGTCCACGATCCCATCAACGTGATTCTAAATTAGTGAACCTTCATGGAAAATATTTGTTGAGTGTTTTGCGATTATTTATTTTTATTTATACTTTTTTAATGCACTTACGCCCTTGGGCAGTGCGTCATAATTCATTCATTCATTCATTCATTAGAACTATGCAGAAACAAAAGATATAGTACCGTGCAAGGCTACTTCCCGTTCTGTAAAAAGGCCACCCCCCCACCATCGGTAATATCCATATAAAAGACATGCAACATGAAAATTATTTCTGTTTTCATAGAATATATAAGCTGATAGGTGTTCCTACGGCCCAAGCTGACTGCGAATCATATTTGACGGTGCAAAACGGATGGGTCAGCTACATTTTATTCGAGCTATATTTCGGCCCTTCTTGGCAAGGGTCCTCTTCAGGCTCAAGCCGCTCAAGCTGGAAAATATTTTCCAGCTTGAGCGGCTTGAGCCTGAAGAGGACCCTTGCCAAGAAGGGCCGAAATATAGCTCGAATAAAATGTAGCTGACCTATCCGTTTTGCACCGTCAAATATATAAGCTGATTTTGTGGGAAAGCTCAACAGCTGAACCACCAACCGAGGCATAGAGCAAATCCTTTTAACAAGAGACAGCAAAACCCCTTGATGACCAACTCACAGTCTCACAGTGCCGACGAAGAATCGCCGTGTGCCTAGCAAAGAGCAGAAAAATCGCCAAAACAAACGTTGTTGATTGGTTCACGTAAAATTTAAGTAAATTTTGAAGATTTGTTCGGGTGAGATTTCTGGTTCGACTTTTCTGTTTTTCCTCGTTTTTCAGAAGTAGATTCTCTTCAGCCAAGTTGATAAAGTTTTCGAAACAAAAAAGGATTTCTTGACAACAGGCTTTTTGCCTTGAAGGGCCGAAATATCAATTGATAACATCCCAGCTGAATTTTCCATTTTTTCATATTTTTCAGCAAATAACAAATTTTCCAGAAAAGGGTCAAAGTGTCAACTGGCTTTGACGGCAATACAAAACAATCTGTTATCAATACAACAACCCTATAATTCTGTAATGCACTTCTTGTTTTTTAGTTCTTTTATAACAGTTTTCCACAACATCAACTAAATTAACAATCAATTAACAAACTTCACAGCTATTGAGTCGAATTGTCAATTGGTTTTACCGTCAAGATACAATAACGTTTGACGATACAGTCGAACCCAATAATTCCCTGAATCCCTTATTTTTTTGTGTAGTGTTATCGTTGATTTCAGCGAAAAGAAATAAAATAACAATCAGAATTACAGCTTCCGTAGAAGCCTATCCTCTGCGGACCGCTTAATCATCTGCCCACCCCCATCACGCTACGAGGGTTCCATCTCTCCGGTAACCTGTTTATCTATCCATAAACACTAAATAAATAGTGCCCGGGAAGTACCACTCCCTTATCTAATTCCCCCTATGGAGTTTGCTGCTGGATCTTCGCTGCATGATATTGCTGGGGAGAGGATGTTACAAGAAACTATTCCCTATGAATACTTTAAGGGATACGCCAGTATACTATCCAAGTCCAGTTCCAAGTTGGATGCAAGGGAGGCATGCCAACTGGCAAGGGGATTTGTCCAGTATCTTGAAGGGCACACATAAATGTATTACGAAAGTTTAAATCCGTATCAGACCTGGGAAGATCAAAGTTGGATGGTCGAGACCAAACGTAAATGACAGTTACAATCAAAAACTGTAAAAAACAAGAGCTACGAGCTCATATGGCACTTGTACGAGTAGGCTGTACAAGAAAGTAGATGAGAACGTCACAAAATACACCCGCCATCCAAAAATGCGGTTCGGAAATAGAAATAGGATATTTAGTTTCACTCATTTCTGAGCAGTTCCGGCATCGTCTCGATTATCTGTAGCAAATGCACATGACTGTTCAAACTTTCAGCCCAATAAATCCATTTGTTTGTTTCCTAGACGTGCGACACGATTTCTGGTACTCCCTCTATCTCCACCTACCGTGCTCGAATCTGGTTCGGAATAAAAAAAATCAACCACCTAACATCTTCTTTTATACCATCTATCAAGTTTCACTCGAATCTTAGCATTTTTGGAAAGTTCCGGTACCCCCCCCCCCCCCACCTCCCACCGACGTTGTCGGATCCGGTTCGGTTCCAAAATATGTCATCTAGGGTATGTGCTCTCTCTATGTCCCATGTTTCATTTAAACTGATGCACTCGTTTGACCCCTATGCGAGCCTCAAAGTTTCCGGCAACTTCCATCCAACTCCCCCTACTGTGGTCGAACAGGACTTGAAAATATAAACATCGTATCTCTTAATTCCCAGTTCCTTTCCATCAAGATTACTGAAATTGGAGCATAGCCTATCTGCAAGTTTCCAGTACCCCCCCCCCTACCGTGGCCGAATCCGCCCCGGACACCAAATAACAAATCTAGGCCGCATAAACTCGCCACTGTCGAATTTGCATCTCATTCGGTCCATCCGTTTGGTTTTTGTAAATGTCAAAAGTCTCCCCCCCCCCCCAAGTCCCCTAATCGTTGTCGCATATAGTTCGACCTCATGTTTTACATGTCGAGATCACCGACTCGTATCACCCATTAAGTTTCACTCGAATCAGACCACTCGTTCGCAATTTATAGAAGTCAATTTCCAGATTTCTCTTCTCTTGCTCCCCAAAAAATGCTCGGATCTAGGAAGTTTCCGGGGGTATGTTGTGTCAGGTTCTTAAAGCACAATGGACACTTCTAATGCTTTATTCTGTATTAAATGCTTCACAAATAAACATTTCCGACTTCCTTTAGAAGGCGCTAAGAAAATCGGATGTTTTCTTGTTATCGCTTGTCTTTACCTCTCTGGCATTTCGGCGAACCAAATCTTAGGAGCTGGGATATCGTGGCAGGAAATTCAAAAACTCCCACCAATGCTTGATAGAAAAGGATATATTTGAGATCTCACCAAAGTCAAGCCGCAGATGCAGTTTATCTGATTGTTCTAGTGTTTCATCAGAAGTTCCATGTTTTAAAGTGCCTATTAAAAGTTTTCTTTGTGGAATAGTGTTGAGAAGCTTGATTAACTTGCTTTATAAAATGTACCAGAATATGCAATAAGTTTATAAACAAGAGCTACGAGCTCATATGGCACTTGTTACAAGTAGGCACGGCTCGGTTATGTCAATGATATATCTAGTGTTTGCTAGGTGTCTTCCCACCAAGTTTCATCTCGATCCCTCCACTCATAGCGTTTTCCAATATTTCCGGTTCTCCCCTCCAGCTCCCCCCCAAAGGTCACCGGATCCGGTCCGGATTTTAAGTGGGTCGTCTGAGGCATGAGGTCTTTCCAAATATCAAGTTTCATCGAGATCCGGTCACCCGTTCAAAAGTTATAAATACCTCAAGATTCCGGATTCCCCCTCCCTCCACTCCCCCGACAGTGCCCGAATCGGCTTGGTCATGTCAATGATGTATCTAGTGTTTGCTAGGTGTCTTCCCACCAAGTTTCATCTCGATCCCTCCACTCATAGTGTTTCCCAAGATTTCCGGTTGCCCCATCCAGCTCCCCCAAAAGTCACCGGATCCGGTCCTGATTTTAAGTGGGTCGTCTGAGGCATGAGGCCTTTCCAAATATCAAGTTCCATCGAGATCCGATCACCCGTTCAAAAGTTATAAATACCTCAAGATTCCGGATTCCCCCTCCCTCCACTCCCCCCACAGCGCCCGAATTGGCTCGGTGATGTCAATGATGTATCTAGTGTTTGCTAGGTGTCTTCACACCAAGTTTCATCTCGATCCCTCCACTCATAGCGTTTCCCAAGATTTCCGGTTGCCCCCTCCAGCTCCCCCCAAAATTCACCGGATCCGGTCCGTATTTTAAGTGCGTCGTCTGAGGCATGAGGCCGTTCCAAATATCAAGTTTCATCGAGATCCGGTCACCCGCTCAAAAGTTATAAATACCTCAAGATTCCGGATTCCCCCTCCCTCCACTCCCCCGACAGTGCCCGAATCCGCTCGGTCATGTCAATGATGTATCTAGTGATTGCTAGGTGTCTGCCCACCAAGTTTCATCTCGACCCCTCCACTCATAGCGTTTCCCAAGATTTCCGGTTGCCTCCTCCAGCTCCCCCCAAAAGTCACCGGATCCGGTCCGTATTTTAAGTGGGTCGTCTGAGGCATGAGGTCTTTCCAAATATCAAGTTCCATCGAGATCCGATCACCCGTTCAAAAGTTATAAATACCTTAAGATTCCGGATTCCCCCTCCCTCCACTCCCCCCACAGTGCCCGAATTGGCTCGGTGATGTCAATGATGTATCTAGTGTTTGCTAGGTGTCTTCCCACCAAGTTTCATCTCGATCCCTCCACTCATAGCGTTTCACAAGATTTCCGGTTGCCCCCTCCAGCTCCCCCCAAAAGTCACCGGATCCGGTCCGGATTTTAAGTAGGTCGTCTGAGGCATGAGGTCTTTCCAAATATCAAGTTCCATCGAGATCCAATCACCCGTTCAAAAGTTATAAATACCTCAAGATTCCGGATTCCCCCTCCCTCCACTCCCCCCCACAGTGCCCGAATCGGCTTGGTTATGTCAATGATGTATCTAGTGTTTGCTAGGTGTCTTCCCACCAAGTTTCATCTCGATCCCTCCACTCATAGCGTTTCCCAAGATTTCCGGTTGCCCCCTCCAGCTCCCCCCAAAAGTCACCGGATCCGGTCCGGATTTTAAGTGGGTCGTCTGAGGCATGAGGTCGTTCCAAATATCAAGTTTCATCGAGATCCGATCACCCGTTCAAAAGTTAAAAATACCTCAAGATTCCGGATTCCCCCTCCCTCCACTCCCCCCACGGTGCTCGGATCGGGGAAGTGACTATTTCCAACTTAATCATTTGGGGTCCCTGATATGCCTGCCAAGTTTTATCGTCCTAGCTTATGTGGAAGTGCCCGAACTAGCAAAACCTGGACAGACCGACAGACCGACAGACCGACGGACGGACAGAAATTGCGATCGCTATATGGCACTTGGCCGAAGGGCAAGTGCCATAAAAATAATATAGCTCCAAAACCATTCAAAACCAAATAGCCGATTCAAATCTGAATTATACAAGCTGATTTATGCATAAAATAAAGATCTGCTAAGTGTTATAAGAAACATCACTTTTATCTTTGTCCAAGCTAGTAAATTGAGCATGTACTGGCCCAAAAAAATACGCTTTGAAATATCACAGAGAGGAAACTGTTTAAAAAGCTGCTGAGCTAGGGGGTAAGCACTGTTCCTAAGTTGTTACAGAGTGGCATTGGGGTAGTTTGATATGCCCATTGCACTTTAAGTCAAGATAATTCGGGTCACTAATATGCCTGCAAGTTTCGTTGTCGTTTTACATCTCGAACTATTCTAATTCACGACTACCGGAATTCCAGGAAACCCCCTCCAACTCCCCCCACAGAGCCCCAAAACCATCTGGCTCCGTCAATTTCATCTAGACCTAATGCTTGTTCCATCCATCAAGTTCCGTCCCAATCCCTCTGCTTTTAGAGTTTCTTGAATTCCCCCCACCCCACCCCATCCCCACAGGTATTGGACCCGACCCGGACTTGACACTGAACGTCCGAGGCGATAGCTCACCAGACAAGTTTCATTCAAATCCGATCACCCGTTCAAAAGTTATGCACGCCACTAGACTCAGGACTCCCGATCCACCCACTCCCCCACGGTGGTCGGGTCGGGGAAACGGCTGTTCTCAAGTCAATCTGTTCTGATCCCTGACATACCTGCCAAGTTTCATCGCCCTAGCACATCAGAAAGAATGCCGAACTCGTGGGATCGCTAGAAATCTGGACCCCCCCCCAACTCCCCCACAGTGCCCTGATCCGGTCCGGTTATGTCAATGATGTGTCTAGGACTTGTACTTGTTCTTACCACCAAGTTTCATCCCGATCCATCCACTCTGGGCGTTTCTCAAAATTTCCGGGTCCCTCCTCCAACTCCCACCAGTGGCATCGGATCCGGCCCGGATTTAAAGTGAGATGTCTGAGACACGAGGTCATCCTAAATATCAACTTTCATCAAGATCCGATCACCCGCTCGCAAGCTAGAAATACCTCAAATTTTGGCTTCACCCTCCCTCCACTCCCCCCCCCCAGATGGTTGGATCGGGGAATTGATGATTTCCTATTTAATCTGGTCGGGTCCCTGACGTGCCTGTCAGTTTCCATTGTCCCAGCACATCAGGAAGCGCCGAACTCGCGGGATCACTAGAAATTCGGACTTCTCCCCCCCCCCCCACTCCCCCAAAGTGAGCGGATCCGTTCCGATTATATCAGTCACGTATCTAGGACTTGTGCTTGTGCTTTCCACCAAGTTTCATCCGGATCCCTCCACTCTAAGTGTTTTCCAAGATTTCCGATTTCCCCCTCCAACTCCCCCCAATGTCACCGGATCCGGTCTGGATTTAAAATGGAGGGTCTGAGACACGAGATCTTTCCATATATTAAGTTCCATTAAGATCCGATCACCCGTTCGTAAGCTAAAAATATCTAATTTTTGCTAATTTTTCCGGATTCCCTCTCCCTCCACTCCCCTCCAGATGGTCGGATCGGGGAAGCGACTATCTCTAATTTAGTCTGGTCCAGTTCCTGATATGCCTTCCAAGTTTCATCGTCCTAGCTTATCTGGAAGTGCCCGAACTAGCAAAACCGGGACCGACAGACCGACTGACGGACAGAAATTACAATCGCTATATGGCACTTGGCCGAAGGGCAAGTGCCATAAAAACCTGGACGTTTTAGTTATAATTTCAGTCTTCAGCTTTTGCATGAGAAAACCCTTTTTTGTACCATCAATATGTACGTATGTCTGTATTGTACACGGATGTCCAAAGGGACATGGTTCGAAAGCAAAGATTTCAGGCATGACAGGTTCTTCCTGTGTAACAATATAATATATATATATATTACAATATATATAAATATATTCTGAGCAAGAAAAGAGATACAGATAAAAGGAGACATTGGCAATCTCCGTAAGGAGGAATTTAGTACAGGCTTGCATTTAAAAATCATAGAAATCGAAGTTACTTAATTTTTGGCTGAAACCCAGTCTTTACTTCTGTCACATGTGCGGGTGGATCAGAATGAGAGTTTGGTTGCCATTAGAGTAGAGAAAGATTACGGAACTTCCTTTATGCGCTTATGCGCTTCCTTTCTGTGTTTGAGATTTTATTGTGATCGATTAATTGTTACCATGACCCTCGGGTAGGTCAGCAATCAATTTATCTATCTATTTATGCTCAACGATGATTCACTATGCGTACGGAATTAAATTAAGAATCGCGGCGTTACCAAACCGCATCCAGGTGATGAGCAAAGGTTATCGCAGCAAATAGAGGGTTTTAATACATCAAACTTGGTCATGAAAATAAAAATTGTAAGTTTTTTAATTAAACAAAATAAACAAGAGCCGGAAGCGCATATGGCACTTGCAAGGCTGGGTCAGAGGATGAAAGTAGGAATTCGTCAATTCGTGGGTTTGTTGTGAACTTGTGATCATGTAAGCAAAACAATTGAGACAAAGAATGATCATGGGTCTTTGGATCACGGGAATGTATCGTTTGTAAAAACTATTTTATTTTTGCATGTGGCCGTGATGATGCGCACTTGCAAGGTGCTAGATGTTCATCTGTAATGAACACTCTTGAAGCACAAATGATGATAAGCTCATCGAACCATGAAAATGTATGTATATTTTACTCAAAATTATTGTTCGTAAGCAAATCGTTCGTAATTTGGTCAAAAGTACTCCTTTGAGTTTTTGGTTAAACTACGCACTGTAAGGGCGCTACAAACAAATTTTTGAGCAAAATCTCCAGGCAAAACTGATCATGGACTCATGGGGGGTGATGAAAAATGTGTATGTTGCTTAAAGATATTTTGTGTACTTTAAGGGATGGTCGGACAATTTCTAAGCCAATCTTGTCAAGTCTCTAATGTCCAAGCCAAGTTCCATCGTCCTAACACATCTGGGAAGTACCTTAATTCGCGATCACCGAGATTCTAGACCCCCCCCCCCAACCTACTCCCTCACAGTGCCCGAACCCGGTCCGGTTCTGTCACTGATGTATCTAGGGCTTATGCATGTTCTTCCAATCAAGTTTCATGCCGATCGCTTCACTCTAATCGTGTCACAAGATTTCCGGTTCTCCCCTCCACCTACCCCCAACATTCATCGGATCAGGTCCGGACTTTAGATACGATATTTGAGACACGAGGTATTTCAAAAAATCAAGTTTCATTAAGATCCGATCACACATTCAAAAGTTATATGCCTCATGATTCCGGATTCCAACTCCCTCCGCTCCACTTCAGCAAAAACGAAACTATGGCCGAGCAACACAAATTATACTACAAGTTTTCACATAGTTTCAGCTCTTTTTCTGCAATTATGAAACAAAATTAATTCCTTTGCTACGTGTTAGAGGTCAATCCGTATTTTCTGCTGATTTCCCTGTACTACTTGTTCTGATTTCATTTTGGTTCGCTAGGAATTCTCCCTGGTGTCGATTTTTGAGACAAGATGCAACTTTATCCTAAATATCCAACTTTCCCGATACCATTTCATATCTTCTGCCATCTAATATGTCGAATGAATTTCGAACTTATTGTTTCCTTTCCTTTTGTTTTCTACAAATATTCAGTAGGTTCAGATTCAAAATAAGAATGCTTGTTATTGAACTAAAAGATATCCCAAGTTTTCATGTGGAAGCATTCTGTATCTCGAACTATCTCCAGTCATCGGGGAAGCTGCAAATAGTCTCTTATTTTCTTCCTGAATAGCATTCTGCTCTTCCTATTCCCTTTTCGTATTCGCGAAGATTATTAGCTACAGATTCAAATCAAATAGCGATTCTTTAATTAAGCTAAAAAGTAACTCTAGTCCTCGAGTGCTCAGAATACAGTGCTCGGAAAACAAGACCAAATATTTGGATGGGATCCCACGAATCTAATGTTTGATCCCGACAATTCGGTCTTGTCTTCACCAGATTCAGTCTTCACCAGGCTAATCATCTGAGAAAACCAAGTTCATATATACCTCTATAAGCCATATCTATTTTGTGACAATACTGACCGAACCTAATTCCTGCTTTACTTCTGCCAAATTTCCGGTTTCGGCCGAATTCCGAGCGAAATACTTGTCCAGCAAAAAAAGAGAAAATTCAGAAACGAATTCAGGGATCTCCTTATCCCTATCAAGAACATCTAACCAACTTCAAATAAAACTTTAACTTATAAGAAAATCCCGGTTTCAACCGGATTCCGGACGAATTATATGTCCGGGTAAAAATGATTGACATATACAGACTCTCCTCTCACCCCACAAACTGTCATCTAATCAACTTCAAATAAAACTTGCTTTTAAAACATTTTTCGGTTTTTCGCCGAATTCCGGGCGGAAAATGCTTTTCACGTAAGTGTTCACCATGTCTTCTTGCTCCCAAATTGAACATCTAATCAACTTCAAATAAACTTTTACTTTTCACAAACTTTCCGGTTTTGCCGTATTCTGGACAAAATACTTGTCCGGCGAGAAAATAGTTTTCACCATCGTGTTCAGCATGTCTCCTTACTCCTAAATAAACTATCTCAATAGCTTTTTGCCCCTTACTTCGAAACCCCTCCCCTACCCCTAAAAATAGGGCTACAAAGCCCTTCTAAAAACTCGACCTTACTCTTGACCCAAAGAATCCTCACAGCAAGTTTCATGAAAATATCTCATTCCTTTCGAGAGTTATCGTGCTGACAGAAGGACGGACAGACGGACAACTTTTGCGATGTCATAGGTCTCTCCACTTACGTTTTGGGATCCAAAAAAGAAGGACATGATGCAGGAAAATAGAGTAGCCTATTATAAAATGGAAAGGATACTAAGAATGAGATAGGCATACTATAAAGAGGGAAGCTGCATATAGGAAGGAAATTCATCACTTTTATCGAATCAGTATTTTCTGCTTGATGCAAACCGACCCTCTTTTGGGTGACCATCAGTTTCAGGAACGAAACTTTCTTTTTCTGAACGGTAACACGTTTCAAGTGAGAGCAGAATGAAAAATGAAAGAAGAAATTCAGAATATTAGCAAAGATGTAGGCCTACTCATACCATACTGATTTGAGAAAATCAGAGGTATTACATTGATAACTACTCAATGATTATCCAATATGCTCCCGACTACGGCTGAGGCCCAACAGTCTAGCTATACATCACTTAAATAAGAATGCGTTGCTTCGTTTGTCAACTATCCACGACGATCAATTTTCTTGAATCAACTTCTTCTTTCGGATACGAAGTACCTCTATGTGCTTGTCCCTCCATACTTGGAGGTTAGCAACAAAGAAAGCCATTGCTGAAAAATAAACTAAAATTTACAGAATCCTTGCTAGACATATCTTAAAATCATTCTCTTACTTTCTTCAGCCATGACTTTTCCGTGCTTAGTGTTTAGCCATGGAAAAGCTGTTGAAATTCAAATTTCGCGGTCTTATTGAATTTTGGGTTATCTTGCAGATATCGCACATTCTTGCCGTTACTACTAGAGCCCGAGCGAAAAAATACAAAATCCATTAGATGAGTCAAAATAATTCGGTGTACTGAAATGTCAGACGTACAAATAACCTGCCTTTTCAGTTAAACTTTAAGAATCCCGCCATCGCCTGACCATGATGACCGGGTGAAAACAGGCATATATGCAGTGTATTCAGTTATAAGATATACAAATAAGTTGGCTTTTCAGTTAAACTTTAATGGTTTAAACAATTTTGTTCGAGTTCTTCGAAAATAATCTTCTGCATAAGCATATTGTATATGCTTTTTATTTGGGTATATGGCAATTTCGCGGAAGAACAGGTAGGTAGTGTGAACAATGACTCCCGGCCTTAACGGTCAACCGACAAGGGTTGAGTTAGGATGATCCAGGGATGACCTGGTTAGCCACCGTTCACGCTTGTGTTGTAACATGAATAAAAATACTTCGCCTTGTAAGCCTTATCCTCATCTTCCGTTCAACTTGAAAATCAAGTTGTACGCCAACGTATGCGCAGATAAACCACACGGAGCCTGGAGCCTGACAATGAATCCCAAGAGAACCTCACCTTCGATGACTTTAGGGACACTGAATATTCTGAACTGTGGATTTTTAGATCAGCCTCGACCGATTTGTTGCAAATTCAGTGTAATATCTGTTACTGTGTCTGTTGGAACAATGCAGATTTCTTGATTTAGTTTTGAGCCTACCAGGATTGCTGTAATTATTTCAGATAAGGTAAAAGCTTGTAGATGTCAAATGCAATTAGCTGTACAGTTTAGTATAACTCACTTCCCATTCAAAGAGCTCAATCAGTTTCATTTATATTACAAATATCTCTTCTTATCCGTTTGTCTCTTTCTTCCTCGACAGTCACGTGATGGAAACACACGATGTGATTGGTCACGTATAACTTTTAACACACGAAATAGAACCTGTTCCTATTAATTTTTACTACAGCAAGCCTGGCGGGATGAAAGTTTTACCACAGATATTCGCGGATAGCAAGTATAATTCAGGAATTCTGCGGCTTAAACGTAAGCTAGAACGGTCCTTTACCTATTACTTATTCACTTAAAGAGAGCTGAATACCCGATGAAAATGGGTCACTTCGGTGTCTCCGCTATTCACGAATAGTCAGTTTTCATACATTAGAATTTCCTTGTCGGATTGGTGGAATCTCTATGCGCCTATACCTGTGTTGTATGCTTGACGAAAACGATTTATGAAAATTAGTGTCGCGAAAGATAAGCCTCGTTTCTACAGAGATTCAAATTTTCCGCGTCATAGTAGAATTCATACAAGGTCGAATAGTGAAAAATTAAAAAATTCCTTAACACAATCCAAATAATGTAGTGTTTCCAATTATGACACAACAATAAGTTTGCTTTTCTGTTAAGCTATAATGAACTAAGCAATCTTCTTAGATTCCTAAATATTCTTCTGCTTTCCTACCTACATTTTCTTCTCCCGAGTATTTATGAGCTAGAGATTCATAGCCGAGTTTATATATTTCTACACCGCAGGCCAAAGCAAATAATTCTGCCCCCTCTCACGTACACCCTCCCCGTTAACGCCTTGGTCACACGATCAGGGTTGGGCACTCCCAGGCTGGAATTCCTGCCCGGATTTTCTTCACCATCATCGCTTCTATATAGAAAAGTTAAAAAAAAATCAGCTTTATGATGAAAGTGATGAAAATCCGGCCAAGAAATCCTGATCATGTGTTCGGACAGTAAGACTTGCAAAACTTGCGAAACAAAATCACACTTTTGGCAGGAGCACCGGCAAAATCGCAATGAAAAGACTCGGTTCGATCTGGGGTACAGATGGCAGCATTTTATATTGGCTGACTTTTTTTTAAGTTTAATTACTACTTTTTCTGTAGACCTACTCTGTAAAAGGTTTCTCCGAGTAAGGGTTATAGGTAACTACAATATTTGCTACTGGGATTAACCTTATCTCTACTGGGATAAGATACATCCGAATTAGAGATAATCTTATCCCAATAGAGATAAGATTAATCCCAGTAGCAAATACTACAAGATTTTTGTTTACATATACGCCTCCAGACAATTGCACCCAGTGCCATAACCTATGTTGAGCTCATGGCAATCCGATACTGTGCAGATTCAAATCAGGATGTTATTATTTATTAAACCTAAACTAGTCTCATAGCTCTTGTGGACCAGTAATACTTGATATACCCGCTCTGAAAAGGATTCACGGTTTTAACGGAACACTCTAAATAACTGTCTTGGTTTTCTCCCAGAGAATTTTCTGCTTTTCCTACATTTGTTCATTTCGTTTCCTCCGGATATTCATTAACTGCGAATTCAAATCAGAAAGCGATTCTATAATTGGACTAAAAAGTTGTATGAGCACTCGAGGGTAAGTAAGGGATCGACTGGAAAGAGGAAAGGAGAAACACGATACACGAGCAAAGATTATAAAAGAGAGATGAATACTGAAAAGAGGAAGGCATCCTAAAAAGAGAAGGCAAATTACGAGAATGGGGTAGAATCTAAGACCATAAAAAGCTTTCCTTCAAGGGTCCTTTCCCAAAATCAGGAAACAATTGTGGCCTTAGGGAACGCTGTGAGTACTGTGAGTTCTACATTTCCTGGGGATAACAAGTGTCAACGCACTCGTTCCTTGTAATTCCGACTGTAGCCTCGATAACATGGAGAGACCCTCCAGGGACGCAAAGTCTTGAGAACGTGATCTGAGAACAGATTTACTCTTTGGACATACGACTTAACAGCTTCAAGTGAAGAGTCTTCCAGTGAGCGGTCGAAATACTTGAGGAAAAAAAGGATGCGAGCACTACGCTATTCGCTAATTACTCAGAGGAAGGGGGACCAGCGGGTGTCAGCAAATTTTGGATCCCAGGGAGCTTTTTCTTAACGTTCATGAACTGAAGTTCTCAAATATTCCAGAGACCCGAAGTAAAGAACAAATTGGCCATATCAAATCAAATCGTTTATTGACAAACCAACTTCGTGGCTTTCTTCGTTAGAAGATGCTAAATTACACTGGTCATACATTAATAAAATATATATGTTACAGTAATTATTCACTTTGTTAAAAATCTCTGTAAAAAAAGGCACAAATGAGTTCATGAACCTTGAAGTTCGTCCTCTGACAGGCACTAGTTTGTTTTGCTGTCTTGTCCTGCTATTTTTTGGAGCATCAGGGGGGGGGGGGTAACCCGGTTCAGTGCTTCCAAGCGGACTAGTTTCTGTTAATCCCCCTATGCCTGACCGTTGGCTTTTGGATCAGATATAGTAAAATAGATCCACAGGTTAGTGAGTGGAAAACCTGTCATCTGTGTCCCAAGTAATGGAGGTTCTGCGTATATCTCAGCAGCAGAAAGTGAAAGTGACCAAAATACCCTATAGATCCGTATTTTTACTATGTCGACACAAGTGCTGATTATGAGGCAATGGGGAACTAACAGAAACTAGTCCACTTGGAGAGCTGAACTGTAATAATGCCAATTATAAAGAGAGGGCAAACTCTTCAAAACACATGCCCGAATTCGTTTCAACCATTCCTGAAGTGAAATTATTTCTTTAGGGTTGATTTGCGTTTTCTTTGTTTGAATGCTTCATATTTATTTTTAACACCATAGTCCATGGGTTGTTTTGGGAGCAAACTCATTCATTTGGAATTTCTCTTAGGCTCTCCCTTCTGTTAGCACACCTTGGACTATTCATTATTGAAAACAATATCCATAACGCGCCTGAAAATCGTGGAAAGTGAGATAATAGTGAGGAATCGTCAGCGGTTTAGAATGTAACATGAAATTTGTGTCTCCAAGCTTACGAATAATGAACGCAATTACGTAAGTAGGTTGCATTGGTATTGTAGCCACGACGGGTTCTTTGATTACAATGGATTTGTGATTTTCAAATATTTCAGACAAGAGCGCTGTAGGCTCCGAGTTCAAATCGATGTCGAGGCCCTCGTCAGTCGAAAGAACTGTAGGCCCAGGAGAGCCAAAGTCGGAATATATTCAAAGAGGATCCGGCTTCTTTCTTTCCATTTTGCAAGTAATTTGCTTTCGTTAATGCTTCAGGGGTCCTGTAGACCCTTACAGGCTAGCCTCTGGGTAATGACGTGTTGCTTGATTTTCCGGCTGGAATAAACCCATTGTATTTTTTTTAAACAGTTTTATTTTTTAAACACAACTACTCCCGGCCTTAAAGGTGAGCCGAAAAGAGCTGAGATAGGATGATCTGGTTACCTATTACCTATTCAGTTAAAGAGAGCTGAAGGCCCGATGAAAATGGGTCACTTCGGTATCTCCGCTATTCACAAATAGTCAGTTTTCATAAATTGGAATTTCCTTGTCGGATTTGTGGAAACTCTATGCGCTTGTACCTGTTTTGTATGCTGGACGAAAGCAATTTACGAAAAAATGAGTGTCACGCGTAATATATGAAGAAAACAATAATTTGTAAGTGATTTATTTGTAACCCACCATTTCTAAAATCAATAAGTAGAAAAATAAATAAAACACACAAAAATACACACAATTTTCTATCTTCGGCCAGGAAGTAGTGGATAACGTCCTGCGCTGGTTGGACAAAGTTATCCATGATGTTTTAACGCGACGAAGAAACATCCAAAAGGGTAACACTTGCATTTTGAATTGTTCTGTTGATGTATGATAATGGAAAAATTTTGACAAATGGAGCAGGTGCTGGCTCGCATATGAGTATATGAATTAGTAGAAGTGTAGGTAAAAATCCGTGCCTTCTTCTTCCTCCTTAAAACGTCCTCTTAAATCGTTTTCACTCATACGTCCCGTCAGAAACCACACAATATGAGTGTAAGAAAAGAAACTACTCGGGTTTTAAGAAGAAAAGAAAGGTACCTAGAGTAATCTAGGGTAAAGCAGAGGATGGTTTTCCCACAATTGCATATCGCACTGCCGCCAAAGGGCAGTGAAGCCACAGACCTGTGCCTCGCAACGATTTGAATTTTGTTTGTGCTACTCCGTTTTCTCAACCGTCAAATCTCGACGACAGTTGTCTTACAGAACTACTGAGCTCGCTGAGGTCAACCAAAACACCCTCCCCCCCCCCCCCGGTTCCGGACAAACCCTTTATCGGCAAACCACTAACTCGTGTCGTTCACCTGTCAAAACCATGCAAACAGATTTGCATATACGGAATCGCCTCTGGCTCTCGAGCTTCAAAAGCACGGACGAAAGGGGGGGGGGGGGATTCGGAAAACAAGTTATCAACAAACTCGGATTGACGGGAATAGCGATTTGGGGATTTGTAGGGATGTGTTTGATGTGGAGAACATGATTATTGTGTCACTGGAAGAGAGAGCGGTCTGGACCGTCAAAAGACTTAAGGAACCCCCGTTGGGAGTCCGAGAGGAATTGGTATTCCTTCCATCTTTGAAGAAAACAGGTTTGGAAGGATTAGCGGAAGAAATGGGGGTCCGTCTAAGCTTTTGTTTGGTCGGAAGAAAGAAAGATGTCTGAATTCGAGGGGATTGGCTTACATCAGGAAAGAAAAAAAAAGTTCTTGTAAGGAATTCCGTTTAATGACTACAAGACGTAACGATTCCCAAAGGAGCGAAACGCCACTGTAAATCCGCATCGTTACTTGATTTTCGGCCGGGTTTGTATTTCTGCTAAAATCCTGTAAGAAACTGGACATTCTGTCACGAATTTATTTGGTTAGACTGACGATAGTCATTGAATAAATGAATAAAATTTATTTCCCATTTTTAAGACACAAGTCACAAATAGAGTACCGTAAAACCCCCTAACAAGGAACATGCCAAACAAGGGACAAAAAACATGGAAAAGTTTTTAAAAGCTTTGCGGAAAATACGGTAACTGACTTAAATAAATATTTATCACAGTATCGGACAGTCTATAAAAAGCTGAATCCAAAGATGTAATCACCTTACTGGTAACTCTCATACCTTCTCTAACCCACCATTTCTAAACATTGAACATTGATATCTGTGCCATTTTAATCATTTTTTTTTTAAACTTGTTCACCAGTAGGTAATTAAAGCATTTTCTAAAACATTGATGCTGTCCCTTGATCAATTTAGGCTTCCAAACAAGGTTCAAAAGTGCATTAAAGTTCACCGTCCCTAGATAGGAACCCGCTGCCAAACAAGGGACACCTTCTAAAAAAAAAACAAAAAAAAACTAACTGTAAGAAAAATCTGAAACTTTGCAAACTTGGTCAACTAGCTAAGACCCACGTTTGGGCCAAATTTGAAGTTTCTACGACTTTCAGAGCTGAGGTTATTCACAAAAAAAATTGAAAAACTGTCCCTAGTTGGGGAGTTTTACGGTATGAAAGAAAAGACAAGAAAAGAAAGACAACAAAAAAAAACAAGAAGACACAATATGTAACAAATAAATTTTGATACTCTTGTTTTTTATATTATATTTACGACAGAAGGATAACAAATGTTGAATCCCATATGCATTCTTGATTTTCAGGTCGTTTGTTCGGGATTTACAGAAACATAGCTAGACTACTTAGCTGCATTCTTCCTTAACATCTCTGAGATGGATTCTATATTGCTGGAACAGGGCCGGGTCTTGGCCTAATTTATTTATTTATTAATCTAATAAGACGGCCAGCTTGGGCCATACTAAACAACTAGCAATAAATATTAACAACTAACATTGGGTGTAGGCAAAAATATAAAAACAATAAGCTACCCAACAGCAAATGCTGAATACAGCTCACGGTTCCATGCCATCCACACAGGTAAGGATAGCCGCATGTTTGGGCCCGAGAGAATCACAAAGAGTGGATTACTGGACCGAAGTATCCGGGTCTGAAGAGAGAAGATAGACCGACTTGTTATCCCTCCGATCTACAAGCTAAGGGCTACTGATTCGAGTCTCGTTGGTGCCAACGGTTTGGTTCGGGAGGGGGGGGGTAGTGGCGTTTCTCGTAAGACAAGCCAAAAGTACACCATTCGTCAAATGGGTAGCCTGCCTAGAGAAATCTAGGGGAAAGCACCGGAAGCGTCGGATGATTGCCCCCAGCTGGGCATTGCACTCCCGGCCGAGGGCGGAGTATCAGGAAACCTGCACCTGCGCTACCCGAACCTTAAAGGACCTGTCTTAGCTATAATACTAACGCAACCTACCTCCGTAATCGCTTCGTCTGTTTCTAAGCCCGGAGACCCAAATTTCGTACAGTACATTCTCACCCCTCTAAAAAAACCTCGCTGATTTTCTCACTTGCCCTGTTTTGCTACCTCGGATGCGTATCACGCTATCGACGGTTTCTCACTCGTAAAAGGCTTAAAACAGCCAAAAGGATGGATAATTTGTTGAAAGCAGAGCCTATTTTAAAAGTATTCAACTATTTAAAATACTGGAAGCTGAAGAGTAGACAGTGCATGTGGTCCCTTAACCGGTTTGCATGCGAGTTTGCTTGCTTTTCTGCAGTAAATTTGGTCCTGGTGTTTATATTGCTTTCTAGCAAGATATCTCTTTGGCGGCGACCTTTCATTCCAGCTCCAAAGTATCCCACGGCTTTTATATAGACGCTCCAAGCACCCAGCCAAAGCAACAACAAGTCGTGAAACCACATACTGGAAAAAATGAAGCTATTTGTCATGGAAAAAACTGGTCCGTCTTCAAACTGGTCCATTCCGCCTTCGTACTACCATTTTGAGTTCCAGCAAATCATAAACGTTGATTCAAATAGGAGAGCTGTCACTGCCTTTTAAATCAATCTGTATATATATATATATCAGTCAATCTTTTACCGTATTGCTCACTGTAAGGTACGCCTCCCCGGGACAAGAAACGAAAAAAAATGTCCAGCGTAGTCACATCAATGATAAGGTTTGAAAATTTTGGGCGGGTATGTTGTTCAAGCGATAAACGAGAAAATAACAAAAACTAGACCTACGTTGCCGGGGCAACGTGAAGTGTTGCGGCAACCTTTGTCCGGCTTCGCCGACTAAAGTGTTGCGAGAGCAACACTTTGGTTTTGTTTCTTCGCTGTCGGTTAAATGCTGAAATTGTCAACTTATCGAAGCTTTTAAAACGGTATGTTCTAAAAAGAATAATCACATGATCAAAAGCTGTTCTTTAGCGTTGTAAAACCAACAACAAAACAATATCGGAAGAAGGGACTAAATTGACTTGGCGGTCAGTTGAACTTTATCCTTTTCAATCGTAGATATCGTGACGGATGAAAACTTGGAACAATACCTTATATAATCTAGTTGGTATTATAAAGCTATCCGTAACGTTTCAGGACTAAAATACCATAGATGACACTATTAATTATTACAAAACTACCTTATTGTTTTAGATTACCGTATCGTTTGTACCCGTTGTGTAAACAGTTAATCTTCGGTTATAGCGATAGACCATCGATACAAACTTTCTTACCGTCATATTTACAGATATCGAATACAATGTGCACCAATTTTCAAAAATTTCTAGCCCCTCGTGAACCGATTCTTACTTACAAGTCCCTCTCCCGTGATTGACATCAAATTCATCGGAACAAATAATGGATACACCAGCTATTAAAAGTTGCAAACCCCTCATCGCTGAAGATGATTATAGCCTAAAAGCCGTTTTGGCTTTTTGGGAACAAAATTGTTCTTACCATCTAATACACCTGATACAAATAACAGGTATACCAACTAGCAAAAGCTGCAAACTCCTCATTGCCGAAGATGATTATGAGCTAACAGTCGACTGTTGCTTACAGTCGACTGTTGCTTACAAGTCCCTTACATGTCTCACAACTGGTATCGCCTATTTTTGGTTTCAGTGTGTACCTTACTCCTGAAGTTGTCAACCCCTTGAAACTTTCAAACTGGTTTATCTCATGAAGGATTTTTGTTAAAAAAAAATGGATGACATATACTTTGATCAGCTCATCAAGGGCATCGATTGTCCTAACCACAACAAAAGAATATCGGAAAAAGGGACTAAATTGACTTTGCAGTCAGTTGAACTTTATCCTTTTCAATCGTAGTCATCGTGACGGATGAAAACTTAGAACAATATCCTATATAATCTAGTTGGTATTATAAAGCTATCCGTAACTTTTCAGGATTAAAATACCATAGATGACACTATTAATTATTACGAAACTACCTTATTTTACATTATCGTTTGTACCCGTTGCGAAAACAGTAAATCCTAGGATACAGCGAAAGACCATCGATACAAACTTTCTTACCGTCAGTTTTATATAAATCGAATACAATGTGCAACAATTTGCACAAATTTCTAGCCCCTCGTGCACCGATTCTACTGACAAGTCCCTTTCCCGTGATAGACATCAAGTTCACCGGATAAAAATAATGGGTACACCGGCTAGCAAAAGTTTCAAACCCCTCATCGCTGAAGATTTTTGTAGCATAACAGCCTATTATTACTGACAAGTCCCTTGCATGTCTTACAATTGGGAACCTAATTGTTCTTACCATCAAATGACAGGTACGCCAACTAGCGAAAGCTGCAAACCCCTTATTGCCGAAGATGATTATGAGCTAACACTCGACTGCCGCGTACAAGTCCCCTACATGTCTCACAACTGGTATCACCTATTTTTGGTTTCAGTGTGTACCTTACTACTGAAGTTGTCAACCCCTTGAAACTTTCAAACTGGTGTATCTCATGAAGGAATTTGTGTACCAAAAAATGGATGACATATACTTTGATCAGCTCATCAGCGGCTATCGATTGCCGTCGAAAAAAAAAATTCTACCTGTCTTAGTTCAAAAGTTGACTTTTTTGCCGTAGGCCAACTTTCTAACGTCACCACTTAGAAAGGAGCAAAGGATAAGCTCTAGTTTCTTTAGCAATGAGAGAACTTCTAAAGTTTAAGAGGTACATCTGATACCATTTCTCTACCGCAAACCCAAGTGCAAAAAAACGAATGATAAACTCAGCTGAAATCGCGTACACAAATGGAACCAAATTGTTCTTACCATCGAATACACCGGAAACAAATAACAGGTACACCAACTAGCAAAAGCTGCAAGGCCCTCATTACCGAAGATGATTATGAGCTAACAGTCGACTGTTGCTTAAAAGTCCCCTACATGGCTCATAACTGCTATCGCCTATTTTTGGTTTCAATGTACCTTACTACTGAAGTTGTCAACCCCTTTGAAATTTTCAAACTGGTGTATCTCATGAAGGAATTTTTGTACCAAAAAATGGATGACATATACTTTGATCAGCTCATCAGTGGCTATCGATTGCCGTCGAAAAAAAAATTCTACCTGTCTTAGTTCAAAAGTTGACTTTTTTGCCGTAGGCCAACTTTCTAACGTCACGACTTAGAAAGGAGCAAAGGATAAGCTCTAGTTTCTTTAGCAATGAGAGAACTTTTAAAGTTTAAGGGGCACATCTGATACCGTTACTCTACCGCAAACCCAAGTGCAAAAAAAAAAAATTATAAACTCAGCTGGAATCGTCACAGACATGGACAGAAACAATAGATGGCAGCACTTTCGGACCCGTGGGAAAAAGCCACTTTTTTGTCTCTGTAGATTTTTCTATTTATCACTCAAAGAAGATATGTTGGCTGTGGGGCCGGGTAACTGCCGCATATATTTAACACTTATAGATTTTAGTCCATCTTCAATTTGAAACTGGTGCCTGCCTGCTAGCGTGCTAGAACGGAGCTTTCCACTCGAAAGCAGAAACATGGTTTGATGAAACGAAAGGTTCGCTACACAACTTGAGATGGTCCTCTCCGACATAGGCTATACAACTCCACTTCACTTCGCAAACCGTAGGCTCTGGCTCGATGACAAGCAAAAACCATCCTTATTGGCCCCAGGCAAGAGTTCTACGGAGCTTTCCAAAATGTAATGTCATATTCATCAATCCGGCCTAAGGTCCACGCTTTCCGTAAAAACCGCACAGGTTAGACCCTTCCCAGTTACCAGGAATAAAATGAAATCGGAGTCATAGGAAAAAAAAAAAAAAAACAAAAAAAACGAGGACAAAACCAAAGTGTTGCTCTCGCAACACAATGAAAGTTTATCTCGCAATTATTATCTTAGGGGATAATTAGCTGATCGATAAATAACCTAAAATCTCGTTTTTTCCTTCACGAACAGAATGTGGAAAGACACATATAAACATATAGTTTATACTGTAATGATGGTCGATGTTATTTTTCAAATTAATTATCTTTCGTGCTCTTCTTTTTTTGTCCTTATGTTTACTCTTTCTTCGTGGCCTACGCGTGTTAAAAAGAAAATCACTATCATATTTCTTTTGTTTAATCTTGAAACGTCGTTTCAGAAATCCTCCAGCTTTAGCAGATCCGAAAGCTCGACCAGCACAGCGCGTCTTTCACTGCCTTTCAAATACTTTGCAATATTATTGGGAAAATGAAGTGATTGACTGATATAAAGTGATTTGGTTTCTCCATAGAATGATTTAGGAAGGTAAGTCGTCGGATAAGAGGGGAAAAGGCAAAAAGTTTTGGCTAGTTGGCTAGTTAACGGGGGATCGACTAAAACCAGGAAGGGAAGGGAACGCGAAAAAAGCAGGAAGGCATACTAAAACCAGGAAGGGCATACTAAAACGAGGAAGGGCATCCTAAAACCAGGAAGACTGCTGCCAGAACTCGCAGCACCGTTCCCTTCCTCTACTTAGTATTCTTTGAGGGGTCGGCAACTTTTCAAATTCAAAGTTCACCATCCCTTCCTCGTTCCCTTCCTCAGGATAGTAAAACAAGGAAGGGAAGGTGAATTTTTAATTTGAAAAGTTGCCTATCCCTCAAATAATACTAAATAGAGGAAGGGAACTGTGCGGCGAATCCTGGCGACAGCCTTCCTCGTTTTAGTATGCCCTTCCTGGTTTTAGTATGCCTTCCTGCTTTTCTCGCGTTCCCTTCCCTTCCTGGTTTTAGTCGATCCCAGTTAACGGCTAGCGAAACATGCGCAAATCGATCATATTTGTCTGTACTGAAAAAAAACCTAAGGCCATATACAGGATGAACAAACAACTCATAGGAAACTAAACAAAAGCTGCGTTCGTTGCCCTTCCGACTGTCTCTGCTGTTTAGTCACCAGTGTCCGGTTCTTCCCTTAAAACGCGTTATTTTGGTTCGCCGGTGAGTTGATGAAAACCGGCTAACTCCTCGCTGAAGCCGGGCTCCCGAGGAGATTCTGGTTAGTCCGCATTGGTGAGATAAAACTGGACACTGGTTAGTTCAAAAACGGGTTATAAGACTGGTGAGAAGTCACCGGTGGATGCAAACGGCTTATAAGAAAAACCGGAGACCACTGGTGAGAACTCCCGTGACAAAGAACGCAACTAAAATAACAAACTAAGAAACAAAACTTCTCAACTCGAGTGCTCGTTGCACACAATTACCAAAAGAAATAATCACTCTTGGTGATGTAGAGCGTAAGATACCAAAAAGTTGCCCACCATTCCCAGAAAATAATGAACCCCTTGAGTGCGAAAGCTCCTGGCACCTGAAAAGAAAACGATCCAGACCATCCCCATCAAGAGGACAAAGAGGACCTTTTCGAGAATCTTTTAGATTTTAGGTCTATGTTTGTATTATATATTTATATGTATTGATATATTCAGTCACTATTTTTAAATTCTCACAGCAGGACTCGCCCCCCCCCCCCCTCCGTCTTTGCCTTGCTTATTTGATCAATCTATCTATCCAACAGTTGGTTTCAGAAAATCTACTTTGCTTGTACCGCTTCAAATAACCTTTGGAGCTGTCATTACTTTTAGAGTCCAATATTTTAAAATGCGGAAATCCCCAGCTGAATTGTCCAACGGGTTTTCAGAACCATTTGGTATTCTTTTTCCGAGTTTGCAACGGAAACGAGAACATTTGTTTTAGCATGAAAGCCGAGCTCAAGTTCTATCCCGACAAATATTCGTATCCTGGATGTGAATCTCAACAACTAATTAACCCTGTAGCATTTTGCAAAATAACACAATTACAAGTCCAAAACATGAATATCCAGGACTTCAGTAATCAAAAGTCATATGTACACACTCACGAGGGTAACTGCGATCAATAATAAATAAAGAATAATTTTATTATGTCATACGCATGCGATGTAACTTATTCTCGCTCTCGTCAATGGTAGTAAACGATCGGAACTTCCTAACAGAGGAAACTACCATTCCACGTCCTAATCCATGGCAACATTCAAGACTTGTCGGAGTGAGAAAAAAACAAACAAACAAGACCTACGGTCTGAAGATTACGGCAGAAATACCAGAGCCTGTCGAAAACTCGAAGGACCTTCTGGTCTAACGTTTTTTGTGTCAATATCTGAACCACCTTCATAATCTTTATCGGAGGATATTGTTCTTTCCGAAAATTCCGGTTTAAATCAGAGCGCGATCGTACCATTTGCCAGGGACTATTAAAAAACAGTCTTCTTGTCTTTAGACGGAAACCAACAGCTGGACGAAGATATTTATTAGAACTGACCAAAGCAAACTAACACTAGGGAGTAACGCCAAGAACTCTGATTTCCAAGCTTTGCAAACGGGCCATAATCGTAGCGTTTGCCCACTACGATTGCGGAATTCAAAGCGAGACAAACTTGATGGTTTAAAAATGTCTACTAAAGCTAATATGCGATCTGCACTCATCAAGGTTTTATCTTTTTTTTGCTGTGTTCAGAATATGAAGCTATTGGAGCCAGCGCTGGTACAACTGATTGAGTTTTAGTAGGGGCGTTCACTATCGCTAGTGGCGCTATAGTACCGCTGCTATTCGAGTGTCCGTCACTTTTTCCAGGTCTTGGCACTACTCCCTAACGTTATTTTGCGCTGGAACTGATGTATTTCGGCGAATCGAGCCGACCCCAAGGAAACTGAAGCGGGAAGATTAACTTTATGTCTTCTTGTCACCAGATCGAAACTCCAAACTCCCGATAAACCCGTAACACGGTGCAAATCAAATTTTCGTTCATCACCCGTTTCTGTCAGTAAAATCAACAAAGCAGGAAAACAACGCAGATATGCCAATTCAACAGGATTATAAATCCTTCTGAGACAATTCTCAAAAACAAAGTTCAAACGAACAAGACAACAGAAGACCATCCAACCTGGCAACAAAAAACTCCCCAGAAGAGAAAACTCTCTTATTTCCTAAATTATACTCTACCTGATCCACTAAACTGGAGCAACAGCATTGGGACTATGTCCACCTTTTATTTCGGATCTCGCGCAGTGGTTGTTGTACTCAGGGTGATCGATTTTGTTTTACTGTTGTTGTTATGGCACTTGCAAAACTTCGCTCAAGTGCTATATACCGATCAGTTATAGGTCTGTCTGTCTGTCGGTCCACTTTTCTCCAGTTGGGGTACTTCTAGAAGTGTTAGGACGATGAAACTTGGCAGGAATATCAAGGACCCGACAAAACAAACCTGGGAATAGTCACTTCCCCAATCTGACCACCGTTGGGGGAGTGGAGGGAGGGGAATCCGGAATCTTGAGGTATGTATAATTTGGAACAGGTGATCGGATATTAATGAAACTTTACATTTGGGACGGGCTCGTGTCTCAGATGTCTCGCCTCGTGTACATACCGGATTCGATGAATGTGGGGGGGGGGGGGGGGGGGGTCGGAGGGGGGAACCGTATATTTTGTGACACGCTTAGAATGGAGCGATTAAGGCAAAACTTGGTTGGAAGAACAAGGTTAGAGACCCTAGGTACAATATTGACAGAACTAGACCGGATTTTGGCACTGTGGGGGGAGTTGAAGGGGGGTACTGGAATTCCGGCGATCCAACCAGATTAACTTGGAAATAGTCAGTTCTCCGATCCGACCATCATGGAGGTAGCGGAGGGAGGGAGAATCCTGAATCTTGAGGTATGTATAAGTTTCGAACGGGTGATCGTGTCCCGGATATCCCATTTCTAGTCAGGGCCGAATCCGATGAAAGTGGGGTGGGGGGCGGGGTTGCAGGGGAGAACTGGAAATCTTGTGACACGCTTAGAGTGGAACGATCGGGAAGAAATTTGGTGGAAATAACAAACACAATTAAGCCGTTGATACATCAGTGACAGAACCGGACCGGACCTGATTCCGGGAATTCTGGTGATCGCGAGTTAAGGTACTTCCAGATGTACTAGGACGATGAAACATGGCTTGAACATTAGAGACTTTACAAGAGTGGCTTAGAAATTGCCATTTCCTAGATCCGACCATCCCTTAAAGTATTCATCTTACCGCAAAGTACAAAAAAATACTTTTAAGCAAAATATATACTTTCATGATCCCCGTTAGCCCATGACCATTTTAGCCTCGAGGGGTGTACTTATAAATTGATTTTTGGGTCCCTTAAAGTGCGCATCTTAACCGCAAATAAAGTGAAAAAAAAGTTTGATCAAATGATACATTTCACGACCCCGAAGGAAGACGATTATTTTTGTTTCAAGGGTTTTGCTTACAAGTGATTACAACAAACCCAAGAATTGGCAAATTCCTACTTTCGTCCTCTGCTGACCCAGCCTTGCAAGTGCCATATGCACTTCTATGAAAGGGTTGAAGGATTCGAATTAGTTTTTATCCGGTTCATTCCCTGAAATAATTTTGCTCGCAGATTACTGTGATGGTAGTGTTAGGTTCAGAGGGGTTCAAAGGTTAAAAAACGAACAGGATCCCTTGAACCCTCGAACAGGATCCGCGCAGGTTCTACGCGGTAAACAAGGTCGTGCAAACAAGAATCAGAAATTTTATATATTCAGCATTTGCACGATTCTACACATCACAGACATGCTGTCCCTGCTGCGACTTGAATCCTACTTGAAATTAGTTGGAATTTGATCTTGCAAGCGAGTCTGAACAATGTTGAAAGTTCTGTGGGATCCGAAACCAGGTCAACTTCTGATTCCTTTGATCGACGATGCTGTTTTTGACAGAAAAAAAAAAGAAATTTAAAGAATAAAAGAAATTACTGCATATTTGATTATCGTCCTGATTGTCTCCCCTCCCGACCCGTACTGATCGCACACGACAGGCTTAGCTGCTACCGATGTCTAGTTTACTACCAAACCGGTTTAATCTTTTAAGTTTGAGAAAGGGCGGGGGGGTAATCGATTACTCAGTTTATTTGTTGAAATTTCGTTCTTTGTTCTACCGATACAGTTTTTGGTCATGTTGAATCTCGATTGGAGGTTTTGTAGTATAGGGGACCCTGGGGCAGTCATGCTCCTTTGAGACATGTAGGTCTGACATTACATTCGCACCTCTACAAAACTGGGATTGGGAACAAGTTATTTAGTATGTTCGTAGCAAGACGGATTGAAGGCTGAGTTTGGGATTTTGGGTGTTGATGCTTCAGTTACAGTAGGGAGTTGGCCGCTTAAATAATGAACATTTTAGACTAGGTTTTGCTAAATGTGTGGTCGGTTCCAGACTTCGACAGCAGGTTTCCTTATATCGATAGACAATATCAATGTTAGAAACCATATGAAACACAATAATCTTGACAACGACGAAGAAATCAATCGGAACGAAAGAACTAGCATAAGTGTGTATTTGCAAATGAATGAATGAAAGATTTATAACGCACTGCCCAAGGGCATAAGTTCAGTAGAAAAGGCCAAAGAAATATAAATAATCTCGAAACACTCAAAAATATTTTATTTTTTTTGTGATTTTATTTTTATTTGTCGAGTTTAAGGTACCGCGGATGAGAACACCTTCAACCGACCCAACTACATCCAGTGAATGAAGCATTTGGCACTGTTCTAACTATTAGACTAATAATTTACTGCAAAATTCCGCATTTGGCTGGAAAGGGAAATGAGCATCTACCATATTTCCGGTTTTCACCGTTTTTTTTTTATCTAGAAGAAACGATTTAGAATCGTTTGTCATCCTGCAATCAAGTCGTGAAACTTTTGCAGATAGAATCCAGGACTCCACTGACAACTCGAACAAAAGACCAGATCATGAACATGAACTGTATCCCAGCCATAAGCAAAACGCCAGAGTTAAAGAACAGGAGCCCTGTCCCTTGCCGTTAACTCGGAATGATCTGAAACGCGTGTCCAAACAAGTTGCTAAAAGAAGGAATGACGGCAGCGTTCCCGATTTTAGTACGGGTTCTCCTGGACTGTGTCCTTCTGCTATATTCCAGTTTGTAGTCGATCCCGTCATCCCCCCTTGATTTTGCTGGACCAGGTCAAACGGGCGAAATCGACGCATGTATATCGGTAAAGGAAGCCAACTAACAGTGAACATTGACAACAAAAATCAATACCGCTGTTTCAGCGATCATTCCATTTTGTTTCTTTTTGACCTTCCACTTTTTGGAATCACAAAACGTAAGTGGAGGGATACCTATAAAATCACAAAAGCTGTCCGTCTGTCCGTCCGTTAGCACGATAACTTTCGAAGGGGTTGAGATATTTTGTTCAAATTTGGCACGATGACTCTTTGGATTAAAGTACAGGTCAAGTTCGAAGAACGAGCCATGTAGCCCTATTTGTAGGGTTGGGGTTTCAAACTAAGTGACTACAAAAAATCATTTTTAAAAGCTAATGAGATAGTCGATGTAATGGAAAGGAAAAATACTGAATCCGAATATGAAATAAGATTTCTCGCCGGACCAGTTTACCGAGAATCCAGCAAAAATCGGAAATTTTTGGAAAAAGTAAAAGTTATATCTGAAGATTAGATGTTCGATTTAGGCGTAGGAACAGATGCTGAATCCCGAAATTTAGCATGAAGTTTTAACATAGTCGATATAGAGTGAGGAGGCATGCTGTTGCAACTTTTGAACATGCTAATGATAAACAAAAACTATATGTGATCACTTTAGTTATTTCCCAACCGGAATTTACTGGGTCGAGAAGTCAGAATGCATCCGACAGCTATCTGGTAGCAATTTAATAAAAAAAAAAAATTGACCAATTTTTGGCCACTGACCAGTCCCTAGCCTATCCCTCATTCATGCAGGCGAAATCTCTGCGCGTGGGCAAGCGCGTGGATGAAGTCACTTTGTTTAATCTATGCACCCAGGGGGATTGCGATTTCGGTCGCGCGAATACGCGCAAAGTTAATTGGGTTTAACCTTTAACCGTTTAAACCTAGCGTACGTTTTCTTTGGATTTTGGATTGTCAGTTGGGGGAGGGGGGGGGGGGTGGAAGAGTCAGCTACATTTTCTTAGAGCTCTAAGAAAATGTAGTTGACTTATCCGCTTTGTACCGTCAAAATGATTCGCAGTCAGCTCGGGCTGAAGGAACATCTAGGGTCAAAGGAGTTGATATATGTTGTTCAAACTTCGTAGAAGGATTCACTTTGCAAAGGTCAGGCCATGTCCGTAGATGCGTTCTTTAGCCCTATGTTTGGAGGCAGGGGAGGGGGTTCCGAATGAAGGGTAAAAACATGTATGTTTTACAAGCTAATGAGATATTCGGGCAAGGGGTAAGGAGGCTCACTGAATCCATATCGGAACCTAGTGTTCTTTCCGGACAAATGATTTACCAGGAATTCGGCCAAAACTGGAAATTTGGTCAAAGCTCAAAGTTGTGACTGAACTCGATTAGAGATTCGTTATCGGGATAAGGAGACATGCTGAATCGAATTTTGAACTTTATTTCCTTGACGGATGAGCTAGCAAAATTTGCAAAAACCTGGAAATTTGGAATGAAAGGTTCGGCTCTCAGTGTCACTAGATCCTTTGCTCTGCATGCAGTTCGCCGGGATTGCTGCTAAATACGAGGAATTTGGTAAAAAAAAAAAAAAAAAACTTTTTGTAGTCGATTATGATATGAAGTATCGGAAAAAAACATGCTTGTTCAACCCATATCTGAACTTGGTTTATTAGTTGCTTGACCGTAAGCAAAACACGTTTTTACATATTCAAGCGGTTGGTTATGGATAAATAGCAAAAATGCTAAAGGGGTCTGGCGAAGACTCAAAAATGTACAAGACTAGATTATCTGGATCAAGAAGTCTGATAAATATAACATTTTCGGGATCCCATCGAAAGCTTTGGTCTTGTTCGAATTGATCTCCTCTTTCTTCCACCGTTCTAATCATCAATGTCCTAGATTCTGCCACTTTCACCCCTCTGACCCATACTCATCTTTAGAATCTTCGGACATCAAGACGAATAGGACAGACAGGAGAGACATCGGTACAAGCTTCATATGTTATTAAAAGCTCCAAATAAAAAGCTCCAATAAAATTCTCCAGTAAAATTTCAGCTGACGTATCCGTTTTGCACTATCAAATATGTTACGCAAAAAGTATCCTCAAAAAACCATCTCTGCTTCCCCAATCACAACAGCCTATATAATTTCTTTAGTGAATTTTAGTAAATTAAATACACTTTATTTCGTTCCGTCTTTTATAATGTTTGTACTCTACTGGGTTTTTTTTCTTAAAAGGTTCACAAAACAACATTGCCCCCTTAGCATCTGCAAATCAATTACTTGGTCAATAACTGGTAAAACTCTGTAAAATTTCTGTTTTTTCCGGATTCCGAAAAAAAAAGCGTCAGTGAGAACTGGGCTAAAGGACACACTACTGGCATTGAAACAGCTGTTTAAGTCAAATGAATATTTGTTTGCTTTGCCTTAAAAGTTCCGAAATGGAAAAGAAACGGTGCTGTAATTACGCTATTTCCACTTTACTGGTCATGCAACGCCTGTTCGGTTTAGTTACCTACCATTGATTAACTTCTTCAACAGACATTATATTTCTTTATGATCTTGTCTCCACGTGGACTTCTCCCTAGGGGCTAGGGAGTCGGCTGATCTAATCGTTGAACTTTAACAGCTAGATGACGGCAGCCGACAACGAATGAATGAACACGGCTCAAGCTCCGTAAGAACAAGACCTAAGGTTTCGATGGGATCCCAAAAACCTAAATTTTGATCCAGAGAACTGGGTCTTGTCATCGCCAGATCTAGTCTTCGCCAGGCTAATCATCAGAGAAAACCAAGTTTAGATATACCTCTATAAGCCATATCTATTTTGACGATCTGACCGAAACTTTCTGCTTTACTTCTGCCAAATTTCTGGTTTCGGCCGAATTCCGAGCGAAGCTTGTCCAGCAAAAAAAAAAGAAGAAAATTCAGAATCGAATTCAGTGTATCTCCTTATCCGTATAAAGAACATTTAATCAGTTTCAAATAAAACTTTAACTTACAGAAAAAAACGGTTAAAACCGGATTCCGGACGAATTATATGCCCGGTTAAAAAATGATTGGCATATACAGACTCAGCGTCTCTTCTTACCCCCAGGGGGGTCCCGAGGGGGGGGGGGGGCCCCACCCTAAGTTTTGGGTATTCGGTCAAATTTTCGTCGAAGGCGAAAATTCGGTCAAAACGGGCATCGCGGCGAAGCCGTGATACCTTTTTTATAAAATCTTTTGTACCCACGTTTCCAAATTAGGCGATTTAACTTGCTTACTGGTTCCCATCTCCATTCCGATCGAATTTGGTAATTAATCCAACTTTTGTTCAGTCCGAGTCGATTTCACCGTATTTGGTACGTCCCTACGTAAATTCGGTGATTTAACGTATTTATTTGGTCACATTCGTTAGAGAATTAGGTTGTTCACTGTACTTCTCTCATGTCCGTATCTGTTTTGTTGCACTCGGTCAGTCCATTTCATAATTCGGTCATTAATCAGATTTATTTGGTTCTGATTCGTGACCAAATTCGACAGTTATCGTCCCTACATAAATTCGGTGATTCGACGTATGCATTTGATCTCATTCGTTAGCGAATTCGGTTATTCAACGGACTTTTCTCTAGTCCGTATCTGTTTTATCGCATTCGGTCAATCCATTTCATAATTCGGTGATTAATCAGGTTCACTTGGTTCTAATTCGTTACGAATTCGGTAATTCACCTGATTTTTGTTTGGTCCGCATCTGTTACCAGACTTGGCACATTCGGTTGTTTTAGGTGGTTCTACCAAGACGTTTTACCATTCGGAAATTCGGTCGTTATACCGTTCCCGATCTTCTCCTTATTTTTTTAGATCGTTTTATGGTGGTAAGAATATTGGTTCACCCAAGTTACTGTGCTTGGTAATTTAAGTTGCATTTATTTAGCTCTTGTTCTTTATCATTTAACGGTAGCTTCAACTGGTTTCCATTGATTACTTAACTTATACTTCAAATGATTGCAGAACTTCAGGAATAAGCACGTCTGCTGACGTGAAAACTAGCCTATCTTTGTTTGCTGTAAATTCGGAATAAATGTAGGCTACTTTACATCTACTTTACCATGGATAAACCCTTTTTTCGCCAGGCAGCTCTGTGGTTTAATAGGTAGCCTTGGGATCGCAAAAAAGCACTTCATCATGAGTGTTTCCAAAAAAGTTCGCCTACAGCACATTTAGCAGTCTTCACTATTTAGAAGACGGGTGCGTCATTTAGTTTGCGTTTGAGGGTTGAAATTTTGGGGTGCTTGAACAAGGTTGGAAGCTGAGTTTGCGAGAAAAAAGGCGAATTCAAAAGTTTTTGCCGGCGGCGCTTTAATTTTAATGAGTAAAGCCGTTTAGGACGTTGTCGCTTGGCGGCAATTGCGTTTTTGTCGGCACATTTTCAAGTCCTGTTGCCAAAACTGGACATCCCCCAAAGGTAAAAGGCTAGTGACTGCTTATCCCTGAAAAAAAAAACAGAATTGGAAGAGCGTGAAAACACACCAAATTTTCTCTTTAGACTTGATTTTGTACATGCTATTCAACTTTTTACATTACAGCTTCTTGAAGGCAACACGCTGTGTTTTAGAAAAAAAAGTTATAGATTCGGTCAATATCAGGTACTGATTTGGTCAATTTTACCAGGTTTGCCCTCCCAATGAAGAAAGGCTCAGGACGCCCCTGCTTACCCCTAAATCTGTCATCTATTCAACTTCAAATAAAACTTACATCACTTTCAACAAATTTTTCGGTCTGTGCCGGATTCCTGGCGAACTAGTTGTCCGGGTAGAAAATTATTTTCACATAAGCGTTCAGCATGTCTACTTACCCTAAACTGAACATTTAATCAACTTGAAATGAAACTTTTACTTTTAACCAGCTTTCCGGTTTTTGCCGGATTCCGGGCGAACTTCTTGTCGGACGAGAAAATATTTTGCATATTCGTTTTCGGCATGTCTTCTTACTCCATAATCGACTTAGCTGTTTAAAAATATTCTGCTTTCCCCTTAATTTGAACCCGCACCCCCACCCCTAAATGTAGGGCTAGAGAGCCCATCTACGAACTTGACCTTACCCTTGACCCAAAGAATCCTCACACAATCATCGAAATATCTGATTCCCTTCGAGAGTTATCGTGCTGACAGACGGACGGACAACTTTTGCGATGTCACAGGTATCCCTCCACTTACGTTTTGGGATCCCAAAAGTGACAAGTTCACTAAATGCTTTTAACATTAGTTTCGGGTTTCTCATAATAAAAATATAAATCTCGTGACATTTCAGCGGTAGAGAGACTACAGGACACGAAACAGAACATTTGGGAAACAAGTGGAATGCCCCCTGTAACGAGAGGAACCCCTTTACCCATTGAGGCGCAATTTTGGGGGAGGTGGTAAGGCAAAGGCGCCATTGCCCCACTTAGACTTTGAAGTTGCACAAAATATTCTTAATATTTTGTTAAACCGTAAATAGTTTTCAAAGGGCAAAACGCAAACCAGTGAAGTTACTTTAAAGGACACCTGAATGAAGAGTACCAAGTATCATTTCTATCTGTATGACTTCCGTTAACATTGCCTGCAGAAAACCCGATCCAGATACGAAATAGCGTTTCCAAGCTATGACTTTTGCTCCATTTTGCATCTGTCCTTGTTTTAGTACTGAACAATTTTAGAAATGAACAAATGTCTCCAATCAACCCTTCCTCTGGAATATTTTTTAACCAGTTAAGCCCAAACGTATATCTAGAAGAAATTCCAATACGATCCGGCCAGCGCTGTACAAGATTTGAATGAATTGCGCTTTTTGTCTTGGAGTCTGCATGTGCAAACCTCTAGAAACAAACATCCCTACTTTAAAAACGTCACGCTCAGGAGAAGAATGCTCTCTGTGGCCATGGCTGTAAATGCATTCTCCATGGTGTGTTCAAGTATGGTTTCATTGTTCTGGTGTCCTTTAAGGTAAATTCGAAAACTACTTTAAGTCTAGAATTAACAAAATTTGCCGAAACTAAGTGCCCATGATGCATTGTTTTATAATATGCCAAATATCCTATTCAAATGTAATACTTTCTGAAAATGAAAACATCACACTGTCATAGGTTTTCGAATATTGGATGGACTTTTTTAAGCGGGCTACTAAAAAATTCAACATATTTGGGATGACAAATTAGAGAGTTTTTGGAAGTAGGTCTGGTGTTGTGTTACGTATCGGAAACTTCAGTTTTCGGAACACCAACATGTCAAGAAGAGCAGCAGCCAATTACATGGAAAAGAAACACCCTTGTACAGTGTGTACACTTTACTCACTTTATCCTTTCCAATTCAATCCCAAAAAAATCTACAGTTTTTTTTTTTTTTCAAATTTCACGCTTAACAGTCCAAGTATGTGACGCTAAAAATAGCGTTTTTCGCTCAGAGTCCACTTTTTCGAACACTAAATTTTCACCTTATTTGTCATCAGCATCATCACTTTAGCGTGAGCTACAACTTTAGCGTACGGTATTTAGGTCTCACGCAAGTTTCCAAAAACTCTCTATTATCTGCTGTCATTAAAGAACATTTCCGTTATAAACCGTATCATGTTTAGTGTTATTTTTTTGCTAAATGTAACACTGCAAACCAAGCACCACTTTCACATTGATGCGTAAAGCCTTTCACACTGCGCTACGAAACCTCTCTGGGTCACGCTTGCGTCGAAGCAACGCAGAGCTTACGCAGACAAATAAAACGCAACGCAAGAATAGAACCAAGTTCTGTTCTTGCGCCGCGTCAGCGCGGTGCGCATCAGATTGTTCAGTGATAAATGGAAGTTGTTGAAGAGAAACTGGTGAATAACCTACTAAGTGATGAAAGAAATGAAAATTTGGCAGAAGAAACCGAAAAGGGAAACTTAAAACACGCATGCAGCGTGACTCTCGCACAGGTGTGAAAGATACGCTACACAACCTGTACGCAAAGCAAGACAAACGCATACGCGACGCATCGCAATGACGCGTCAATATAGTAAGTAAGTAAGTAATTTATTTCTGACCCGCCATTTAAGTTTTACAGATATGAAACATTTATAGGCTCATCGCACAAATTATTTAAAACAACATAAGATAGTGGAATTGCGATTCCCCGTGGGGTACAAGTACTACGTAATTGTTGTACGATTGCACGGATTGTTTGAAACACTATTGTTCCTAGAAATTTAATTTATTGTATTACAGATTTGCTTCTACTGGCAACAGCCGGACGAAGACCACTGTCAGGAAGGACAGGAACATCGCTTGTTCTTTTGGGATCCCAAAAATTTCGTAAAAGTTGTCAGTCTGTTTGTACAACTCTTGAAGGGGTTGAGATATTTTGTTCAAATTTGGCACGAGGACTCCTTGGGTAAAAGTACAGATCAAGTACGAAGGTCGTCGGCTATGTAGCCTTATATTTAGGGGTAGGGGAGGAGTTTCAACTTAAGGGGAGAAACAAAATATTTTTTAAACGCTAATAGATAATCGACTTAGAGATAGGAGAGATGCTCATTCCGAATATGAACATTATTTTGTCGCTAGACAAGTATTTCACCCGAAATCCGGCAAAAACCGGAAAATTTGTTAAAAGTAAAAGTTTAATCTGAAGTTGATTTAGAGGTTTGATTTAGGGCAAGGAGACATGCTGAATCATGATACGAAAATTATTTTCTCGCCATACAATTAGTTCACCCGGAATCCAGCAAAAACACTTGTGAAAAGTAAAAGTTTGACCTGAAGATGATTAGAGGTTTGATTTAGGGGTATGGAGATCCAAACTGAAAACAATTTTCTTGCCGGACAAGTTTTTCACCCGGAATCCGACCGCCCAAGGATATAGTCGAGGTGAGAAGAGATGCTGTTGAAGCTTTCGAGCATACTAAAGATCGATTGAAGATTCAGTATCGGGATCAGGAGACATGCTGAATCCAGTTCTCAGCTCTAATTCCTTGACGAATAAGCTGGCAAAATTTGCGAAAAAACGGAAATTTGGATCGAAAGGTTCGCCTCTCGTGTCACCGATGTCACCATCTCTTTTGCTCTGCAAGCAGTTCGCCGAGAGTACTACTAAAAGGAGGAATTTCATCAAGTGGTCAAGTTGGTCTGAAGTCGGTTAGGGATGGGGATTAAAAACGCATGCTGAATCCCTTACTGAATCCATATCTGAACTTAGTTTTAGGTTATAGCAAAATGTCAAAGGGGGTTTGGCGAAGACCGGAAACCTACAAGATTCGCTTGTCTTGATCAAGTAGTCCGATTTACATTCAATATTTGGGATCTCATCAAAACCTTTGGTCTTGTCTTAAGTATCATCAACGATGACTCAATAGTTTGGGCTGCAGATGAGAAAAATTAAGTTGCGTACAAACTATTATTGCTCATGCTAGTCATACTTCAACCTATCTTGTACACGTCTCTTCTGATCTCTGCCACCCCTCGAAGTTTTCTGTCACGCTACACTGGGAATGAAGAAAACGGAATCGTTTAATCCTAACTGTAGCGCCAAAACTTCCCGATTTTACATGCAAAACGGACAGGTACGGATGGGATAAGTTTCCGGGCCGCTTCCATCCACAAAACCTGCCTGGCGAACTGCAAAAAGTTAACAAGCTTTCACGTGTAATATCTCCAACCCCGTAACTTTGACGCAATGGGCAAAAAGAATACGAAGCATTCAGCCCAGAGTTGCCACCAATAGTACAATGAGCTGTGTTTTTTGACAAATTGAGTTGAGAACCATCAAGGACAAATTTATGAGCTCTTTCTCAATACGCTGTCGAATTCTTTGCCAGGTAGTTCCCTATTGAGATACCCAGTCGACAAACATGATAACTAGCTTTTGATATACTGACTTACGAAACAACACGATTATCTTGAAAAAAGAGTGACTTGTCACGTTCGTGGGCTCAGTTCCTCACATTTATATTCTTTATAGTAAGTAAAGGAAGTAGTAAAAAAGTACTTTTGCAGTGCATTTGAAGAAAAGTAGTACTTTTCGAAAATAAATATTTATTTTTTTCGAAAATAATTAACCCTTTCTTTTCAAGGTGACCTAGGCACAGCCCAGACCTTATTTGTAAGATCATACGTAGAGCGGTTTACAGCACTGTCAGTGGACAACAATCAGCGCGTACTTTTTGGGATCCCAACACGTAAGTGGAGGGATACCTATGACATCGTAAAGTTGTCCGTCTGTCCGTCCGTCCGTCTGTTAGCACGATAACTCTCGAAGGGGTTGAGATATTTTGATCAAACTTGGCGTGAGGCTCTTTAAGTCAAAGTACAGGTCAAGTACGAAGATTGGCTATGTAGCTCTATATTTAGAGGTGGGGGAGGGGTTTAAAATTAAGGGGAAGAATAAATATTTTTTTAAAGCTAATGAAATAGTCGAATAAGGAGTAAGGAGACATGCTGAATCCGAATATGAAATTTATTTTCTCGCCGGACAAATAGTTCACCCGGAATCCGGCGGAAACCGGAATATTTGTGGAAAGTAATATGAGGTTGATTGGAGGTTCGATGTAGGGAAATTATTTGAAAATTATTTATTTCTCGTCGGACAATTAGTTCGGCCGAAATCCGGCCAAAACCGGAGAATTTGTTTAAAGTAAAAGTTTTATTTAAATTTGATAAGATGTTCGATTTGCGGGTAAGCAGACATGCTGAATTGGCATATGACAACCATTTTCTCACCGGACGTATAGATCGCTCGGAATCAGGCTGAAACCGGAAAATTTGTTAAAAGTAAAAGTTTAATTGGAAGTTGATTAGAGGTTGGATGTAGGGGTAAGGAGACATGCTAAATTCGTTTTGAGCTTTATTTTTTCGCCGGACAAGTAGTTCCGGAATTCCGCCGAAACAGGAAAATTGGCAGAAGTAGGGCAGGAAGTTTCGATATGCTTCGTCAAAATAGATAAGACTTAAAGGGATAGCTGAACTTGGTTTTCTCATATGATTAGCTATTTTGCCTTAATCTTTTTCTAAATTTTAATAGTAAAAGTGTTCAAGGAGTCTGGCGAAGACTGGATCTGGCGAAGACAAGACCCAATTGTCTGGATCAAATTTGAACCTTTGGGATCCCATCGAAATCTTTGGTCTTGTTTTTGTAGGCTGTACCTTTTTGCTACTTCGGCAGTGAATTTAATTTTAGTGAAGTGGCAACCCTGATTGAGCCTCAATTTGGCTGTGGACTGTTACCGTACCGTCGCTTGGCTTGCCTCTTACCGCCTGTCCGAGTCCACGTTGTTAAAGAAAAAAAGAAGCGAAATAAATACTTCGAATTCAGTGTCAAGATTTCGTCGATTCTCAGAACCCCCATTTATTCTTGTTCGTTATGTTACTTTAATTCGCGGCTTATTGTTTTAACTTTTGGAAGAACATAGTGTTTTTCCCCCTTTTGTGGCAGTTGCCTTCGGCCAAGTGCCGTATACCGATCACTTTTCCGTCCGTCGGTCTTTTCGGGTCGGTCAGTCCGGTGATCACGAGTTAGGGTACTTACAGATGTGCTGGACGATGAAACTTGGCATAAGGTACCCGGCCAGACTAAGTTTTCCCGGATCCGACCATCGTGGGGGGGGAGTGGAGGGAGGGGAATCCGGAATATTGACGTATGCATAACTTCGAACGGGGGATTAGATCATAATGAAACTTGATATATGAAAAAACTTCCTGTCTCAGATCTCACACTTAAAGTCCGGAACGGATCCGGTAAGTTTGGTGGGAGACAGGTTCAGAGTGGTCAGATCGGGTGGCAAATTGGTGGGAAGAACAAGCACAAGCTCTAGATACATAGTTGAAAAAAGCGGGCCATATTCTGGGCACTGTGGGAGGAGTTGGAGGGGGTTCCGGAATACCGATGGTCCAGGGTCAACGTAATTAAAGGTGGACTGGGACGATGAAACTTGTAAAAAAAATTAAAATTATTCATTATTTGAATAGAAGAAACTGGTTAGCTCCCTCGACCATCGTGGGGGGGATTGGAGGGAGACGGAATCCCGAATATTGATGAATATTTAACTTCCGAACGGGTGATCGGATCCTTATGAAACTTGACATTGGGAAAGACCTCGTGACTCAGAATTGTCCCCTAAAAAAGATCCCCAAGGATCCGGCAACTCAGGGGGGAGTTGGATGGGGGAAATGCAGATGGCACGTTCATTGTGGTTAGATAGGGTTGCAAATTGGGTAATCGGGTGATTCGACCATCGTGGGGGGAGTGGAGGGTGAGGTAATCCGGAATATTTATGTATATATAACTTTCGAACTGGTGATCGGACCCTTATGAAACTTGACACCGGAAATCTTCTGACACGCTCAGAGTGGAGGTATCGGGATGAAACTTCGTTGGAAGAAAAAGCACGAGCCTCAGACCCATCGCTGAAAAATCCAAACCGGATCCGGGCACTGTTGGGGAAGTTGGAGGGGGAACTAGAATTCAGATGATCGAGAGTTAAGGCACTTCCAGATTAGCTAGGAAGATGAAACTTCGCTGGCACATTAGAGAGACAAGATTGATTAGGCCCAAGATCCGACCATCATGGAGGGGGGAGAATGTAAGGAGAAAACAGGGAAGTTGAAGCATGCTTAGCTTTCGAAACGAGTATCAGATCTTAATGAAACTTGATAGTTGGAGAGTGTTTATGTTTCTCATCCCTGTCTCAAAGATTTTTGCTTTAAATGAGTTCCTAGTCGTAAAGTATTAGTAGTCAAGTTATCAAGTTATTTTTTAATTTTTGTTTGATATTTGTCTGTTGGTCTGTTTTATGCGATACGGCCAATTGTTATGTCATAGTTGTCGTTTTCTATTTTTTGCCAGTTGTGTATGTGTTTACTATGTCTTTTACTCTCCGATTTCTGGAGAAATTAAATGAATTGAATCGAACCACAAAGTGAAAAAATGCTTTTAGCTAAAATATCCATTTTCATGACCTACCGGTGCCCAAAATCATCTTTTCCTCAAGGGTTTTGCTCAAGAAACGATTCCTTATAATAGTATCTTCCAGGTACTTACAGCTAAGTCAAAACAAAATTTTGAGCCAACAATACAATTTTATGATCCAAAAGCTTGAAAATAATTTTGTCCTTGTGAGTTTTGCTTACAAATGCATAAAAGCTTTAGAGTGCGCATCTTAACCGCAAAATGAAAAAAAAAAAAAAACTTTTAGCTACTCCTCAAGTATCCATGATCATTTGTGCCTCAAGGATGTTGCTTGCAAAGGAACATCTAGCCCTCTTAGAGTGCGTATCATCGTCGCAAAATTAAATAAAAAACTTTAGACTAAATAAAGGACACATTTTCATTGCTTACAAAGGATTACAATAAAACCGGGAGTTGACAAATTACCACAGTCATCTTCAGTTCCAGCTCTATTAGTGCCATGAGCTCTAACTCTTTTCTTGTCTTTTTATGTGTTTTTGTACTTCTCTGTCGTGCCGTAGCTTGTGTTCTGCTAATAATGCGGCAATAAAGCCTATTCTTTTGATATAATTTGTTTTCTGGACTTTTCAAAACAAATAGATTACAAATACAGGTCGACTTCAAACTTTACAGCCTACCGTAGTAGTATTTTGATAAACTCAAGGATGCGCTTCCAGGAGTTGGAACAACGTTAAGCTTATGTGGCCTTTCTGATCACTTCAAGTCTTAACTCCTAAATTTTAGGGAACAAATTTACAATTCAACAGATATTCAGGTCATGGTGCCCATGTCCCCCAAAAGGCAACACTGATTCTTCTCATCTTTGGTAATGTTAAGAAAATAATGCAAAATAAAGAATCCAAACTCAGGCAAAGCTAAGTTATGAACAAGACCAAAGGTTTCGATGGGATCCCAAAAATCTAACATTTGATTCAAAGAATTGGGTCATGTCTTCACCATTCAGTCTTCGTCAGATTCCTTGAATATTTGGAATGTTAAAATAAAGTTCAGAAATGGATTCAGCATGTCTCCTTGCCCCGATACCGAATCTCTAATCGATTTCAGAAACAACTTTGAGCTTCAACCAAATTTCCAGTTTCAGCCGAATTCGTGATGAACTACTGGTCCAGCAAGAAAACGAAGTTCAGATATGGATTCAGCACTTACCCCCTCAATGAATATCTTATTAGCTTATAAAACATACATATTTTTACCATAAATTCGAACCCCGTCTTCTGCTCTAAAGATAAGACTAAAGGAGCCATTTACGAAGTTGACCTGTACTTTACCAGTGAATCCTCATTGAACAACATACTCGCTTCAACAACACGTTTCCTCGTTCGAACCCCTTCGACCTTCGATTACACTAGATCTCTCTGACGTCCATAGGATAAACAAATGAACGTCATCCACGCGCGCAAAGCTATACTGGTTTGAGAATAAAGGGGTAGGGACTGGTATAGCCGACAATTGGTCGACAAATTTTGTGTCCAGTTTTTGCCGGATTCCGGTGAACTACTTGTTCGCCATATACTTGTATAGCCGACAATTGGTCGACAAATTTTGTGTCCAGTTTTTGCCGGATTCCGGTGAACTACTTGTTCGCCAAGAAAATAACTTTCATATTCGGATTCAGCATGTCTCCTTACCCCTTTACCAACTATCTCAATAGCTTTTAAAAAAATTGTGTTGACCCTTAATTTGAAACCCCCTCCCCCGCCCCTAAATGCAGGGCTATAGAGCCCACCTACGAACTTGACCTTACCCTTGAAACAACAAATCCTCACACCAAGTTTCATCAAAATATCTCATTTCCTTCGAGAGTTATCGTGCTCACAGACAGACTGACAACTTTTGCGATGTCATGGGTATCCCTTCACTTACGTTTTGGGATCCCAGTAACGCAGCTTTTCTAACAAGACCAATGGTTTCGATGGGATCTCAAAAATCTAATATTTGATCCAGACAATTGAGACAATCTCGTCTTCGCCATATCCAGTCTTCGCCAGGCTAATCATCAGAGAAAACCAAGTTCAGATACCTCTACAGGCCATAACTATTTGGACAATACTGACCGAGACATCCAGCTTTACTTCTGACAAGTTTGTGGTTCCGGCCGAATCCAGAGCGAACTACTTGTCGAGCAAAAAAAGAAAATTTTTCCCTTTTTATTCCGCTCAGGAACCCAAATTCTTTCTAAGCTTGAGGGTATATTTCTGAAACCAGTATGTTTTTCTTTCATTCCTCCCAACTCAGACTTCCGAACGGGAAGTACTTAAAGTGTATTTCAATCAAAGATACTCAGGCGAAATATGAACTGCTATCCGTCTTATCCATTTATTTTTCTTCAACCTTGCCAAACTGTTGGTTTTACGAAGTTCATTTAAGACCCCCAAAATAATAACTTTTATTAAATGTTGAGCATCAGCACGTAAATTTTCAAGCAAAGAAGCGTAATTATTCAATATTTTCTTGGATGATCATTCTCCAGATGGTAATGTTAGTGTGTCTTGCATAATCATGAGAAGAATTGAAGTTTTTCCACATTTAAGGTGTTTCTAAAGCAGATTAAAGTAGCCCTAAAACCCATACACTTTATTTTCTTAAAGGACCCATCGTACCTGTTATACCAATACGTTTCCGTAACTGCGTTCATTAATACTTAGGCCCGGAAAACCAAATATAATATTTTTTATTTTTTTTCTTGTTGTTTATTTACTCCGTTTGGCGGGCTACAAATAAAATTTATTCATTCGTATATCACATTCTCAACCGGGTAACGACAACTCATTAATTTTTGCACTTGCCACGACCAAGTCACGACTCACTAGTTTCCATGCGCATTACGCTCCCGACGAGTATTCACGTATCGTCGTGGTATCGATGAAACCGGTTTTCTGAATCTTGCCAAGGTTTTGATAGAAGTGAATGGGTCCGGGATAAGGTTTAAAACAGCCAAGGTCGTAGATAATTTGTCAGAACCAGAGGTTATTTTTAAATTCAGATAGTTGTGAATATTGGAGCAGAAACAGTAAATAGTGCGAGGTGTGCTTTAGTTATCAAGAGCCAAGAAGTACAGGTATCATTTTTTCATTTTATCGAGAAGCTAACGTAAGCTTACCTTTGCATGATAGTAGATAATTGCGAAAAACCTTAATCATGATACTTTCTGTTCTTAGCTCGGTTATCATGCCATGGTCGGTAATTACTCCTATACCTTTGATCAGGGGCAACTAAAAGAAACTGACCCACTGGTTAGGACGTTGTTATTACCTTGCTTTTAATAGGCGTCAGGACGTTAAGGAGTCATATTAGAACCAGTTATTGACGGGATCGTCTAAAAGAACAAAAGGAAAGGTATGGTGCAGGAGGAAAGAATACTAAAAAAGGAATGGTTATTAAAAAGTGGTATTGCATACTAAAAAGAAAAAAGACACACCGGGAGACAGAGGTTACTAAAGATGTCAGACTCGAGTTCTCGAATGAATAATTTTGCCTTTTGGTCCTTACTTTCCTTCTATTATATTCCGATTGGCTGGAGTTTTAGAGCAGTGGTTCCCAACCTTTTCCGAACCGCGTACCCCTAATAAAGTTTCCAAAAGGTTGTGTACCCCCTTTTCCAGGACTTGAAAAACACGTTATTTGGTGTCATGAATGATGAGGCATGCATACGTAAGAATAAATACCAAATCAATGTGACACTTTAGGCTGCTTTGCAGCAAACAAAATTTTGATTTCGAATTCGCTGTCATTAACGGCAACATTTTTTTTACTCAGCCTGTTTCTATCGGAGCTTGAGATCACGACTCCAACAAATAGATTTTCTATTCAGTTATAAGTTCTGCCCTGTCAATGCAGATTGATAAACACCAGTCACACGAATAGTTCTTCGCAAAATAGAATATTATCTCTTATGTCAGAACATATCGATAACGGACGAAGACTGTAAGCAGTGCTTCAAGTGACACATCCTTGCTTTCATCAAGCTGCATCGCAAACATTTTTGTTAGCATAATTCGTGACCTGAATGACGATATCATTTGTAATGTCTTCTATTCTCCTTGAAATAAAGTGGTTGGCCAGTTGTTAAAATGGAAACGAGTCGGCGCGAAGCGCCAAGATTTTTCGTAAAAAACAATTTTTTTTTTCGAAAAACAGTAAAAATACCTTGCCACCTCCCAAAACAAACAAGAGCTTCCGGTGCCCCCCCCCCACATATATCGAATCTGGTCCGAATTTGAAACTGAATATCCAAAACACTTGTTCTTGACACATGTCAAGTTTCACGCATGTCCGATTACCCTCTCCAAAAATATGCATGTTAATAGTTTCCGGATTTTCAATCCCTCCACTACCCCCACTATGATCGGATCTGGAAAGTGATTATCTCCAAGTTAATCTGGTCGGTTCTCTGATCTGCCTGCCAAGTTTCATTGTCCTAGCTTATGTGGAAGCGTTTCACGAGATTTGTTTAGTTTAAGTTTAGTTAGCATCAGCTCTAGTTATTTTGCTATGGTTAGCATTTAGCATTCGTTCTTACCCCGGGTAAAAACGGTCAGTCCCCATGAGCCCGTGATCATTTCCAAATAAAGTTGTAGCTCCCTTAAAGTGTTCGTTTTAACCGCAAAGTGAAAAAGTAGGTACTTATAGCCTAATGATACATTTCATGATCCCTAAGGGCCTATGATCAATTGTGCCACAAGGGTTTGCTTACAAATGAATTTCTAGCACCCTTAAAGTGCACATCTGAACCGAAAAGAGAAACAAAAACATTTTTGCCTAAACGATACATATTCATGATTTCCATAAGCCCATCACCGTTTTTGCATCAAGGATTTTGCTCAAAGATGAATTTCTAGCGCCCGTATACTGCGCAACATCCCAGGAAAGTGCAAAAGTATTTTTTCTTTACCAAAAGATACATTCTGGTGATATCTTCGGTGATTTCTAAGGCCCCGTAATCATTCTTGTCAAAAGGGTTTTGCTTACAAACGATTATGGCACTTGCAAGGCTGGATAAGAGGATGAAAGTAAGAATTTGCTGATTGGTGAGTTTGTTGTGATCGTTTGTAAGCAAAACCCTTGAGATAAGAATGATCATGGAACATCTGGAACCACGAGAATGTATCTGTTGGTAAAAAGTATTTTCTTTTTGCACTTGGATGTCAATAAAAACACTTGAGACAAAAATGATCCTGGGCCCTTTAGAATCATGAAAATATAGGCATGGTTTGGTTAAAAGTATTTTTTGACCTTTTGGTTAAGATGTGCACTTTAAGGGTGCTAGAAATTCGTTCCTAACCAAAGCCCTTGAGTCAAAAATTATCATTGCCTCATGGGGATTATGAAAATGTATATTTTGCTTAAAAGTTTGTTTGTACTTTGGGGTTAAGATAAGTACTTTAAGATATGACTGAATCTGGGAAGTGACAATTTGTAAGCCATCCTTGTCAAGTCTCTAATGTTAAGCCAAATGTCAACGTTCTAGTATATCTGGAAGTACCATAAATCGCGATCAGCGATTCCGCCCACCCCCCTCCAACTCCCTCAGAGTGCCCGAATCCGGTTCGGTTCTGCCACTGATATATCTAGGGCTTATGCTTGTTCTTCCCACCAAGAGTCATCCCAATCGCTACACTCTAAGCGTGCCACAAAATCAACCCCTCCCCCACAGTGATCGAATCCTGGCCTACCTGAAATGAGACATCCGCGACATAAGACTTTTCCGAATATCAAGTTTCATTAAGATATGATCACCCGTTCAAAAGTTGGAAATACCTGAAGATCCCGGATTCCTAGTTCCCCCCCTCCCCCTACGATGATCAAATCGGAGAAACGACTGACTCCCCCCATGGTGGTCGGATCCAGGAAGTGACTATTTCCAAGTTTTGTCGGGTCCCTAATACGCCTGTCAAGTTTCATCATCTTAGAACATCTGGAAGTACCCTAACTCGCGATCACCCGACTGGCCGACCGACGGAATAGTGATCGGTATATGGCACTTGGCAGGAAGACAAGTGCCATAAAAACAACACAAACTGGCCGATCCCTACTTTCAGCCTCTGAGCCACCCTTGCAAGTGCCATATGAGCGTTTAGCTCTTGTTTACTTATTAATTTATTATTCCCTAAAACCAGCAAGCTAAAAGCTTGACAATACAAATAGTAATAATTAATAATATGCAGTAAATCTATCTCCCTATATGCAGTGCGATCTGTCATCTGAAGGAAAAATACACCAGATTATCAGAACGGGTTTTTGAGTTCCAATTTCGAACAAAAACTTGGACGGTAAACGTAAATAAAAGAACTCGAATGAAGTTTCGAATGGGAGTAGGATAACTCACTAGCTACTATTCTATGCGAAGAATCAAGGAGATTTCGGAAGCTGAGACCATTATTACGTTGTAGCATTGACAGCTTGGTGAAAAGGCGATATATTGGAAGTTCGAGATGTTGTCTGGTCTTTATTCAGACAGTGATTGTACTAAACCTGATATACTCTGCGTGGGGAGAACTGAGCGAGCTTAAATACGAGATAATTGGGACAGATGATTGGGCGATACTGAGAAACTTGCAAAGCTCTTCAGTGTAGCGATGACCCAACCAAACCGTTGCTTGTAGAGTTTTTATTTTCGATTTATAAAGGGGGAAGGAGATATTTTGAAGCAGTGAAAGTGAGATGTTATTATCATGAGCAAGGGCTGTTAGTTTTAAGTTCAGATCAGACTATCACAAGATCAAATTACCACCCACTATATTTCGGCCCTTCTTGGCAAGGGTCCTCTTTAGGCTCAATCCGCTCAAGCTGGAAAATGAACTTGCTGAAAAATAATTAAAGATTCTTCCCTAAATATCGATTTTGTGACTTTTTTCCTTCAAAATTGCTTTGAGTTAAATCTGGTACTGTGATTTCATTTGGACGCGGCTGCTATTTTCGCTGCTCGATTCGGTTGTTAAAAGGGTAGAAATTTTTCTGAATTTTGGTTTAGAAACCACCTGTTTCTTCATGTTCTTTCCAGCTAAGATGGGTATTTGTTGGGGTCAATGTCTGGGCAATTTCCCGAACGAAGTTCGCTATACTTGGGCTCTAATAAAATGTAGCTGACGTACCCGTTTGCATTGTCAAATAAGATAAGATAAATGGCGCAAGATGCTGGTGCACGCCATATCCAACGTAAAACACGGTAAAAATGACGAACAAAATAACTCAAGGTTGTGGCCTAAGCTCATGGTAGAACGTACGTCTTACAGAGGTTCTTACGGATATTCGGATATTTGCCGAAGCGTACCCACCGTTTTCCTTTCCAACCTATCTATCGACATCAGCAAACACAAAAAAAAATCTATAAGACTGCCGTTTCTGGCCGGATTCCGGTCAAGCTATTTTTCCGGCGAGGGAATAAAGTTAGTATAGCCCATGGATTCAGCATGTAAAACTTTTAGTCATATCATATTTCCGTTTTTTATCGGATTCGGTCGGATTTAATCGAATTCCGGTCGGAGTTTCCAGCGGTAAAATTAAGTTCTGACTTCAAATCAGCATGTTTACTTAACTCAGAGTAAACATTTACTTCTACCAAATTTCCATGTTTTGCGAACTACTTAGCCGGTGAGAAAATGAAGTTCAGTTCTGGATTCAACATGTCTCCTTACCAGAAATGGGCAAATCCGATCATGAAAGGATTCGAATTTGAATCCGAATCCAGGGATAGCTATGAATCGAATTCCGAATCCAAACTTAAAGTATAACTCAAAAGGGCCGAGATGGGATAATCTGGTGACCCATCACTTATTCACTTAAAGAGGCCTGAAGATCCGATGAAAATGCGTTACTTCGGTACTCCGTTCTTCACGAATAATCAATTTTCATAGAGTGGAATTTCCGTATCGGACCTGTGGTACCTCTATGCGCTTGTACCTGTGTTGTATGCTTGACGAAAACGATTTACGAAAAATAAGTGTTCCCTCAGTAATTTGCTTTCCACAAGATCACTGACCACTGAAAAACCGCGTTTATATTCAGATTCAAATTTTCTGCGTCACTGTAGAATTTGCGTTGTGGAGACGGCCGTAGATATTCTGAACGTCACTACTAGAGCAGACATGGAAAATAAAAAAAATCCCTCAGCAGAATTCAGTTAATTCAGTGTCTTCCGCCTTTTCGGTTAAACTTTAACAAAAATCAAATCATGTACATAGGTTATGGTTTAGAAGTCAGAGGTGACAAAAAACTGATATCTAAGGTAATGAGATAACGTTTGCTCAGGATGGTTGATGGTGGAGAACCAAAAGTTGGATTGCCTAAAGGACACTGTGTAAAAATTGGGAAAACGAAAAAGGAAGGATGAAGTCTAGGAATTTGATCGGATTCGTAAGATTGAGGGTTTGGAATCCGAGAGCGAATTAGAATCCAGCCTGACAAGCAGAAGATTCAAATCTGGATTCGAACCCAGCCAAAAGGACGAATCCTGGATTCAGATCCGGATTCATCCTCCTAACCCGTAACTAGACTTTCACATAAGATCGAAAAAAAATTAAACCGTCCAATCTGGAACCCCTTCCCGTACCCATATCCTACAGAGGGAAAGAGAGACGGACGGACAAACTGAGCGAAGTCAAATGTAACCCATCATTAACAGTTTGCGATCACAAAACCTTCATAGCTCAAAAAATATTCAGTGAGGTAATTGCTAGGAAATGGTGATCTAAGAAATTAGCAAGAAAAGGACCGTCGTTCATAGACGCTAAAAAATAGTGTACATGCTTCAAACAACATACCCGACTTCCGTCTACAGCATATCCTCTCCACTTGCGAGTATAGTAAAAGGGTGAAAGCGACCCACTTCAACCCCATCTCAACCTTTCCATACTATACTCTAGAACCGTTCATAGCAAACTGAGAAGCATTCGAGAAACCGGTAGCATTATTCGCGGAGCATGAGAAAAAAATGCGCCTGCGGCTATGATTTTCTCACCGAAGGGAAAGCAAACAGCTTTACAGTCTTTCCACGCTATGGTCTAGGAAAGTAGAATGAAGCTGTCCGACAATAAGCACGCAAAAGTGTTCCAGGTGATATCTGTGGGTCGCTGACCTTTTATAAGCTCTATACTCGCTTACTGAGAACGAAAGCCTCCCTAACCTAAATGGACACGCTGGAACAGCAGATTTGGTGATCGTGTGTAGAGCTTTGTCTAAACGGAAAGCACAGATCAAGGGCGTTTCGAAATCTGTTCCCCGCAATATGAGCCAAAAGGTCCGGGGTTATTTTAATAAATGAATATTTTAAATACGCTTTAAAATCACAGTCCTTGCTCCCACGTCCCATAACCCTTACCAAAAGCGAAACACAATTGTCCTGGTTGTGCAAGTCGACGGTACGGTTTTCACGAAAGCCTGATCTACTAGCTCTCTTTTCATGAAAGCATCGAGAATGCTGTCGGAATTCTTTCCATTCAGGGGGGGGGGGGGCAAATCTTGCTGAACTAGTTATTCGACCTGGATGAAACTTTGATTAATTGTCAAGGGCACATGCGCCAGGTATTTCGCTTCGGACTTGGACTACATCCGACAACTGCCGAAGGGGATGGAGGGGCTTGCTAATGAGTTAACCCAATAGAATGGAACTTGATAGTTGGCAAGAGCACACGTCTAGGTGTATATTGATAGGTCAGTACTGGATTCAGCAACTATGGGGGAAGTTGGATGGGAGTCCCGCAAATCTTGTCAGACTTATTACAGAAATCCAAGGCTTATAAACTACATGTTCTTTGGCGCGAGGAGAAGGTATACATCTACACAAGCTTCTGTTCGCGAGAAAAAAGGCGCAGATCGTCTAAAAGCTTTCTAATACACTGCATGACTATCTCCCTCCGATGCAGAATCTCTGGGTACCTGCGGAAGAACGGAAGAAACGGCGTCAAAGCTGCGCTGACTCGGGATTTGAGTCATTGAGTTTGAGTCGTTACGGACACGTTTGCTCCTTCTTCCTGAGAATCACTGGCGTGTTTTGGACTTAGTCATATAGAGCCTTGCGGGGTCTGAAATGATTTGTTGAACTGGAAAGAAGTATACCAAAAATTACTGAGTTCGAACCTGCATCAAACCGCTATCGATCAGAGCCTCGTTTTTGTTGCACGCTGCAGGTCCACTTCTCGGCCGCTTCCGAACTGATTTTTTCTACATCCATTTTTGCACTGCATTGCTTCCGAGGAAGACGGCAGCGTGCTTCTCGAGAATCACGCACTTGCTCACCGACCAAGTTCGTGCTTCCCTGCAAGGTGCTGCAGCTGCCGCTTCAACCACAAGAAGAAAGTGAATCCAAAAACGCATACTGTGCATCCAAAAACGCATATTGTGCAACAAAAACGAGGCTCAGACTGCGTGCCAGACAGGTACTAGCAAATTGCCCGACAACCCATCTCCTCGTCGTTTACAGCAGAGATCAATATAAACACTTCTCTCCCTGTATTTTGCTGTATGTGAATATTTTCCTTTCGTATTCTTAACCGCTAGTTGTTTTTTTTTTTAACAGAAATAACTCATTTTAATCAATCAAGCAAATCTATTAGAGGCAGACAATCAAATTTTTCTGGATAACTTTAGTTGGCTAGATAAGCTAACTGTTACAAAGCAATTAAAAAGTTGACTGATGGGGGAAAACGTGGAGATAACATAAATAATCGGCAGGAATGCATGCGATGAAATCAACTGTAAATTGTCTTTCTGGAAAATCGTAGAATCAACCAACATTATTCACAAAAGCTGAAAATAAAACACACCCTTCACAGTTATAGGTCAGATATCATCAGCTCACTAATTTGTCAATAAGTCAAATGGACGCATATTTCTTTTCTGGAAAATGTGGTGACTTTTACGCAGGGATGACAGGAAAACTTCAGAACAAATTATTGAAAGAATGGATCTGAACATTTTGTTTTTATTTTTCTATTTATTTATTTTTTATTTAACAGCAATATTTTTACTTTTGACTCTTTCTGTCTAATTTTGAGCTTATGCTCAGTCGGACTTGCTCCGACTAACGCTACTAGGTGATCCCACAGTCGTACCGAGTGATGGTTTGAACCTGTGACTTTGACAGTGTGCGGGGGGGGGGGGGGGGGTTGCAAACTGGAGCCTAAAATGCTGCCCATGTAACCACGTTAAGCAAGAACTTGCGGTTCAAACTTTTCCGGCTAAGAAGCTTCATGACTGTTTTGTTTGATTTTCATTGTTGATTTCGGTTGACTGTAAAAGAGGTTTTGAAGATGATACCTGATATTTCCTTTTCATCAGGCAAACAACAGCAAATCGAATTAGCCACTTTCAATAGAGTGAAGGTAAATGCTCGAAAAATACAGGAATCCGGGCAAGAGATATGTCAACTTGGAAGCAAGCAGTAGTAGCACAGTAGTTTCTTAATGGGAACGTTGTTCTTCACCTTCGAATAATCATCTGAATGATTTATCTTGGTTAGTTTTTAAAAAAATTTACCCAGTGTGAAAATGTAAAAGAAAATCTTATTTTTTTATAATTAATATTAAAGGACATCTGAACAATGAAACCATACTCGAACACACCATGGTGAATGCATTTACAGACATGGCCACGGAGAGCATTCTTCTCCTGAGCGTGACGTTTTCAAAATAGGGATGCTCGTTTCTGTAGGTTTGCAGATGCAGACTCCAAGACAAAAAACGCAATTCATTCAAATCTTGTACAGCGCTGGCCGGATCGTATTGGAATTTCTTCTAGATATACGTTTTGGCTTAACTGGTTAACAAATATCCCAGCAGAAGGGTTGATTGGAGACATTTGTTCATTTCTAAATTGTTCGGTGCTGAAACAAGGACAGAAGCAGAATTGAGCAAAAATCCTAGCTTGGAAACACTATTTCGTTTTTGGATTGGGTTTTCTGCAGGCAATGTTAACGGAAGTCATACAGATAGGAATGATACTTGGTACTCTTCATTCAGGTGTCCTTTAAAGTAGCAGTGATGTAAAAAAAAAATACTTCTTTGAAAGAAAATTTAGAATAAATAAATTAATAAAGAGGCAGACATACGAAAAGACGATTCACACTGAATCCTCCAGAAATATCTGGAGACATTGGGGGCCTTGATTGGAAACGTGGGGGATTCTAAATAATGTCGACATTAATGTCTGAATACGTCTAAATAATTTCTAAATACGTGGGGGGGGAGGGGAAACCTTATTGCAAGTAAATTTGAAAACGTAAAATTTAAATTTGAAGACCTATTTTACGGTTTCTTGCGTTCTCTCCATTATTGTTGTTGCCTGTAACATTCTTTTCTCCTTTCTTTCTCTGTTATTTTTCTTCTTCCATATTTACTTACTCTGTCTTTTTGTACATGTGTGCACTATGATTGGCAATGAGTCTACTATTATTATTATTATCTCATCTCTCTGACTCCTTAGCAGCCTCGTCTAGAATCAAATGAATCAGTTCTCTTCGGGCTACAGCATTGTTACTCCACTCAGTTCATTCAGTCGCCACGCTCATTGGAACAGGCTTAGAGAGTCTTAAATCTAGTCCCTTGACCGCGCGTCTAAGAACTAGCAAAGGCTTTTTCCCAAAAAACTGTCCAATCGATTAACGGTGATGTTTCTTGTCACCCGGCGCGAGATAAATGATACAATGAGTTTCTCATTACGGCTGGAACAGACCATTAGGGGCAGAGGGACCCCCGCCCATTAATGAAGGATGTTAACTGTCAGAAAAAATATGAGAGAGACAGGGAAAACAAAACATGCTTCATCACAATCATCCGAGAAGGGCAAAAGGTGAACCCTCCCCTACCAGTAGACGCTCTATCGTTTCGAATAGTTCTACTGGCGCCCAATGCTGGGTGAGGAGCTAAAATAACAACAACATACAGCGTCTCATGGACGTTTGTGAGGAGTTAGAGGAGCTAGAACTGGAGAAATCCGTGGGAAATATAAGGAAGATAGGAACCTTGGAAGAAGAATCTTTTTCGAGTATACAAAATTTGGGAAGATTATTTTTTCTCAAAATGTGGCATCCAAAGCAAGTTCTCAATTTTCGATTCTGTTTTTTGTTGTGTTATTATGTAGACTTTTTTGTGTTCTTCACCATGATTGGCATTGTTTTCATTAAAATAAACTTACTCACTTCCTTTAAGTCAATTAGTGAACTGTTGGGGGGAGTTGAAGGGATGTGTTCAATTTTTTTACACACAGGGTAGAGATATAGCGACGGAGCTTGGTGGAAAAGACTATTATATATTTCGTGAGAGCTGGAACGGGGTCTTATAAGAAACGTTTAAGTGCGACAGCGCGAAATTTGGCTGGTAATCGTGCTAACTACCCCAGCAAGTGCCAGACAGATTTTCAGCTCTTGTTTTTATGGCACTTGCAGCTTTGCTCAAGTGAGATATACTGATCGCTTTTCGGTCTGTCGGTCGGTCTGCCTGTCATGCCACTGTTCTCGAGTTGGAGTAGATTCAGAAGGACTGGGCGGGGGTCCGGAATTCCGGTGATCGCGACCGATGTGCTACGACGACGAAACTTAAAGTACTTCCGATGTGCTATGAAGACGAAACTTGGCTTGACCGTTGAAGACTTGACATTACTGGCTTAGACCGACCATCGTCGGGGAGTGGAGGGAGGGGGAATCAGGAATCTTGAGGTATGCACAACTTTTGAACGACTTATCGAATCTTAAAGAAACTTGATATTTGGAAAGACTCGGACATTTGGGCGTGTCTCAAATGTCCTATTTAGAGTCCGGAGCTGATCTGATGAATGCTGGGGGGGGGGGGGGGGAGGGGAGTACCAAAAATCTTGTGACACGATTAGAGTGGAGCAATCGGGATGAAACTAGGTTGGAACAACAGGAAAAATCCCAGATATATTAGTGACAGAACCGGATCGGATTCGGGCACTGTGGGGGAGATAGGGGGAGGGGGTGGTCCGGAATTCCGCAGATCGCAAATTAAGGTACTTCCAGCTGTGCTAGAACGATGAAAATTAACAAGACAGGCTTAGAAAGTGTCACTTTTCAATTCCAACAATCCCTTCAAGTAGCCTACTAATCCTAACCGCAAAGTATAACAAGACCAAAGGTTTCGATGGGATCCCAAAAATTCAATATCTGATCCAGACAACTGGGTCTTGTCTTAGCCAGATCCAGTCTTCGCCAGACTCCTTGAACATTTTTACAATTAAAATTCAGAAACAGATTAAGGCCAAATAGCTAATCACCTGAGAAAACCAAGTTCAGATTTGGATTCAGCATGTGTGTTTACCCCTATAAGTCATATCTGTTTTGACGAAAACTTCCTGCCACTTCTGCCAATTTCCCGGTTCCGGCCGAACTCCAGAACTACTTGTCCGGCGAAAAAAGAAAGCTCAAAGACGAAATCAGGGTATCTTCTTTCCCCAGTAATGAACATCTAATCAACTTCAAATAGAAATTTAGCTTATAACAAATTTTCCGATTCCAGCCGGATTCCGGTCGAACTATATGTCCGGGTAAAATACGATTGTCACACAGGGACTCAGCATCTCTTCTTACCCCTAAATCACTTATCTAATCAACTAGAAATAAAACTTAGACTTCCAACAGCTTTCCGGTTTTGGCCGGATTCCGGACGAACTACATGTCCGGGTAGAAACTTGTTTTCACAAAAGCATGTCTTCTTGCCCTAAATCGAACATCCAATCAACTCCAAATTAAACTTTTAATTTTGACAAACTTTCCGGTTTGGGCCGGATTCCGGTCGAAATACTTGTCCGTCGAGAAAATAGTTTTCACCATCGTCTTCAGCATGTCTCCCTACCTCTAAATCGAACATTTAATCAACTTCAAATAAAACTTTTACTTTCAACAAACTTTCCGGTTTGGGCCGGATTCCGGGCGAAATACTTGTCCATCGAGAAAATAGTTTTCACCATCGTCTTCAGCATGTCTTCCTACCCCTAAATCGAACATCTAATCAATTTCAAATAAAACTTTTACTTTCAACAAACTTTCCGGTTTGGGCCGGATTCCGGGCGAAATACTTGTCCGTCGAGAAAATAATTTTCACCATCGTCTTCAGCATGTCTTCCTACCCCTAAATCGAACATCTAATCAACTTCAAATAAAACTTTTACTTTCAACAAACTTTCCGGTTTTGGCCGGATTCCGGGCGAACTACTTGTTCGATGACAAAATGGTTTTCACCATCGTGTTCAGCATGTCTTCTTACCTCATAATCGACTATCACATTAGCTGTTTCAAAATATTTTGTTTGTCCCTTAATTTCAATCCCCTCCCCCACCCCTAAATGTAGAGCTACAAAGCCCATCTACGAACTTGACTGGTCCTACGACCCAACGAACCTTCTCACCAAGTTTCATCAAAATATCTCATTCCCTTCGAGAGTTATCGTGCTTACAGACGGACGGACGGACGGACGGACAGACGGACAACTTTTGCGATGTCATAGGTATCCCTCCACTTACGTTTTGGTATCCCAAAAATACTTTTAATTCAAATATAAATTTTCATGATCACCATGAGCCTATGATCATTTTTGCCTTAATGATTTTGCCCAGAATTTATTTTTAGAACAACTAAAGTGCATATCTTAACAGAAAAGTCAAAAAAATTATTTTGACCAAACGATATATTCATGATTCCCAAGGGCCCTGTGCATTTTTGACTCAAGGGCTTTGCTTACAAGTGAACTCCTTAAACTACAAACAATAATTTTGAGCAAAATATACAGTTTCATGATCCGAATGTTATCATTATTTGTGCTTCAACAGTGGTCATTGCAGATGAATCACAGCCAAATGCAAAAATAAAATAGTTCTTACAAACGATACATTCTATAAGATTTCTAAGGAAAACAAATCCACGAATTGAAGACTTTCATCCCCTGACACAGCCTTGCAAGTGCCACATGAGCTTCCAACTCTTGTTCTTTGGCTAAATGTTCTTTGTCTCTTCTCTGAGGGTCGATGTCACTACCCCCACCCGTCAGTTCTTCCATCCGTCAGTTTCTCCCCTATTCCAAAATCCGACAGTTCGTCCACCTGTCAGTTCGCCCAACGTCAATACGCTCACCCGTCACTACATCCACCCGTTACAACGGCAACCCGTCATACGTCCACCCGTCATACGGCCACCCGTCCCTACGATCACCCGTCACTACGCCCACCCGCCACTACGGCCACCCGTCACTACGACTACCCGTCACTTCGCCCACCCGTTACTAGGTTCACCCGTCAGTTCGTCTACCTTCAATTGACCCACCCGTTAGTTGAGTTCGCCCACCCGTCATTTGGCCCAAAAATCCGTCTGTTGATCCACCCGTCATTTCGCCTAAAAATCCGTCAGTTCGCCCAATTTTTCCAACAGTTCACCCATCCGTCATTTCGCCTAAAAATCCGTCTGTTCGCGCAAATTTTCCGACAGTTAGCCCACCCGTCATTTGGTCTAAGAATCCGTCAGTTGATCCATCCGTCATTTCGCCTAAGAATCCGACAGATCCGTTATTTGGCCAAAAAATCCGACTGATGACCCAACCTTTAAATCCGTCACTTCGCCCAATTCAAAAATCCGAGAGTTGGCCCAGCTTTGCTCGATCAGTAACATCTTAGAAGAAGGGGCGCGATCCCAGGGGAATAATCAGAAGGAGCGAACCTTTTTTCGTTTAATTAGTGTCGATACGAAATGACTTTAGGTGCGACTGGTCTGTTTACTACAAGAGGAAAAAGATCCCGTTCACGTGAAGATGGGTGAAAAAAAAAAGCTGTTCAAATAGGTTGTAACAAACTTTTTTCTTGATAAAGAGGTTGTTGCTAATTTTTAGGGAAATTGAAAGATTTTTGCCAAGATACGGGCAAACAGACCTATCCAAAGTTCAACATCCTAGGTAAACTCGGAACTGTATTTCATCGTTTTTATGTTACTTTTTCACTGTATAATAATGACGTAAACATTTACTCAGAAATATCAGAAGCTCGTTGCTAGATTCAGCATAAAAACAGACCTATCCAAAGTTCAACATCCTAGGTAAACTCGGAACTGTATTTCGTCGTTTTTTATGTTACTTGTTCACTATATATTAGTTACGTAAACATTTAGTCAGAAATATCAGAAGCTTGTTGTTATATTCTGCATAAAATACGAACAAAAAAAATAAAGGATGACCACAAAAGTAAAGAGTAAAAATAGAGTAACGTGCAGCGAAGGTTTTCGACTGGCAACACGATTGGGAGTAGTTCACAAGGAAATAGAAAGTAAAAGCACAGTAGGAATAAGGGGTGGCCCGAAGGAGGGAAGATTCACCCCTCTCCTGCCTTTTGCTTTTCATTTCGTCAGAAATATCAGAAGCTTGTTGTTAAATTCTGCCTAAAATACAAAAAAAAATATAAAGGATGACCACTAAAGTAAACAGTAAAAATAGAGTAACGTGCAGCGAAGGTTTTCGACTGGCAACACGATTGGGAGTAGTTCACAAGGAATTAGAAAATAAAAGCACAGGAGGAATAAGGGGTGGCCCGAAGGAGGGGAGATTCACCCCTCTCCTGCCTTTTGCTAAGTCCTATCATTCTTTTATTTGGAACTCATCGAGGTCCCAGACGCTCGTTTTTATTTTAAGACAATCCGAGTATTTTTTTTTTAATCGTTAATTTTGGGACTACCCCAGCTTCAGACGTAAATCCGTCCCTGACAAAGGCAAGGCGAGTCGTTTAAACCAGGTTTCATGACCCCGTTAGGTCGGTGATATGATATGATTTTTTGTTGTACAATAGTAGTGCTAACGAATATCTGCAAAGCCTTCGTGAAACTCCATTTTCTCAGATGGAAATATCAGGAAACACCTACAACTCTAAAACAATCTTTTATTGAACGTTATTCGGACTGTAAGCGAACTTTTCTTTCTTCAATTGCCGTGTAGAGCATCGTCCGTCGTGTATCCTGACTCGGCCCTAAGTTGAGGGTTAGGTCGTAGATTTTAATGCCAAGCTTTCTCTTCCCGCCTCCTGGCATTTCTTGGACAGAATATTAGCCCTATTATCAAAACTAACTGCAATGTACGAGACTAAACTCCTTACGGAAATTTTCCTCTAGTTAGTGAGAAAATAGTTTTTCTAATTCTACTTAGTATACCAACTGAACATAAATAGGACATCAAAGGTATGAGTTTAGATGTGTACGAAATATTTGTTTCTTCAGCCGACGGCTTTCAAACCAGGGACCCGAATGTTCAAAAGCTAATTAACATTTTTGTGGAATATCGTGGATTAACCACGACAAACCCAGGATTGATTATTGCAATATCTATTGCGAGTTTTGGGATTACATGTAACGAGAGGATATCTCTTGAGAAACAAGACCTAAGGTTTCGATGGGATCCCAAAAATCTAATGTTTGTTCACGGCAATTGGGTCTTGTCTTCGTAAGATCCAGTCTTCTCCACGCTAATCATCTGAGAAAACCAAGTTCAGATATACCTCTATAAACCATTTCTGTTTTGTCGATACTGACCGAAGCTTCCTGCTTTACTTCTGCCATATTTCCGGTTTCGGCCATATTCCGAGCGAACTACTTGTCCAGCAAAAAAAAGAACAATTCAGAATGAAGTCAGCGTATCTTCTTATCCATATGAAGGACATCTAATACATTCAAATGAGACTTTAACTCATACAATTTCCGGTTTCAACCGGATTCCGGACGAATTATATGTCCGGGTAAAAATGATTGTCATATATACAAACTCAGCGTTCTCTTAGCCCTAAGTCTGTCAGCTAATCAACTTCAAACGAATCTTCCGCTTTTAACTAATTTTCCGGTTTGGCCGAATTCCGGGCGTACTAATTGTTCGACGAGAAAATGGTTTTCATCATCGCGTTCAGCATGTCTTCTTATTTCATAATCGAACATCTAATCAACTTCAAAGAAAACTTTTAATTCTAGCCAACCTTCCGGTTTTTGCCGGATTCTGGACGAACTACTTATCCGGCAAGAAAATGATTTTCTTCATCGTGTTCAGCATGTCTTCTTACCCGATAATCGACAATCACATTAGCTGTTACAAAATATTTTTGTTGCCCCTTGATTTGAACCCCCTCCCCCCATACAGAGCCCATCTACGAACTTAACCTTACCCTTTACCCTTTTTTTCACTGTATAATAATGACGTAAACATTTACTCAGAAATATCAGAAGCTCGTTGCTAGATTCAGCATAAAAACAGACCTATCCAAAGTTCAACATCCTAGGTAAACTCGGAACTGTATTTCGTCGTTTTTTATGTTACTTGTTCACTATATATTAGTTACGTAAACATTTAGTCAGAAATATCAGAAGCTTGTTGTTATATTCTGCATAAAATACGAACAAAAAAAATAAAGGATGACCACAAAAGTAAAGAGTAAAAATAGAGTAACGTGCAGCGAAGGTTTTCGACTGGCAACACGATTGGGAGTAGTTCACAAGGAAATAGAAAGTAAAAGCACAGTAGGAATAAGGGGTGGCCCGAAGGAGGGAAGATTCACCCCTCTCCTGCCTTTTGCTTTTCATTTCGTCAGAAATATCAGAAGCTTGTTGTTAAATTCTGCCTAAAATACAAAAAAAAATATAAAGGATGACCACTAAAGTAAACAGTAAAAATAGAGTAACGTGCAGCGAAGGTTTTCGACTGGCAACACGATTGGGAGTAGTTCACAAGGAATTAGAAAATAAAAGCACAGGAGGAATAAGGGGTGGCCCGAAGGAGGGGAGATTCACCCCTCTCCTGCCTTTTGCTAAGTCCTATCATTCTTTTATTTGGAACTCATCGAGGTCCCAGACGCTCGTTTTTATTTTAAGACAATCCGAGTATTTTTTTTAATCGTTAATTTTGGGACTACCCCAGCTTCAGACGTAAATCCGTCCCTGACAAAGGCAAGGCGAGTCGTATAACAAAGTATAACAAGACCAAAGGTTTCGATGGGATCCCAAAAATTCAATATCTGATCCAGACAACTGGGTCTTGTCTTAGCCAGATCCAGTCTTCGCCAGACTCCTTGAACATTTTTACAATTAAAATTCAGAAACAGATTAAGGCCAAATAGCTAATCACCTGAGAAAACCAAGTTCAGATTTGGATTCAGCATGTGTGTTTACCCCTATAAGTCATATCTGTTTTGACGAAAACTTCCTGCCACTTCTGCCAATTTCCCGGTTCCGGCCGAACTCCAGAACTACTTGTCCGGCGAAAAAAGAAAGCTCAAAGACGAAAATCAGGGTATCTTCTTTCCCCAGTAATGAACATCTAATCAACTTCAAATAGAAATTTAGCTTATAACAAATTTTCCGATTCCAGCCGGATTCCGGTCGAACTATATGTCCGGGTAAAATACGATTGTCACACAGGGACTCAGCATCTCTTCTTACCCCTAAATCACTTATCTAATCAACTAGAAATAAAACTTAGACTTCCAACAGCTTTCCGGTTTTGGCCGGATTCCGGACGAACTACATGTCCGGGTAGAAACTTGTTTTCACAAAAGTGTTCAGCATGTCTTCTTGCCCTAAATCGAACATCCAATCAACTCCAAATTAAACTTTTAATTTTGACAAACTTTCCGGTTTGGGCCGGATTCCGGTCGAAATACTTGTCCGTCGAGAAAATAGTTTTCACCATCGTCTTCAGCATGTCTCCCTACCTCTAAATCGAACATTTAATCAACTTCAAATAAAACTTTTACTTTCAACAAACTTTCCGGTTTGGGCCGGATTCCGGGCGAAATACTTGTCCATCGAGAAAAAATAAAGGATGACCACAAAAGTAAAGAGTAAAAATAGAGTAACGTGCAGCGAAGGTTTTCGACTGGCAACACGATTGGGAGTAGTTCACAAGGAAATAGAAAGTAAAAGCACAGTAGGAATAAGGGGTGGCCCGAAGGAGGGAAGATTCACCCCTCTCCTGCCTTTTGCTTTTCATTTCGTCAGAAATATCAGAAGCTTGTTGTTAAATTCTGCCTAAAATACAAAAAAAAATATAAAGGATGACCACTAAAGTAAACAGTAAAAATAGAGTAACGTGCAGCGAAGGTTTTCGACTGGCAACACGATTGGGAGTAGTTCACAAGGAATTAGAAAATAAAAGCACAGGAGGAATAAGGGGTGGCCCGAAGGAGGGGAGATTCACCCCTCTCCTGCCTTTTGCTAAGTCCTATCATTCTTTTATTTGGAACTCATCGAGGTCCCAGACGCTCGTTTTTATTTTAAGACAATCCGAGTATTTTTTTTAATCGTTAATTTTGGGACTACCCCAGCTTCAGACGTAAATCCGTCCCTGACAAAGGCAAGGCGAGTCGTTTAAACCAGGTTTCATGACCCCGTTAGGTCGGTGATATGATATGATTTTTTGTTGTACAATAGTAGTGCTAACGAATATCTGCAAAGCCTTCGTGAAACTCCATTTTCTCAGATGGAAATATCAGGAAACACCTACAACTCTAAAACAATCTTTTATTGAACGTTATTCGGACTGTAAGCGAACTTTTCTTTCTTCAATTGCCGTGTAGAGCATCGTCCGTCGTGTATCCTGACTCGGCCCTAAGTTGAGGGTTAGGTCGTAGATTTTAATGCCAAGCTTTCTCTTCCCGCCTCCTGGCATTTCTTGGACAGAATATTAGCCCTATTATCAAAACTAACTGCAATGTACGAGACTAAACTCCTTACGGAAATTTTCCTCTAGTTAGTGAGAAAATAGTTTTTCTAATTCTACTTAGTATACCAACTGAACATAAATAGGACATCAAAGGTATGAGTTTAGATGTGTACGAAATATTTGTTTCTTCAGCCGACGGCTTTCAAACCAGGGACCCGAATGTTCAAAAGCTAATTAACATTTTTGTGGAATATCGTGGATTAACCACGACAAACCCAGGATTGATTATTGCAATATCTATTGCGAGTCTTGGGATTACATGTAACGAGAGGATATCTCTTGAGAAACAAGACCTAAGGTTTCGATGGGATCCCAAAAATCTAATGTTTGTTCACGGCAATTGGGTCTTGTCTTCGTAAGATCCAGTCTTCTCCACGCTAATCATCTGAGAAAACCAAGTTCAGATATACCTCTATAAACCATTTCTGTTTTGTCGATACTGACCGAAGCTTCCTGCTTTACTTTTGCCATATTTCCGGTTTCGGCCATATTCCGAGCGAACTACTTGTCCAGCAAAAAAAAGAACAATTCAGAATGAAGTCAGCGTATCTTCTTATCCATATGAAGGACATCTAATACATTCAAATGAGACTTTAACTCATACAATTTCCGGTTTCAACCGGATTCCGGACGAATTATATGTCCGGGTAAAAATGATTGTCATATATACAAACTCAGCGTTCTCTTAGCCCTAAGTCTGTCAGCTAATCAACTTCAAACGAATCTTCCGCTTTTAACTAATTTTCCGGTTTGGCCGAATTCCGGGCGTACTAATTGTTCGACGAGAAAATGGTTTTCATCATCGCGTTCAGCATGTCTTCTTATTTCATAATCGAACATCTAATCAACTTCAAAGAAAACTTTTAATTCTAGCCAACCTTCCGGTTTTTGCCGGATTCTGGACGAACTACTTATCCGGCAAGAAAATGATTTTCTTCATCGTGTTCAGCATGTCTTCTTACCCGATAATCGACAATCACATTAGCTGTTACAAAATATTTTTGTTGCCCCTTGATTTGAACCCCCTCCCCCCATACAGAGCCCATCTACGAACTTAACCTTACCCTTTACCCAAAGAATCCTCACACCAAGTTTCATCAAAATACCTCATTACTTTCGAAAGTTATTGTGCTGACAGACAGACGGATAACTTGTGCGGATGTCTCTACTTACGTAGTATCCCTCCCCTTACATTTTGGGATCCAAAAAATCAAGTAATAAAGATGGTAGCTCAAAAAGTTTCAGGTTTAGCCTAGCTACAGCAGTCTCATGTAGGTTACTACTCAGTTTCTCGAGATTACAGATTTTTCCTAGACATGCGAGTTAAATCGAAACGTGCACGGTTGCTCGCTAGCCGCTCGTCACTTTATACTTTTCATGAGCAACTGCATTTTTTTTTTCATAGGTTTTACTGGCAGGTCTAGAAACGTACACGAGTGGTCGCAGGGGGTTTTGGTGCCGGGGCCGTTTCGCCGGAGGGGAAATGGTAGCCGAAAGCCTTTAAGGAAGATAAAACATGCACCTGAAAGAGTTCAACTAAATTGTCATACCATAGGGACTAGTGTTCAGTGAAATACTGCTATCTCTGGGCTTCCAGCATGCAGCTGCATTGTGTTCTCTTAACTGTAGTCTTATAAAGTAATATAACCGAAGGATTTTCTATACAAACTTTCCTCATCTCACCCTTCAGTCATTTTGGAAGGTCAAGAACACTGCCTTGGTACGGACATGTGGCCATAAGCGTGTTGCGGAGTCTTTTTGCTGTTTTGTTTTTTTCTAGTCCCCCAATAGATATTAGGCAACGATGGGATTTTATAGTTTTACCACGACAAATAAAACAGAAGTGAATCTAGAAGAATGAAAGCACCATCAAAATTTACTTCTAGTTAAATTGTCAAGGTATTGAACAATATCAACTCCCATGTAAGGAATAGCTGATACTAGATTTGTAATTACTGTAGCACCTCAAAATGATATTTGCCCTCAGGGAAGAACATATCCCAAAAAGGCGGTTCCTATTAGGAGAAGTATAAGAATAACACCAGTATTTCATGTCTCAATATATCGAAACGATGTACACGGTGACCTTTAAGTCACACTGGCTGAAACCCAAAGCAACAAAATCCTTAGCAAAATATCTTCCATAGATTAATTTTTGCATGAGAATTGTTTTTTCGAAGAGTAAAAGTAACATTAAAAGCGAAGAAAAACAAGTTCGTGTAAACCTAGGCTGTCTTGTTCCTACGTCATGATAAAAACCCGTCCCGAAGAACTCAGGCAAGGGGGGGGGGCACTCATTTTAACGACTTCTAGGTCACAATATACGACTCGATCATAGCGAGAAAAATGCACCGTTGCCGCTTCGCGACAACGGTACACATTCCCCGCCAACAGGTAATAAAACCGGTGTAAAACTAACCGGAATGCATCAGCTGAAATTATTGCTATAATGAAAATTCGTATATATAAATTCACAACCTCAGCTTTTCATTTTCACAAGAGGAAAGCTCAATGCCTGGCAAGTTTTAACTACTTACCACGCAAACCCTAGCCTTTAATGTGTTCCAAATTCAAAGCCTAATCGTCAAATAAAGGACAAAATGAGCCTGTTCCACCCTACTTACCGAAGTTACTACGCGTGACGTCACGGCCTCTTGAAGTCAAGGCTGGAACGCATTTATACCGGAGACTCGGTAAAATATCACTCCGTGGGGTAATCCAGTCAATCACGTTACGGAGATTTTTAGTTACCACGCTTACTACACTCCTGAGCATCGTAATCAAATCGTTACTGTTAGTTACTATTCTGAGAGGGTTGGAACAGTAAGCGTAGTAACTTTTCGTGAGGTTGGAACGGAATTAGTAACTGCTAGTTAACAAGCATACTGTTCTTCTAAATAAAGAATACTACAAAATGCGTCACCGGCGAAATTCTGTGAAACGCCAAGGAGCAGAGCGTCTCTTTGCGATTCCAATGAAAAGTAAAGAACAGCCTACTTATGAAATCACACATCTGTCCGTCGAAAAATGTGACAAAATGATTGCCATCCGGATTAAAACAGGAAATAGATTTGTTCTGAATTTAAAGCAACAAAAATGGAATTTTCACGTTAAAAGATACGCTTACTCGGAAAGAAAACGAGGAAAACAGGTTTTATGGTGTATTAAAAAAAATAGATATCCCTGTTTATGGATATACCAGTTTCGCCGAAAAGATTTAAGTTGCATTTTTTCGGGTGTAGTTTCACTGCAGTTTTGACATACTTTTGTTTGGTTATGAAAGTTCCGTGTATAGTTGTATTTATCCGTACGATATACTGTACTTTCGTAACTAAAACTAAAGTTTGGCAAAATGCAGTAAAGCTCCATCCGAAAAGATACAACTTTAAGCTGGTTTCAGAATCTGATTCCTTTTGTGTAAAAACAAAAGGCGATCCATTGACGAAGCAAATTTTTCCAATACAGCATTCAGTACATCTAAAATGTTTCTATCTGCCTCAATATTCATCTGCGACCTTACCACCAACATAGGTCCAAGTCTAAATACGCGACGGAAGATGCTCTACACAGCAATTGAAGAACGAGCAGTTCGCTTTCAGAATAAAGTGGGCCTCCCACTGACAATCGTAAGTCCGTCGTAGCCGTGCTCGTCTAACTTGACGTGCTCTCATTGGCTGAAAACCAATAAAATTGTCGCTCCTTATGACACGTTACGATCGCTTCCAAACGGCTATTGCCAGTGGAGGCCCCACTTAGCTTACCATAAAAAGAAATTGTTTTGAGTTGGAGGCCTGTCCTGATATTTTCATCCTAGGGACTGTGGAATGCTTTGTAGATGTGCTTTAACACTAGTAGGGTAGCCAAAAGTGTAACTCCCGATTTTGAGGTATTCCAGCGTCTGCAGAACCACTCATTGTCGTGGGAAAAGAATTTCGGGTGTATATCAAAATATTTCTTGTACTCACCTCAACCTCGCTTTGTTTAATCGAAATTTTTTAACTGTCCAGGATACAATTGCTTCGTAATGGTTTCGCGAAGGATTCTGAATTCTGATGACTTTTTCATTATGTTTAAAATTGCCGTCTTTTCCACTTGTAGTAAAAATTTGATCCACATACATTTTATCCAGTCAGACTTCACTTTAACACCTAATCCATTGTAATTTTGACATGCTAAAATCTGAAAGACCTAACAGATACAAATCATATGCGAGTAAAACAGGTTTTAATTTGCTGCCAGTCCAGATCCTTCGTTGCAGAAACTGAGAATCGTGTTTGGTTTTCCCGGTTTAAACGACTCGGGTCGTCTATGACTGGGCAGATTTACGACTGAAGCTGTGTAGTGCAGAAATTAACAATATTTTTAAACGACTTGGTTTGTCTTTGACTAAAATGAGCGCTCGGAAAGCAAAAATAAACGCCTGATATGATGAATATTCCTTCAGCCCAAACTGACTGCGAATCATATTTGATGATGCAAAACCGATAAGTCAGATACTTTTATTATAGCTAAATTTCGGCCATTCTTGGCAAGGGTCCTCTTCAGGCTCAAACCGCTCATGCTGGGCAATGAACGTGTGGAAAAACAATTGAAGATTCTTCATTAAATATCTGATTTTGTGAAATTCTTCTCTAAAAAGTGGTTGGAGCTAAAGTTGGTGCTGTGATTTCATTCTAGACAGGGCTTCTGTTTTTGCTGATCGATTGGGTAGTCGAAAGGGTAGAGATTCTTCTGCATTTTGCATTTTGCATTTTCAATAAAATGTAGCTGAGTTATCCGTTTTGCATCGTCAAATATGAGTGATATGACATAGCAAAATGCCCCATCGGGCCAATGTTTACGTATTATTATATAGTGAAAAGTAACATAAAAACGACGAAAAACCAGTTACGAGTCTACCGAGGGTGTTGAACTTTGGATAGGTCTGTTTGCGTATTTCGTGGTGAAAACCTTTCAAGTTCCGTAAGAATTAGCAACAACCTCTTTATCAAGCAACAAAGTTTGTTACAACCTATTTGATCGGACCAACATGAACGGAATCTTTTTCCTTTCATGAAGTAAACAGAGCAGTCTCACCCAAAGGCATTTCGTATCAACCCTAATTAAACGAAAAAGGTTCGCTCCTTCTGATTGTTCCCTTGGGCAAACTGTCAGATTTTTAAATTGGGCGAAGTGACGGATTTAAAAGTTGGGTCAACTGACGGATTTCACGAGTGGCTGAACTGACGGTCGGTCAAATGACGGGTGGGTCAACTGACGGATTCTTAGGCAAAATGACGGGCGGGTCAACTGACGGATTTTTGGGCCAAATGACGGGTGGACCAACTGTCGGAAAAGTTGGGCGAACTGACGGATTTTTAGGCGAAATAACGGGTAGGCAAACTGTCGGAAAAATTGGGCGAACTAACGGATCTTATGCAAAATGACGGGTCTTCGAACTGACGGTAGTTGAACTGACGTTGGGCGTACAGACGGGTGGGTTTAGTGACGGGTGGGCGTAGTGACGGGTAGGCGTAGTGACGGGTAGGCGTTCTGACGGGTGGGTGTAGTGACGGGTGGGCAGAGTGACGGGTGGACGAACTGTCGGAAGTACTGGGCGAATTAACGATTAGGCCAACTGTCGGAAAAAGTGGTCGAACTGACGGAATTTTTAGGCGAAGTGACGGGTGGGCGAGATGACGGGTGGTCGCAGTGACGGGTTCCCTTCTCTGATACTTCGCTCTTTGGCCGTGAATCGTTTTCAGTCAAGTATTCATCTGCGAATAATCCACTGTTACAGCCGCGCTAGCCGGTTTTCAGTTTTTACCAAACTTGAGAAGATAATCGTTTTACATTTATCATTTCCATGCCATTTTTGCTTTGGTCTCTGCCTGGAGTGTATGACTATTTATGCGTGCTATTAATGCAGAAACAAAGAACATAAACCTGAACCATTTTCTGTGCAGTCCAAAACTCATGAAGCATGACAGTTGTCAAGTTGAAGCTTGATATATATTTTTGTCACTGGGCCTAGATGTGCCTTTTCGGGGGTTCGGCCCCCCGCTTCCACTCGCTTCAGGGGTACATGGGTTCCAGTAAATCGCCCTTTGGTCGCAAGGTTCTCTCAGTTATATGCATCTTCCTCAAACAAGTGAGAAGCCCTTTTGAAATCCGACTTCATAGTCGAACTTTCTCAACCTGTTTCTTGTGTTTCGTAAACCATGAACTTAACCTCAGGACATTCGCGGAAGACTTCTTGATATTCTCCTTGTCAAATCAACGAGTTGAGCTGAGGTTTCATTCGAGATGCAACTCCCATCGTCTCGAGAAGTTGGTGGCAAGATTTTTTAAACTTATCACTTCCACATTAATTGGAGAGGGGGAGAGAAAGCAACTTTTTAACTTCCTCAGCTTGTAAGAAAACAGATGAGTTACAACCACGTCCGACGAGTACGAGGAGTTCAGAGCAACTGACCAAGCAAACTGATGATCACAGCTCACGAAAGACTTGATTCAAATCGAAGAGACGAACAAGGATTTATACATTCTACATAAAATCCGATGACGAATTGCCGCCAGACGTGCTAGAGGAAGAATAACAATCACACGTGAGATCTGGGGATAATTTATCTGACGGGTGAATGAGCGATTAGGCTTTCGCTTCATATCGAGTCGCGCATCAGCCCCGTGGAAAAGACAGCGAGCACTCAGCACTGAGGTCTGAAGCCAGAAAAAAGAACTGATCTGAGAGGAATTTTATGAGGGGCGTATAAGGATATCCGGAAGTGTTACTGATAAAGTTAACTGATCACTGCAGCTCAGCAAGGATATCCTGAAACATCTTTATGTACACTTGACGAATCTGCGGAAAGTTCCTCCGTGGACAAGTACTTACGGCCTTGCCAGCAAGTATAGAGTAGCACGACCCAAATTCAAGCTGTTTTGGAAAGGCGCAGGTACTTTGAGTAATCTCAACTCAGTGATAATTCTATATATAAGAGCAGTTCCTTCTTGTCAGTCATGTCACTCCTTCTTTTTCCTATTCTTTCGTTTTTCTCTTTATGAATTACTCCATCTCTGTGTTCAGTTGTACAGCAGTATCATGATTATTATACCAATAATAATAAAGAGTCTAAAAGCAGGAGACATGTTTCCAGAAGACAAGAGTAAAGACAAAGGGGATGCTGGGTTTCTTTTTTCTAAATTTCAAAATTGTTCTCACTCTACAATTGCTGGTCACAGATAATAAAGGTTAGCTTCAGACATCGAGATTGATACCGGATCATAACAATTAGACGGCCATGAAAAAAAACCTCTCCGGGGCGAAGCCGACGGGAAGGCAAGTATAAGTTGCATTTTCAGTGGAAATGTGATTGTAACAAAGTCTGACCAAGGTTGATTGGCTAGGAAAGTATGATTTTCTTTCAGTTTTTGAGCATTTGTTTCTGTAACACTTTCCAACGTTTTTGTCTGTGTTTTTTTTCTAGTGCTTTTTCTTCTTTCTGAAAGTGATGTCTTTTATTTATTCTTGGAGGCCAGGCCAAAAGTATTCGATGAACTTCTGCGGAGGTTGATATTTATATACTTATAATGATATACCTATGGAACATAGGAAACTATGCGTTACATATCTGTTCGAAAAATATACTCTAAATTGGGATATTGATCAGGGGGCTCTTGGCCAGTGATATTCCGTGGAGTCAATGTCACACGTACGGAACTCAAGTCGGGTTCGTGTAAAGCGTAAATATTAGTTCTTCATTGTATTATATATTAGAAGAAGGGGAGCAAGGTTTTAAAACTAAGCTTTGGAGTTCAGTTTAAGATGAATGAAGCTAGTCACTTAGTGTCTAGAAGTTGAACACTGCGTCATGTATGGGGGGGGGGGGGCAATGTTGTCGGCCATTCGGAAAAAAATAACCGAATCGGTGCGAAGCGCTGCGGTTTTTCGTAAAAACAGTTGATTTTGTCATGAGAACCATTTTTTTTTGGAAAATTAGTCGATTTTTCATCAAAACGGTAGGTTTTTTCTGTAAAACGCCCAGTTTTTCTGAAAATCAGTTAATGTTTCGTACAAATTGTCTTTTTTTCTTGAAAACATCCGGTTTTCTGCAAGAACAGTCAGTAAAAACGACCAGACACTCGGTAAATACCTTGTCCCTCCCAAACATTTTGGCTGGTATCTGGTATCAAAATGTATGGCTGGTAACAGACCATCGACACATACGTATATCAATCTGGACTCTAGACTCTGTCTGCAAAATGTATGGCTGGTAACAGACCATCGACACATATTTATATCGATTAATATTGGTAATTATGTAGTACATAAACGAAACATGTTCATACTTGGCACTACTAAAACGAGTACAGCAGCGAGAGGAGGAAAGTCTCTACTAACACAGAGAAAGAGTGGACCAGGGTATTGACTAAACTTTGGCTGATTATCTGCGGCCCGTCGTCACATAAAAGAATAGGAAAATTTGATTAAAATCATGTTGCGGAAGATATATTTGTACTTATATATACAGAGGCGAGGAACCAGAGAGGCGCCAGACGCGTTTACACTTATAAACCATTCTAGGGACAATCAGTTACGTTAGTAAATGGAAAATATAGACTTTTCGTGTGACGTCACGACCCATAGATAATCGTCTAAAGTTTAGTCAACACCGTGGAAAAGTGTTAAAGAAAAGATGCATTTTCTTTCCTAAGCTAACATTTTCCTTTTCTCTTATTTGCGACATTCAAGCTTTCGTTCATTTGTCTGTGTATAACACTTACTTGTTTTAAAACTTTTTTTTTCCCTCGAAAGCTTCCCCAGCTGTTTCTTATTTTCTTTGATTATACTAGGGAATAGGAATTTTATTCACCACTAAATCTTCCCCACCTTTATCTTATTTTCCACTACTCTGTCCCTTATTCTACTTTGTACAGTTTCGGCCGATATTAACTCATGTCAATTTCTCAAAAAGTTCCTCGTGACAGACTCCAATAAATCTTGATATCTAATTTTCTTACAGTTAACTCACAAGTACTGCGAAAGCCAACTAAAAGCAGATCAGAGCCTCGGACATCCGGCTATTTCGTCTCTCAATCATTCGTTCTCAGACGACTGACTTTCGAGTTCGTCCCTCACCGCTTCGAGACGGCGACTGAATAAACAATTAACTCGCAAATTGACACATCGGATTCCCTGAATCCGACCAATCACTGACTGCCCTCGGACGAACTCGGACACGAGGCACTTCGCATTTGCGACAGACCTAGAACAGAATCTCTCAAAAATGAAATCCACAGTGATTGAGAGGCTATTTTCTTCAGACATAAAAATCAGAGACGGATTTCCGGCTTCTCAATCGATTGATGAAAAACAATCTGGAAAAAAAAGTTTACGAAAAAGATAGAAAAGTGGGACCACTCACTAACGAAAGCAAATATTTTCGAATAAAGTACTGGAACAAAAGTGAAAGGATGCCAAAGATCCAAAGTCAAATTATAATTCCATCCTCCCCATGTCGGTCGCTTCCGACCGGCACCGCCAGATGACCCAGCGGTCGGAACGAGTCGCGGCTTCATCTTGGGTCTTGGGTGGGAGGGGGGGGGGGTCTAGACGTTGCAAGTGCTAGAATGCTTATGATATAACTCCTTGAAAATATGTGCCTCTCAGCCATTCAACCAACGACTAAAGAAGAGTTATACCCCACCCGCTCCTATGGGTCCGGCCTAGTAAATTATGCGGGACTCTCCGTTCACGGTCGGGGTTTAAACTGGAGACGCCCACAAATTCCACTCTACCCTTCATCTATCGTTTCTAACACAAACCACCAACTCAGCACCAACCAAAGAAACGTAAGCGGATTATTGGAAGCGAAAGTCTTGAGAATGAAGTTGAATCTGAAATTGCATACGATTCAGTATCTGATCTTGAGGACAGCACTGAAACTGATTCAGAAGAATCAACAAGAGCTGTAAGCTCATATGGCACTTGCATGGGTTAAGATGTATTGTTTGATCAAAAGTAAGTTCCGACTTTGCGGTTAAGATGGGCACTCTAAGGGAGCTAGAGCTTCATTTGCAAGAAAAACCCTCGAGTCAAAAATGATAATGGACTGATGTGGATCGTGAAAATGCATATTTTGCTTAAAAGTGTTACTTTGCGGTCAAAATTGGTACTTCAAGGAATAATCGGATTTGGAAAGTAGCGATTTCGAAGCAAATCTTGTTGAATCTCTAATATTCTAGTGAAGTTTCATCGTCCTAGCACATATGGAAGTACCTTAATTCACGATCACCGTAATCCCAGAGCCCCCCCCCCCCTAACTCCACCCAAAATACCCGGAGCCAATCCGGTTCTGTAAATGATTTATCCAGAGCACCTGTTTGTTATTCCCACAAAGTTCGATCCCGATCACACCAGTCTAATCGGGTCAAGTATTCCCCCCCCCCCTTATTTCCAGGTACGTTTGGTTGTGTCCCTGATACGCCTGCCAAGTTTCATTCCCTAGCACATCTGGAAGTACCCTAACTCGAACCAGTGTGACATCGGACCGAACGACCGACCGACAGACGGAATTGTGATCGGTATATGGTACTTGAAGCCAGAGGCTGCAAGTACCATAAAAACGATTGAAGCGTCTTACGACCAGGAGCGTCACGACTGTCCCCCCCCCCCGAAGGTTGTCGGCCTGTTAGTCTGTCAAGTTTATATGAAGAAATGGCGACCCTGGCAGGAGATGATTTTTTTTTTTTTTTTTTTTTTTTCAGACTAACACTACTTTATTTTCAGTATACACTACAAAGTGTGGATACTAACTAAAATCAAAATCACAAGTTACAATAAAGCGCGGGCACTTATTTACATTTTACATATTTAACATATTCCCGAAACTACGTAATATTTACATTGACCCTTCCTAAACTTGAACTTACAACCCTCATTAAACTTGAATATACTGACATCCTTACTTACAAACTGAATATTTACAACTAATTATTTTAATACAAGACGGCCAGTCGGTAAGAAATAACCCGAGTCGGCGCAAAGCGCCTCTATTTTCTGTCAAAACAGTCGGTTTTCTGAAAATCAGTTGATTTTTTATCAAAACATCCGGTTTTTTTGCAAAAGCAATCGGTAAAAATTACCAGACAGTCGGTAAAATACGTTGCCCCCCAATACATTTTGGCCAGTAACGCCTCTGCTTACGACTTAAAACAGATTAAACTTTATCATTCAATTATTCTACCATACTATTGCGAATTCAGCTTGAGCCGAAATAAATTAACTTTTGTTTCGTGGACTCGGATGATCTTTGTTGGTGTTCTTCCTGCCGTTCTTTTGTTTTTGTTTTCTTGTGTGTCATGATAAAGAAGTGCAGTCGCTTACAACCCTTTAATGTGAGGTCACCCCCCCCTCCCTTAGGATCGATGAAAGCTTTGTCGGGAGGCCCTGGTTCACACGTATTCATTCTGTTCTGTCAATACAAATATCTCCCTCTCTCTCTCTCTATTTCGCCAAATACCTGACTAATTTTTTACCGAGTGTACCCCTATCTATAGTTCCGTCAGAAAGATAATTCCCATTTGTTCTAACCATCAGAACCAACGATTTGCCGGTTTTCCTCATAGTTTCCTTCCATTTTCTCTCAACAAACAAACGCTGAAAAAAAATATATTAGCCTGTTGGTATACGATTAATGAAGAGAGTACTGTCGGTGTGGACTTTACGGTCGGTGTGGACGAGAAGGAAGGGCTGTACGATCGCTAGTTCGGTAAGGACTGTTCACTATCTCATCAATCCTTCAACTATGCCTATGTGGCAGGGAAGGGGGGGGGGTAGCAAGGAAACTTTTGACACTTCTTTTCTTCTAAAAGCCTTAAGAAAACGTAGCTGTTAAAGACTTTTTTTTAGTAAAAGTAACGACTAATATTCGAAACAACACTTTTTGTTCTGGTCTGACTGCAAGAAACTCATGTCATCTCTATTTTTGGTCAATTGGGTTGTCTCCAAACCCATCACGTACCATAGGTTTTCTTTCTGTAATGGGTCTTACCGATATCGATATGAGCTCCTTAGACCCCCTCTCGCACCAAGTATACAATACCTCAACCCCAGACGGACAAACGTAAAACTACACGAACTAATCTCGACAACGACCCCAGCGTCCTCCTCCCGGGGACACAAATTGTAGATATTAAAACGGCACTGACCTGCCGTAAGGTGTCCTCCAGCGGCAAATGGAAGGAAAAGAAGAAGAAAGCGGCCGAAAAACACTCTTCCCAGCAGTTGACAGTGTGGTTTTTCAACATGATTCAACATTTTAGCCTTCCTCGCTATCGACACTCGAAATCACCAAGCGCTGCCACAATTCCGGACTTTGTCTAACTCAAGCCGAAAAGCGATCCGGCCGGAAACTAAAGGAAGTGATGCGGATACAGAATGTTTTCTTATCCCTAATTCGACACTCTGTCCGACTTCAACAAAACTAACTGACAACGATCTTCTTGTCCTGACTTTTGAGATTCGTCCCTCACCGCTTCGAGACGGCGACTGAATCAACAATTAACTCGCAAATTGACACATCGGATTCGCTGAATCCGACCAATCACTGACTGCCCTTGGACTAACTCAGGGCCACTGCAGGTGCCGACTCATCCTTACCCTTAGACCGACAGTCTGTGTAGCTTGAACAAAACAACTGGGTCAGCCCTTAATCTAAAACTACCGCACACATCCCTAAAGTTGAGGCTAGGGAGCCTATCTAGGATTTTGGCATGTTCTTTTCCCAAAAAGAACCCTCATACTAAGTTTCAAGAAAACATAGCAACTCGAAGTGCTGAGAACCACACCGACAGATAGACGGACGGACAGTTTTTATGTATTTCTTCACAGCGTTTTGGGATCCCCAATGCGGAAGAAACTCCCAATCGTGCCTTCCAGCTCGTAGCGATTCTCTTATCCACCGAAAACAACTTAGTTATCCCTTCGTGTCTAGAAAGGGGATTCCTCAATATCCAGGAATCCCAGTTCGCTTATTACTTTTCTAGAAAAAAGGACTTATATTGGTTCATTAGCCAGGTTGATTATTAGCGAAAATCAAATTCCTCGGCTGACCAGTCGGACTTGGTTACGGAAGTTAAGGGAGACCGTAGTGATTTAGAAGAGGATTAATCAGGAATTATCTGTCCCCTGACTTTTAGCAATCACCAGGAGGAGGATGGAGGCATCATGGGAGATGGTCTAGTACTGCATTCCGACATGATTGTGAGGGAAAATAGGAAGCTGATTCTATGAAACAAGAGCTGGGAGCTCGCAAGGCACCTGCACTTGTGTACAGAAGTGAATCTGACACATTGATAGAAACATTATACAGAACCAATGTGGAGCTTTCTATCAAAGTAAAATAAAAAAAAATAGTTCTGTCCAATCTTTTAAGTGTCATCAGACATTGACATAACAAAACATCCTTTGTGGAGGTATAAACAAAATGTAATCTTTTTTAGTTTGACCTGAATAAAAAAGGACCTGAATAATTTCATAGTGAATTATAGTGAAGTTTTTCTCCCATTTTTAGACACCGTCTAAAATTGATCCAAGTTGGCGTAGAAGATTTTTATCCCTTTTTTGAAGGTATCAGACATCGAAAAAAAGTTGATGTCTTTGAAGTTTTGTTACGACCAACAATCAACCTGAGAGCTTTAACTGCAGAAAAGTCGTGGCAGTCTGCCAAGCGAAGCGTAGCTATAAAAAAGAGACGAACCTGGACACAAGTTTCATCGTACATTGAGCAAAGCTCGAACTGGGAGTTTCAAACTGAAAAAACGTTATGACAATCTAACTATCTTGCCAAGCTTACTAAAAAAAAACAAGCGAGGCAGAACTTTCATTTGCTCTCGGAAGTTTCGTCAGAAGTTTAATTCGAGCATGAGGATTCAAACTGCAAACAACCCAACACCACGGAGTTTAGGCCACAAATTCACGCTTTTTTGTACGCTGCCGTTGTGCGGGTATCTTGTGCTTAGCAAAGTTGTGTGATTGATCCATCACTTCCAGAACTCAACTGCATATGGAGTAATCTTCTACCACGTATTACAAAAGCTCGAAACCGCTCAAAGCTGTCTATTAACATCCGGTCTTTAATCACTTGATAAGCTGGAATATTTGCTGAACGTAATACTCTTCAGGTTTCTGAGAGTGTGACAGCAATGTGTGGATGTGATTTTGTCTATTGGACTTGATTCAAAACTAGCCAATCAAATATTATTCGATATTTCTCAAAATAAGATTGGTTAGTCCCCTCTAAAGTTCAACTGATACCAACTTGGGTCCGAGAATAGCTGCTACACCAAACTGGTCGAGGGCTGCTCACTTCTTTCGCAAGGTGTACATGGTCCCTGCCTCCGGGCTTGCCTCCGTGCCTATCTGCATCTTGGTGTACACCAAAAATATAGTGAGCAGTCCCTCCGAACTAGTACCAGTATCCATTGCAAACGGCAGATACCCGGCTTAGCATCGGTCTCAGGAGCGACTTTCAGAACTAGAAAGTATTCACCCTGGGCGAATACTGGACGAACACTCGCACGAATATTGGCATCCAGTATTCGTTAAAATCCGTTGTGAATGAGCCTATTAAGCAAAACCTTGTAGCGGGTATTAGAATATTTTCTTTACGTAAGCAAGATTTGTCGGCAGAACTTGGATCTACCCAAATCAATTCATGAATTGTGCAAACAAGTTGTAAAAACTATAGAAGTTCGTTCTTATCTTAGTCTTTTGCCGTTCGAGTACTCGTAATCTTGTTTTACCTCGGTTGAGTACCACTCGTTTTGAGTTCTCGATTCTCTACTGTGGAATTCGGAGTTGGAATAGTCTGGGGGGGGGGGTGATAGGGGTCCAGGGTGAGAAGGAGCTGGGTTTCTTTAAGCATCTTTTAAAACCGGTACTCTTACAGAAATATGGTTTTTAAATTTATTAGGTTTTGCTTGGGTGTATACAGATGATTTGGTGTGTTTTTCGTTGGTGTTCTCCCTGCCGTTCCTTTGTTTTTCATGTATTTTATAAATTTGTGCAGAAGATTTCGACTCTTTAATGTGGGATCACACCCTCAGGAGAGGTGGAAGGGGCGGCCCTGTTCCCCGGACATGCTGTTTTGGCAATACATTCTCTCTCTCCCTCTCTCGTTCTTATCTTAGTCTTCAGTCAGTCAGGTTTCGTCATTTCACATTGGTCTTTAATTTGTTGGTATACACTTGGATTCTGGAATACCTTAGAAAGTGTATCTGAAATATACCTCATTTTTGAACATAAAACCTAGTACCACTACAACCATATACGACCCGCACATATAGGACCACGCTACCCAAACGGACCATTCCCACCTGCAACAGCCGAAAAATTCGTTGAGCCAATTCCTAGTTGCTTCGAAAGTAGCTTTCTACTGTCTTCACTGTCCAAACGCAATTTCCAGTCGACGCCAGCCCTTCTGGACGGGAAATCGCTGTATGTGCTGATTGCAGCTAATTTTATTAGCTTTATTGGGTAAAGGACGCTGTTGATAGAAACAGGGGATTTACTAAGAGAGAAAACCGATGGGTTGTTTTCGAAAGCTACGTGACACGAGAGCTAATCAGAGTGTCGAGGACATAAGCAAGTATCTGTTTAGGAGTTACAGAATTGAATAGTCTAAGTAACGAAAGGCCCCGTATGGAAATCATTCAAGTCATCGTATTATGGGACATTTTCCAATCGTAAACAATTGAAAACAATTCGAAACGATCGTAAACAGTTTTTTTTCTACGATTGTAAACAGTTGTTTACGATTGTAAACAGTTGTTTACGATTGTAAACAGTTGTTTACGATTGGAAACAGCTGTTGCCGATTGTTTCTAGTCGTTTGCGATTGTAAATAGTTGTTAACTATTGAATTTTTACGGTTGGAAACAGCTGTTTCCAATTGTAAAACTACGATCGGAAACAATTGTAAACAAGTATTTCCAGTCGTAAACAATTGTTTCCAATCGTAAAAAAACGTTTACGATCGTTTCCAATTGTTTACGATTGGAAGAATTTCCCGTAATACGGTAACTTGAATTATTTCCGTACGGGAAGGAATGAATAAGACCTGAAATCTAGCAAGAGTAATTAGCATGAATGAATGTATACCCCCAAAAAAGCCCTTTGGGCCACGGCGGGCCATGTCGCTTCAGCTGAGGGTCGCATACGGTCCAAAAATATAGGTGAATCACCTACGACTGCTCCCACTAACTTTCAAGTCCTATCCGGATCAAATTACGCGTTCGAGAATTATGTATGTAACGAAATATACAGGAACCCCCCTTAACTCCTGCCAGAGTGCCCTTACGTTCTATTCTGATCAGTAAATGTACACTTAGGGTCTGTGAAGTCCCAGCCCGGCAAGTCTCGTCCCGATTAGGGTCTGTGAAGTCCCAGCCGGCAAGTTTCGTCCCGATTCCTCTATTCTAAACGAGCCAAAAGACTCCCTGCAGTTGTCCTAGCCTAGTTTCATTACAATCCTTAAAGTTCATTGGGCGGATAAAACAATCGTGATGCCACATTTTCACCCCCTAGAATACAATGCGACATAAGAAATCAGCAGATTCCCCGACAACCTATTTTCGCAATATATCGTTACACCGTTTTTTGCTGACTGCCATACGCCGATTTACTAGGTTCGACAAATATAAGGAGAGTTTCTTTTTCTCATCCATTCGTTGTTATTATATACTCCTGATTATTTGTATTGTTGACATATTCATATTAACGGTGTTAACTGAGAATTACTCGTAAGCTCTAGAATCAGCTGCCAGTAGGTCGGATATATTTGTACATTTTTGGCAGTGTTGTAACTTTACATCCAGAAAGCAACACACTGGTACTACAAACAACAAAAAGTTTCATCAGATAACACTGGAGCAATCTGCCAGCTACAGAAACGGTTTATTTTAGCAGCCATGGCACTGCCATCACTGAGCTCTACAAAACAATCGATTACATGGCGTACATGGCTTAGAGTTTTTGAATTTCCACGCCTTGCAGTACAATGCTCTGAAATCGTCTCCGCCGATACGCCGAAGAGTCAATGACCAGCGATAGCAAGAAAACGGCTTATTTTTGAAGCGCTCTCTAGTGGAAGTCAGAAATGTATATGTGTGAAGTATTTTATAAAAATTAAAGCATAGTTAATGTCCATTGTGCTTTAAAAGTTTGGTCGCTAGCCTGTTACAAATTTGTGAGCCCCTCCTTCCTCCAACTTTACTCACCGTGGTCAGGTGCGCTTCGAATTTAGCTCCTACCGTTTCAGGTAGGAGCTAACGGGTTCAGGAAATAAGGTTTCGTTGAGCGGTCGGGTCCTTGACATGCTTGCCAAGTTTCATTCACCTTACGTAGAAGCCCATACACTCGAAAAGGGGGGCACGATCACTGTCCGGAACAGAAGGTACAGCCGAAATGATGTGTGGTTAGCTATTCGAAAATGGACGAATAGGCCGACCTGATGGATAGATCAAATCTGTACTAAGAGGCATTCAGCTAAACACGTTTTTTTCACTCGCATTACAAATGTAGACTTACCGTTAGGGACGTCGACATCCGACATGCTCTGCTCCTCCAGCGCCAGCTTCCACGACTGCGTCACATTTCGCAGTCCCGCCTTACCCGTCACTTGAGCAACTTGTCGCAAAATAGGCTTTAACGTACTAGTGGGTGTAGCAACACTTGCTGCTGCAACAGTACTCAGGTCAGTCCGTTTCACTATTTTAGAAGTAATGCTAGTTGTTGGTTGCGTTATTGGCAGTGTGATTACGGTTGGCGATGAGACTGCTGAAGTGGTGGCGGCGCTAGTTGAGGTGGTTGTGGCTACAGATGGTGCAGGAGAACTTTCGGATTGAGAGAACACGGCTGGAAAGGAAAAATGGAATTTGCATTGACTGAAACAAAATTTAAAGTGCGCATCGTCACAGCCAAGTGCAAAAATAAATAACTTTTTACCAAACAATACATTTGCGAGTTTCCAAGGCTCCATGATCATTCTTATCTCAAGGGTTTTGCTTAAAATTATCGCAGCAATTTTTCGTCGCATTGACACGAGTGTATGCAATCCTAAACAATAGTTTCTTAGAGCGTGTTCCACCCTATTATACTTACCATGAATCTTTGCTTCTTGGCGTCAAGGCTGGAACGCATTTTTCTATTTTCGTCAAACTATTTTGCCACCGGCTGATCGGGCCAATCACATCACAGAGATCGTAGTTACCACGCTAACTACGCTCCCGAGCTTGCTAAATACTTATGTTAGGTACTATTTGAGAAGAACGGGACGGTCAGCTTTGGAACTGTTAACGAGGTTGGAACGGAAATATAAAGAAATAATTACTATTCTTAGAAGGGTGGAACACGCTCTCAAGGGAAACTAAGGGTACCAGGGAAAAAGCGCACAGTACGCAAAACAACAGGGGTCCTGCCTTTCCTCCTTTTTCGCGGCGGCTTCCGATAGCAGACTAGACTACAGTTAGGAGATCCGATAGGATTAGGGCCATCACTATAGCTATGTGAGTGACGTGAAATTCAAAAGTTTTCAAACCAAAGGTAGTAAATTAAAAGGTTTTGGAATCCGTGTTTGTGAAGAAGACCGTGTTTGTGTATGTACGACCTGTTGCCAGACCATCAGCATCAGAGCAGACTCATAGCAATAAACATAACGATTTCTTACAGCTTAAAGAAACACGTCCATCCCTGCAGTAGGAATGCTAAAGTATTAACAAGAATAAATAATCCAATAGAACCTCCTTCTTTGGTCCCATGCAGCGACTATGGATACTCCGACAAAGAGCGAAGCTAGAGGTACATTTGTGTTGATACCCGTCTACTTCCCTCTTCGCCGCTGCGCATACCACAGGAAAAACTGTAGAGCACCCGCTCGGCAAGGTGTCGCATGTGACATTAGAATGGTAGACAACCAATCAGCTTTAAAGGACCACTCAGACGGCGTTAATAAGAACATTTCTTCTCCGTTGCTCTACTCTGATATAGCTGTTTATGGAGGTACGAAATTACGTTCCGCTTAGCTCATTTGCATCGAACAGGGCATGGAGAATATTTTCGACTAAACATGGTCGTATTACAGAGATGGGGAGGAGGTGATTCTTGTTGCAATTTTTCCATGGTATTTAACTGCATAGCAAAAACCGTCATGGTGAAGCTCTATAAATCCCTGGTCAGCCCAAGTTTGAAAGCAGTAAAGGTAAGCGGAAATCCCCCTGATCTACAAACAGTACAATAACTAGCAACCAATACCTTTCGAACTACGATTGCCGAAAATTAAGCTACCAACGCTGACTTACTTGCAAAAGACAGTGGAACACAGCTCAATTTAAACTACTGAAATGATACTATTCTGCCTTATGTTATCATTAGCTCCCTTAAGCATTGTCCTAATAGGTGTTGTAAGGTGTATTACGGCGTATAAAGCTTATTACAGATTCCTCTTTTCCTCGGGGCGCGCTGTAATAAGGCGAATAAGGAAAATAGAGCTTGGCTCTATTCTTCCTTATGCAGAGCCAATCAGATCGCTTGGTTGGTTCCGCCAGCGGGCCGAGGAGAGGCGCAGCGTCGTCAGGGTTGCCAAAGAAAGCACAAAAGTTCTACTTTGTTGGAAGCTAAAGAAACAACTTTTCTTAAAAAAACACGTTTTTGTTCTATTACGACGGCTTTTCGTCAGTTCGAGGATCAATACTGTCCATCCGTTATTTTAATAGCTTTTTTTACAGTATAATTTGAGTTGTATTGTACTTGTTTACTTCAAGTACTACTAAGAACCTTTTCGGATATTTTTAGAGCTCGAAAAATTGTATTACCTTGGCAACACCGGATGCTGGTTGTATTTGAACAGGCGTGTGTATTAAGACGTAAACATCGCGTATAGCGCTATTCACCTTATTACGCCTATTAGGACAATGCTTTAGGGGATTAGAAGCTTCTAAAATCCCCGTCGTTCGCCATTGTTTCGTTTTGCACCTGCGACTTTTTAGCGCTTTTTCGACCTAGCGGAGTTTTGTCATGCAACTCTAACTTCGCCGAAAGCTTCAAGCTTAACCGAAAAGGGCTGGGATGGAACAATCTAGTTACCCATCCCTTATTCACTTAAATTCGCCCGCTGAAAATGCCTTACTTCGTTGTTCCACTATTCACGAATAGTAGATTTTCAAGTAGTGGAATTTCCTTGTGACTTGTGGTACTCTATGAGCTTGGATTTTGTTGTATGCCTTACGAGAAAAATGTATGATTCTTTTTTTTTTTGTTCAGGCACTAAGCAATCTTCACCAATCTCACCAATGCCCACTGAAAAGCCGCGTTTGTGTTGAGATCAAAATTTCCCGCCTCATAGTAGAATTTACGCCGTAGGGACGGCCCCATATATTCTGAACGTCATAACTAGAGTAGATAGTGGAAAATAAAAAAAATCCTTTGCAGAATCCAAATAATTCAATGTATTCAATTACATGACACAAAAATAAGTTGGCTTTCAGTTAAACTTTCTAGCCTCGCTGGAATGAGGAAAGGCTGGATCGAGTGGACAAGCGCTAACAAGAAAATCGCTTCGTTTACGTGGCAAGTGATAGTTTTTTCAAAACCGATATTTCTGAGCCATTTCATCGTGAAAAGATGTAGTGAAAAGAAACCGTTGTGCTGTTATATCCCCTTTGCTCTTGACAGTCAATCGGGCACCAGGAGCTACCCCCGAAAGCTTCCCTGCTTTTCCCGTGTTCGTTTACACTTCTAATTAAAAAAAATAAAAAAAAAATAAAGAAAATCGTGCAGCAAAAACCGCGGCCGTGTCAAAAATCAAATCTCAGGACTAGTTATTTCCTTACAGTGTTGAAAGTAATTTGACCAAATAAGATAGTTAAAGTCGGTAGAAGCTTCAGTTATTTTATTACAGGTTTGTTTCCTTCCCCGAAGTTGACCCTGAAGATCGACCTTGCCAAGAAGGGCCAAAATATCGCTGATGAAGCAGCCTAGCTGGCGTATCCGTTGTATACATTATTTGGATAAATGTTTAGACTTCTTTGCCAGTCGAGCTTTCCCTTGGAAGAATCGTCCGAAAAAACTTGTCACTATTGGGACACCAAATGGGTTCAAACAACGGCTTGACCACTGGCGCGCGCAACTGTGGAGGGAAGACTGGACCAGGTTTGTCACATCCAAAAAATTCTAAGAGTCACTTTTGGCCAAAACAAAGAGTGAATTGGGACTGAAATATTATTTCTTACGAAAAAGTATTAAATGTTTCCTTTTGCTCCGAAGCACCACTACAAAGATTGCACATCTTAATTTTATCTTCATGAAAAAACCTGAAATAGTCACTTCTGGTCGGAATCCTTTCCTAAAAGCGACATTTTCTCAAATAGAGTGATGTTCATGCCTTAAAGTTCAATGGGCATATCAAACTACCCCTACCTACCACTGGAACAAGCCAGGAACAATGCTTACCCCCTCGATCAGCAGATTTTTCAACAGTTTCCTCTCTGTGATATTTCAAAGCGTAATTTTTTGGGCCAGTACATGCTCAATTTACTAGCTTGGACACAGATAAAAGTGACGTTTCTTATAATACTTAGTAGATCTTTATTTTATGCCTAAATGAGCTTGTATAATTAAGATTTGAAGAAGTTGTTTGTTTTTTAATGATTTTTGTAGCTATGTTATCTTTTATATGCTTACTGTATATTCTGGTACATTTTATAAAGCAAGTTAATCAAGCTTCATAACACTGTTCCACAAAGACAAACTTTGAATAGGCCCTTTAAGCCATGAATCTTCTGATGAAACACTAGAATAATCAGGTAAACTGCATTTGCGGCTTGACTTCGGTGACATCTCAAATATATCGTTTTACATCAAGCATTGCTGAGAGTTTTTGAATTTCCTGCCACGATATCCCAGCTCCTAAGATTTCGATCGCCGAAATGCCAGAGAGGTAAAGACAAGGGATAACAAGAAAACGGCCGATTTTCGTAGCGCCTTCGAAAGGAAGTCCGAAATGTTTATTTGTGAAGCATTTAATACAAAGTAAAGCTTTAGAAGTGTCCATTGTGCTTTAAGGACAAGAATGACTAAAATAAAACAGACTGACAATTCACACTAAATTAGTGAACCTTTATGGAAAATATTTGTTGAGTGTTTTGCGATTGTTTTATATTTCTTTATCTTTTTTTACTGCACTTAAGCCCTTGGGCAGTGCGTCATAAATTCATTCATTCATTCACAATATCGTGCGACATATGGCAACCCTGGACTGAACGCTCCTAAAGCTGTGGCCGGATGTAGCCACGCTCATCAACTGCAATCCATCCATCGGAATACTAAATTCTTATTTACTTGCAACTGCATTTAAAGGTAACTGAAGTATCCCGAAGTTATATACTCGCCTTCCGGCAAACAAACAGGAGCAAACAAAGACCGATGCGTAATAGATCCATCGTGGACCGCAGTCGCTCAGAATTAAGGTAGTTAATTCAGACATTTGAGGCTTTGAACTTTCAACTATGCAGGTTCCCTATTGATCGTGATGGAGACATTGATGGAACACACACTTTTATGTGGGCCACCCCTACGGTGTGGTCGAAACAACACTGCAAACAGTAGAACCAGATTTCAACAAATGACAACTGAACCCATCCAAACGGTAGGTCTACAGAGGACACAATCCACAATATTAACAAGAGCTACGAGCTCATATGGCACTTGTTACGAGTAGGCACGGCTCGGTCATGTCAATGATATATCTAGTGTTTGCTAGGTGTCTTCCCACCAAGTTTCATCTCGATCCCTCCACTCATAGCGTTTTCCAATATTTCCGGTTCTCCCCTCCAGCTCCCCCCAAAAGTCACCGGATCCGGTCCGGATTTTAAGTGGGTCGTCTGAGGCATGAGGTCTTTCCAAATATCAAGTTTCATCGAGATCCGGTCACCCGTTCAAAAGTTATAAATACCTCAAGATTCCGGATTCCCCCTCACTCCACTCCCCCGACAGTGCCCGAACCGGCTCGGTCATGTCAATGATGTATCTAGTGTTTGCTAGGTGTCATCCCACCAAGTTTCATCTCGATCCCTCCACACATAGCGTTTCCCAAGATTTCCGGTTGCCCCCTCCAGCTCCCCCCAAAAGTCACCGGATCCGGTCCGGATTTTAAGTGGGTCGTCTGAGGCATGAGGTATTTCCAAATATCAAGTTCCATCGAGATCCGATCACCCGTTCAAAAGTTATAAATACCTCAAGATTCCGGATTCCCCCTCCCTCCACTCCCCCCACAGTACCCGAATCGGCTCGGTTATGTCAATGATGTATCTAGTGTTTGCTAGGTCTCTTCCCACCAAGTTTCACCTCGATCCCTCCACTCATAGCGTTTCCCAAGATTTCCGGTTGCCCCCTGCAGCTCCCCCCAAAAGTCACCGGATCCGGTCCAGATTTTCAGTGGGTCGTCTGAGGTACGAGGTCTTTCGAAATATCAAGTTCCATCGAGATCCGATCACCCGTTCAAAAGTTATAGATACCTCAAGATTCCGGATTCCCCCTCCCTCCACTCCCCCCACAGTACCCGAATCGGCTCGGTTATGTCAATGATGTATCTAGTGTTTGCTAGGTCTCTTCCCACCAAGTTTCATCTCGATCCCTTCACTCATAGCGGTTCCCAAGATTTCCGGTTGCCCCCCTCTAGCTCCCCCCAAAAGTCACCGGATCCGGTTCGGATTTTAAGTGGGTCGTCTGAGGCATGAGGTCTTTCCAAATATCAAGTTCCATCGAGATCCGATCACCCGTCCAAAAGTTATAAATCCCTCAAGATTCCGGGTTCCCCCTCCCTCCACAGTGCCGAATCGGCTCGGTTATGTCAATGATGTATCTAGTGTTTGTTAGGTGTCTTCTCACCAAGTTTCATCTCGATCCCTCCACTCATAGCGTTTCCCAAGATTTCCGGTTGCAGACACCGGATCCGGTCCGGATTTTCAGTGGGTCGTCTGAGGTACGAGGTCTTTCCAAATATCAAGTTCCATCGAGATCCGATCACCCGTTCAAAAGTTATAAATAGCTCAAGATTCCGGATTCCCCCTCCCTCCACTCCCCCCACAGTGCCCGAATCGGCTCGGTTATGTCAATGATGTATCTAGTGTTTGCTAGGTGTCTTCCCACCAAGTTTCATCTCGATCCCTCCACTCATAGCGTTTCCCAAGATTTCCGGTTGCCCCCTCCAGCTCCCCCCAAAAGTCACCGGATCCGGTCCGGATTTTAAGTGGATCGTCTGAGGCATGAGGTCGTTCCAAATATCAAGTTTCATCGAGATCCGATCACCCGTTCAAAAGTTAAAAATACCTCAAGATTCCGGATTCCCACTCCCTCCACTCCCCCCACGGTGCTCGGATCGGGGAACTGACTATTTCCAACTTAATCATTTGGGGTCCCTCAGACGCCTGCCAAGTTTTATCGTCCTAGCTTATGTGGAAGTGCCCGAACTAGCAAAACCTGGACAGACCGACAGACCGACGGACGGACAGAAATTGCGATCGCTATATGGCACTTGGCCGAAGGGCAAGTGCTATAAAAACTGAACCTGGTATAGCCTATACTGCAACCCAATTTAAACGAACAACTCAAGAGTATCATCGTCCAAAATCCAAAGACAAGGCTAAGCTTCGTGTTCATGAAAGGACTAATACTTCTTTTCTTCTTTTAGCCATAATGCTTCAGCATTCTCGCATTTGTTATGTCTAGTAAATTATGATTCTTTTTTTAAATGAGCTTCATCCTTTGATTTTGCCAAAAGGAGCTTATCGTGTGTAGTATTATTTAGTTTATTTTTTCAGGTATTATTGTTGTATGTAAACTGTTTGAATGTCTAGCTTATATTAGACGTTTAGTTTTGTTCGCTTGTTAGTTTTGAAATACCGTAAGGCTCATTTACGCAGTAAGTTCCTTCATTCATCACCACACTCTTCCAGACGCTGTTCTAACTGACTCGATACGACCACGGTCACCACGGGTCATCTAGCGGCGCAATTCGGGAAGTAGACTACCGTACTGGGTAAAAAAAGATACAAAGAACAATCGAGGGTAAAATGTCTTTATAGCTGGTATAACAGAGGTGTAATTACACCTTGTCATTAAAGCTGTGACTTTTTATTATAAACCAACTTCAACATCAATAGAGGTGGCCATGAGTCACAGGGAAAGTTTGTTTTTTAAATTAGATGTAGAGGTTATGATTTTTTTGTTTCCACGACCCTTTGAGAATTTACCGAAATAAATCTCATCTTGTTTATCTTATAGTCTACTATTTAGGACCAAGACGTCCAACAAGCGCTTAGGAAAGAGACCTAGGCACCATCACGTAAAAAGAAAGAACCTGGCTTCTCCTCTGAATATGAAATTGCAGACTCAATAAGAAAGGCACAAACATCATCTGAAGGACTTTCGAAATGCGATCCCACAGTACTACCAACATTCCTCAAATTCTTGTCCTTTCAGTCGCCCAATGTGGGCAGGTAATTCAGGACGAACAAAATGACAAAATCACAGAGTTGTTGTTATTTGTCTGTTTTTGTCTTCAATTAAGTCACCCCTAGTCGGTGGAAAAATCTGTGGACAAATAATTAAAGAGGATGAACAAAACGTCAATATTACTGTGAGCCGGTGAGAACTTATCCGCCAAGATCTAGCTAAAGCAGCGTTTGCAACTATAGGAGAACTTGAAAGAAATCCGGTCTCGATGACAAGATAATATTTACACTCGGAGGGTAACAAATTCTTATTCAAGCAAGAAAATCTGACAACAAAAAAATTCACTAGCGAAATTTTTTTTTTTTTAATAGTTATTTATGACATCAGTACTCATGACTACTATTCTCAAAAGCTAGCTAGACTTTTGTTTAGTATTTTCACCAGCGCCGACGGCGAGATTAAATATATCGGAATTCCTTTCATCGTGAAAGGCCGATTCTCGTCCCGCTAGAATTTGTTTGTAGTCGTCTTCACGAACGGAATCCTTTCAAGTCGACCAGAATTCCTTCCTACTCGAAGGGATGTCCTGTCAGTTTAAACGCTACATACACTCCATGCCACTACTTGTGACCACAGCACTCTTTCCCGCATCCATTATACTTTGCTTGTCCTCCCTTCTTTGCCGACCCAGCTCGATTTGTTTGACTGAAGAAAAGGAATAAGTAGATATTCGTGTTTCATGTTTCTAGTGCAGTAACTTCCTGAGCAAGTATAGCCTACTAGTCGGAGCCCTTTTCTTCAATAAGTCTAAAGTTGCTATCGTAGCACAAATTTTGCTAGGAATGATCTTTTCATGATAAAATAGCTCAGAAATATCGTATTCGAAAAAAATATTACTTTCCACAAGAAATTGACGATTTTCTTGTTGGCGCTTGTCCACTATCCAGCCTTGACGGCTGGACGCAAAATATTTGAAAACTGAACTTGACTTTGTTAAAGTGGGGAACCATGCAAAACACAATAAGCCCAAAAGAGAAGGTAGACTTGATTGTCTACCATGTCTTCTAAAATGAAAATAATACTTTGAAGCTTCTCATGTCCTAATTTGAGAAAGTGTTGCTGACGGACTTTGAAGCTTTCGGCGAAGTTTGCTTTGCTTGACTGTCAAAACTCGGCTAAGCCAAAAGTGCTCAGGGTCAGTAGGTGCAAAACAAAAAAACTACGAAAGGCGGGGATTTTTTAATTTTAAAGTCCTATAAGTGAGTCTTTTAAACTATACGATTATAATGTATTAATGTTTATGTATATTGCTTTGTTCAGTGGTTTAATATGTGAATTTTATTTTGTGTATTTTACTCATACCCCGCTGTTATACAAAAAGTGGGTCACAAATAAATAAATAAAACAAATAAGGGAGCTACGGATAATAAGAAAGGCAGAATAACCAAGACAGGTCCTCTAAAACAGGACTAGTGTCCTTACACTGCCAACCGCAACAGGGTCACTACATTTTAATCACAACATGGCTCCTTTCTTAAGGAACAAGACCAAAGGTTTCGATGGGCTCCCAAAAATTTAACATTTGATTAAAACACTTGGGTCATTTCATCGTCATTCAGTCTTTGTCAGATTCCTTAAATATTTCTCCTGTTAAAATAAAGTTCAAAAACAGATTCAGCATGTCTCCTTGCCCCGGTACCGAATCTCTAATCGATTTCAGAAACAACTTTGAACTTCAACCAAATTTCCAGTTTCAGCCGAATTCGTGACGAACCATTTGTCCAGCAAGAAAACTAAGTTCAGATATGGATTCAGCGGACCTCCTTACCCCCCTCTTGTTAACGTTTGAATATTATTTATCAACCCCTTCGACCTTCGATTACACTAGATCTCTACGACGTCACACAGAATAAACAAATGAACGTTGGCATCCATGCGCAGAGCTATACTGTATGAGAATGAAGGGTAGGGACTGCTATAGCTGAAAACTTGTAGACAAATTTTGTGTCCAGTTTTCACCGGATTCCGGGTGAACTACTTGTCCGGCAAAAATTAACTTTTATATTCGGATTCAGCATGTCTCCTTACCCCTAACTTGACCATCTCAATAACTTAAAATGCCCCTTAATTTGAAACCCCCTCCCCACCCCTAAATGTAGGGCTACAGAGCCCATCTACAAATTCCACCTCTTGACCCAAAGAATCCTCACACCAAGTTTTATCAAAATATCTCATTCCCCGAGAGTTATAGTGCGCACCGACGGACGGACGAACAACTTTTGCGATGTCATAGGTATCCCTCCACTTACGTTTTGGGATCCCAAAAAGAAGAAGAAACCAGACTAACAAAGGGGCTGCCTTTCTTCGTTTTTCGCGGCGCCTTGGCTTCATTTGCCGATTTGATATAACAGTCATTTCAGCAAATGTTTGGGTGCAGCACTCCCTCTCCACCTTGGCTTTGTTTGAAGTGTAATTATTTGTTATCATCCAAGTTTCTTCCCTTCTTTTCTTTCAGGTGCAAAACCGATACGTCGGCGGAAAATGAACTTTATTTTCCAGCTTGAGCCTGAAGAGGACCCTTGACAAGAAGGGCTCAAATATAGCTCCAAAGAAATGTAGCGGACTTATCCGTTTTGCGCCGTCAAATATGTTTATTTGTGTTGGTGGAGTTTGACACTCGTTAAATTGCCAGTTGTAAGTCAGGGTCCTCGTGCAATGTTCACGGTAATCATGCTACAATCTATCCCTGTCATAGATCGCAATATTTTCGAGGTCACTGTAGCGTTAGTTTATTCACTAGCACACCTTTCTAAAGTTTGAGCATTCCTACCACGCTCCAAAGCCACTTTTACGATACAACTTTATTATGTGCCTAATAAGGGAAGCCTGGAAAAAACCGTATCAAAAGAGATAGAAGTCTCGAAATTGTGGGATTTCTTTTGGTGATGGAACTTTTTAAGTCATAATCGAGAAAAGACTGCCACAGTAATGCGTGCATTTGAGGGAGGGGCAGGAACCGTCGGAGTAGGGTCATGAACTGTGTTTCAACTTATGGATGTGTTCTTTCCGTATGACCTGGAGTCCTATAATTTTTCCGAATAACTTTTGGTTTGGTTGAGTTTGCCTATACAATATTATCAGTTTACTACAATTACACAAATAGAAATTCATCCTTTGTAAGAATGGCAGACGGTAGGAGGTAGGAAGGAAGGGTCACGTGTTCGGGTGACCAATATAGTACCAGAAAGACAATGTTAGTTAAAATCAGCTGAACTTCAGGTTTCTAAATAATTTAAATGAGATTACTATCAGTTTAAGTGCCTAGTATAACTTCTTTACTTTTTATAACAGGCCAATTAGTGAATTAATGAAGCGTCATTTTTGCATACGACTGGTATGTCTGTCGCTTTTATGCCATTTGAGTTTGTCACCGCTTCCATAAATTAACTTCCTTACATTAGATTTAAGCCTAGTTGCCTGGGCAACGAAGGGGTACTATGGAGCAAAGTAAAATGCTAGCTGTCACAATGAGTTATAATTTATATTTCTCTGACCACAGTCTCATACGAAAATCATATTTGTGAGAGCTCTCCTTATTCTTTCGGCTTGTCAACCGCCAGAAAATGTTCTCTTGACTTTATACCCTTCCTAAGACTATTTTTTCCATTCTAGAATGTTCGTTTCGTCTTTGAATTTCAATCTCGACGATACAGCATGCTGGATACGTCAAAGCAGAAGCGACCGAACTATATGCGTTTGTGTGTGTGTGAAGGGGGGGGGGGGGGTATTCCAAACAAGAGCTACGAGCTCATATGGCACTTGTACGAGTAGGCTGTACAAGAAAGTAGATGAGAACCTCACAAAATACACCCGCCATCCAAAAATGCGGTTCGGAAATAGAAATAGGATATTTAGTTTCACTCATTTCTGAGCAGTTCCGGCATCGTCTCGATTGTCTGCAGCAAATGCACATGACTGTTCAAACTTTCATCCCAATAAATCCATTTGTTTGATCCCTAGACGTGCTACACGATTTCCGGTACTCACTCTATCTCCACCTACCGTGTCCGAATAAGTTCCATCCCGATCGCTGCACTCTAAGCGTTTGTCAAGATTTCTGGTTCCCTCCACCAGCTCCCCCCCCCCCCCCAGTGACATCGGATCCGGTCCGGATTTAAAGTGGGACGTCTGAGACACGAGGTCATGCTAAATATCAACTTTCATCAAGATCCGACCAACCGTTCGCAAGTTAAAAATACCTCAATTTTGGCTTCCCCGTCCCTCCACCCCCCCCCCCAGATGGTCAGATCGGGGAAGTGACTATTTCCTATTTAATCTGGTCGGGTCATTGGCATGCTTGCCAATATTCATTGTCCTAGCACATCAGGAAGCATCGAACTCGCGGGATCACTAGAAATTAGGACTCCCCCCCCCCAACTCCCCCAAAGTGAGCGGATCCGTTCCGGTTATGTCAGTCAGGTATCTAGGACTTGTGCTTGTTCTTTCTACCAAGTTTCATCCGGATCTCTCCACTCTGAGCGTTTTTCAAGATTTCCGGTTTCCCCTTCCAACTCCCCCCAATGTCACCGGCGTCTGAGACATGAGGTCCTTCCATATACCAAGTTTCGTTAAGATCCGACGACCCGTTCGTAAGCTGAAAATATTTAATTTTTCCAAATTTTTCCGGATTCCCCGTCCCTCCACTCCCCTCAAGACCCACCCCCAAGATTCATCGGATCCGGTCCGGACTCGAAATGAGACATCTGAGACACGAGATCTTTCCAGATATCAAGTTTCATTAAGATCCGATCACCCGTTCGAAAGTGATGAATGTCCCTATTTTCCGGATTCCGCCCCCTCCCCCACGATGGTCGGATCGGGCAAGTGACTATTTCCAACTTAGTCTGGTCGGGTCCCTGATATGCCTGCGAAGTTTCATCGTCCTAGCTTGCGTGGAAGTGCCCAAACTATTATTTATGTTTCTTGACTATGTCCAGGTTAATCAGGTCGTCAATCTTTTAACAATATATACTCCCGCATACGCTCCCTAATACATCCAATATTCCTGACAAGTTCCATTATCCTAACAATGTAATTTGTTTAGATTATCCACTTTGTTTGTACTCCCGCATTCGCTCTCTCATACATGGACTCGTGGCTCAGTTGGTAGAGCGTTGGACTTATAACTCAGAGGTTCCTGGTTCGCTCCCGCACTCGGGCAGCCCTTTTTTTTGCTACTTTTCGCTCCACTTTTGCTTTATAGTTTCCGGACTCCCGGATCCGGGGAAAGTCGGATTGAAGAAGTGATTAATTTTAAGTTGAGCTGGTCCGGTCCCTGATATGCCTGCCAAGTTTCATCGTCCTAGCTTATCTGGAAGTGCCCGAACTAGCAAAACCGGGACCGACAGACCGACTGACGGACAGAAATTACAATCGCTATATGGCACTTGAGTAAGCTCAAGTGCCATAAAAACGAGGGCCGGTAAAACAAAACGATTTGCCAACAGCACTCGATTTTAGTCGTGTGTTCATCTACGCTGCTGCCCCGGCTGGTCTTAAGTTCGTTCTTCGTTCGTTCTCAACTGGGCCTAGATTGCTCTGTTATTCATGTTTGTCACATGATAAAGTATTCCAAACTGAAATTCGGCTTCAGTCATTTTTTTTAATTTTGGGAAATTTTTATGCCGGTTTTCGAAATACCAATCCATTTCTTTTATGATGGATAATTATGGTTTAAAAAACCCATTGATATTTTGAAAAAGAAACGGGAAACATTTTTTTCAAAAATTTATTCCATAAAGCACACTTTGTCCGATGCGTTGCGTTGATTGTATTTTGGTTAAAGTGTTAGATAGACTTCATTTAGGATAGTGTAGGCTAATTGGTTTTTAAATGACGTAGAGTTTTTATGAAAGTATATGGTCTAGTTATTAGTCTGTAGACCGATTGTATGAATTTTATTATATTTTTTTCTACTCGCCAGCTTTGGCGGATACAAATAAATGAATTGAATTAATTTGAATTTTTCGAGATTTCATTTGAGTACACATTCTAGGTCCTAGAAGCGTTTTTGACAGCTTTACCTCCCCCATCTTTCGAATTCAAGGTCAACTGGGCTCAGATTGCCGCGGGAGTCAAATTCTAAATTTGACAAGGGTTAGAAGTAAGACGGTAAGGTTTTATTTGTTTAGAGGTCCTGGGGTCTGGAGGTCTTTTTGCAGCATCTTCTTTCCCATCCTCCCGGTTCATCGGCAACTTGGCTCAGATCGCAAGGAGCTTTCTTCAAGTTCAACTGCACGATGTAAGTTCTTGCCAAACAATAGATGTCCGTGTTCGCGAAAGGCCCATGGTCATTTTTCCTTTACGGGTTTTGCTTACAAACGAGTGGCAAGTGGCTTTAATTCAAGTCACGCAAAGGTTTTCACGATGACTACCAAGAAACATCGCAGTATTAAAGACACTTATAGAATAACTAAATAATTCACTATTTACTGTGCGTCTTTGGTCATAGTTAGACATCTAGGTCGTGGGCGTACTAGACAGATCAGGTAGGTTTAGGTTTTTAGGTTTCTAGGGTAGGTTTTTCAAATGGAAGGGGGCCAATATACTGGAAATAAGGCAGGAAGTGTTGATTTTCAACGAGAGGACAGACCATGAACCATGTCATGAAGGTGTCCATTACACTTCTAATTCTCTCTGGATTTTACTCACTAGTGTCTAAAGTTTAAGGACTATCATCATCGCCCGGTGCCTTTTCACTAGACCGGGTTTTGGCGATTCCGTACTGGAAAAATGATTTATAACTCTCCATTGAGTTATAGAACGAAGTTTTGTAAGCTTTTCTTTCTTTAAATAAACATCAAACATTTTCAGGGATAGAAAGATTCTAACGAAAAATACAGACTAAAAACTTAACCTCTATTCTCTGCGAAATCTGTTGTTTTCAACTTGAATGAGGTCTTATTTTCGTTTTTCTGTTTCAATCAAATTTTTCTAAAAAGAGATGAAGGGATGGAGATTCGAAGTTTTTTGTTATCATTTACACGTCTTCGTTACAGAACTGTCAGAAGATTTCTCCGAAAGGGGAATAAGCACAATCCCGGATGGGAAATACGACTTCAAGACATCAAGATGCTAAACTTATTTATGGCTCCCATGGCATCTTTTGTCTGTTTTCAGCTTTCAGTTAAGTTTCAGTTTAATTTAAAACACATAACGCTCGATTTGTGTTGTTTGCACCATAACAAACATCTACAATTTATGTACAATTTTGCGGCATTTATCAGGTATATGATCAATAACCTAATACAACTAAAAAAATACTAATAAAATAGCCTATAGAATAAAATGTGAACGTTCAAACGTACTCCAAGTTGTGTAAACCAGAAAAAGAGGAGACGAAACTTTTAGCGTACCTTGCTCGCAAGGTTACAATACAACCGGTTCCAAGCGAGGCATAGGCTCGGGAGAGGACAGATTCTAGTGGGAGGATTTCGCGGTGGTACTTGCCTTTTTGGCAGATTTAAAATGAACTCAGCTGGTTCGCACAAATGATAATTTCCAAATAAACCATAGTGAACATAATCACATTGAAGATTTTCTCGATTCTTCTGTGGCGGTTTTACAAGACGTCATCAAAGCATTTGGTTCTTGAAACTACTTAGATAGCGCAAAAAACAGCTAACAAAAAATGGCCCTTACTGTTTTTGTAACTCTCTAAAAACTGGCAACGTACGGTCTGAATTATAATGCATTTACTTGTTTCTTAATTCCTGAAAGCACATTAAGCGAAACGACGAAGTGAGCATAACTGCTTCTAAAAAGGGTATTTGACATGAATTTTTTCCAGATTCCCAAATTTTATCATGGAGTCGAGGGTTCGAACCTAGAACCTAGATTGGTTTAACCATAAAGAAAATTATGATAAATGCATGAGCTGTAACAATTACATTGTATAATTGTTCATCTTGATTAAGCGAAACGACGAAGTGAGCATAACTCCTTCTAAAAAGGGTATTTGCCATGAATTTTTTCCAGGTTCCCAAATTTTATCATGGAGTCGAGGGTTCGAACTTAGTCAGGTCAAACAGTTTCCTTAACACGAAATGGTATTAAAAATATATACTGAGTTTGTGGTAATGAGCGAGTCACTGCAAAAACTATCTCGAAAACTGGACCCCACAACCCCGCCCCTGAATCCCGGAAAAATTGTTCTAACTTGGACAAATTGACTCACTGGGCAAGCAAGGCTCAATTGACAACGAACGGAGTGCAGGAGGAAGTCCAATTCCATCAGCTACTTCCGGATCCTTGGTTCCATTGTGAACAAAGTTCGATCGTCTAACTCCGATCTTGGTGAAGGTACTTAAATCACTGGGCAATCTGAACCAAGTTCCGTGAACTGGATTGTTGGAAGCGGTGATCTATCCCCCTCAAATCAATCTGAACCCAGACTCTCCCGGACTTGTAATACGTGGACGTGATTGTGTTCCGCTTCTGGTAAGCGTTATTGAAACGAGTGGCAGGAACGCTAGTCTGATATTTTGGACCATAAATAATATTCATTTACAAAACGACCCCGGACGATTGTTTGCCAAGATTCCAGAGTCCCTTTCATGGTTAGAGACACATCCTGGTTTGCAGTCCGCCATATCGCTTTCGCATTTAGTTTCACTGACACTGAACTACTTTACATGTATCCGAATTTTGGAACACTGCTGGAACATTGCTGGCCATTTGGACATTGAATACTTTCTGTTATAGCGTATAGTGTAAACTTGTACTTGAAATATCCCCTCGTAGCAGTACTGCCACTTTTCTCTGACGGAATCTGTGACTTCTTGCCCCAAAACCTGTAACATTCCGATGCCTAAGAAACTGAGCCCATTTTACCCATTAGCCTCTCGCTTTATCATCTTCATAAGTGTATACCTCAATTTTATGCTTCAGTTTTGCGTGTACTGGTCGCTTTGTCGAATAAACAAAAACCTGTGACAGATCGCACAATTCTGCGATCAGCAGATTCTGCAGATCATTGTCCCGTGGACTGTGAATTGCAGAACCGAGTACAGTGCTCATCCTGCTATTTTGTGCAGTGAGAGAACTCATGATGTGGAGCACTTTCTGATAGAGTATCATGAGCTTTCGCATTTAAGGGTGTCTTTGCTTTGTTATACTTTGCGACTTCGCAACACCTTGGGATCTACTTCGTCTCAGTTTATCTGTAAACTGTGCAGACACAATAACGCAAGAAGCAAATCTCGAGAGACTGTAAGTTTAAATCGGTAATTTGGGGATTAGCTAAAGACGGAGAAGAAAAGGAAAGGTACAGATAAATAAAATAATTCTAAAACCATGAAAGGGTACTGAAAATAGGAAAAACATACTAAAATGGGGGAAGCTTCTCAGTAGTTTTTGACCCTTTGTGATGGCTTTCCGTTAGTTTCCCGCTTTTAGCCTATCCCCGTTTTTGTGTTTCGCTGTTTGTTGTGGTAGCTAGGGTAGTTCAGATGAGTACGTGTTTGGCAGTTTTTTGTTTTTTATGGCACTTGCCATATGGCTGAGTGCCATATACTGATCACTTTTCCGTCGGTCTGTCGGTCGGTCGGTCGGTCGGTAGTCGGGTGTTTGCGAGTTAGGGTACTTCCAGATAAGCTAGGACGATGAAACTTGGCAGGCATATGAGGGACCCGACCAAACTAAGTTGGAAATAGTCAATTGCCTGATCCGACCATCGTGGGGGAGGGAGGGGAGCCGGAATCCTGAATTTAGTGGCATGCATAACTTTCGAATGGGTTATCAGATCTTAATGAAATTTGATATTTGGAAATACGTCATGTCTCAGATATCCCGTTTCAAATTCAGACCGAATCTGATGAATGTCGGAGGGGGGGCGGAGGGGGGGGGGGGGCGGAAAGCATGTGACACGCTTATAGTCGAAGGATCGGGATGAAACTTGGTGAGAGGAACAAACACTAGCCCTAGGTACATCATTGACAGAACCGGACGGGATTCGTGCACTCTGGGGGGAGTAGGAGAGGGGGGCGGAATTACGGTGATTCTGAGTTGTTACTTCCAGGTGGGTAATGACAGTGCAACTTGGCAAGCATACCAGGGAACCAACCAAAATAACTTGGAAATAAATATTTTTTGAGCCCAAGCTGACTTTGAAACATTTATTCAAACAATGTTTACAACGGATACGTCAGCTATGATTTTTCATCAGCGATATTTCGGACGTTCTTGGCAAGGGTCCTCGTCAGGCTGTCAATCCTCGAGATCAACTGCGGGGAAGGAATCAAACCTGTAATAAATAACTGAAGCTTCTGCCGACTATAAATATCTTATTAAAGTAAATTATCTTCAAATACCACTAGAATGAAAACAAAAGTCCTGAGATTTAATTTTTGACAACGACGCTGTTTTTGCTGCTTGATTGGGGCGATGACAGGAAAGTTTTTTTTCTGCATTTTGATCAACTTCGGTTTTCTTATTAATAAAGGGTTGAAAACTTAAATGTTATTTTATTAATGACCTCGTTCTACTTTTCTATTATGAGTACTTGCCTGTATCTGTTACTTTGAATAATCACTGCACGGAAAAACTAGTGCTGATATTTAATTTTTGACACTGCTGCTGTTTTTGCTGCACGATTGGGGCGACGGAAGGAAATATTTTTTTCTGCATTTTTATCGACTTCGGTTTTGTTGTTAATAAGGGACTGAGGCTCAAATTTTCTTCCCTTAATAACCCCGTTCCACGTTTCCGGTAGGGAGTACTCGCCTGTATCTCGGTTAAAGCCTGCTCGGTTTTTCTTTATCTCAACGGCTTCTCGAATGGTTTGATGGAGTCCGGTGCACGTTGCAAGAATTTGTGCTTTTTCAAAATATACTGAATGGGATGGGTTTTCGAAAATATGTTCTGCAAGTGCAGATTTGGAAGTATAGTTATGACGGTGTCCGTTGGAGAGGGCGTGGTAAATTTCTTAAAAAAAGATAAAGTCCCAAATCAGTACCAAAGAGGCATTTATTCAATACCTTGTGATTGCGGAAAGCGTTACGTAGGAAGGACAGAGAGAACTTTCGGAAAACGACTTGCAGAGCATGAGCAAGAAATTGAAGCAAGATGAAGCAAGAACCGAGCAGGCATTAACCGAGATACAGGCGAGTACTCCCTACCGGAAACGTGGAACGGGGTTATTAAGGGAAGAAAATTTAACAAAACCGAAGTCGATAAAAATGCAGAAAAAAATATTTCCTGCCGTCGCCCCAATCGTGCAGCAAAAACAGCAGCAGTGTCAAAAATTAAATATCAGCACTAGTTTTTCCGTGCATTGATTATTCAAAGTAATCGATACAGGCAAGTACTCATAATAGAAAAGTAGAACGAGGTCATTAATAAAATAACATTTAAGTTTTCAACCCTTTATTAATAAAAAAACCGAAGTTGATCAAAATGCAGAAAAAAACCTTTCCTGTCATCGCCCCAATCGTGCAGCAAAAACAGCGTCGTTGTCAAAAATTAAATCTCAGGACTAGTTTTTTCATTCTAGTGTTATTTGAAGATAATTTACTTTAATAAGATATTTATAGTCGGTACAAGCTTCAGTTATTTATTACAAGTTTGATTCCTTCCCCGCAGTTGATCTAGAGGATTGACAGCCTGACGAGGACCCTTGCCAAAGAAGGGCCGAAATATCGCTGATGAAAAATCATAGCTGACGTATCCGTTGTAAACATTGTTTGAATAAACTTGGAAATAGTCACTTCCCCCGATCCGACCACCGTGGGGGAGTGGAGGGAAGGGGAATCCGGAATCTAGAGGTACGTATAACTTTGGAACGGGTGATCGGATGTTAATGAAACTTGATATTTGGAAAGACCTCGTGTCTCAGATGTCCCATGTGAAGTCCGAACCGGATTCGATTATTGTGGGGGGGGGGGTCAGAGGGGGAACCGTAAATCTTGTGACACGCTTAGAGTGGAGCGATTGGGATGAAACTTGGTGGGAAGAACAAGCACAAGCCCTAGATTGAATTCCTACTTTCATCCTCTGACCCAGCCTTACAAGTGCCATATGAGCTTCCAGCTCTTGTTTTTATCTTTATGGCCTTTAGAATTCTAAAAATACAACTAATATCTTGTTCTAGTTCGGAATTGCGTGTACTACATAAATTCATTTGCTTCTTCGTAAACTTCGTCCCAGGCAAACTTAACTGTTACCAACTGTTACTAAGATTCTCATACAAATTAGAAACACATACTCCTGAGAAATGGCACTAATAATGGATAATGATATTTCTGGAAGCACAACAATTTTCATACCGCTAATAAACGGCTATGCCTTCTCAATTTCTTTCAGAAGGATATGGAGGATCGGGTCATTGTTTGGGATAAGGTTTTTAGGGGTTGCTTCGGGGTTTTTGGGAATAAATTCCTTCATTAGTTATGTCGTGTCTCGACCGATTCCCACAGCTTACTGTACCAATCCCATTGATTGTGCTAACTTAGCTGTAGCCTCACTTGACCCACAAGAGCTACAATAGATGAAAGTTTTCATCCTATTGTTTCTTTTGAGACGGCTTGGAAAGTCGCCCAACAACAATTCTCGAACGAAAATAAAGAAAGCACTCAAGCCATATTTTCTAAAGGAAATACGAAATACGACCAACATTTGTTTCAAAGGAATTGGCTACCCTATTTAGGAGTACACAGGTGTTAATAAAGGCGTAAAGAAGAAATCGAGTAATAGGCTTAATGGAACTGCCGGGGAAAAACCCGCTGTTAAAAGAAATGCTTAGGTTCGAAAGTAATTTCCTAAAAAAGAGTTTAACCGAACAGGGCTGATATCCTTACCTCGCCGCAAGGGGGACAGCCATCAGTCGTTTCACAACTGGTCACGCAAGTGGACGCATCAACGCGCTGAGTTTGTTTTGCAAGACTATAGTTGCGTTTTTGATCGAAGTTTGAAGTTACCTTCAACCTCAAACGTCTCTGCTTAAATACCGTTTTTGGTCGCCGGTCACAGTTCCTTCGTCCTTCAAACTCTGTCCGTCGAACTTCGTGCGCTAGCAAGTTCGAAGTTTGCTTGAATCGTCGAAGAAGGTCGACCTGGCTAGGATCGCTGAAGTCGTAAAAACACTAATTAAGCAAACGGTGAACTTCGGCTTTCAAAAACGGAAATTAAGCAACCGGCTAAGCGAACGGCGAACAAAACTTCGATCAAAAACGCAACTTATATCAGTGGCTGCGAAAAAAAGAACGACTGTGGACGAAGAGAGAGGGTAGACAAAATTGGTTGAGAGTTGTAAAACTTGTGATGGGACCTATCAGGGATATTGAATTTTTGCTAGAAGACAACCGGTAAGATCATGATAGTCCCGTTGATCTGATATGATGATGGACCAGTTGCTAAGAAAGTAAGACCAAACAGAAGGTGAGACTACATTTAAATAAAATATTCTCCTCTGGGCAGAAGCAAGAAAATTTCAAAATACTCAGCAACTACAAAGGTATGCCATTACCTAAAAATAACAGTGGTATAACAAACAGACATACCTTATCACCTCTTATCGCATATTGTGAACGTTGTTACTAGAGCCCCTGGTATCAATTAGATGGGTCAAAATAGTCTAATGTATTTAATTATCAGTTGTAAACATAAGCTGCCTTTAGAATTATCCTTAATGGATTGCCACCTGACAATGTGTTTCTATCAGACGTTCACTAAGTCCGTTCAGTGATAACTGGCAGCAAGAAAAGGGGAGGGGTAGCTGGAATTATTGATTGTTACTAAGGGATCTAATCTCTCTGACATGTTCTCCCATCAAACTTCGTCCTCGTCCTCGCAGCTCGTAACTAAAAGTTACTTAACTAATTCCACAGAAGTTACTTTTATTCTGAGATAATTTAACTTCGTAAGCATCACGCTTAGATACAAGAAAGGTGAACATTGGGCCTCGAGAGCCTCAGCCACCTCGCTGACCAAGCATGCTTTTTTTCACCCCAGCCCCGTTAAGCACAACTCAAATCACTCTCTTTCTGGATTCCGGCAAAAGTTCGATAGGTAAGAATGCCACATATGGCACGTGGAACGAGTAGGTGGTAGCCTACAACAAAGTAGATGACAACGTCACAAAATGTAACCACCATCCAAAAAACCGTTCAAAAGACCCGTTCAAAAGTTACACATGCCATAAGATTCCGGACTCCCAATCCATCAACCCCCGCCACGATGGTCGGATCGGGAAACTTGTTTTCTCAAGTCAATCTGTTCGAATCCCTGACATACCTTTCAAGTTTCATCGTCCGCGAACATCAGGAAGTATGCCGAACTCTAGGGATCGCTTGAAATTTGCCCCCCCCCCCCCAACTCTCCCACAGTGCCCGGATCCGGTCCGGTTATGTCAATGACGTATCTAGGACTCGTGCTTGTTCTTTCCACCAAGTTTCATCCCGATCCCTTCACTCTAAGCGTTTCTAAGGATTTCCGGTTCCCTCCACCATCTCCTCCCAGTGTCATCGGATCCGGCCCGGATTTAAAGTGGGAAGTCTGAGACACGAGGCCATCCTAAATACCAACTTTCATCAAGATCGGATTACCTGTTCGCAAGTTAAGAATACCTCAATGGTTCCCCCCTCCCTCCACTCCCCCGCAGATGGCCGGACCGGAAAAGTTACTATTTCCTATTTAATCTGGTCGGGTCCCTGATATGCCTGCCAATTTTCATCGTCCTGGCACATCAGGAAGCACCGAAATCGAGGAATCACTAGAAATACGCCCCCCCCCCCCAACTCCCCCAAAGTACGTGTATCCGTTAAGGTTATGTCAATCTCGTATCTAGAAATTGTGCTTGTTCTTTCCACCAAGTTTTTTTCCGGATCTCTCCACTCTAAGGTTTTTCCAAGATTTCCGGTTTCCCCCTCCAGCGTCACCGGGTCCGGTCTGGATTTAAAATGGAACGTCTAAGACGCGAGGTCCTTCCATACATCAAGTTTCATTAAGATCCCACCACTCGTTCGTACCCGTAGGGAAAAAAACGGCCTGGAATCCAGACAAAGCCTGGATTCCGGGCATTTTGCCTGGAGATCCAGGCATTTTGCCCGGATTTCTGGGCTGTAGCCCGGAATTGAAACAGTTAACTGGATTTCCGGACAAGTTTTCTCTGGAAATCCAGGTAATGATGTTTCTTTCCTGGAATTCCAGACACTTTGTTGAAATTCCAGACAGGCCCTAATTTAAATTTGGTAAGAGCCTGGAATTCCGGGCAGTTTGGTTGAAATTCCAGACAAACCTGGATTTCTGCGACGCCTCTTCTGGAATTCCAGGGTAGCAGTCATATTTTCCAGAAACTTGACCTACTTGAAATTCTAGACAGTCCGGGCTTTGTGCGCTTCCTCGTCTGTAAATCTAGGGAATACATGCAGAAAGTCTGGTTTGACGACAAGAAAGCCTGGATTTCAGTATTAGTTGGTTGATGCTCCATCAGCCCAAACTGACTGCGAATCATATTTGACGGTGCAAACCGATAAGTCAGCTACATTTTGAATAAGTCAGCTACATTTCATAAGTCGGCTCCATTTCTACATATGAAAAATGTAGTAGTAGTAGTAGTAGTAGATTTTTAATTCTAAAAAGTAACTTTCACAGCGTGAACGCCGAATTTGACTTCTACGTCCAAACATAACTAAACACTCGAATCAATTTGTCAGTCGAATAATAATTGCAACATAATTCGTAACAAATTCATCAGTCGATACAAAACTTAACTACCACAATTTACACGATAGGCTCATTCGGCGAACATTTTGCCAAAAACTTCTAAAACAAATAAAAGTCACTTTAAATAAATGGTAAAAAAATTTTTTTTTTTCAAATTCAATCAAAGTAAATTTTTAATCATTACGTCAAAAGTAATTTCACTTAAAAATATATATAAAACAAAATAAAACATTCTAAAAGGGTCAAAAACTAAAACTAACAAATTCAACAAAAATAATGACTAAGTTTACTGGCTGTTGTACAATTCAACAAAACTTGGAACAAAACTCCTTCGGTACCTTTCATGTTTTGTGGGGACTGGATTTAATTTGGGTACTTTCTGAGCCTTGTCGCGCTGCGGTCTATTGCGGATGGGTGTGTAGAGTTCGGGGAGAAAAGGACGTAATCTGGGAACAGACAGGGTCTTGGTGCCGAAATTAAGGCATAGAAGGTTTCTTCTCGCGTCCAAGGTGGTGAGCCTGAACCTGCCAAGCAGATAATGGTAAGGAAGCTTCCCCTCCCCATTAATGATCCTAAGCGCTCGTTTTTGAATGTTTTCAATCTTATAAACATGCTCAGAGGTAAGCCCAAAATGCCACACTGGACAAGCATACTCCAGTATTGGCCGGATAAACGAACAGTACAGTTGGAGGAGATCCTTCGGGGGGCAAGAAAATTTTTTCATAAGTTTTAACATGGAAACCGAAGGGGAAGCTTGTTTGAGGATGTTTTGAACATGGGCATCCCACTTCATGTCAGCTGAAATAGTAACTCCAAGTAATTTAATAAAACTAACGGAGATTTCGGGAGGAATGGGGTCTGTGAAAGAGGGCACGGATTTTAAAAAATTCACAGTCATGATCGATGATTTTTGGGAGTTAACCCTCATCTTCGACAAAGACGCTTGCTTAGTAGCGTCCTCAAGTAGAGCCGTAATTGAACTTTTTATATTCCGTCGACATACCTCCAGTGCAGACAGGTCGTCCACGTACTTCCAACGATCTGGGTGGTCAGTCAATAGGCTATTGATCATTATTAAAAATAAAATTGGTCCCATTAGAGTTCCTTGGGGGACACCACAAAAAATAGGGAGGGGATCAGAAAAGACGTTTTTGTATTTAAGCACTTGAGAACGATTTGTTAAAAAAGAAGCAACAATTTTGACTAAAAAAGGACTCACTTGGAACTCAATCAACAGTTTGTTTACAAGGATATTATGGTCAATTAGGTCAAAAGCTTTCTGGAGATCTATTAATAAAAGATTCAACCAAGTATCAGGGTTTTCAAGATTTTTCAGAATAGTGTCAAGAAGACTAACAAGGTAGTGCGAAGTAGATACCTCCTTGAGGTTCCCGAATTGTTGTAATTCAATAAGATCAAGAATCTCTGCCTTTAACCAATCAGCCAAGAAACCCTCGTACATTTTTGAAAAAACTGGGGTCAGTGTTATTGGTCGAACACCACTAAAATCGTTCGAACCCCCCTTCTTTTGGATTGGTGTGATATAACCCAGCTTCCAGCAGGACGGGTAATTTCCGGATTTACTGATATCATTGAAAATGTTTGCAAGGGGTGTTACTAACTTATCAGGAAATGCTTTTATTAGATCCACTGGGATATCAATCGGACATATACTAGTAATCTTCAGCCTATGTATTTTTTTAATTATTTCTTTCGCTGAAATTACGGGAATTTTTTCTTTTGGAGTTTCGGGGATGTTTTGGTTGACTGCGAGAGGAGGGAATGTTTGAACAATCGTGGCAAGATGTTTGTTAAGCTCATTGGCTGTCTGAAACGGCGGTTCATCAAGTCGAAAATCTAGGTTTTTGGGCGAAAGACCCGCAATTTCTTTCACTTTCCTGAACCACTGCTGAGGTTTACTTTGTTTTAAACTATTTAATTTGTTCTTACCATAACGAGAAGCAGCACGTCTTATTTCTTTCTTTATCTGTTTTCTAAGAGCAATCGCTTCGTCTTTCTTTCCACGGCGAAAAAGTTTTACCTTTAATTGGATTAGCTCTTTAATTTTTTCATTTACGTAAGGTTTGTCTGAAGAACATACCTTCTTAACAACCTCTGGGAAACACTTTTGGTAATTTTCCGTTAATTTAGACTGAAACAAACTAACCTTTGAATCAAGATCAACGCAAGAAACAACATCCTCCCAACTCTCAGCCGTGATCCAAGATCCAAAATCTAAAAGCCCTTGACTAGTTAATGGTCGGTGCGAAAATTTAGAAACTGAGTAATTAGTTTTATACACTTGAAGGGGTATCAGCTGTAGCATAAAGTGATAGCTACCACCAAGAGGCGGAAGGGTAATTGGAGGATTGTAAAAATTTTTAAGGTTAGTGCAAATAACATCCAAACTGGTACCACCTTTTGTAGTTGGGAAATCTACAATTTGCTTAAGCTTCTGGTCTTTACACAAATAATCAACGTTTAGTTCGTTTGCGTCGCCTGCCATGAATATACCAGCATTTGGGTACTTTGTCGTAATGTAGCTGACTTATCCTTTTTGCACCGACAAATATTATTAGTTGGACTTTAAAGTGTAGCGGAAAAATTAGACTGTTCAAACATTTCGACAATTTCGTGAAGAAAATACCCTCATCAGAATTTTCAAAAATGTCTGAGGAAAATCATCCGAAGAAACTGTATGCCGAAAAACATTTTATTAAAATGTCTCGCTTTCAATACTTCTCTTATGAAAGTGTTCAGGTCTGAACAAAAACTTTGAAAGTAAGAAAACCTCGCGGTAAATTAATAACAGAAAGAGGAGTCGAATCTTTTTTAGTACCTAAATTTTTAACAGTAAGACAGTGTTGAATAATTTATATATCTACATCGGGTCAACATTAGTAAAACACTAAGAAAATACTGTGACAGTAAATTTGCCAACATAAGATCTTATAAGAATTAGACCATTGTCTTCCGATGAAAGTCTGCCAAACCCCATGAGGAGCTGGCTTTTTCTTAGACAAAAAAAATAATAAGTAATCGTAGGGTAGGTGAAAATGAGAATTTGAGCGACACGGCCTAGTTATGATATCAATGACGCACGGTAGTGATAGTTAAATTACTGTGCACTGCTACAAACAAGAAATCCAATGGATTCCAAGAGAGCATTTGCATTGTCTCGGGAAAATTTTACTATATTTATACATACTATATAACGGGGTGAAGATGCGAGTTTGCACAGGAATTGCACAACAAATTTGGAGTCAAATTGGACTTCCGGAACCTTGCTACCATGTTTATCGCAAAAAAACTATAAAAATTATGTGTAATATAGAATGAAGAAATAATCCGGCAGTATTTGTCGAAATCTGAACTTCAGAATTATCTTTGAATTTCTTCTGACTTCACATGAATATTCGAAAGGTTTGTTACCGGAATAATTTAGCTTTGTTTTCATGTTCAGGATCAGCTTTGAATCATATATAATTTAGAAACATAGATCAAGGAAACTAAAAAGGAGGGAAAGGCCGCAACTTTTTTAGTCAATGCTGACCTTAGGCGTATTCTCGCCGTTCCCCGAGGAATCCAAATCAGGAGTCCTCGCGCTTTTGTTTGTCCCGGGGAATGACTCCCCGTATTCTCGCGAGTCTCAACGGACGGGGAATCCTCCGATTATCATCACCATCATCAAAAATGACTCCCTTTCAGATTTGGAGGGGTATCAATTTTTGCTGGTTTTGGTGCAGTGTAAATTAATTAAAAACAATCAGAATAAACAAACTGAACAGAATCTATTGTCGAACCATTCCCCGTATTCTCGCTGTTTATGTACACCGATTCCGCGTGGATTGACTCCCTTTACACTCTATATGACCGAGTCCAAAACACGCCAGTGATTCTCAGTAAGAAGGAGTAAACATGTCCGTAACGACTCAAACTCAACGACTCAAATCCTGACTCAGCGCAGCTTTGACAATGTTACTTCCTTTCTTCCACAGGTACCTGGAGATTCTGCATCGGTAGGGAGATATAGTCATCAAGAGTATTCTTACCGTTCCCTTCGGTTCCCCGAGGAGTCCTCGGGGAGCGGCGAGAATACGCCTCTAGTGTTTTTTTTGTCCGACATTTTGTGTGTAGGTCTATTCGTACATTTTGTAACCAAAAATGATTTTTCTGTTAATACTCTTGATGACTATCTCTCCTTGCCGATTCAAAATCTCCGGCCTCTCCGGGTACCTGGCGGAAGAAAGGCAGAAGTGGTGTCACAGCTGCTCCCAAAGATCGCCGCCGTGACTGTTTGACACAGGATTTGAGTCGTTGATTTTGAGTCGTTATGGACACGCTTATGGTTCATTTACACACTGCGTACAATCCGAGCGTATTTTCTAATCCGAGCGTATTTTACGCATGTTTTGAGCTTGATAAGATTTCTAGCAATACGGACGTATTTAAATACAAAACGGACCCATTTCTCTAATACGTCCGTATTGCTAGAAATCTTTTCAAGCTCAAAACGTGTGTAAAATACGCTCGGATTTCAAGTACGCTCGGATTTTACGCAGTGTGTAAACCCACCTTTAGTCATGCAGAGTATAGAACGAGGTTATCAAGGATTTTAGAGATCCCATGTGAGGTTTCCAAGAAAGCCGGGTCGCAACACTCACGATATATTCAAATGCGCTAGGCAAAAAGCCAGTGTTGCCACATTTGCGGATTTTATGCCAAACTGGCAGATTTTTTCGACCGACTTGCTGATCTTTTTTTGCTGGCTTGGAGATTTATGTATAAAAAGAAACTTTGGCGTATTTTTCAAAAACAGCTCCGTCAATCCTGGATCACGATCTGGCAACAATGGCCAAGGCTGAAGGAAGGAACTGGAAGTTCAAGTCTTCAAGAATGAAATGTTCTGTGGATTGTTTGCATAGTCTGTCATGGATCTTCTTATGATAGATATGAAGATATGGCTGCTGCATGCAGGATGAATGATATTCTTATATGTAAGTATAAAATCTACTGGTTAGGCCTATGTTCTTGTTTATGAAAGGAGAGGTATCCAACCTCAATTCATATCAATTCAAACTTGGCTTGAAAACCTTACACGGCTTGAAAAACCTTACAAATTTCTGTGCAGTCCTTAAACAGGTCCTGCACTGGTCTTGCATTACTCAGAACTCAGGGTTTCCTTCTTGACAGTTAGGACCTTTATAGGACTAGGCTGAAATTTCCTTGATCCTTCCAACCTTTTTAGGCCAAGTTCGAGGTTGTGTAAATTCGACGTTGGATACAGGTTGGATACCTTTGCTTATTTAATAATTACTCACTTTCTCCAATCTGAGTACTTCACTAATTTGTTTGTTTCAAGTAAAATAGATAGAGATATAACAAAGATGATATCAGCTAGCAGCCGTTGATAATCATATACGTTGCTAACGTTGATAATCCTATACTTATTTTTCCATTGGTGATCTCTTTAATTGTTTACATTGAATGACATCTACTTGCAACTGCTTCGCAAAACTGCAGGTAACAAGTCTACCACAAACAATAGCTGCATTTTTAGCAGTCATCCAGTTAATCTGCCTAAAAGATTTCCCACCATAAACTGTTTTCTTCCATCGGTTAATCAACCAAAGTTTTTATAAGCTATTTTTTTACTCCATTTGCTGGTCGGTTAACCCACCTGGGAACTGAGGTAGGAGCTCCATCCAATGACCAACGCTCTTGGCATGGCACGAAATTCAAATTCTCATTGGAGAGATAGGTGCAGGCGATGGGAAGACGCCGTTTGTTCTTATAAGCCGTTTTTTAGAGCTCAGTTGAACCTACCGGCAAGACGAAAAACCTGTCAATTGTGGCAAATAGGTAGGTTAACAGACCTATGGAGAAAAGGCAAAAAATGCAGCCAATTGTTTTCATACATTAAGACAAATATGTAGGTTCTGACTCGAGCTGCAACCTACTCAAACTCAACTGTACAGTAGCAGCAGCAGAGGTATGCTTATTTTTTAGCATCTCTAGAAATCTGTCTAGACCTCTGTTTTGTTTGTGGTCCTTATAAAAATAGTCAAAAGAATATAATAACAAAATTGATACCAGTTTAGAGTTATATATTTGAGCAATTTTTTCGGCGCCAATTTAATGTTGGATTAACATAAACTTCTCAAATTTAAACTTCCTTCTTTTCCATTTGATGGGTTGGAAAATCTAGCGGCAATGTAATGAAATTGGGATAATCAACTTGTTTCAGTGCTTGCTTATCTGTCAGGGACCGAAAAAAATGCCCACCAGTTTTCTGCTTTGCATCAGTGACAGTAGTATTTTCTTATCTTATATGGGTAGGTGTGGCTGATATAACGTTTGTAACCTCAAAAGAAGAAACAGCAGAGACAAAGGAAATTGTTTTATAATTGTTGACATATAGGAAATCAGTATATGAATTAAGCATTTTCAGCAAATATTTTGCAGTCCAAGTTGCCTGGCATGGGATTTAATGTTTTCAGTGGTAATAGCATTAAAATAAGCATAGGTATGTGTTGACGAGTTCTGAATTGGTGGTGTTCGAGCTTGTCTTTGTATTGTCAGCTGAGCTCACATGGTCAATATTTTATTTGGTCATAGTACTCAACGTTTAGCATAGGGTTTCTGGCATTAAGCATAATGTATTTGAGATCCAAACATACCCAGCAGTTGTAGTAGGTTGTCCAAAAATCAGAGGTTTGTGGTCAGGGAAGTCACGACTGGGGGGGGGGGGGGAGGGGGGCCGCCCCCCCCCCCCCCCATCTTGTCAGCCAGTCAGTCAGCTGGTAAACCGATGGTTTCGGCCATTCTGGCTCGATATTCTTTGATACACCCATAATTTCAAAAGTTAATTGGCAAGAAAGAAAATAAGCTTACAAACAGCTTATACGAATGGCACAGAATGCTACCTTCTTAAGAAGAACAGCAAATTTAGCCACATAAAGAAGGCAACTTGGGCATTCAAGTGACACGCCCTTATAGTGAGATAGTAAGGGACTCCTAAGAGTACAGCCCTTACGTAAACACTGCAAATGGTGAAATTGCGCTCAACATTTTCATGATAAAACCGAGGATAAAACGCATATCAACTCCTTAAGGAGATTGAATAAATGTATACATACAAAGAAATGGAATTATTTTAGATATATTTATATAATTAATTAATTTGGATGATTATGTAATATTTGGATCACATTTATATACCGTTTTTGGCATGTTATAACGTTATTATCCGATTATAGTAAGGCACTCCTTAGAGCGCAATGACATACCTTTGCATAGCCACCCGAAACAGAGTGCTAACGCTCCACGATTTTGAAATAAATTGAATTTACCGTGTTAAAGCACTTAATACCGCAGTGACATGCCCTTGAGTAATCACCAAAACGAGCGCTAACGCTCGATTACCTTGATACAATACTGAATTTAATGTTAAAGCACTCCCAAGAGCGTAGTGACCTACCCTTGCGTAAGCACCAAAACCGAGCATTAACGCTCAATTACCTTGATATATATTGAAATATATGTTAAAGCACTCCTAAGAGCGTAGTGAGATGCCCTTTAGTAACCTTCCAAAAACCGAGCGCTAACGCTTGGTGAACTTGATATAATATTGAACTTATTGTTAAAGCACTCCTAAGAGCGCAGTGACGTGGCTTTGCATGATAAGCACCAAAAACCGAGCGCTTACGCTTTTTGACCATAGTGCGGTGATGAAGTACAGTCTTTGCCTAAGCACCGAAAATCGAGTTGTTACGCTTAGCGCTCTAATAAGAAAACGCATATTAACTCCTTAAGGAGGATGAAATTATGTATATATACAAATAATCGGAATTATCTTAATATTATTAAATCATTTAATTATTATGTAAAAAATAGGATCACTTTTTTATATACTTTGTGGTATGTTGATATGTAATTGTACATCGGATCATAGTAGGGCACTCCTTAGAGCGCACTGCGTGATCAACAAAACGAGCACTAACGCTCAGTTAATCTGATATGATGGTGGATGTAATGCGTTAAAGCACTCCTAACAGAGCAGTAACGTGCACCAAAAACTGAGCGCTTACGTTCACTGACTTCAGTACATTTCTGAACTTCGTAAGTTATCTCCCTAAGGAGAAAATTGCACGTAAAAAATGGCTCATTATCGACGCGAAAATATAAAATTAATTACTAGACGATAGTTTAGCACTCCTTAGAGCGTAGTGAAATACCCTTAGAACCCTCAGGTTTCTCTAAGATTATATAATTGGTGATTTGAACTATTATAACCTACTCAGCACTATATACTGAAAACCACATATTGCTCCCTAAGGAGTCTAGTAATTCCTTTACACATTTTTTTATGTAAATTTAGTTTATATATAAATTAACATATATTTAATAATACAAATTAAAAACCGTTTTAATCACGGTTTGCATGAGGGTAAAGTTGTTGCCGGGCAGGCATAGACATGCCCGCGCAATGACGTAATCGGAGTAACCATAAGCTCCGAACGCGCTCAATTCAGTGGCTTTAGCCCCAGTATTGTATTGAGATTCGAGAGGTGACGAATTGTTCGCAAACATGCGTTATTTTAAATGAGACAAGGCGGGAATTAAGCACCTCTAGTCTGAAATAAAAGCTGGAACTAAGATTATAATACTGCCCCTTAGGGTAGACATCTGATGACTAACAGCTCCTTAGAGCCGAAACAGTCACACACATATACCCCCTGAAGAACTTAGGTAACCCAGATTTGGAAAGATTAAACTTACTAAGTAAGGAACAGGGACTTATCCCTGCTATTGACTATGGACCATGGATTTTCTTGAACCCACCATATTGTCTCTTAAACAAGAAACTAGATAGTTTACTATCAAAAACTTTAGAACACTTTCACCTTACAAGGTTTAATGTGTAGTTATGGAGTAAACAGTAAACCCTAAAGTGAAGGTCTGTTATTTTCAAATTTGAATATGTATTTTAATTTGATTTAATTATAAATTCATTATTTTATTGAATTTAAGCATGTTAAGATTTGTCCCCTTTTTGATATAATTGAAAATTTGATATTAATTCCCACATTTCCCGGTTAATAGGATGCTACCCATAAACCTTCGATTTGAGTAAACCTTAGTTTATTACAAATCTGAGTCGGGTAGTCTAGCTTTAGATAGTTTAGACCTTCACAGGCTAAGCTGACCCACCTCCACATTCATAGGTTTTTTAGCCATAGCCCGTTCTTGTTTAAGGGTCGAAAACGGGCCGATCCGACCGGAGCTGACAAATCAGCTACCACACCCCAAATGACCTTAGTTATTTTTTGTTACCTATAGTAATGTGGAGGAACAACTGATGATTCTAAAGTTAGTGACGTCAACTAAAATTAGATTAATTCCCGACATCCTCCCCTGCCCACTTATTTGCCCCCAAATTTGCTTTGTTTTTTATATATGGTATTGTGATATTTAATTTCGTATAAATACAAACGATATCATGTCGAGCTGACTTATCAGCTGTGCAAATATGTACTTATCAAGTAAGTAAAAAGATAACTAGAAATGCCTTATGAAAAGATACCGTTATCAAAATAACAGAAACCAAAATATTGGTTAACCAACGAATCGGATCAGCCGCAAACTGTCGTACATGACTGTGCTTATTTGTTTGCCACCTTGAAAGCTTTTAAATGTCCAAACCACCTTATGCCTCGACCTTAGTCGGGATGGTTCCTGACTCATAGGCTTTACAACATTGCTCGACCCTAAGGGTTAAATAAACTTATTAAACCAATGATTGGTTATTCTGATGGGATGATCAATTATGTCTTGTACGGTTGTGTTTACCTGCCTGTTGTTTTGTAAGTTCTAAGGGTAGGGCTTACGGACTCCAGACCCCCTTATATATACCATTTGTTCTGGTAAACCGATGGTTTCGGCCATTCTGGCTCGATATTCTTTGATACACCCATAATTTCAAAAGTTAATTGGCAAGAAAGAAAATAAGCTTACAAACAGCTTATACGAATGGCACAGAATGCTACCTTCTTAAGAAGAACAGCAAATTTAGCCACATAAAGAAGGCAACTTGGGCATTCAAGTGACACGCCCTTATAGTGAGATAGTAAGGGACTCCTAAGAGTACAGCCCTTACGTAAACACTGCAAATGGTGAAATTGCGCTCAACATTTTCATGATAAAACCGAGGATAAAACGCATATCAACTCCTTAAGGAGATTGAATAAATGTATACATACAAAGAAATGGAATTATTTTAGATATATTTATATAATTAATTAATTTGGATGATTATGTAATATTTGGATCACATTTATATACCGTTTTTGGCATGTTATAACGTTATTATCCGATTATAGTAAGGCACTCCTTAGAGCGCAATGACATACCTTTGCATAGCCACCCGAAACAGAGTGCTAACGCTCCACGATTTTGAAATAAATTGAATTTACCGTGTTAAAGCACTTAATACCGCAGTGACATGCCCTTGAGTAATCACCAAAACGAGCGCTAACGCTCGATTACCTTGATACAATACTGAATTTAATGTTAAAGCACTCCCAAGAGCGTAGTGACCTACCCTTGCGTAAGCACCAAAACCGAGCATTAACGCTCAATTACCTTGATATATATTGAAATATATGTTAAAGCACTCCTAAGAGCGTAGTGAGATGCCCTTTAGTAACCTTCCAAAAACCGAGCGCTAACGCTTGGTGAACTTGATATAATATTGAACTTATTGTTAAAGCACTCCTAAGAGCGCAGTGACGTGGCTTTGCATGATAAGCACCAAAAACCGAGCGCTTACGCTTTTTGACCATAGTGCGGTGATGAAGTACAGTCTTTGCCTAAGCACCGAAAATCGAGTTGTTACGCTTAGCGCTCTAATAAGAAAACGCATATTAACTCCTTAAGGAGGATGAAATTATGTATATATACAAATAATCGGAATTATCTTAATATTATTAAATCATTTAATTATTATGTAAAAAATAGGATCACTTTTTTATATACTTTGTGGTATGTTGATATGTAATTGTACATCGGATCATAGTAGGGCACTCCTTAGAGCGCACTGCGTGATCAACAAAACGAGCACTAACGCTCAGTTAATCTGATATGATGGTGGATGTAATGCGTTAAAGCACTCCTAACAGAGCAGTAACGTGCACCAAAAACTGAGCGCTTACGTTCACTGACTTCAGTACATTTCTGAACTTCGTAAGTTATCTCCCTAAGGAGAAAATTGCACGTAAAAAATGGCTCATTATCGACGCGAAAATATAAAATTAATTACTAGACGATAGTTTAGCACTCCTTAGAGCGTAGTGAAATACCCTTAGAACCCTCAGGTTTCTCTAAGATTATATAATTGGTGATTTGAACTATTATAACCTACTCAGCACTATATACTGAAAACCACATATTGCTCCCTAAGGAGTCTAGTAATTCCTTTACACATTTTTTTATGTAAATTTAGTTTATATATAAATTAACATATATTTAATAATACAAATTAAAAACCGTTTTAATCACGGTTTGCATGAGGGTAAAGTTGTTGCCGGGCAGGCATAGACATGCCCGCGCAATGACGTAATCGGAGTAACCATAAGCTCCGAACGCGCTCAATTCAGTGGCTTTAGCCCCAGTATTGTATTGAGATTCGAGAGGTGACGAATTGTTCGCAAACATGCGTTATTTTAAATGAGACAAGGCGGGAATTAAGCACCTCTAGTCTGAAATAAAAGCTGGAACTAAGATTATAATACTGCCCCTTAGGGTAGACATCTGATGACTAACAGCTCCTTAGAGCCGAAACAGTCACACACATATACCCCCTGAAGAACTTAGGTAACCCAGATTTGGAAAGATTAAACTTACTAAGTAAGGAACAGGGACTTATCCCTGCTATTGACTATGGACCATGGATTTTCTTGAACCCACCATATTGTCTCTTAAACAAGAAACTAGATAGTTTACTATCAAAAACTTTAGAACACTTTCACCTTACAAGGTTTAATGTGTAGTTATGGAGTAAACAGTAAACCCTAAAGTGAAGGTCTGTTATTTTCAAATTTGAATATGTATTTTAATTTGATTTAATTATAAATTCATTATTTTATTGAATTTAAGCATGTTAAGATTTGTCCCCTTTTTGATATAATTGAAAATTTGATATTAATTCCCACATTTCCCGGTTAATAGGATGCTACCCATAAACCTTCGATTTGAGTAAACCTTAGTTTATTACAAATCTGAGTCGGGTAGTCTAGCTTTAGATAGTTTAGACCTTCACAGGCTAAGCTGACCCACCTCCACATTCATAGGTTTTTTAGCCATAGCCCGTTCTTGTTTAAGGGTCGAAAACGGGCCGATCCGACCGGAGCTGACAAATCAGCTACCACACCCCAAATGACCTTAGTTATTTTTTGTTACCTATAGTAATGTGGAGGAACAACTGATGATTCTAAAGTTAGTGACGTCAACTAAAATTAGATTAATTCCCGACATCCTCCCCTGCCCACTTATTTGCCCCCAAATTTGCTTTGTTTTTTATATATGGTATTGTGATATTTAATTTCGTATAAATACAAACGATATCATGTCGAGCTGACTTATCAGCTGTGCAAATATGTACTTATCAAGTAAGTAAAAAGATAACTAGAAATGCCTTATGAAAAGATACCGTTATCAAAATAACAGAAACCAAAATATTGGTTAACCAACGAATCGGATCAGCCGCAAACTGTCGTACATGACTGTGCTTATTTGTTTGCCACCTTGAAAGCTTTTAAATGTCCAAACCACCTTATGCCTCGACCTTAGTCGGGATGGTTCCTGACTCATAGGCTTTACAACATTGCTCGACCCTAAGGGTTAAATAAACTTATTAAACCAATGATTGGTTATTCTGATGGGATGATCAATTATGTCTTGTACGGTTGTGTTTACCTGCCTGTTGTTTTGTAAGTTCTAAGGGTAGGGCTTACGGACTCCAGACCCCCTTATATATACCATTTGTTCTGGTAAACCGATGGTTTCGGCCATTCTGGCTCGATATTCTTTGATACACCCATAATTTCAAAAGTTAATTGGCAAGAAAGAAAATAAGCTTACAAACAGCTTATACGAATGGCACAGAATGCTACCTTCTTAAGAAGAACAGCAAATTTAGCCACATAAAGAAGGCAACTTGGGCATTCAAGTGACACGCCCTTATAGTGAGATAGTAAGGGACTCCTAAGAGTACAGCCCTTACGTAAACACTGCAAATGGTGAAATTGCGCTCAACATTTTCATGATAAAACCGAGGATAAAACGCATATCAACTCCTTAAGGAGATTGAATAAATGTATACATACAAAGAAATGGAATTATTTTAGATATATTTATATAATTAATTAATTTGGATGATTATGTAATATTTGGATCACATTTATATACCGTTTTTGGCATGTTATAACGTTATTATCCGATTATAGTAAGGCACTCCTTAGAGCGCAATGACATACCTTTGCATAGCCACCCGAAACAGAGTGCTAACGCTCCACGATTTTGAAATAAATTGAATTTACCGTGTTAAAGCACTTAATACCGCAGTGACATGCCCTTGAGTAATCACCAAAACGAGCGCTAACGCTCGATTACCTTGATACAATACTGAATTTAATGTTAAAGCACTCCCAAGAGCGTAGTGACCTACCCTTGCGTAAGCACCAAAACCGAGCATTAACGCTCAATTACCTTGATATATATTGAAATATATGTTAAAGCACTCCTAAGAGCGTAGTGAGATGCCCTTTAGTAACCTTCCAAAAACCGAGCGCTAACGCTTGGTGAACTTGATATAATATTGAACTTATTGTTAAAGCACTCCTAAGAGCGCAGTGACGTGGCTTTGCATGATAAGCACCAAAAACCGAGCGCTTACGCTTTTTGACCATAGTGCGGTGATGAAGTACAGTCTTTGCCTAAGCACCGAAAATCGAGTTGTTACGCTTAGCGCTCTAATAAGAAAACGCATATTAACTCCTTAAGGAGGATGAAATTATGTATATATACAAATAATCGGAATTATCTTAATATTATTAAATCATTTAATTATTATGTAAAAAATAGGATCACTTTTTTATATACTTTGTGGTATGTTGATATGTAATTGTACATCGGATCATAGTAGGGCACTCCTTAGAGCGCACTGCGTGATCAACAAAACGAGCACTAACGCTCAGTTAATCTGATATGATGGTGGATGTAATGCGTTAAAGCACTCCTAACAGAGCAGTAACGTGCACCAAAAACTGAGCGCTTACGTTCACTGACTTCAGTACATTTCTGAACTTCGTAAGTTATCTCCCTAAGGAGAAAATTGCACGTAAAAAATGGCTCATTATCGACGCGAAAATATAAAATTAATTACTAGACGATAGTTTAGCACTCCTTAGAGCGTAGTGAAATACCCTTAGAACCCTCAGGTTTCTCTAAGATTATATAATTGGTGATTTGAACTATTATAACCTACTCAGCACTATATACTGAAAACCACATATTGCTCCCTAAGGAGTCTAGTAATTCCTTTACACATTTTTTTATGTAAATTTAGTTTATATATAAATTAACATATATTTAATAATACAAATTAAAAACCGTTTTAATCACGGTTTGCATGAGGGTAAAGTTGTTGCCGGGCAGGCATAGACATGCCCGCGCAATGACGTAATCGGAGTAACCATAAGCTCCGAACGCGCTCAATTCAGTGGCTTTAGCCCCAGTATTGTATTGAGATTCGAGAGGTGACGAATTGTTCGCAAACATGCGTTATTTTAAATGAGACAAGGCGGGAATTAAGCACCTCTAGTCTGAAATAAAAGCTGGAACTAAGATTATAATACTGCCCCTTAGGGTAGACATCTGATGACTAACAGCTCCTTAGAGCCGAAACAGTCACACACATATACCCCCTGAAGAACTTAGGTAACCCAGATTTGGAAAGATTAAACTTACTAAGTAAGGAACAGGGACTTATCCCTGCTATTGACTATGGACCATGGATTTTCTTGAACCCACCATATTGTCTCTTAAACAAGAAACTAGATAGTTTACTATCAAAAACTTTAGAACACTTTCACCTTACAAGGTTTAATGTGTAGTTATGGAGTAAACAGTAAACCCTAAAGTGAAGGTCTGTTATTTTCAAATTTGAATATGTATTTTAATTTGATTTAATTATAAATTCATTATTTTATTGAATTTAAGCATGTTAAGATTTGTCCCCTTTTTGATATAATTGAAAATTTGATATTAATTCCCACATTTCCCGGTTAATAGGATGCTACCCATAAACCTTCGATTTGAGTAAACCTTAGTTTATTACAAATCTGAGTCGGGTAGTCTAGCTTTAGATAGTTTAGACCTTCACAGGCTAAGCTGACCCACCTCCACATTCATAGGTTTTTTAGCCATAGCCCGTTCTTGTTTAAGGGTCGAAAACGGGCCGATCCGACCGGAGCTGACAAATCAGCTACCACACCCCAAATGACCTTAGTTATTTTTTGTTACCTATAGTAATGTGGAGGAACAACTGATGATTCTAAAGTTAGTGACGTCAACTAAAATTAGATTAATTCCCGACATCCTCCCCTGCCCACTTATTTGCCCCCAAATTTGCTTTGTTTTTTATATATGGTATTGTGATATTTAATTTCGTATAAATACAAACGATATCATGTCGAGCTGACTTATCAGCTGTGCAAATATGTACTTATCAAGTAAGTAAAAAGATAACTAGAAATGCCTTATGAAAAGATACCGTTATCAAAATAACAGAAACCAAAATATTGGTTAACCAACGAATCGGATCAGCCGCAAACTGTCGTACATGACTGTGCTTATTTGTTTGCCACCTTGAAAGCTTTTAAATGTCCAAACCACCTTATGCCTCGACCTTAGTCGGGATGGTTCCTGACTCATAGGCTTTACAACATTGCTCGACCCTAAGGGTTAAATAAACTTATTAAACCAATGATTGGTTATTCTGATGGGATGATCAATTATGTCTTGTACGGTTGTGTTTACCTGCCTGTTGTTTTGTAAGTTCTAAGGGTAGGGCTTACGGACTCCAGACCCCCTTATATATACCATTTGTTCTGGTAAACCGATGGTTTCGGCCATTCTGGCTCGATATTCTTTGATACACCCATAATTTCAAAAGTTAATTGGCAAGAAAGAAAATAAGCTTACAAACAGCTTATACGAATGGCACAGAATGCTACCTTCTTAAGAAGAACAGCAAATTTAGCCACATAAAGAAGGCAACTTGGGCATTCAAGTGACACGCCCTTATAGTGAGATAGTAAGGGACTCCTAAGAGTACAGCCCTTACGTAAACACTGCAAATGGTGAAATTGCGCTCAACATTTTCATGATAAAACCGAGGATAAAACGCATATCAACTCCTTAAGGAGATTGAATAAATGTATACATACAAAGAAATGGAATTATTTTAGATATATTTATATAATTAATTAATTTGGATGATTATGTAATATTTGGATCACATTTATATACCGTTTTTGGCATGTTATAACGTTATTATCCGATTATAGTAAGGCACTCCTTAGAGCGCAATGACATACCTTTGCATAGCCACCCGAAACAGAGTGCTAACGCTCCACGATTTTGAAATAAATTGAATTTACCGTGTTAAAGCACTTAATACCGCAGTGACATGCCCTTGAGTAATCACCAAAACGAGCGCTAACGCTCGATTACCTTGATACAATACTGAATTTAATGTTAAAGCACTCCCAAGAGCGTAGTGACCTACCCTTGCGTAAGCACCAAAACCGAGCATTAACGCTCAATTACCTTGATATATATTGAAATATATGTTAAAGCACTCCTAAGAGCGTAGTGAGATGCCCTTTAGTAACCTTCCAAAAACCGAGCGCTAACGCTTGGTGAACTTGATATAATATTGAACTTATTGTTAAAGCACTCCTAAGAGCGCAGTGACGTGGCTTTGCATGATAAGCACCAAAAACCGAGCGCTTACGCTTTTTGACCATAGTGCGGTGATGAAGTACAGTCTTTGCCTAAGCACCGAAAATCGAGTTGTTACGCTTAGCGCTCTAATAAGAAAACGCATATTAACTCCTTAAGGAGGATGAAATTATGTATATATACAAATAATCGGAATTATCTTAATATTATTAAATCATTTAATTATTATGTAAAAAATAGGATCACTTTTTTATATACTTTGTGGTATGTTGATATGTAATTGTACATCGGATCATAGTAGGGCACTCCTTAGAGCGCACTGCGTGATCAACAAAACGAGCACTAACGCTCAGTTAATCTGATATGATGGTGGATGTAATGCGTTAAAGCACTCCTAACAGAGCAGTAACGTGCACCAAAAACTGAGCGCTTACGTTCACTGACTTCAGTACATTTCTGAACTTCGTAAGTTATCTCCCTAAGGAGAAAATTGCACGTAAAAAATGGCTCATTATCGACGCGAAAATATAAAATTAATTACTAGACGATAGTTTAGCACTCCTTAGAGCGTAGTGAAATACCCTTAGAACCCTCAGGTTTCTCTAAGATTATATAATTGGTGATTTGAACTATTATAACCTACTCAGCACTATATACTGAAAACCACATATTGCTCCCTAAGGAGTCTAGTAATTCCTTTACACATTTTTTTATGTAAATTTAGTTTATATATAAATTAACATATATTTAATAATACAAATTAAAAACCGTTTTAATCACGGTTTGCATGAGGGTAAAGTTGTTGCCGGGCAGGCATAGACATGCCCGCGCAATGACGTAATCGGAGTAACCATAAGCTCCGAACGCGCTCAATTCAGTGGCTTTAGCCCCAGTATTGTATTGAGATTCGAGAGGTGACGAATTGTTCGCAAACATGCGTTATTTTAAATGAGACAAGGCGGGAATTAAGCACCTCTAGTCTGAAATAAAAGCTGGAACTAAGATTATAATACTGCCCCTTAGGGTAGACATCTGATGACTAACAGCTCCTTAGAGCCGAAACAGTCACACACATATACCCCCTGAAGAACTTAGGTAACCCAGATTTGGAAAGATTAAACTTACTAAGTAAGGAACAGGGACTTATCCCTGCTATTGACTATGGACCATGGATTTTCTTGAACCCACCATATTGTCTCTTAAACAAGAAACTAGATAGTTTACTATCAAAAACTTTAGAACACTTTCACCTTACAAGGTTTAATGTGTAGTTATGGAGTAAACAGTAAACCCTAAAGTGAAGGTCTGTTATTTTCAAATTTGAATATGTATTTTAATTTGATTTAATTATAAATTCATTATTTTATTGAATTTAAGCATGTTAAGATTTGTCCCCTTTTTGATATAATTGAAAATTTGATATTAATTCCCACATTTCCCGGTTAATAGGATGCTACCCATAAACCTTCGATTTGAGTAAACCTTAGTTTATTACAAATCTGAGTCGGGTAGTCTAGCTTTAGATAGTTTAGACCTTCACAGGCTAAGCTGACCCACCTCCACATTCATAGGTTTTTTAGCCATAGCCCGTTCTTGTTTAAGGGTCGAAAACGGGCCGATCCGACCGGAGCTGACAAATCAGCTACCACACCCCAAATGACCTTAGTTATTTTTTGTTACCTATAGTAATGTGGAGGAACAACTGATGATTCTAAAGCTAGTGACGTCAACTAAAATTAGATTAATTCCCGACATCCTCCCCTGCCCACTTATTTGCCCCCAAATTTGCTTTGTTTTTTATATATGGTATTGTGATATTTAATTTCGTATAAATACAAACGATATCATGTCGAGCTGACTTATCAGCTGTGCAAATATGTACTTATCAAGTAAGTAAAAAGATAACTAGAAATGCCTTATGAAAAGATACCGTTATCAAAATAACAGAAACCAAAATATTGGTTAACCAACGAATCGGATCAGCCGCAAACTGTCGTACATGACTGTGCTTATTTGTTTGCCACCTTGAAAGCTTTTAAATGTCCAAACCACCTTATGCCTCGACCTTAGTCGGGATGGTTCCTGACTCATAGGCTTTACAACATTGCTCGACCCTAAGGGTTAAATAAACTTATTAAACCAATGATTGGTTATTCTGATGGGATGATCAATTATGTCTTGTACGGTTGTGTTTACCTGCCTGTTGTTTTGTAAGTTCTAAGGGTAGGGCTTACGGACTCCAGACCCCCTTATATATATCAAAATCAAAATTTCAAAATTTTACCGACTGTTTTCGCAAAAACAGTCGGTAAAAATTACCAGCCAGTTGGTAAATGCCTCGTCCCCCACACCAAACATTTTGGCTAGTAACGCCTTTGGACTAAGTGACACTGAGTAAAATCTGCAAAACTTGACACAAGAAACAAAAGGAAATTAAGAGAAAACATTCCAAAATAAGGCTGTTCGTAGACTACTACATAGGGTAAACTAGAAATAGAACAAAAGGTTTTAGAACGAGTCTTGCAGAGAAGTCGCCTGCCTGGTATGTGTCTTAGTGTTTCTTTGATGAATAAAAAAGCATGCCCCTACTTATTTCTGGATGTGATTCAAAACCTGCAGACTCATATTCTGGATAACTACTTAAGCATGGTCACACAGTCGACAGACATCAAAAGTTGGTTACTGCAAGTAGGCTATAGCGTACTATATAGTGTTAATTAGAAGTATAGGTTAAGAGATTAAGTTTTGGCTAGAATGAATTGAAGTGTATTTAAGCCTTTAGACCAAAGGCTCCAGTCTGCTGGACCAAATTCAGAGTCTGTGAAGCCTCTAGAGAAGAGGAGGGTCAGAAAAAAGGATCAATCCTAGAGATTTTAGTAAATCTGTAATAGTTTTTGTTCAGAAAAATGATGGTTATTTTAATTACGGTAAACAGTTCTAGAATATAGAGTCTTGTTATTCAGATTCGGGTTCCAGCATTCTAACACGAATGAGAAATTATATCTGTCTCTGCTTTTCTGCTAAACTCTCCCGTTGTAGAGATCCTTTCCCAACTGTTGTAGCACCCTCTTAAGGTTGAGGGGGAGGGGGGGGGGCTGCCCAATTTCCTTGAAATTTCATATTTTGCCAATGTGTTGAATTTCGGTAAAACTTATTGTAGTTTCAAGACAATTTGAATATTTTTTTACATTAATATTTGACTTCTAATTTGCCACATGCCAGCAAATCTGTCAGTAGCACCATAAGCGAGAGTACCAACAAAAAATCACACATATGAAATAGTGAATACATTTTTAGTTGAGTGTTCCTCGAATAATCCACCATTGCGAGCGCTGAAACAGATTTCGGTTTTCTCTGTTTTTTTAGAGCTCATAACTGGTGAACCAGTGCAGTTAGGCTATTAAGAATAAGGTTGATACACTTGTTGGTATTGGGGTCCAGTTGTTCCTTTTGATGGTCCCACCCCCCACACCTACCCGGTTCATGGGCAAATGGTCCCAGATTGCTCAGTGAATAATGTTCATAACTTGACCAGAGCTGGGCATAGGACGATGCAATTCCTCGTACTTGTAGATCCTGTGGCTGGGAAATTACTTTCGAAGTTTCACTTCGGACGATGAATGTAGATCCTGTGGCTGGGAAATTACTTTCAAAGTTTCACCTCCCCCATCCATCCCGTTCATGGGCAACTTTGCCCAGATTCACCAAGAGTAAAGTTCATGACCAGTGACAGGAACCAACAGGTATCAAGTTTACACTTGGTAGGCTTGTGAGCATCGGGGTCCATTTTGCTTTTTGGGGAGCCCCAAACACCACTCTCACTTGGTTCATAGGCAGTTGGGCCCATTTTTTAACTTCATGTTTTTAACTTGACAATAACTGGAGATAGGGAGATGAAATTCCTTGTGCTTTTAGATCTTAGGGTTGGGAATATAGCCTTCATGTGGAGTTCAACCACCCTCAACGCTCATGGGCAAGCTGTCCCAAATTGCGCATGAGATACTTGTGGAAATATAGGCCTAGACACTCTACCGCTGTTTGTATATAGGATGCTGTAAACATTTTACTTTCATACTCCACGTTTGAGCACTTGCTCACCAGTCACTGCTTGGGAAAAAGGAATCTTGGGTCGATCACTGAAATGGGTGTTTTATTTAGGTAATCCAGCTCAGTGCGAAGGCAGCTTTGGTGTAAGGGATCCAGCGTTTTGAAGATACTTCCATGCAGCATGTGAAGAGAACACAATTTCAGGATTTATGACCGACAGAGATTCAAGACCCCCCCCCCCCCCCCCGATTGAGGCATTATCTGTTTGGTATCTATTGTTTTACCCTGTAAATAAATCAATTCAAGATGCAACGTTTTCTGCGGACTGCCTTTTTACTGTTGGTTGTTTGATCTAACTTAGTAAATCAACATTAAGTATCCCATGTGTGTACAAGGATTCATTCGTGCTTGGTTGAATACGAAGAAAGTGGCTTCTAAGGAAAAAATGGTTTTCTTAGAAATTATTAACAGTTGAAACCTAGGAATGCGGAAACGTATGTTACGGAAGTAAATTGTTTGTTGTGACTTTCAAAAGTCGTACGATCAGAAAACGTCGGGGAACAAATTAGTTTTGTTTATATTATTTTCATCAGAGCAAAATCCTAGATATATATCCGTCTAGTCAAAGCAATTAGGTATCAACATATCAGTTAAGTTTCTGGACAGTTGTGGAACAAACGAAGTCTGGAATCTAGAACAGACGAGCCGTCTGGAATCCAGAACAGACTAGCCGTCTCGAATCCAGGATATACAGGTAGTCTGAATCCCGGAACTGGAAATTTGGAACCTGGAATCCAGACGAAGCCTGGAATTCAGCCCGGACTCCTAATCTGGGAATTTGGAACCTGGAATCCGGACAAAGCCTGGAATCCAGCCCATAATTCTAGTCTGGAAATTTGGAACCTGGAATCCGGACAAAGCCTGGAATCCAGCCCAGAATTCTAGTCTGGAAATTTGGAACCTGGAATCCGGACGAAGCCTGGAATCCAGCCCAGAATTCTAGTCTGGAAATTTGGAACCTGGAATCCGGACAAAGCCTGGAATCCAGCCCAGAACTCTAGTCTGGAAATTTGGAACCTGGAATCCAGACAAAGCCTGGAATTCAGCCCGGAATCCTAGTCTTTAAATTTGGAACCTGGAATCCGGATGAAGTCTGGAATTCCAGAATCAGCCTGGAATCCAGGTTCCAAATTTCCAGATGCCTGGATTCCAGGCCGATTTTTTCCCTACGGGTAGGCTAGAAATATTTCATTTTTCCTAATTTTTCCGGATTCCCTCTCCCTCCAGATGGTCGGATCGGAGAAGTGACTAATTCTAACTTAATCTGGTCCGGTCTCTGATAGACCTGCCAAGTTTCATCGTCCTAGCTTATCTGGAAGTGCCCGAACTAGCAGAACCGGGACCGACAGACCGACTGACGGACAGAAATTACAATCGCTATATGGCACCAAAAATCAGAAAAAAAACGCTCTATAAATTTGAAGCAGTGCACTGCTAAAGTTTGTACTGCCATACTCTAAGTTCGCCAGACTTCTAATGAAACTGTTGGCTCCAATCCTCCGCGAAAGTTCTTTGTCTAGCCAGTTATTTCATTACTTGATTTATTACTTTGTAAAGGTTACGTGTCGGTCATATTCCTTGGAGCTATTTAGGGTTACGGCTATCAAGAAACTCGGATCGGGGCGGGGCGTCTTCCAAAAAGTTCGTCCGTAGGCTGTACGCAAATATTGTATTGTGGTCTGTTGTTCATGTCCCAAGGGCTTAAATAAGCATCAATCGACCTATTTATTCTTCAGAACGAAAGTGTTTTTTGTTTTGTTTGTTTTTTTAATCCCACCTCCACTCCTCTCAGTGACGCAACTTTCTTTATTATTAAAACTCGAATTTCTTTTCTTTATACGTCACCTCCTTTACTCTTACACTAAGTTCAAACTATTAAATATTTCCTAATTGAAATAATTATCATTCTTTTAATTTTATTAAAGCAGTTAAAACTATTAAGTTCCAAAAGAGACAAACGAGAGTGTTATTGATGGTGCAGTTTAGATTAGCATTTTGAAGTCGAATTTACGGTCTCGTGTAGAAAATGTTTATAATATGGGTGTCGAACGTAAGGCTGTTGCCAGGCCTTTGACATGAGCGTACGGCTACAATAACAATGACAGATTTGAGCACTGAATGTTCAAGCGATCGATTTGAAGAGAAAACTGGACAGAATGGTCACGCGTAGCAAGTACTAAAGGGGAACGCGTAATAAACAAGACCAAAGGTTTCGATGGAATCCACAAAATTTAATATTTGATCCAGACAATTGGGTCTTGTAGATATTCGGTCTTCGACAGACTTCCTAAACAGTTTTACTATTAAAGTTTAGAAACATATTAAGGACAAAGGTAATTATCTGAGAAGACCAAGTTCAGATGTAGATTCAGTATGCGTGTTTACCCTTTAATCTTCGTCGAATATGCGTTGACGAAATCCATAAAAACTTCCTTCCTTACTTCTGCCAAATTTCCCATTTCGGCTGGATTCCGGACAAACTACTTGTCTGGCGAAAACTAAAGCTCAAAAACGAGTTCAGCATGTACGCTACTTACCCCTACATCGAAATATATCTTACCCTAATACTTTCGGTGAGAAGATGATTTTCATACGTCTTCAGCATGTCATCTTACCCACAAATCGAAGATCTTATCAAATACAAATAAACTTTTACTTTAAACAAATTTTCCCGTTTCGGCCAGACTCCGGACGAACTAATTGTCCTGCGAGAGATAATTTTCATATTCGTACAAAGCACGTCTCTTTACCCCCAAATCAGATCTCTAATCACCTTTAGATTAAACTTTTTCTTTTCACAGATTTATCAGTTTTTGCAGGATTCCGGTTGAACTACTTGTCTGGCGAAAATTTTCATTCGGATTCAGCATGTCTCCTTACCCCTAAACCGACTATTTCGTTGGCTTTAAAAAATATTATTTGTTTACCTTAATTTCAAATCCCATCCCTAAATATAGGGCTAGAGAACCCATCTTCGAACTTGGCCCTGTAATTTGACCTGAAGAGTTCTCTTGCCAAGTTTGATCAAAATATCTCAACCCCTTAAAGGGTTATCGCGCTAACAGAAGGACAGACAGACAGATGGACAACTTTTTCGGAGTCATAGGTATCCCTCCACTTACGTTTTGGGATAAAAAAAAAAAAAAGATCTGAACTGTTAGCTTATGTAAAAGTTCCAGCTCCAACCCTCCCAAACCTGTTTAAGCACTTTCGTTTCTTCTTTTAGTCGATCGCACTTGGACACTTTCTCTGTCGATCGTCTAAAGAAGGAATGGAACGGAATAAGAGAATTTGTGTACTGCCCCTTCTTGTGCAAGGGCATTCCCGAAAACTCATGCCCCGGAGGAATAAAATTGCTACATTTCTCTAGAAATCTCGTGCCTCTTTTTGGTAGCTTGCCTCAATTTGCCGCGTCCTCTCTTTGTGTGCCTTCCCCATTTTTAGTTCGCGTTCCTCTCTTTAGTACTCACTATGCCTGCGCTGTGTATTTCCAATCCATCCCCTCTTTTATTCAACCATCATCAGGGACCAGTCCTGCCTCATCCATTGTCTTTGGTACACATACGTTACTTGCCTAAATCTTAGCTCTCCACGGACGCAATGCACGAAATGACGAGTATTTTTAGTTCAAGTCACCGTGATCACAGACTGGCATATTTAACTGATCCTGATCGTTTGATTTCTAAACAAATAGTTTGTAGAACCACGAAAGTGCTGAAAAGTTGTAAATATAATGAGTTATCAAACTCTTTGAACTCTCACTGTATTTTCAACACCCAATTTGTGGTGTCATGAGAGTAAACTGGAAGTCTTTCAATATTCTCCCCTTGCACATCCAGTGTTTATTTTTTTCATCACAATAACAGTCAACAAGTTTTCGTTTCTCCTTGGTGATTTTTTACTACTTATTTTGTCCCCTTCAGAATAGATTTTAGGCTAACACGTATTGTGGGCCTCAAGAGCCAATTAAAACAAGGGAGAAGAGAACCTTGGGGATCCCAAAGAAGTCAAAACAAGAATTCCATTAACTTTAAAATCACAAGAGAAATCTCCAGGACGCGGAAAGAAAGACGTATAGAATGCTGCAACGACCTTCCCATGAAGATTTGTCGTCCTTAGTTACGTGTAAGCAGTAACAGCGAATTTTCTTTTGCGAAGTTGATACCATGTATCTGCGGGGTCAATCGTCAAAACTGACGAACAGAAAGTTTTGCCAGTCTTATGATTAGCCTATACAGTTTTGTTCTGTTTTAAGATTGAGACTTGCCCAATGATACAAGCTCTAGAGAGATTTTGTTTGTCCGTTGGCAGCACCGAAATTTTGTACTTTGTAATTGTTGTGGCTCGATGAACCTTTCGTTATTTTATCAGCTCCAACCTAAGCGGACAGACACTCCGGTTTGGAACACTGACGCCATCTCGGTGATCAGACGGTGGGCGCCTACCGGACGTCTGTCAACGTTGGTCCGCCATCTTAAGACTGTTCTCGTCGAACAGAATCTTAATCGTGTTCTGGCTCTTGGACAGTTCTGAGTGAATACACAGGATTTATTTTACTTGCTTTGAGAAGCAAAGAGAGAAAGAGGAACATGAGTAGAGGACATTCCTTCCCTAGAATGGCTGATTGGTGAGAGAGTGGAGGATAAGGTCAGGCCCACCAGTTTTAAGACAATTTTGTAACGCCCTCCATCAGGTCACAAGGACCCTTCTCAATACCTAGCCTAACCTCCACCCTAAAAGCCCCATAAGTAATCAACATTTATTTTTCATGAAAAGCAATTTTCAATAATAACGAGCGATCTAATTGAAGTGAAACTTGATGGGTCCTTGGAACAGATGCCCTAAATGTGTCACTTATGAGCACAGCATAACGATCCTTAAGCTGAACTTGTGAGCCAAAACCACATCAGGACAAGTACTCATTTTTTTTACACGAACTGACCAAAGGGTAGGGCAATAGGGGGGGGGGGGGGCGGATGACTGGTCATCTGTCTTAGATGGATAGGTTTCGGGGGTTCGGCCGGATCTGACGACGGTGCCGGGGCATGGAGGGCCTGCAGGACGTATCCCGTAAATGAAAACAAGCGATGCCTGATAACCTATGCACGAAACATTGACGAACAAATTACGGGAGATAAGAAAAACTGCTTGATTAAATGTTACAGTTTTCTAAGGGAAATAGAGAGATACGGTAGAGCCTTTTTCTTATTCTAATGGGTAAACGGACGACATAGTTTCCTGAGGCGTATATGGATGTGCACTTGGTGTTGGAAACCACGACAAGAATCAGTTTTCGTGGTATCGTGTCTAAGTGGATTGCCAGAACCTTATGGGGATTCCCCGAGCTCCAGTTTGTTACCGAATATGAAGCGTTCTACTATGGAAATTAAAGGGTTCAGGTTAGAATTTTACACAGCCTACGTCTGTTATATCTCGTAGCACTACTTCTTTCCTTATTTTCTATTTCTTTGTTTCCCTCGAGTTTTACTACGCAGCAATTTTCTTTTCTTCGTTTTAGTATGAATATGTCAATAGTTTCAACATAGACATACAACAAACTTCTTGGTAGCCAGCAAATGCATTTTCTGTCTTACTATATGTCCCGTACAAGTATTCGAAAACTCCGGTCGGAAAGCGAGACGTTTCAAAGTAGCTGGTAAGACAAAGGCAAACAAACATAAAAGAGGAATTGCGAGCAAAAAGTCTGCTGTTATCAAAGCAGAGCCCGGGAACGAACGAGGAAACGTCCATGTTCTTTTTCTCTACATAAGATAGCTATCACCAAGAAAACATAATCTGACACAAACTCCGTCTCCCTATCTCTGTAATGCGACCATACGGAGTCCAATATATTCTGATACCCTACCTGATGCAAACCAACGGAGGAGGAGCTACGCAGAAGATCATAACTGTTACCTCTACACAGAGGTGTTACTACCCAAACTGTTTGGGGGGGGGGGGGGGTATAGAAAAAATAAAAACACCATTATTGAGAAAAAAAAGACGGTGTTGATGAAAAATCGGCTGATTTTAAGAAAAATTACTGTTTTTAAGAAAAAATCGACTAGTTTTACAAGAAAACCGATTATTTTTTCAGAAAATCGAATTTTTCAAAGAACAAAATGGACTGATTTTACGAAAAATCGGGTCGGCTATTTTGTTTTTACCGACTCGCAGACAACATTCGGGGGGGGGGGGGGCGTCTACCCCTCCCCCTAGTCGTGAAGCCACTGCTTCTACAAACAGCTAAACCGCAGTCGATCCCCACAGAAAAATATAGTCGTCCTTTAAAGCTGATTGGATGTCTACCATTGTGATACCACGTCTAGTTCACTGCAGCCAGGGTTTTCCGCCCTTGCCGGCATGCCATTTTTTTTTTCTCTGATAGGCTTAGCAGCAAAGAGGGAAGTAAACGGTTATCAACTCAAAGCTCAAAGCAAGTAACTATAGCTCCGTCACTGCATGGGACCAAAGAGAGTTGCACAGCTCAGGTGTATCACTAAAGTCCTGGCTTACGAAACGTCGCCATTTGTTCTAGTTATGAAACGATAAGAGTTGACCCCAGCGTTTGGTTACCAATTTACCATTCACTACTCTTATGGACGATACCCATTTTACTACCACTCTCATGGCCACTTCACTATCCCTTCTTAAGATTTAATTACTGGAGGGACAGTGCCAATACTTCGCTGGCTGAGAAACTTTCTAGAAAGTAAAGAGCAAGATTGTCGCAACCATGAGAGGACAGGTCAAAACCTAGACGCGGAAACCCAGAGAGCAAGACAATAAAACAGCAACTCTGATTAAACATGAAGTGCGACTACCCTGAGGTGCAATGCGCAAGCTCATTTCTCGTGGTAAGTAGTCGTCTGTAGCCGATCTGATGATGTGGAAATAACATACCCATAGATTCGATACTACTTCACTACCACTACTTCTACCAATCTGTACTGTAAACTAAATGCATTTTAGGATGTGAGTGAGCCAATTGACACCTGGGGGTTATAAAATCTGTCTAAACAGTAGGGAGAAGGGGCTGTCACAGTCAAGAAAGAAGCACTAAGTTCTATAAATATTGAACTCAGGTCTGGAGATTAAAGCGAGGAGACATAAATACTAGGAAATGAGCAGAAACATTGAATGCGGTCCAACAAGCACCCACGAGGTAAGCTCACTTGTATTTATTAAGTCAGACATTACTGTTCAGTCTATTGTCAGGAAAGTTGACGCCCTGCCCATTTGTTTTAATACCGTTTGACCAACTTACTTCACGATCTTTTCTTTACTACCACAACTAACAAAGTATGGAGGCTGGGGTAGGAGAGGATCCTACGACGGAGGGGGGGGGGGGAATGGCCGGTTTCTAATGGATAACAGAGGGGGACGGGTAGACAAACAACTCAGCTAATACATGATACATGACACTCGATAAGACCAACCTTCATCATGTGAGCTCACACGTCCAGTTAAATCAGACGTCGCCATTCGATCTATTGACGCAGAAGTAAGGTCTACCCCATCTGTTTCCATACTTTGGTGTGATCGCCCATCCCTTGACGATGAAGACTCTCTTTCGGATAAGCTCTCCGAAGACTTTATGGACATAACTGACGAAGTAACAGAAACCTCCGACAGAATACTTGATACTGTATTTGAATCCTCAACTGAGCCATGTATCAGCTGCTTGCCAGAACTCAAGTTAGAGAGACCAGAGACCAAGCTGGATGTTGTTGTTCGTGACGTTCTGGTTGGTACAAATGTATCCAACAACGTTTTCCCGTATAGTGGCGTAGACATAGTTACTGACAAGTCTATCGGTAAAGTCCAAGCCGTCACTGACAAGGAAGTGGAGATGGGTGACGTTGATCGTGCAGCTGGACTGGTAGAAGCCACGTTGTTGGGGATAGCTTTTAATAAGGTTGCCTTCAAAGTACTAGGCCAAATTCTTCTTTGAGTAAACCAGTTGGTCACTGAATACAAAGGGGACGCACCTGGGAAGTAGGACCGTGTTGGTCGCAGTGTGAAGGCTGTTGTTGGAATTGTAACCAATCTCTGTCCTGCTACCGTTGTTGTGTCATCTTCAGTGAATTCATCGTCGGCATCGCTGACATCTCCTACAAAGTCAATACTTGCTAAGCAGGGAATAAAGCTCATTAAGAAGGCCTGTTACGAAAGGGTACATAAGTACATAGCGTGTATCATTATAGGACGCATAAATGGTTGACTTGGTATACACGGATACATGGTTTGAAGGACCCTACCCAGTGAGCTCGAAAGAAACGCCAGGTTTAGTCAGCTCAGGCACCATTTCGTCCAAATAACAGCTTAAGGATCTAGGCAGTTCTGCAAGCTCGATTTACTTTTGGAACACAGTGGGAGGGACGCGGGAGCCACAACCATACGATAAGAGCGGCTGGAGTTTGAACTTCGAGTAGGAAACTGTAAGCCGGAGCGAGTGGAGCTGTGAAGTGGCGTGACGTGCTATGTATGATAATACCGATTGGAAATTGTATTATGGTGTTCAAGCCAGTGACAATCGTTGTGTTTAATTACGTGTTTAAATGTCTGACCAAAAGGATTGCTCACCCAAGTCAAACCCAAGTCCTGAAAATTGGGGCATGATGCAACAACACATGGGCAAATCTGTTGAACTGAGCATCTGAAATCAGAAATTGATTTTCAAACAGATTTTTATGAGGGTAACATAGCCTTGCAACAGGGCATAATTCGCCAATGTTGATCCTTTTTATCTTGGAAACCGTCGTCTTGGTTAGCAGAGAGTTGCGTCTTGCAATACTTTCATTATGTGGAACAATCAGAAGCTCAACCGCAACCCCCAAATCGGCAAGCATTAGCTTGCCGCTCGTTTTTAGAGGAGTTATCAATCCCTGGAGAACATATTACAAATCCAGAAGCCATCGTTCTCTGACTCCTAGTCTTTTTTTAACCAAAGCAAAGTATAACCATTGTAATTATCTTCAGCTCACAGCTGAAAAGAAAAGATGTTTAAATATATAAAGTTGATTGTTTCTATACTATTTCGGTTTCGCCTATGAAAATAGCAGGAGTAAACGTCACAGGTGTCCCAATTAAATTGCAAAAATCTCGCTTGGTACAAGCAAGAATGAATAAGGATAAAATACTTGAATATACTATTTAAGGATAAATAGGAATACACAAGGATAAATATTTGTATTTCTTGCTACCAATATCGTTACTACCATCATATTCATAACTGACTGTCTTATGTGTTGCAACACACAAATTAACTCTATCGACTCAGTGCCCATCTTCGTACTGTCTTTTATTCTTTCAATTGACCCTTTCTCCCTATCCCCCAGCTTCGTCTTCTATTCAGTTACTCTGAGTAAATCAGAACATGGCAGAGCTCTCACCTGCATTTCACGACGAAGTGACACAGCCAAACAAAAATGCTTGCCCACCACTGCGTCTGAAGTTGGTTCTACGTGTCGGAGCACGGGCAGGGAGGATCCGGTTTCAGAGCTCTGTCCCAAAAACTTAATATAGGGAAGACAGGAGCTTGCAGAACCGGATAGATTCTGAAGCTATGGTCCAGATCCAAGCCTTCTTAAGCTACTGCCCTACTAAAAATGTACCGTCATTACTGTTCCGAGTCTGTTCATATGTTCTATTTTCATCTATTCTTTTCTTTACATTTTTTTTTAATCATTAAGAACAACCTTTGTTTTTATTTCTCCTTTTTTGCCGGAGTAAACCCTTCAGTCTACAGTTGATTTTAAATTGACAAAACTTTCAAAAGTTGAAGCTTTGTTTAGTTCACTAACTTCACTTTCTGAAGAAAGAGGGAAGTCATGTTCTTCAAAATTAACCAAAATAATCATATTACGAGAACTGAGTAAGTATTTTACGTCAACGTAACGGTCTTCAGGGACACCCGAAAATCACGGTTTTCTATTTCTTTCAGGGCTCTATGTAATGGGGATATGTCAGAGCCTTTTCCCAACCTAACCTTATGAATAAAACAACCTAACCTTCATTTATATTAATAACACGAAGCCCCGATCGTCCAAATTGCTGGACCTCCTTAATGAAGAAGAAGACTAGTAGTAAAACAGGGCTTATTCCACTAAAATTTTTAGGATTATGAAGAAAAAGTGTACTAGAACAGCCCTTTAGTTCGACCTTTTTCGCACAGATTTAGTAATAATAACAATGCTGACTGATCCAGACGGCCATAATTTAAATTTATATTTAACTGAATAAAAAGCAAGAGGCTATGGCAACAAAGTGAAAAAACAACAAATAACAAACTGGAACAAGTCACATTTGGCGTCTTTCGGAGTAATATGGACATAGTTATAGGCATAAATTTCAGTTTACCTAGTGCAAAATCTTGTCCTAGTCATTGTATCCAAAATATTGGGAAAGATAAAGATTCTGACTGAAAAAGATTTTGCTTACTCCGGCCGTCACGTCGAGGTAAACAGTATACAAGCCTTCCTAAAGTTCTACCTGCCACTTTTCGTAGGAGGTTCTATGCTACGACATGTTTCTAATGTCGTCGAATTTTAAGGGAGGAAGGTGAAGGTGTCTATGAGGTACCTATCATGTTGAGTTTCGGTTATTCCTGTCACATCTGGAAGAAAAGGTTGAAAGCCAAAGATCAGCTGGAGAACATAAATTAGTAGTACTCCAGTATAGCGTTAGAGAAAGAATTCGTATGTATGTGCTGTGGTGCGGAAGGCGGTTTAGTTGGGTTCTTTACCTTCGGTGGTAGAGATATATACAGCAAAGTTGACTATATTTATTTACCTTATTTATTTTACCGGAAGTGGTGAAAACTAGACGGAGCCAGCGGCATTCTTTAAAGGATACTTATGGCGTGGATTCAGCAGGAATTACTCACTGAATTGTTAAGCAGGTAGCTGAGCAGGTGGGCAGGAGTCGAAATTTGAACGAGCTGAGAAGATAATCTGATCTGGAATGAACCGGAGTCTCCACATCAGCTATAAACACATGATTTGTTCAAAAATATCGCTAACATGTTTTTAATGAAATTATTGACTGGGGGAGTAAGGCGTGTACATATTGCTTCTATTGTCCTTGGGACACTGCTGGTCCTTCTCGCTTCATTTCTTCCTACTTTAACATCGAAGAACACTGGTTTTCATGTTTTGATAACTTCGTGATGCAAATCTTACCAACGAGCTGCATATCTTGTCACTAAGAAAGTTGTTCTCCTTACCGAGACTGTAATAGTAGAAGCTCGACTGCAGTGTACATCTTTGCTTGTAGAAAATAGACGAAATTGTAGAAATGATCAAATAGAAAGGTCCAGAATGACTAGGAGTGAGATGAAGATGTCTTGCTGGTAAGAAAACAAGACTAAAGGTTTCGATGGGATCCCAAATATTCAACATCTGATCCAGACAACTGGGTCTTGTCTTAGCCAGATCCAGTCATCGCCAGACTGCTTGAACATTTTTACAATCAAAATTCAGAAAAAGATTAAGGCGAAATAGCTAGTCATCTGAGTAAACCAAGTTCAGATATGGATTCAGCCTGTGTGTTTACCCCTATAAGTCATATCTGTTTTGACGGAGACTTCCTGCCACTTCTGCCAATTTCCTGGTTTTGGCCGAACTCCAGAACTACTAGTCCGGTTAAAAAAGAAAGATCAAAAACGAACTCAGGGTATCTTCTTTACCCAATAATGAACATCTAATCAACTTCAAATAAAAATTAAACTTACAACAAATTTTCCGACTCCAGTCGGATTCCGGTCGAGCTATAGATAGATAGATAGATAGATTTATTTGCGCTAAAAATGGCAAATACAAAATAGTAACAACAAAACAACAACAATAACAAACCTACAAAAAACCTTCCCGATATGACAGAGCGATCCGAAGGAATCTTCCAAAACTCTTTAAATCCCCAAAATGTTTACTTTTTAATTTTCTAACAAGTTCCTCCCTCGAGAAAAAAACCCACCCTAAAAATTTCCTCCCTTAGATACCTTAAACCCCCACAATCACAAATAAAATGCTCTACATCTTCATCAATCATCCCGCACAAAGGGCAGAAATAAGGACCAGACGAAACTCTAATTTTCCCAATATATTTTCTTCTTTGACCAAAAGGCAAACAATCTCCTCTCAGACTAATTAAACATTTCAATTCTTCTGGAGATAACCCCGACTTAAAATAAATTTCTTCGCCCCATGCCTCCTTAACCCTATTGTAGAGACTCATGGACCCAGGAATCCAAACCTTACAACCCCACGCCTGCAACTCCTGGTCCTTTAATACTCTTTGGACTTCTTTCGCGACCTCACCTACCTCTAGCTGAACCCCCTTCCCCTCGTTCCACCTACCTGACAGTCCACACTCATTCAAAATAGTCTTAATTTGGCCAGGCCAAGTACCCTCACGTTCATCCTTTAGTGCCTCCAGGTATGCCGCTTTGGTCAACCGTACCCGAGGAAGCGTAAGGATTTTTTCCCAGAATTTAACCATACGAACTAAACGAACACTACGAAGACTAGTAAGGCCTAAATCTCCCTTCAAAACTAAACTATTTAAAGTAATATTTACCCCTAGAACTCTTTTAAAATACTTAAGCTGTACTGCTTCAAGCTTATCCCCCTGAATAAAACCCCATATTTCAGATCCATAATGCATTGCTGACGCTACTTTCGTAGCAAACACCTGCTTGTGAAATTTAACATCCTTTAGTGCTATTAACGGACTTCTAGAATAAGATTAGCACATCGACTACCCTTCACCACACAATGCTCAACATGCTTCCCAAATCGACCCTTTGCAGAAAGTTAACTCCTAAATAAATAAACTCCTCCTTAATTTCTAACTCCTTACCACCAACATTTACTTTATCACTAGCTGCTATTTTCCCCCCTTTACGAAAAACCATCACCACTGACTTTGAAGCATTCAATTCCAATTCTTTAGTTGTAAGATAATCCGTCACCAAATTTAGAAGCTTCTGTAGGTTATCACGCGAACCAGCCACCAATGCTATGTCGTCGGCAAAAAGAAGCATGCAAAGGCGAAAAATATCAACAAGAAGCATAGGAGCTTGTCCATCCCACATATAAGAATCTAAATCATTAATATAAAGTGAAAATAGTTTAGGCGACAAATTGCAACCTTGTTTTAAACCCATTTTCGAAGAAAAAACCTTCGAAAATTTCCCAGCAACCCGAACTACAAGTCTTACACTGGAGTAAAGCTCCACCAAAATTAATACAAACCAAGCAGGAAGGCCCAAATCAAGCAGAGACTTCACTAGAAGCCTCCGGTTTACATTGTCGAAAGCACCTTTAAGGTCCAAAAAAGCCTGATAAAACCTTGCACCCCGTGCCTTAGTATACTTCCTAGCTAACACATTTAAAACAAAAATTTGGTCCAAAGTAGAATAACCTTCTCTGAACCCTGCCTGAACTGGACTAAGCTTCTCTGCCTTTTCTAGCCAATTTTTTAGCCTAAAATCAAGCACCTTACAGAAAATCTTACTAACTGCGTTTGCTAGGTGAATAACTCTATAATTATCATGCCTTGTCCTGTCCCCCTTTTTAAATAGGGGAATAACAATTGACGTATCCCATTGTCGTGGCCAGTAAGCTTTTTCAACTAATACTGAAAAAATTGCCGCCAAAATGGGTAATAAAACAGTTCTACCCCAACTCCACAGTCTTGTAGGAATTCCATCTACACCTGGAGCTGACGACCCTTTCATCCTTTTCAACTGATCCCATATTTCCTGTTCACTTACTTTATCAATTAGCCTAGAATCTTCCTCGTTTAAAGGGAAGCATGGCTGGTTTCTAAGACTACTCGTCAGACTATCATGAACTGTAGGCTCACTTAATGCACTATTAATAACACTAGGCGGTTCTTTACTCTCAAAAAATCCACCCAAGACTCTGCAGGTGGGACAAAATCTTGAGACGGCCCATGCATTGACGCTTTAATTTCCTTCCAGAAATCCCCGTTACTTTTCCCATGAAACAATTCCATAATCCTATTATTTGATCTTTTATCCAGCAAATACTTCTTATCTTTCAACATTGTTTTATACTCTTTTCTTTTCTTTTTATAATCCTGTAAAGCTTGGGGACGATTATCTTCATTACTTCCTTTAACTCGTCTCAGCGCAATTATAACTTCACTCTTTTTGTCTTTACATTCCGCATTAAAAAAAACATCTTTGTTTTTTACATTCCCATTAGAAGAATTCATATGCGTTAGCGCTACTGCCCCATGCATTACTGAAACCAACTCACTGATTACAAGCTCAACCTCCCTATCCTTACCTACATTTAAGCACTGACTAAGTCTCAACTCTAAATCCTCATCGGATAGCCTAATCTTAAATGGAGATTCTAGTTCCCTACTTAATTTTATACCTCTCCTTATTGTCAAATCATCACCTTTCGCCAGTGACGCACCCTTCCTGTAACTCACCTGGGATCCTAAACTATATTTAGGTAGCTCATATTCTAAAACCACAAACACAGGCACATGGTTTGATCCAACAACATCAAGAGCCCCAAAGTCTCTACAACGGGGCAAAAAAGGAACACTCACTAACCCATAATCAATAACGCTTGGGGCTATTCCAGAGAAACAAGTAAATTCCCCGGACCTATCTTTTCCCACCCTACCATTCAAAATAACTAAATTTTCAAGACCACAAAATTCAAGCAATTTTCGTCCCCATTTATTTTTCATACGTGCCTGGTCCTTGCTTCTTCGCATCCTCGCAAATTGATAAGCATTCTCAAAATCTTCCACACGGGACGATTCCTTCGGATCACCAAACATATACGACTCCTCTGTACAATCGCTAGTATAGGCGTTGAAATCCCCTATGAAAACAAAATCATAATTAGGGTGAGATCTACTATGAACACTTTTTTCTTTGTAGAGAATATCCCACGTATCCTCATCACAATAAGAGCTATTTTCTGGGGGTATATAAACACTACACACAATCACTCGTAATTTATTCACTGAAAGTAATAACCAAACCAAATTATCTGATCTACTTTTAATCCGTTGACAAATACTAAACATTCCATCCCGTATGAAAAGGGATACTCCCCCGTAAAATCGTCCATTCCGAGAAACCTTCCTATTTGCCGCAAACTCTTTAAATCCACTAATTACAATAGGCCTATCCACGGACGACCACGTTTCCACCAAACTTATAATGTCCCATCTTTCCTCTTTAAGCAACAATTCTACTTTCTCAGTTTTAAATCCTTGAATGTTCCAATGAACTACTTTCACATCAGCTAGGCCATGGCCCTGGCTTCCCTAATAGTCCTCAATCGGAATCGAAGAATCTTGGTCACTGGTAAATGACGAATCACCAGTTTGAGTGCTAGGCCTATTCGTTCGAAACAACTGCCGGGGGTTATTACCACAGACCCCGATTGACCTGCTTCTTCCACGCAAACCTCGTGCGTCACCACTCGGCCTTTCACTGCTACGGCGCGTAATACTAGCGGCAGGTTGCGAAAGAACATCATTAGGGCTGACAATATCGGCACTCGTGCGCTTAACCTGGCCTGTGATAGAGGGTTGACTCCCATTCGGCTGGGCCTGCACTATCGTCCCTGCACTAGACACGGAAATATCTGACAACTGACAAACATCAGACTTTACAGATTCCGTCCTCTGACGTGCTGGGGTTGGCACGGGTGGGCGCGGTCCCCTTGCTTCCTCTTGACTTGAAACTTCTTTAACTTCATCAGTCGCCTTATCGTAGAAAAATTCTCTATCGTTGATAAATAACCTCGTTCCCCTTAGACGAATTTCGTTCGCCCCCGAGGCACGCGCACGCTCGAGAACTGGTTTGAGCTTGTTTCTTGCCAGCTTTTCGCCATCTGTGAAATCAGGTGCGACCGATAGAGAAAAAGATCTGAGGTTTCTTTGCGATCGGAGAACTAGATTACGCAAACCAAAAGATCCGAATTTGATTAAAACGGGGCGTGTATCTCCGGCTCGTGCCTTAAGACGAAACGCGTCGCTGATGTCATAATCACGTAGATTTAAATCAGGAATTATCTCGTTCAAGCATTGCAAAATGTCGTCTCTAAGCGAGTAGCCCCTCCTTCTGGGGTTGAAATTGTACAGCACTAGGTTCGCCTTTTTCGATTCCGCTTCCAATCGCTCGATTTTCAAACAGTTCGCTTCGGCTTCGCGTCGCAGTAACAGAATTTCCTGAGAAATATGCACTGTTTTTGCTGACAGGCCTGCTACATCCGATTCCAATTTAACCGCAACGGCCGAAAACTCGCTGCGCAGATCGTCTATTTTTGGGTTCAGTTCCACGAATTTAGCATTCATTTCGGACCTCAATTTGGCTAATTCGGCCAGTATTTGGTTGACTGAATCTTGGAGCACGGCCTCTGACATCTTCAAATAGACTTACTCAACAGGAAAAGGTTAACTATTTTACCTGTAATTGCCGTTCTTATTTATCCTCGTACAGGCATTCGAGCATTAAGCGTGGCCTTTATGGTCGGCTCAAGACCTTTCTCCAAGCAGCTTTGTCCAATGAATATTTACGGGTAAACTATGATTGTCAAACACGGATTCAGCATCTCTTCTTACCCTTAAATCGGTTATCTAATCAACTAGAAAGAAAACTTAAGCTTCTAACAATTTTCCGGTTTTGGCCGGATGGGGGGGGGGAGGAACTACATGTCCAGGCAGAAAATATTTTCACATAAGTGTTCATCACGTCTTCTTGCCCTAAATCGAACATCTAATCAACTCCAAATAAAACTTTTAATTTTAACAAACATCCGGTTTGGGCGGGATTCCGGGCGAACTAATTGTCCGTCGAGAAAATGGTTTTCACCATCGTCCTCAGCATGTCTTCCTACCCCTAAATAGAATATTTTCCGATGACAAAAATGGTTTTCACCATCGTATTCAGCATGTCTTCTTACCCCATAATCGACTATCAAATTAGCTGTTTCAAAATATTTTGTTTGCCCCTTAATTTGAACCCCCGCCCCTAAATGTAGGGGTACAAAGTCCATCTACAAACTTGACTGGTCCGTCGACTCAACGAATCCTCACACCAAGTTTCATCAAAATATATCATTCCCTTCGAGAGTTATCGTGCTAACAGACGGATAGACGGACAACTTTTGCGATGTCATAGGTATCCCTCCACTTACGTTTTGGGATCCCAAAAAGTGCATCTCCTTCGTAGACATCGGCCTGTACGATGCGAGGCGTACTGCAACTTACGTACTTCCACATAGTATGGGAAGAAGAGATGACACGGAACAAATGTTTTAGCTGGGAAGAAATACATTTCAGGGGTATATGCGTTCTTACAGACTACTTCAAGGAGCAGAGGGTTGCAAGGAAGGACACACTCTTCTGATTACAGGTACGGTATGAGTCGGGCAATTATTTTTCTCCTTTTCTACGTGAAGCAAGATGTCAAACCAAGCCGTTGTCAAGCCAAGCAAGTACCTTCTACAGGATTTCCAAAAGACCCGAAGAAGACCCTGAACCTGTCCCTTTGATTTTTATATGAGACGGTATTATTGGGACGGTAAGTTGGAAGAGCTATTAGATCGCTCCTTCAGCAAAATTTCAGAAACAGCCGTAAATTTTCAAGAGATAGGATCCGGAATCGTTTTCCAATCAGTAAAAGCGGTAAAAGTTCACATAGGACGGGAAGGAGATTTTCCTTCTGGAAAAGATAGACCATCATTACTAGCAGAAATTGTCAAGCGTTTTTCAGACTGTCTCTGGCTGGGAGACTTTAAATCGATTGAAAGAGTGTATCAGTTCCGAATGAACTGATATCGACTTGCTGATAACGTTTGGTCACCCTCTGACGTTGGTAAATTGTTTAGTGCAGGATCGGATGGTAAAACCAATAGTATAGTACAACGCTGTAAGATGGCTTCTCTAAACTTTTTAACAGGGCGGCAAAGGTATAGTAGAACTTCGCAATGTACTCCAGATTCTGCTTCTTCTTGTCAACGAACCCGGAGGTGGGGAATCCGGAATCTAATGCAATTCACAATTTTGAAACGGGTGATCGGACGTACATGAAACTTGGTAAGTATTAAGAACAAGTGTCTCCAATGTTCAGTTTCTGGTCTGGACCGGATCTGATCACTGGGGGGGGGGGGGGGGAGGGGGCACTGAAATCTCGTGAATCGCTTAAAGTCGAGGGATCGGAGTTGGACTTTGTTGGAAAACAAGCGTAAACCCTAGATAGATTCCTGATGAAACAGGACCAGATCGTGTCACGGCGGGGGAAGTTGGACGGGGTTTCCCGGAATTCCTGTGATCTTGGGTTAGGGTGTTTCCAAATTGCTAGGACCATGAAACTTGGCAGGCCTATTAGGGACTCTGATGGCGAATCCGCAATCTGGTGACATTCATAACTTAGGAACGCGTGATCGGACGTGCATGAAACTTGACATCTGTCAAGAACGAGTGTCGCAAACCTTCATTTTCAAGTCCGGAGTGGGTCTGATCACTGGGGAGGGGGGGGGGCTGCAGGGAGACAACTGACAAACATGCTAGCTGTTCCGACAAGTGCCATTTCAGCTTTCAGCTCTTGTTTAAGTTTTTCTTTCTGAAAAGAAAAAAAAATACGAAAAAAACTATGTCTACGAGGTAGTTTCAGCTCTGCAGCAAATGGAATGGACACATAAAACAGCTTTTAAGCGCGACTACATACAAAAAACGCAACTTTTGTGTTGTCTGAGATAAGAAAGATGATCATAAGTAATTCCAAAAGCTTCTAATGACCGGAAGGACGCGTCGTAGTTGGGATTTTAGGCTTGGATTGTTGGGGGCTTAGCCACATTAAAAGCTAGAGTTTGTATGGAAAGTAGTGAGTTTATCCGGAAAAGGGAAATTTCAAAAGATTTGCCTGCGACGATAAGTTTTATTTTGTCCTAGGTGCAGCACACACAGCAACTGCTTTGGATTCGCTGTCCATCGTAATCCTTGCACCGATTCAAGGAGACGTGCTGAGTCGGAATATGAAATTTATCTTCTCGCTTGACAATTAGTTCGGCCGGAATCCAGCGAAAACCGGAGAATTTGTTACAAGTAGAAGTTTTATTTAAATTTGATAAGATGTTCGATTTCCGGGTACGAAGACATGCTGAATTCACATGTGACAATCATTTTCTGACCGGACGTATAGATCGCTCGGAATCCGGCTGAAATCGGAAAATTTGTTAAAATTAAAATTCTAATCTGAAGTTGATTAGAGCCCGGTTTGCACTGCCAAATACGAACTTGGTCTTCTCCGGTGAATACCATTGGCCTTAACCTGTTTGTAAATTTTAAATGTAAAAATGTTTAAGAAGTCTGTTGAAGACCGAATTGTTGGTAGCAAATATTAAAATTTTGGGATCCCATCGAAACCTTTGGTTTTGTCTTCTGTGTTGTAGTAGAATTATGTTTGTGATGCATTATTATATTTGTATGTGGTGTCTATATATAATCCGTGTATGGCCCAATCGCGGCCGAATAAAAACTATTGTATTCTATGATGAAAATTCTTATTCTAGCTTAGATTTCTTTCCTATTCGAACCGAGAAAATCTGATAAATGTGCGGTGAAGAATAAAATACATGATGTTTCTTCTTTTTCTGAACGATTCGCTGCGAGACAGTGACAGCAAGAAAATACATTTCGATTCCTCCGTGGCGTAGAAGCATATATAGTGAAATGTTAAACCACACATCACCACTGGTTCTTGGTAAAGCAGAAATGAGTACTTTTAACATGCACGACAGATGGTCCTCTAAGCTTGATTATAGGTAAGTACACTTACGCCAAATTTCACTGATTCATTTTCTTTCCTAAACTTCGTGATATCTCTCTACTTTACAGGCAACCGCCATTCTCCACTTTCAAACCTAACCGAAAGAGATTTGCCTACTTCGCTAATCCTTTATTGTTTAGTTCCAGTTTTATTCCGTGGACTGAGGCAACGATCGGTTACATAAAATCCTTTTTTTCGGATGAAACGCAACGAAAGAAAATTCTCTTTCATGACAAGTTCTGCTAGCAATGATTGTCCTCTTTTGCAATCAGAAAGTCTTCCTCAAATCCTCCTAAGTGAATTTCTACCTCTTCTGGTGATTGGGAAACAAATCCAGAGTCATTCCCATGAAAATTTACGGCTGTTTTTTAAATTTCCTGAAGCAGCGATCTAAATCGTCCTCGTCCTCATCGAGAAACTGTTTCATATAAAAATACAAAGGGACAGGTCTAGGGTCTTGTCTTCCATTGTCCAATTTCCATTCCCGGTAAAACAGCACTAGTACGCCTGACCGACGTCTTACTAGACATGAAAAAGGAGAGAATTCCTTATATATTCCGCCTTATAGCGTTCATACAACAAGAACGTCCACGCCATCGCTGGTCCTCGAGATAGTCTGTGAGAACGTATATAACCCTGAAATGCATTTCTGCTCAGCTCAAGTCTTTCATCCCCGTCAGTAATTCCTTACGCTATCCAATGCGCTACATCTGGACCATGTGTTAGTTTTTAATCACCTCTCGTTCCACGCCTTTTCGTTGGATTGTGCAACTCGTTCACGATGCTCATAAGATAGGTGCTCCGTGTTTGCCAGTAGGGGATCTTGATCTCCATCCGAACGTTATAACTTCATCTGCTTCGTAGTCACTCTGGAATTCTTCCTCCAGTCGATCTCCTTCTATTTATATGAAGTCTTGGTTTGGGGAACACCTGTCTTTGAGAAAAGTTATGCAGCTCTTTGTTAAGATGCATCAACCTCCTCCCCGGACAACAGTTACGAAAAACCATTTTTAGAAATAAAACAGGGAATAATTAAGCAAATAGACATGAAAAAACTTCCGTCTGCAATTGAAGAACTACGCATACACCGTAAGAACTTCACTTTCCCAGTCAAGACTTTTAATTATTTGCTTGGACCGACTTTTTGATACGAGGCAATGTTCTAATTTCTAGTTTTAATCCTCTAATTTCTAGTTTTGTCAGATGTGCAGTTCCACCACTCCAACTTTTGGATAAATTTGGCTCAGTCCAGCACAGCTTCTCTTCTTGCTTAAATCTTCAAAATTTGTCCCAAGGGTTGTGCCGTGCTGTGTTCAATCCAACTCTGACAGAAATGGCGCAACAGATTGCTTTAAAGAAATGCAGCTAGCTCCATCCATTTTTCCCAAACCGACGAATAATTTATATTTTCCAGTTCGTGTGTTGGGTTTACTTTTGGGTTTAACTTTTTTTTTTTTCTAGGAATCACTAAGCATCAGAATGATAACAGCCCCACCTGCCACCTTACGACTCGTCGGCATACGCCAAATGTCGTGTATATGCAAATGTGGTCGGCTACTACTGTTTACCGTCGTATAAATCTTTTGCCTAAATCCTTAGTTCAAGTTTATGATAACCTTCAGAGACGTAATGTTAGGCAACGTAAGAACATTTTAAACGAAACTAGGCTTACTGTATTAGAAGATTTTCTATTTTTTTCAAGAGCCCTTGTATTTGTGAGAAAAAAATGGTGAAAGATTCAGAAACAAAATCGGTAATTTTCATTTCAGTCTGGACACGTGTCAACGGAGAAAAATAACTGAATCTTAGCGAATTAATGTTTTGCATTAACTACACCGATATTCTAACGTATTATGCTACACGATATCGTTTGCACACTCTTGAACTTCAAGTAACCTGGTGTCGGTCATGCTGACCCCTTAGTACCCCCGTGAGATTTGACCTTGCCCATCAAGTCCTTCTAAATGATGAAATAACGGCAAGATCTGACCCAGGGGTACGGCTGTTAGATAAGGGAATTGTTTCTAGGCAGGGGGAGAGATTGTCCTTGGTTCCTCTGATGGGGTGATCAAGAAGGGCCATTTTAGGGGCAGACGAACAATCTTAAGGGATTGTAGGATTTACTGGTGGCAACAGTGGAATTTCACTAAGAAAGGGTTCGAAAAGCTTTGAAGTGTTTCCGTATTTTCATTCAGTTTTGTTGGCCCGCTAGGGCTAAATTCCAGCCCGCGTCCAGTAGAGCACCAGTAGTGACTTCTGGCGTATGCATATGACACGAAAACTAGACAGGATTGGGGCAACTATAGCAATAGTTTCTGCTTTTAAAGGCCGGGTTCTGATTAACCCTATGACCCTGATCATCCCACACATTCTCATTTCTGAGATTTAGCATCTTTAATATTTGGATTTGTCTAGGTGGATCAGAATATCACTTACCACTTCCGATAAGATTTTTGGTTAAAAAAAAACACCGGTTGTGCCAAGAAGGCCGAGGAGGATAAATTAACAAAAATAAAAAAGAAGCAGAATTTCAAAGCAGAGACGGTAAGTTTTGAGCTTGTCGGAACGACAGTTGTATTTTGGCCATCAGCATCCGACAATAGGAGGTTTTTCGCGAGTTAGAAAGTCGGAATCACTTTCCAATGGTTTTCGCGCTTCTTCGGAAGTTGCCTAACTTTCCACACCGTTATTCGCGCTTTGGAAACCGAAGCAGCTTTGTCGGAAAGTGATTCCACTGGATTAGTGGAAAGCTCCGCAGAAAGTTGAATGTTTCGGCGTGAATTTCAAAGATGTGGAAAACAAACAGTGTTAGTATCACTAACAAATAAAGAAAATGGCAAGTGTTATTAAGGTGACTTCGATGGAATGTAGAGAATCAAAGAATCAAAGAAAAAGTTTGTAATTCAACATTTTCCCAGCAAAATTACCTGTCCATGTTTTTTCGCGATCAGTCCAGTGGGAAAGTGGAACGGTATTCTAGGAATCGCTTTCCCACAGTTTCCGCGATGCGCTTCGCTTCCCGGAAAGTGATTCCAAGAAATCGCGAAAATCCTCCTAATAGCAAATACGGGTTGCTATAAGCTATCCTTATCCATGGTCGAACAGCGAAAAACTAGAATGGGGTAACTATCAGAACAGTTGCATCCTTTAATGAAATGTCATGGTTGTGTTCTACGGAAGTTATTTTAACGCTCCCTTGTGCTATTTAAAAAAAAAAGGGTGAAAGGTCATTTATTAGCATTACAGAAGAATAATTAAAGTAAGATGTGAAGAAAAAAAGCTTCAGAGTAGAGTAAAATAAAAACAAAACAAAAAAATATTTTGTTCTTATAATGGGGTGGCTGCCGCTCGGGTAAGGTGCAGTAAGGTAATTGGGTATTTTTTTTTTTTTTTTTTTTGAGAGGTAAGGTTGTGTCCGAGAGTAAGAGCAGTGACCACTCTGCATATTATTTTAAAATGTAAAGATTGCGGTTCTTGGCGTCCAGCAATGGACTGAGTTTGTTGATTATGTGCGATTTGTTTTCTAATTTGTTATTAAACCCGTTGAACTTGAACTTGATTAAGAAGTTATTGTAGAGAAAGAAGAGGTAGCTAGTATTATGGTAGTTAGTATCCCCTCTGGAACGAAAAGAACTTATAGTTGTATACATTTTTTTTATTCTGACCATCTTGACTGTAATGCCCGCTGAAGAGAGAGTCATTATTACTTATGAAATAAAAGAAGTAAAGCATGCTTTTGACAAACAAAATGCTTTACAACAAAGAACGTACACTATATGAATGAATGAATGAATGATTTATTTGCACATTAAAGCCATCCGGCCATCATGCAACAAAACGAAACAAAAAGTAAACAATCTTACATGCGCATATACACACTAACACACTCTTAATATTTTTAATTTACACTGAATACTTTCTTAGTACTAAAAACACAATTTCCCCATCAGAAGAAATCTTTCCGGTGTTTAAAAGCTAACCTGAGGAACTTCCCAATAATTCTTATTTCTTTAAAATCTTTACTCCCCATCATTTTAATAATCCATTTCTTATCAGTTCTTATCAGTTGAAATGTCAACTTGCAGTTCCTGCAGCCCTGACAAAATGTCACTATCAAAGTAAGTAAGTAATTTGTTTATGACCCGCCATTTTTAATAGGCAGAATAAATGAAGAAAATAAACATAATAAACAAAACACATAAACAAACAGAAAAGACAATTAATTTTCAATCTTCGGTCAGGAAGCAGTGGGCGATGTCATGCGCGGGTTGGGCACTGTTGTCCATGATTTTTGAAAGCGATGAGGAAACATCCAAAAAGGTAACACTTGCATCTTGAACTTTGAATTTCTCCGTCAATGTGTGGTTATGACATAATTTCGATAAGTGGAGCAGGTACTTCGCATATGTAAAATAACATGATCTCATCTTTTTAATCTGCTTCTTTCGCAGAAAATGAGTGACACCAGAACGAAATAGTATAGAAGGTATAGAAGGAGCCCAGAAGGTGCCGTACAAATTTCCCAAAGCTTTACGATTATAGCGCCCCCCGTTGGGGACGATGCGCCCATAGGCGCTAAAGATTGAAGCTTCTTGAACAACCGAAGAGCAAAATTTTGACAATGAAGATTTGAACATTTTGCCGAGCCACCGTAGCGAGAGTCTGTTGATTTGACGATGAACGATCCAAGAGGTATAGAAGTTTTGGATGCATTCGAACCATTTGACGAAGGGTTGAAATGCAGGTACTCACATCTTGACAGGTTAACTTCAATGCCAATTTTGAGAAGTTCCGACGACAGGTTACTTACATTTCTTGTGAGTATGGATCGGCCACGGCTTACTAAGAGCAAGTCGTCCGCGTAGGCTATGTAGCTGAAGGCATAATCTTTACAAAAGTAAGCAGGAGGCAAAGAATCGAGACAAGAAGATATGGCCGATTTGAAGATGTAGGGAGATAAGACTTTGGCAAACACCAGTTCGGGCAGGAATACTCTCTGACAAGCTACCTTGTCATTTGAACCTTATTGAAGAATGACCATACCAAAATTTTAACAGATAGAATGAGAGAAAATAGGGCCTGAGAATGCGTTATATTGTCAAAAGCACCAGCTATATCTATAAAACATATATGTATAGAAGATTTGTCGCGGGTAACCTGTTTCATCATTTTTGTCAATATGTGATGAGCGTGGGCAAAACTGGCGCTCGAACGGAATCCAAACTGCATTGAACCAAAGCGACATTTTTCGACTATTTCTGGAAGAAGGACGTATTCCAGGATTTTGCTTATGGTACAAGAAACTATAATTGGCCGATAGCTTTTGCAAAGGTCCGCGTCTTTCCCTCGCTTAATCACCGATGTTATAGTACCCAAGAGGAAACTATTCGGAACCAAACCCTGGCATAAACAAATTTGAAATAGCAGCTGAAGCTGTTGTGTTAAAGCTGAACACTGAATTTTTAAAAAATCGAATAGAACCAGTTCTTCTTAATTTTCGGAAAGCAATTTCGATGAAAGAACAAGTCACGGGAAGAATAGAAGGTTGAAATATTTTCATTGGTAGGTATTTAAGAAGTAAATTTTCAAAGTGCTGCTGAATCTGGATTTTGCAACCACTGAATAGACCACTGTAGTGGCTGGTCCAGTCAGCCATAGTTAGCGCCGAAGGAGTTATAGCTGAACCTTTATCTGTACGAAGGACCTTTTGCCACACTTTTTTGTCAGTGGGAGCATCTACGCCATTCAAACGACTATTTTTAAGTGAATATTTGTATTCACGCTTCATTTTAGCTTTTAGATTAACTGGGCGTCCACAAGCAATCCAAATTTTTAGCAAAAATTTTGCCGTGTGTTTTGCCTTCTTAACTTCAGGACTGACTTTCCAAATAGGTTTCCTTGTACCACTCGTATTCTCTCAGTCGGTACAGCAATATCGGCTGCCAATTTCAAGCAATGGACAAGCTCGCTATAATAACAAATAATATCAACGGACGAAGTAGTAGCTAATATACCAGTCTGAAGAAGGTGCAAAGGAACTTTTAAAAGCGAGAGAAGATTAGTTAACGTAGAAATGTAGAGCACAGCATCTATACAATTCCAGTTACGCTTTTGGATCCAGGCCTTCTTGGGATTTGGACAACTGATTCGAGAAACAGGGACAACCAAACAGAAAGACAGAGGCAGATGGTCGTCCTCAATTTTCTCCTCATCAGCCTCAACAATACCGTCAATGAGACTTGTTTCAAAAACAATCAAATGATCAAGGTTTGAAACATTAGCGCTATGATTATGTATGTATGAAAAGGGTAGAGACTTCTCAATGAGACTGTGAGCTACCGGTAAAGAATCGAAAAATAAGTCAGTCCGTACAGAAGAAGTTAGAAGATCAGTGTTGATATCCCTAACTAGAGCCCATTTCATTCCTTTCCGTGAAATGTCTGACAGAAGTGTTCTGGTTTTCTGACAAGCCTTAGTAAATGAACTATGTGATGCAATGTTCCGCCGGTCGCAAGGTAAATATATGTTAACACGAACAATATTGTCCAACTGAACGGCAAGAGCATAACGCCCAGACTGGAACAGTTTTGGTGGTGCTGAACACTCCTTGGCTCGAAGAAAAATGGCTAACCCACCGCAAGGACGACCTCTAGTTTTTATTGCCGGTTGGATGAACACAAAATGCTCAGGAGATCGGCGCAAACTTTCGCTACTAGGGGCGGATAGCAGATGCTCTTGGAGACAAAGAATGTCCGAGCTGCCTAGCAAATGGTCAAGTAGAACATCTGTGTCCTTTGTGCCATTTACATTTAATGACACACAGCGCAGTTTATGATCTTAGAATTACTCATGAGATCGGGGCAGGTACAGAAGAAACTCAAAGAAACGGAAATAATCTGTTTAAAAAAAAAATGTTAAATAGACGTTAAGCTGTTCACCATCTTGCATTTCTTGCTGATAAATACATCTGAATTTAATTGAAGAACTCCACTTTTATCTGTGTCTTTCGAGTGGGAAAGAAAAACGTTGCTTTGTCCATTCTCCAAAGCAATACGAACGACAACAAGACTTCTTCCTTTCTTGCCTGAACTGTGATTTACCCCCAGTTCGGAACGGTAGATTAAACTGAAAACGCTCCGGCTGTCACACCGGATGCTGTCAGTACCATCTCCATTTCTAAGGCGGAAGCAATAACGACATTTTCTCAGGGTAACTCGCTGTTAATCCCTCAAGAAAGAACAAGCGGAATAATGAAGAGGGAAAACGAGAAATAACACTTACTGGTAGGTGTTGGAAAAGCAGAATAATTTAGTGAGGGAAAGTATAGGACACCGGAGATGCATGCATTTTCCATTAAGCGAGATGAGAAAGTAAGTCTACGGCTGATTCTGGAATTTCTCGGTAGTATTCGTGAGAAAGATTTCTTTGGCCAGAACAGGCAGCTTTACCGCTTCTTAGGAAGCAATATGAGCAGGGCTATCCGAAAACTGGGAAACGGAATATGAGCAGAAAACTTCCGAGTACACACTACAACGATGTGGCTTCCCTATCTGTGAAGCTCTGCATTTGAGAAAGAAAAATAATAGATTTGAGTACAAATTACCGCCTTGCTAACACTACGACCGCGATTGAGGCAAACACAAAAAAGTTTGAAATTTGCCTGAAGAGATCACACAATCTACATGACGCATTTATTTGATCATGTCCGTAGTCTGTAAACTGATAGTGTACCTTGTTGTATGTCCGTAGTCTGTAAACTGATAGTGTACCTTGTTGTATTTTGGCTCTTTCTCTTTTTTGACTCCATCTTGTGGTAAAATTTGATAGTCAATAAACTGATTTGTTAATTCTCTTAATAAAGAAATATTAGATCTATGATTATAAATATCAAACGAGGGTAGCGAGACCCTGTCCCCAGTTTTCGAGAAAATCTTAGAGGAGCATGGTTATCATTTTGCATGAAGTCGTCACACCTGGGATCATAGCCTATATGTCTTCAGCCATTAATATACACAGTATAGTTAAAGACTGAGGGTTGAATACTCTTACCATTACCACTCTTTTATTTATTTCACAACATCTCTTTATGCAAGAAAATAACACCTCATACAATGTCAATGTATTAAAAAATTCGAAACGATGTATAGAAAATCGAAAGTCGTCAGACCTCATATGTGATAATGAAGCATGGTGGTCCTCTGCATTTAATGACGTGCTTTGATAACATTATTTTCTTTAATGTTGCCTGAAAGTGAACGACTTACCAGACTCGAACGCCTTTCATTGTTGAAAATAAGGCTTCTACTGCCGGAGTGTGGTTCCATGTTTCAGGCGAGGGCCCAGAATTAACAAATGAAATTGCTAATTACAGTACTAATGAAAACTGAGTGGAACCATTTTTGAAATCTACATCCAGAGAGCAATGACACGGTCACGCGGGTGTCATTTGTTTTCGGGGGGGGGGGGGGGGGGGTCGGGGCCTGGCTTTCCAACAGGGCCCTCGTCTACCGAGAACATATCATGAAATTAATCAGAAAACTCTCCAAGTTGGTTTGTGATAGGTAATTACACCATGCCAATGTACAAAAGTTAATTCCGACAGTTCAGACAGTTTGACTTGCGACAGGGTAAGCCCAGATAATGACCTATTGTTCTAGGAAGGTTTCGAAGTAGGGCCGTTTCGGGGATTCAGTTGTGTGTTTGAGCCTTTGAGCAGACACAGAAAGGTTATCAGATTTGTCAATGGTGACTAGTAATTTTCTTCTAATTGAAAAACTGACCCGAGTTATCATGAGCGCAAACTAAAATCATCAAAATCTACGGACTATGAAACGAAACTATGGACTATGAACCTTTTCTCAGCATTTCAATCCACATAAACACCAGCTCGCAACCGCCAGTTCATCCACCCGGTAATTCACCACCCCCCCCCCTCGTGAATCTTGACGCGTGTCAGTCCGCAACATTTCGCACATCCATAAACCCGTTAGTTATTCCACCTCTCAATCGGGACAACCGTAAGAATAGCCACCCGCCAACATTCGTCGTTAAGCCCACCCGGGGCGTTGGATTGTCCCTTGACAGATAGAATAGTTCCAAACCTGGACTCAAGAAGCTGTAGCTAGCCGCGAAACCTCCTGCCGGTGTTCCAGAGTTTATGAAGAGCTCAATCATCATATGTGTGGAGCTCGACCAAAGCTCCAAATACGACTCCTTGCCACACACATGAGCGATAACGGGAGCTGCCGAATCCGTGCCATCGTAGACTTGGAGGTAGTCTTCACTGAACAGACAGCTGGAAGAAAAAACAACAATAGTATCTTTGTTAAAAACTAAGTACCCTTCAGCTAGCGATAGTACTGGAACGCCAGCAAAAGAGTCAACTGGTATGGTACATTATTTGCAACTAATAGACCACAGAAAGAATATAAAAGGAAGAGAAAATAAATATAGTATCTAGAGATTTGTATTACACCTAACTGGCTAATGGCAAATTGCCGTTCGGAGAGTGGGAGGGACCCAACGAGTAAGAAATCTTTTCCACCGATCTAGACTAACAACCATAGGGTCACTCAACTTATATTTTTGTATGCGACTATTTCTAGCAAAAGAGGAAGGGCTAGCATGAACTTTCCTTATTTACAACTGATGTTAATTATTTTGTTTAAACATCATCCAAAAAGTAGAGAGTCCCAAAACGTGCGGCCCAGCCACCGAGGGGTTGGCCACTAACAAAATCGGTGTACACCGGGTTGCGGAAGGGTGGCGCGCGTGGTGGAAAATAGATATTTTTTTTACCAAGAGGCGGGTTGGCGGCGGATAAGTGGTACGCGTGGCGGATGGGTGATGCAAGGTTGGCGCGTGGGTGGCGCAACATGGTGTACACCAAGTGAACGAGAGCGAACAGCCCCTCGCCAACCACTATAGAATATAAAAGAATATGTTTGCACAAAAGCCCGAAGGCCATGGCAAAAAACATAGTGTTAACACTGGGGCTACGATGCTTTAGCAGCAAAAGCATTGTAGCATCGTCTGCTACTGAAGCATCGTAGCTGTCGTTTCCGTTTTATGCATTTTCTGAATATATGTTTCAACGTCAACTTGGGCTCAAGGAATATTTGTTAACACTGGTTTCGACTACAAAAATTAAATAATAATAATGACTATTAAGTAAACAGATAGCGGTGGCACAAACCAATCCACATTCTTACATCACGAAATTGTCTATTTTTTTATATTTTAAAACATCCACTCATTCCCAAACACTCCTTCACCAAATACCTCGGATCTTCAATCATCAGCTCTCTACACTCCCACATAAAATGGCACAAATCATCATTCGCAATCCCACACATTGGCCAGAAGAAAGGGGGAAATATACGCGGCAACGGATTCGTCAATTTGACAAATGAGCTTCTGGAGAAAAAGAGCAAAGTAACTAATATCCGGAGCCTCATTTTTGTTGCAATAGTCCTGCCGCATAGCTGCTGCAGTATTTTTTTGCTTCTGCACAAGATGTGTTTTTGGATTCACTGCTGCACAATTTCTTCTTGGTTGAAGATGCACCTTGCAGGGAAGCACGGACTTGGTCGGTAAGCAAGTCCGCGATCCTCGAAAAGCATTTCCTTCTTCCTCAGAAGCACTGCAAACTCCACTAAATCATTCCGCAATTCATTAGACGACAAAACAAGAGCTGGAAGCTCATATGGCACTTGCAAGACTTGGTAAATAAGAATGACGATGGACCCTTCCAAATCACGAGATTGTATCGTTTGGTAAAAAAAAAATTCTTTTCTATAGTCATCATAATCAAAACCCTTGAGGCAAAAACGATCATTTTGCTTAAAAGTATTTTTTGTAGTTTGCGGTTAAGATGAATACTTTAAGGGATGGTCGGATCTGGGAAGTGACAATTTCTAAGCCAATCTTGTCAAGTCTTTAGTATTCAAGCCAAGTTTTATCGTTCTAGCACATCTGGAAGTAGCCTACCTTAAACTGCGACCACCGGAATTCAAGACCCCCTTCCAACTCCCCCAGAGTGACCGAATCCGGTCCGGTTCTTTCACTGATGGATCTAGGGCTTACGCTTGTTCTTCCCACCAAGTCTTACCACAATCGTTATATTCCAAGCGCGTCACAGAGTTTCCGTCCCCCCCCCCTCGACTCCAACAAACCTTATCGGATCCTGTCCGCACTTGAAATGGGATATCTAAGACACGAGGTCTTTTCAAATATCAAGTTTCATCAGGACCCGAATTCCCCGTTCAAAAGCTATAAATATGTCAATATTCTGGATTCTCCCTCCCTCCACTCCCCCACGGTGGTCGGATCGGAGAAGTGACTGTTTCCAAATTAGTTTGGTCGTGTCACTAATATGCCTGCCAAGTTTCACCTCCTAGCACATTTGTAAGCATCTTAAGTCGTAATCACCGGAATTCAAGAACCCTCCCTCCAACTCCCCCCACAGTGCTCAGATCCGACCCGGTCTTGTCAGCTATGTCTCTGGGGCTTGTGCTTGTTCTTCTCACCAAGTTTCATCACGATCCATCCACTCTGAGTATGACGCACCATTTCCGGTCCCCCCACTCCAACTCCTCCCAAAGTCACCGGATCCATTCCGGACTTCAGGTGTGACATCTGAGACATGAGGTTTTTGCAAATATCAAGTTTCGTTAAGGTCCAGTTACCCGTTCAAAAGTAAAAAATACGTCAATATTCCGGATTCCCCCTCCCTCCTCTCCCTTCCTCGTGTTTGAATCGGGGAAGTGACTATTTCCAAGTTAGTTTGGTAGGGTCCCTAATATGCCTGCCAAGTTTCATCGTCCTAGCACAAATCCCACAAATCTCCTGTAATGACTCGCCATTCAGGGGGCTTGTCATTTCCTATGCTTCTATGTTGGTATGTTGCCCGAGCCTCACCTAGTTTCCAAAAATTCCGCTTGGGTCGAACCGGCGTTCTTGCTCAGATAGACAAAATTGAAAGCATGCCATCAGGTACCTAAGCTACGACAAAAGATCCAGGATACTCTTCCATTACAGAGAAATATTCCTAGTTCAGCACAACAGCTGCGAAAAATTTTGTCTATCTGGATAGTCGGGTATTTGACTCCCGTGCGTATATATCGAACTATCTGACGCTCGGTGAAGAGCGCATCAGAAATATCTTATTGACAAGCCCCCTGAATGGCGAGTCATTACAGGAAATTTATGGGTCCCTGATACAATAAAGGAGATAAAACCCCACCGTGGCGTAAACCATTCACCAGTGAAAATGAAGAATTAGAAGCGTCTCCCCACTTCACAAAAAACTTCTGATTCCTAAACAAAAAGCTGGTAAACGAAAATAATGTGCAGGAATACCTCTTCTAGCTAAAATTTCAAGAACTTAACTGTGGTTCACCCGGTAGAATCTAGGAAACAAACAAACACTGGGGTAGAATAAAACCAAAAATATTCCACAACGAATTTAAATAGAAAAATCGCAAAATCTACCCCATGAAAAGGTTTAAAACCAAACTAGTAATCACTTGTTCTAAGGCTATCCTTCAGTTTAGAAATGAAACACTTTTCCAACACCTTAGATAGAATAGTGGCAAGAACAATTGGTCTGTAAATATCCGACAAAGCAACATCACACCCCCGACCCTTAGGACTAGGTACAATAAACACAGCCATCAGTGAACCCGGTACACAACCATGCCGAATAGACGTGTTAAATAACAGAGCCAAAATACCAAACTGCTCTGCCAATGCATACTTAAGATGTCTAGCAGATGCCATCTACGCCTCCAGCTTTCCCAACATCCAGCTCCCTTACCAATTTCTCGACTTCACATGCAAGAATAGGGCTTAGGGACTCCCAAGCAGGAAGGAAGAGGAATCACTGGGTACCAAATTAAAAAGTGAAGAGTACTTTTCCCGCCATAATTCTATATACTGAACGAATGAATGACACACTTATTGCCCGTCAAAATTGTCCCAGGAGGACCTAGATGGAGTAAACTAAACAAAAAAGAGAAAGAAGACACAAGACAATATCAACTCTCACAAAACAACAACAATGTAAGAGAATACGAACATTATAGCACGTAAATGAGTCATATAAACCGTGCGATCTGTTTAAAGAGCTTTCAAACTTCTTTATTCTTGCATTATTTTTAGTCACAGGGTCGACAAGACGGTACTGATTTTTGTATTCTTTGCCAGCGGGGGAGGCGGGAAGGGGGAGGGAAGGCAAGGGGGAAGGCAAATATTGCCAATCTCGGCCTTCTTTGTATAAGAAAAACCCAACTTCCGATTAAACAGAGGTCACCAGCCATGTGTGCCCTTGTCCCGGACCGCTTTAGTCAATATACAAATAGTTTGGATGAGTACCATGCATTATATATCGCTCTTTCATCTGGAAGTGCAATATGATTTTGTCTAATCTATTCACTTTGTAAACGTCTTCCTAATCTCAGTCCTTTGAGTGGGCAATGAAAAGTCCTATTATCGGACTAGGTCATGGAAACACCTTGCCTTGGTGATTCTTTGAAAAAAAAACAAGACATTGTTAAATATTTATCCGTAATTCTGCACTTTAATCTGTAAATCAGCGAAGTTGTCCACGAGGGTGCTTCCGAATCGAGCGACTATGGGAGCCTGTTCCACCCTTCTAACAATAGTAACTATTAGTTACCATTTTCGTTCCAACGTCATGAATAGTTACCACACTGACCGTTCCAACCTTCTCGGAATAGTAACTATTCCTCACCGCGCTCTGGAGCGTAATTAACGTGGTAACTACAATCTCTGTGACGCCATTTTCCCGATCAGCAAGCGGCACGATATATTTGTCGAAAATAGAAAAATACGTTCTAGCCTTGACGCCAAGAAGCCAGAATCCGTGACGTCATGCGTAGCTACTGGGGTGAGTAGGGTGGAACACGCTCTAGAGGGTAGGCCCGATTCCTGGTTTAAAGTCAAGACTTGGGTGGAGTGATCTAGAAAGAGCACATGTGAATGCTTCTGATATAACTATTTTTAGTGAATAAGTGATTCTTACAGATTCAGTTTGTCAAATCAGGCCTTCAAAACACCTTCGTTCGCAAAAATTGGTGATCTGAATGGAGTCCATGCACATGATAGACTAAAGCCAAAGGGGCGAAAAGCTAATCCGGAAATTTACTAGGACATTAAACTAAATATTCTGGGACGGATCCAAGATTTTTTCTTCAATTACGACATGCTTAAGAGATTTGTGGGCTTATTTTCTCAGCAAGACGCCCATCTTAGTCCGAATCGCAGTAAAGGAGAAGACGTCGACTAATAAAATAGCACTGAGTGGAAGGTTCAAAGAGCGAATGCCATTGGCAGGACCAGGCTTGAAGTACCGGGAAAAATAGTTCAGATACGTACTCTACAATCTCAATACTCTACAAACTCTACTCTACGAACTCTAACGAACTCTACAAACTCTACAATTACTGTCCGTACCAGCTGTTCTTTTTGCTCTTTAATTTTGTTCTTTAACGACCATTCGATAATACGAAAAAGTCTCGCTGAAGAATGTCCGAACTCGGGCATAAACAATCTTCTTTTTTTCTAGGTTTTTGACTGTTCTTTACTGTGTGTGGCAGCTGCCTCTTGGTCTTGGTACAACCACCTTTGTATTTGATTCATTACTAAAAAGGAAATTGCAGACTAAAAAGGGGGTGAGAAGGGTTTGGGGACTCCAAGAACACATAAAAGCTAATTACGAGGAGTCCATCGACAACACTGCGTGAAACACAATTGTACTGAACTTCATCCTAAATTTCCAAAAAATTGGAAACTAAGCCTTGTCATCCAAAGATTCCTTGACGTCTAAAGGATCCTTGTCGTCTCGAAGCCTTGATCGTTCACCAAGTTAACTAACTTTATAATAATAATAATAATTTCTTGTTGCCCACTTCAAACAAAAAAAGAGGAAGCGGAGGGTATAACAAAAATCACTAGATAATAAAAAACGCAGAGCTTATGACATGTTTATGACCACTTATATGACACACGACATATTTTGCAAGTTCAAATTTTGTCTTCGTTCGTCGATGATGTTATAATTACTAAACCAAAGCTACAGACATCAAAATGTGTCAAGGAAGAGTGAATTACATTAGAACATGGCTGATGTTTGTCGACTCTTAAAGGACACTATTTTCTGTTTTTGTTCCAGTACTTTACCCTAGTTTAGTGTGTTAAAGGTTAGTACTCTCGATATAATAATAATAACAAGACCAAAGGTTTCGATGGGATCCCAAAAATGTAATATGTGATCCAGACAATTGGGTCTTGAAGATATCCGGTCTTCGCCCGACTCCTTGAAAATTTTTGCTATTAAGACTCAGAAACAGAAGAAGGCCAATGGCTAATCATCTGAGAAAACCAAGCAGATATGGATTCAACATGTGTGCATTTACCCCTAGGCTATACGTCATATGTGACGAAATTGATCAAATCTTCCTGCCTTACTGACCGGTTTCGACTGGATTCCGGACGAACTACTTGTCTTGCAAAGACCAAAGCTCAAAAAAGGAATTCAGCGTCCCTATTTCGAATATATAAGCAACTTCAGATAAAACTTTAACTTAAAAAACAAGAGCTATGAGCTCATATGGCACTTGTACGAGTAGGCTGTACAAGAAAGTAGATGAGAACGTCACAAAATACACCCGCCATCCAAAAATGCGGTTCGGAAATAGAAATAGGATATTTAGTTTCACTCATTTCTGAGCAGTTCCGGCATCGTCTCGATTGTCTGTCGCAAATGCACATGACTGTTCAAACTTTCATCCCAATAAATCCATTTGTTTGATCCCTAGACGTGCTACACGATTTCCGGTACTCACTCTATCTCGACCTACCGTGGCCGAATCTGGTTCGGAATAAAAAAAAATCGACCACCTTAAGCATCTTCGTTTATACCATCTATCAAGTTTTACTCGAATCTGAGCATTTTTGGAAAGTTCCGGTACACCCCCCCTCCCACCAACGTTGTCGGAGCCGGTTCGGGCCAAATCTCTTAATTCCCTGTTCCTGTCCATCAAGTTTGACTGAAATTGGAGCATAGCCTATCTGCAAGTTTCCAGTACCCCCCCCCCCCCCCTCTACCTTGGCCGAATCCGGCCCGGACGCCAAATAACAAATCTAGGCCGCATAAGCTCGGCACTGTCGAATTTGCATCTCATTTGGTCCATCCGTTTGGTTTTTGTGCATGTCAAAAGTCCCCCCACCCCCAATTCCCCTAATCGTGGTCGCATATGGTTCGAACGCATGTTTTACATGTCGAGGCCATCGATTCGTATCACCCGTGAAGTTTCACTCGAATCAGACCACTCGTTCGCAATTTGTGGAAGTCAATTTCCATATTTCTCTTCTCTTGCTCCCCAAAAAAATGCTCGGATCTAGGAACGGAAGTTTCCGGGGGTATGTTGTGTCAGGTTCTTAAGTCAAGATAATTCGGGTCGCTAATATGCCCGAAAAGTTTCCTTGTCGTTTTACATCTGGAACTGTTCTAACTCACGACTACCGGAATTCCAGGAAACCCCCTCTCCCCCCACAGAGCCCAGAAACCATCTGGCTCCGTCAATTTCATGTAGGCCTAATGCTTGTTCGATCAATTAAGTTTCGTCCCAATCCCTCTGCTTTTAGAGTTTCTTCAGTCCCCCCCCCCCCCCCCATCCCCACAGGTATCGGACCCGACCCGGACGTGACACTGAACGTCCGAGGCGATAGCTCACCAGACAAGTTTCATTCAAATCCGATCACCCGTTCAAAAGTTATGCACGCCAATAGATTCCTGACTCCCCATCCACCCACTCCCCCCACGATGGTCGGGTCGGGGAAACGACTGTTCTCAAGTCAATCTGTTCGGATCCCTGACATACCTGCCAAGTTTTATCGCCCTAGGACATCAGGAAGTATGCCGAACTCACCGGATCGCTAGAAATCCGGACCCCCACCCCAACTCCCCCACAGTGCCCTGATCTGGTCCGTAAATATTCTTTGAGCCCAAGCTGACTTTGAAACATTTATTCAAACAATGTTTACAACGGATACGTCAGCTATGATTTTTCATCAGCGATATTTCGGCCCTTCTTGGCAAGGGTCCTCGTCAGGCTGTCAATCTTCTGGTTCAACTTCGGGGAAGGAAACATAATAAATAAGTAAGAGGGGTAGTTTAAGGAAGAAGAAACTGATAACAGGGGTCCTACCCCTCTTTTTCGCACCGGCTTGCTAAGCATCCATCTAAACCGAGCCAGCCTTTCCAGACTAGGCTACATATTTCGACAGTAATGCAATGAAGAGAGACATTGTCACCAGCTATTAATGGACAAACTTATCTTTTACCCCATTTTCCAGTCAGTGAAATAGTGTAGAGTGAGTCTCACCAAGAGCCTTATCGCAGGGGACACAGATGTTTTTAACAACGTAAAAAGTCCGGAATGTCTCATATTGACGGAACGCCGGAGGTCCTTCCCCCAGCTTAGATATATGGCCGTAGAAATTAAATTCGGATGGCTCGCTTTTTCCTGCAGGGAAATTTATGTGGGGGGGGGGGGGGCAAAATGGTGTTTACTTTTCACCCAGTATATCATCAAAGAATTTGCCGTAGTTTCAAATAGAAAATATCTTTGAGATGCAGCTGCAGCAGTAAGAAAGGGGTCACAAGTTCCGTCATGCTGAAATATACAAAACAAAAATTTCAGCAGACCATCATAAATATGGTCTTTAAATTTTTTTCGAAAAGGGATGAGATAAGACAGTCTAGCTACCCATCAATAATTCACTTAAAAGGGCTTGAAGATCCGATGAAGATTCGTTACTTCGTTGCTCCGCTATTCACGGATAATCGATCTTCACATAGTGGATTTTCCCTGTCGGATTTGTGATACCTCTATGGGCTTGTACCTATGTTGTATGCTTGACGAAAAGATTTACGAAAAATAAGTGTTCACGAAGCCGATAACTAGCAACACAAACTGAAACATAGTAGAATTTCCGTTATGTGAACGGCCGTGGATATTCTGAACGTCACTACTGTTAGTAGAAAAACAAAAAGTTTCCTAGTATAACCCAAATAATTCAGTATATTCAGTGAAGTGATACCAACATGTGTTGCTTGTCACGTGAAATTTAATTTTAGTGATGAACGCGAATCAAACAAAACAGTGTTAGCGAAGGTTGGCTAAAATGATTAAAGCTCCTCCAGCAGGTGAGCATACTAAAACAAGGTAAGATGCACCGTCCCTTTCCTCTTCATAATCTCATATAAGGGTGAAGGCCTTATCCTTAAAGTTTAACTGAAAAGGTAGCTCGTTTTCACATATCCGATATTTGACTACACCGAAATTTGACTCATCTAAGGGGAGCTGCTGCAGCAGGTGAGCGTACTATAACAAGCTAAGATGCACCGTCCCTTTCTTGTCCATAATTTCATAGAAGGGCGAAGACCTTATCCTTAAAGTTTAACTGAAAAGGTAGCTAGTTTTCACATATATATCCGATATTTGACTACACTGAAATTTAACTCATCTCCAGCAGGTGAGCATACTAAAACAAGGCAAGATGCACCGTCCCTTTCCTCTGTATAATCTCATGTAAGGGCGAAGGCCTTATCCTTAAAGTTTAACTGAAAAGGTAGCTAGTTTTCACATATCCGATATTTGACTACACTGAAATTTGACTCATCTAAGGGGAACTGCTCCTGCAGGTGAGCATACTAAAACAAGGTAAGATGCACCGTCCCTTTCCTCTTTATAATCTCATGTAAGGGCGAAGGCAGTTTAACTGAAAAGGTAGCTAGTTTTCACATATCTGATATTTGACTCATCTAAGTGGATTTTGTATTTTTTTCTCCCGGCGCTCTAGTAATAACGTTCAGAGTGTGCGCTGCTTTCACGACAATCTGAAATTAATCCACACGCGGAGAAATTGAATTTCAACAAAGGCCTGCATTTCCAGGGCTAAAGTTGCTGAGATCGGAAAAATTACGCCAGTAGAAAAGTTTGAAAATGATTTTAGGATATGTCTTGCAAGGAATCTGACATTTTTAGTTTAATTTTCGATGGCTTGGGATATATTTTCGAGCGTAGGGAGACAAGTACATATAGGTACCACAAATCCGAAAAAATACGTTCATTCGATGAAAGCGAATATCTGTGGATGACGAACAAACTTAGTAACTCGTTTGTATGGGGTTTTCAGGTCAATAAGTGATGCGTTACTAGACTGTTTGATCTCGGCCCTTTTCGTTACACTTTAAAGTGTGCATCTTCACTACCAAAAATACTTTTGACCAAATGTCACCAGCGTTTTGCTTATACATGCGCAATCCCTCCTGAAACTCTGCATTCACAAAAATAGCAGCCTTGTCAAAAATTAAATCGCACACTTCGAGTAATGCTCAAGAAGAAACTCTCCAAAATAGGAAATGTAGCCTATGGTTGTTAAGCCCCGAGCCTCGTTTTTGTTGCATGCTGCAGGTCCACTTCTCGGCGGATTCCGGACTGATTCTTTCTAAATCCGTTTTTGCACTGCAGCGCTTCCGAGGAAGACGGCAGCGCTTCTCGAGAATCACGGACTTGCTCCCCGACAAAGTCCGTGCTTCCCTGCAAGATGCTGCAGCGCTGCCGCTTCAACCAAGAAGAAAGTGAATCCAAAAACGCATATTATGCAAAAGCAAAGAAGTGCTGCAGCAGCGATGCGGCAGCGCTATTGCAACAAAAACGAGGCCCCGTTCACAAGCATGTCTAGCCAAGTACAGATGTCTAGGCACGTGCCTAGGATCACCGTTCACACCAATGCCTAGGCACAGACTTTGGTCCAGGCATGGAGTTCCAGGCTCTAGAACTCGGTAGTAAAGTTGATGTTCGCATTCAAAATGGCAGAGGAGAAATAAATCACTTTACTTTACTTCACTTTAGAAACTTTATTTACTGTCTTCCAGGCTCATTTCTTCTAGCTACAGCCTAAACACTAGACCTACGTTGCCGGGGCAACGTGAAGTGTTGCGGCAACCTTTGTCCGGCTTCGCCGACTAAAGTGTTGCGAGAGCAACACTTTGGTTTTGTTTCTTCGCTGTCGGTTAAATGCTGAAATTGTCAACTTATCGAAGCTTTTAAAACGGTATGTTCTAAAAAGAATAATCACATGATCAAAAGCTGTTCTTTAGCGTTGTAAAACCAACAACAAAACAATATCGGAAGAAGGGACTAAATTGACTTGGCGGTCAGTTGAACTTTATCCTTTTCAATCGTAGATATCGTGACGGATGAAAACTTGGAACAATATCTTATATAATCTAGTTGGTATTATAAAGCTATCCGTAACGTTTCAGGACTAAAATACCATAGATGACACTATTAATTATTACAAAACTACCTTATTGTTTTAGAATACCGTATCGTTTGTACCCGTTGTGTAAACAGTTAATCTTCGGTTATAGCGATAGACCATCGATACAAACTTTCTTACCGTCATATTTACAGATATCGAATACAATGTGCACCAATTTTCAAAAATTTCTATCCCCTCGTGAACCGATTCTTACTTACAAGTCCCTCTCCCGTGATTGACATCAAATTCATCGGAACAAATAATGGATACACCAGCTATTAAAAGTTGCAAACCCCTCATCGCTGAAGATGATTATAGCATAAAAGCCGTTTTGGCATTTTGGGAACAAAATTGTTCTTACCATCTAATACACCTGATACAAATAACAGGTATACCAACTAGCAAAAGCTGCAAACTCCTCATTGCCGAAGGTGATTATGAGCTAACAGTCGACTGTTGCTTACAGTCGACTGTTGCTTACAAGTCCCTTACATGTCTCACAACTGGTATCGCCTATTTTTGGTTTCAGTGTGTACCTTACTCCTGAAGTTGTCAACCCCTTGAAACTTTCAAACTGGTTTATCTCATGAAGGATTTTTGTTCAAAAAAAAATGGATGACATATACTTTGATCAGCTCATCAAGGGCATCGATTGCCCTAACCACAACAAAAGAACATCGGAAAAAGGGACTAAATTGACTTTGCAGTCAGTTGAACTTTATCCTTTTCAATCGTAGACATCGTGACGGATGAAAACTTGGAACAATATCCTATATAATCTAGTTGGTATTATAAAGCTATCCGTAACTTTTCAGGATTAAAATACCATAGATGACACTATTAATTATTACGAAACTACCTTATTTTACATTATCGTTTGTACCCGTTGCGAAAACAGTAAATCCTAGGATACAGCGAGAGACCATCGATACAAACTTTCTTACCGTCAGTTTTATATAAATCGAATACAATGTGCAACAATTTGCACAAATTTCTAGCCCCTCGTTCACCGATTCTACTGACAAGTCCCTTTCCCGTGATAGACATCAAGTTCACCGGATAAAAATAATGTGTACACCGGCTAGCAAAAGTTTCAAACCCCTCATCGCTGAAGATTTTTGTAGCATAACAGCCTATTATTACTGACAAGTCCCTTGCATGTCTTACAATTGGGAACCTAATTGTTCTTACCATCAAATGACAGGTACGCCAACTAGCGAAAGCTGCAAACCCCTCATTGCCGAAGATGATTATGAGCTAACACTGGACTGCCGCGTACAAGTCCCCTACATGTCTCACAACTGGTATCACCTATTTTTGGTTTCAGTGTGTACCTTACTACTGAAGTTGTCAACCCCTTGAAACTTTCAAACTGGTGTATCTCATGAAGGAATTTGTGTACCAAAAAATGGATGACATATACTTTGATCAGCTCATCAGCGGCTATCGATTGCCGTCGAAAAAAAAAATTCTACCTGTCTTAGTTCAAAAGTTGACTTTTTTGCCGTAGGCCAACTTTCTAACGTCACCACTTAGAAAGGAGCAAAGGATAAGCTCTAGTTTCTTTAGCAATGAGAGAACTTCTAAAGTTTAAGAGGTACATCTGATACCATTTCTCTACCGCAAACCCAAGTGCAAAAAAACGAATGATAAACTCAGCTGAAATCGCGTACACAAATGGAACCAAATTGTTCTTACCATCGATTACACCGGAAACAAATAACAGGTACACCAACTAGCAAAAGCTGCAAGGCCCTCATTACCGAAGATGATTATGAGCTAACAGTCGACTGTTGCTTAAAAGTCCCCTACATGGCTCATAACTGCTATCGCCTATTTTTGGTTTCAATGTACCTTACTACTGAAGTTGTCAACCCCTTTGAAATTTTCAAACTGGTGTATCTCATGAAGGAATTTTTGTACCAAAAAATGGATGACATATACTTTGATCAGCTCATCAGTAGCTATCGATTGCCGTCGAAAAAAAAATTCTACCTGTCTTAGTTCAAAAGTTGACTTTTTTGCCGTAGGCCAACTTTCTAACGTCACGACTTAGAAAGGAGCAAAGGATAAGCTCTAGTTTCTTTAGCAATGAGAGAACTTTTAAAGTTTAAGGGGCACATCTGATACCGTTACTCTACCGCAAACCCAAGTGCAAAAAAAAAAATTAAAAAACTCAGCTGGAATCGTCACAGACATGGACAGAAACAATAGATGGCAGCACTTTCGGACCCGTGGGAAAAAGCCACTTTTTTGTCTCTGTAGATTTTTCTATTTATCACTCAAAGAAGATATGTTGGCTGTGGGGCCGGGTAACTGCCGCATATATTTAACACTTATAGATTTTAGTCCATCTTCAATTTGAAACTGGTGCCTGCCTGCTAGCGTGCTAGAACGGAGCTTTCCACTCGAAAGCAGAAACATGGTTTGATGAAACGAAAGGTTCGCTACACAACTTGAGATGGTCCTCTCCGACATAGGCTATACAACTCCACTTCACTTCGCAAACCGTAGGCTCTGGCTCGATGACAAGCAAAAACCATCCTTATTGGCCCCAGGCAAGAGTTCTACGGAGCTTTCCAAAATGTAATGTCATATTTCAATCCGGCATGAGGTCCACACTTTCCGTAAAAACCGCACAGGTTAGACCCTTCCCAGTTACCAGGAATAAAATGAAATCGGAGTCATAGGAAAAAAAAAAAAAAAAAAAAAAAACGAGGACAAAACCAAAGTGTTGCTCTCGCAACACAATAACACTTGCAAGAAGGGCTGAGAGATCTACTCCGTGAGCCCAAGCTGACTGGGACACATCTATTCAAACAACGCATAAAACGGATATGTCAACTACGATGCTTTGGCAGCGATGTTTCGGCCCTTCTGGGCAAGGGTTCTCGTCAGACTGTCGAACTTCAGGTTCGTTTTCGTCAGGAAAGACTAGAATTCGAAGTACTAGATTATTGTTAATTTTGTGATTTTATAACATTCTTTTAACCAAAAAGCCACAAAGCTAAAAAAAGCTAACTATTTGTAAACCGCTCCGTGCAGACAAGTCTTAGAGCCGGAGTAACCAATCACTTTCGGTCTGTCGGTCTGTCTGTCAAGCCACTCATCTCGAGTTAGGGTACTTCCAGATGTGCTAGGACGATGAAACTTGGCATTCATATTAGGGACCTTACCAAACTAAGTTGGGGGTGGGGGGAGGGGCAACTATTCTACTTCTGCTATTACTAAAGAATAGCCGAAGTTTTCATTTATCTTTTTATTTTATATATCCAAAAGCGGCCTGAACCCTGAGCCCTGATCGAGTACAACGTTTCCGAAACCAAAATTATGCTCACCAGTCATGATGATTCGAGCGTCAGTCTTGGACAAAATCACATGAGACTAGACGAGAAAGAGACTATCAAGTAATATTTTCGAGCCAGAGTCACGACCCGAGTCCAACATCGCCAAAAAGTCCAACTCAACCATCACGTAGCTCGTCTTTTTCCTTGGTCACTAAAGAGGTTCGTTTGATTTTAAATTTTAAGTTTAAGTTTTAAGTTTTTATTTTAAGTTCGATATTGTTTTCGAGACAAGCAGAAAGCGAGTATTGAGAACGAGGTGGCTCCGAGTCCATTAAAAAGGTATCTCGACCCATTCTCGAGACAAGTCCTGAGTCCTAGTCCACAACCTGATATAAAACTCTAATGGGAAATGGCTCAGTAGGCCTATTTTTTTGTTCCTATAAGAAAAAGAAATGCATATGAGCTATGCTGTGATTTACTGACTGTAAATGTTGTATTATTTTTGTTCATGGCCCAAGGGCTTCATGAAACATCTATATATCTATGGTCTAAGATACGCTGAAGAGTCCAATCACACCCGCCAGGTCCTTACTCGCCTCTACTCCATTTTTGTAAATCTCAACCCTTCGGCATTTTCCCGCAAACACCTCCGATCATTTTTTTTAGGTCAAATAAATGTATCGCTTTGCGTTAGAAAGACACATTTTAACTAAACATGGCTTCACAAATCAATTTAAACAGATCAACATATGCGTTATCGGTTTGTGAGCATAGGACACTTGCGATAGTCCGCTCTGCTATATTGCAATTTCTTTGTCACACAGGACTACCAACTGTGCATTTATGACTTTTGTTTTAAAGACAATGTTAGTTCATAGAAATGGGTTATAAATTCATACTGCACGATCCAACACCTTTGCACCCTTGAGTTAGGGACGCTAAAAGCCCTTCTAACTTTCACTGCTAAAGCCCTGAAAAGTTTTAGTCTCCCAAGAGTCCCTTATTTAAGACTTCTTAATTGTTTACCTTGAGAGGCTAACAGGCGCGACGGAAGGTGAAAAGTAGCAAGCTGAATTTATATCGCCTGTAGCATAGGGCTCTTTTGAGAACAAATGGAAATATTCGTTCTAATGACCTGAATTTTTAAGCAATATCAAGGTTTCCTTTCAAAGCTGACTGAGAATCTCGGTTTATAGCGCTAAACAGAACGCACGCATTCGGATTGCAAGAGTTTACATAGTAAAAATTTACCTCGAATCGTACTCGTAGACCTCGAGGGCTTCGAATCGTACTCTCACCCGCTCCTGGTATCTAGAAAAGTAAGGTACATTAAATCAAAACAGGTAATGAGAGGAGTCTTTCTTTGTTTATCACTACTAGATCCTTCGAAAACAGAAATCCCCTGCTATTTGCCAGTAGAGTAGAGGTATGCTTCTTTTCTTGCTTCTCACTACCTTTTTTTCTTGCTTACACAACAGTAAATGGAAAATAAAAATAAAAACTTGGCATCATCTGACAGCCAACCATTCCATTGTAATTCCGCACGTTATTTGATTTGGAACCTTTTTGGAAGCTGTTTTCCTGCTCAGATACGAACGGCATTCGTACATTTTTTTACAAATATGTAAAGTATCTGCTGACGATTCAACCTTGGAAAATTAATAACAGTTTGTCTTCAAAGTAAGGAGTAGCACGGCCTTCCTATTCTGTTACTCGGGAAAGGCGAGGGTGCTTTAAGCGCAGTCTTTATGTAGCTCAGCGGATGCTTTACTCAGTGCAAATTCTGCCAGTGTGTGTTGTTTTCTATTTAGGTTTCCTGCGTTCTTTCCATTATTGTTGTTGACAGTAATGTTCTTTTTTTCCTTTTTTTCTTCTATTTAATTACTCCGTCTCTTGTACGTTTGTGCATCATGATGGGCAATAAATTTATTATTATTATTATTACTGTTCCAGCTTTCTTGCGGCACTTACAGTAAGTTGTAAAAGATTTTAGTTGACTTGAAAATTTGCTTCTTCTTCCGTTGTGGTTTGCTGTTTAGTTCGGACGCGATCTATTTTGCGCTTTTTTTTCCTCTCAGCAAAAGAGGCAACATCTGAAAGAAGAAACAGAAAGGAATTCAGAGCATCTGTCTCGGGACAGATGATAAACTGGAAAATGATAAACTGGATGAAATGAACATTTTCGGCAAGTATTCTGCAGCAGAAGCTGCCCGATGTAGGTCTTAGTCTTTTCTTCTGTGGCCGGTCAAAAGCTACACCGGTCGCCAGTCTAACTTTTCTCCTTGAATTCATAATTTATTAACTATTTTTATTTACATCATTTATTTTATATAAACATTATAATGGTAATTACACTAATGACGAACCATTTTTGTAATTTTTTTATTGTCATTTAATTCGCGTTCGTATTTGATAAAGTGTATCTTCGTGAATTGTATGTACAAACCATAGCTTTTAGGTATAAATCAGTTGTAAATATATCCTTGGTTAATTTTTAACTATAATGACACGTCCAGCAATACTTAAAGATATCTATGGATCAACAAACCAAGTTGTAATGTTAAGCCACGTTCAAGTATGCAAATCGCTACCGTACGCAGACAGAACAAACTGTCAACCGAAATACTCTTTGAACGTGTTCCACCCTTCTACAAATAGTAACTATTAGTTACTATTTCCGTTCCAACCTTACCAAAAGTTACTACGCTGACCGTTCCAACCTTCTCGAAATCCTAACTAATGGTAACTATTTGCTTACCACGCTCGGGAGCGTAGTAACTACGGATCTCTGTAACGTGATTGGTCGGATTCGCCCGTGGCATGATATTCTGCTGGAAAATAGAAAAATCGTTCCAGCCTTGACGGCAAAAAGCCATAATTCGTGACGTCAGGCGTAGTAACTACGGTAAGTAGGATGGAACACGCTCTTTATGACTAAGTACAACACACCCCAGTGAACCTTGGGAAGAACGAGAAACTTCACCCGAACGATGACTTAAATCATATGTCGACCCAATCAGCGGGGTTCGTTGCGGTGACAGCTGTGTTAACGCTTCCGGCTGTTCGCTAGCGACACGGCGATTCTTCATTGGCAGGAAGAGTTAGTCATCAAGGGCAGAGGCGTTACTAGCCAAAAAATTTTTTTGGGGGGGGGACGAGGCATTTACCGACGGGCGGATAATTTTTACCGACTTATTCTGGAGAATAAACGACAGTTTTCAACAACAAAAATTCAACAACAAAAATGAAATTTTTGAAAAAATCGACTTATTTTCAGAAAAATCCACTTATTTTCAGAAAACCGACTATTTTGACGAAAAATCAACCAATTTTCAGAAAAACTGTTTTCGCTTCGCGCTGACTCGGTTATTTTTTTTATATAACTGATAGACAAAAATACTACTCAGCAGGGATTTGAACCCAGGACATTTTTTCAAGATATTTTTTACCGACTGGACAACAGCATTGGGGGGGGGCCTCCCCCCCCCCATTCGTGACGCCCCTGATCAAGGGTAGGTTATATCTTTACGGTTGAAAAATGATATCCGAGGAATCAACAGTACTGAAAATTATGAGATAGCATCTATGAAATTGACGGTGAGACCTGCATTGCTTACAAGAAAATAAACAGCCCCCAAGAAAACTCTGTAGCCAGTTCCCAAAAGGAATTGCAGGCGCGATGGAAAGCGGGGAACGATGGTGAAGGAGTGGCAAAAAAAGTCCCGATTTAAAGCAGTTTATTAGCGGATTGCGAAAGCGAAAGTACCTCAGTGTTTACGTCTGTAACTAAACGTAGAATTCTTAAAGTTTAGCTGAAAAGGCAGCTTATTTTTACATCTGCATATTTGAATACACTGATATATTTTGACTCATCTAAGGGATTTTGTATTTTTTTCACCCGGGACAATTAATAAAGTTCAAAATGTGCGCTGCTTGTACAACAACCCAAAATTCACCCAGACGCAGAGAATGGAATTTCAACAACGGCCTGCATTTCCAGGGTTAAAGATACTAAGTTCAGAAAAGTGACGCCTGTAGAAAGCAGGAAAATGATGTTAAGATATGTCTTGGAAGGAATCGGAAATATTTATTTTAGTCTTTGGAATGGCTTACACTTGTAGTTGGTACATATTTCATGCGTAGAGGGACAACGACATAGAGGTTTACCACAAATCAGAAAGAATAAATTCATTCGATGGAGTCGATCATCTGTGGATACCCGACAAACGAGGTGACGCATTTTTATCGGGTTTTCAGGCCTATCGAAGTGAATAAGTGATGTTTAACTAGACTGTCGGATCTCAGTCCTGTTCGGTTAAACTCTAGTCCCAATTTAGCGCTTTTCTTCACACAAATCCACCCTCTGTTGTAGGCTGCTTAACAGCAACTCATTGCGAAAAAAAAAGAGAAGATATTCAAAATATTCGCAAGAATTATAACTGTTTAAAAGAGGGTTTCTAAACCTTTCAAATATGCGATAACCAATTTTTCACAGATATTTCATCCAGCTCGCGGTGGAAACTTACGAATCGCCTGCACGGTCGATTTTGGCCAATAGAAAGGCAGAGGATGAGCAAGGGAGATATGCATGAAGGAAGTCAATGCATGTGCATTCTCTTTCATACTATTATGACACTTAGTTAACGGGTAAAGTTACAGGTGTCAGTAAATCTTGAGACCGTCTTTAAAGACGTTTAACGACCTTTTTCTTTCCGTGTCAAAGGCAAATTAGCAAATTAGGCATGAAACGCAAATTCGCACTTCCCGATGGCGTGACCCGTGATAATGAGGTAGGTGCCTCCCCCAAGCCAGTTCGTGACAACCCAAACTTTAGCGTAAGCTGCAAATTTGCAAAGCAGTTTTTGCAAAAACGACCGTCTTTAAGTTTGTGTATGAAATCCCGGAGCCTGACGATCGTTTACAGGCGACTAGCAACAAGGTAAGCATACATTTCCTTAAAGGAAATGGCGTGCCGCTAATAGTAGTTGTTTACATTTATTTAGGAATAATCTCAAGTTTCTGTACGAAAAAAGAGTACAAATTTCATGTTCTTGTGTACCCATCATTAGTGAAAGATATTTTGACTACGGCATGGCAAGTAGTCTAATTTTATCGCACCCTTCATATGGCACTTTGAACATTCAGCTCAACTGGCAGCTCAACTGGCTGTCTTGCTCTTTCTCGGTTTTGCTATTTTCACTTCCACGTAAGCTAGGACGAAGAAACTTGACACGCATATGAAGGACCCAACCCAGTGCAGATCTTTTGCCCGATCCATCATAAGTAGGGTAGTGCAGGGAGAGGGGATCCGGTGACCCGCCATTCGAGTGAAACTTGATGAGTAGTAGGCAGATCCCTGGGCTATTTGTGCGTCCGAACTGCTTCCGACCACGGTTGGGGAGTTTGGGGGGGGGGGAGGCCTGCTTATTATAACTTAAACAGGGACGAACGTAGGGAATGGGATGAAGCATGGCCGTACAAATGTCATGGGTCATGAACATGTTATGTGGATGCGTGGTAGAAGAAAATACCTTATGCATTACCTGATGAGTGAATGGGAACGACTTTGGGCTTCCTAACATCACAATGTTAGTTGACAAGCCCAGGTCATTTTGTAGTTGTATGTTTTTGTTGTGTATTTAATCGTCGAATTTGTGTATGGTCAGAAAATAAATCAGTGCTTTAGTGAAGACGTAAACAGATTAACTACAGTACATGATTCTCTTGATAATTCCTTAATAAGACTCAAAGATAAACGTTTATTATTAAAACAAGCAAAATGAGTTAGTGAAAAAGAACTTGCATGATGCTTGATATAAAGTGATAAAAAAATGCTATTCAGTATTTTATTTTTGCTCGTCAGTGCTCTATTTGCCTTTCTTTTTTTAGTATCAAGTTTGTGTATGTTGTGGTTGACATTGATTACTTATCTTTGTGTGCAAATTTGTTTGCTTTTGTTGCCTATCATTTACCCTTTCCTACGATACTGTTGTAATCCTACATCAAACCATAAAATTTAGTTCAGTCGTCCAGTATTTCTTGACTTTTCATATTTATCGGACTCTCACTTAACCAGTATTACCAACAATTTGGTGATGGAATCAAAATCCTGGCTTCGGAAATGACAGCTGATACTTATACAAAATAAACTCTTGTAGAATCTCATGCGCAATGACAAACGTAAATAAAATGATAGCCTGCAATTTATATATGGGCAAGTAATTGAAGCTCAATTTCAGAAGCTCAACAGTTGGTTCGTAGAACGTATTTTCATTGGCTCAACCACAGTCGCAGCTGCAACATCATCTAGTGTGATAAACCAGAAGCACGCAGAAGCTCTCTGGCGGGAAACATTAGGAAGAGAGCTTGTTGAAGAGGAAAACAGACGACGCTAACAGCGTCTTGAAACAAGGAGACGTTTCTTTGAGCTTGACGACCAAAGATACTCACGAAAATATTCAAGCAGATCTCCAGGGGCGTCGCAAGGGGGGGGGGGGGTGCAGCACCCCCCCACCTTTTTGAGATACGGTAAAATTTGGGGCCGGAGGCCCTAAATTTTACTAAAATTGTTCGGTATTTTTTCGATTCACGGGGATTTGGTAGTTATAAAGGATCCTAAATAGGATATCTGTATAAATCTCTTTGGTATAATGATCGGGATTCGGTATAACTGCCAGTAGTCGGTAGTTATCACGAATTTGGTGAAAGAGTTTACTGAAGTCATTTGGTAATATTTTGATGCCGGAACTATTCGGTATATTTATGGAGATTCGGTAGTTACACAGACTCCCGAATAAGCTCTTGGTTCAGAATTATTCGGTATCATGATTGGGATTCGGTAATTTATTAAGTATAATTTCCAGGATTCGGAAGTTAACCACGAATCCTGACTTTGTTCCAGTTTCGACGAAAGTATACCGAATACGAATATTGTTCGGTAGTCTTTCGATACCAAAACAATTCGCTATAACAACCGGGATACGGTAGTTATACAGAATCCGAACACGCTAACGGTCTAAATTTATTCGGTATAATAACTGTGATTCGGTAACTTATTCGTTGTAATTGCCAGGATTCGGAAGTTACCACGAACCTCGAAACTCAGAGGAGGTCGAGTGAAGCACTGGTCGCGGACAAAAGGGACGATCTATGATATCATCGACAGTCCGTACTTTTATTTTGGATCCCAAAAAGAATATCTAATCATAAATATTTCGAAAATTCCGACTGCAGCACTTTTCGTAATATTCACTATTTTGTGGAAGGGCGCGTCATTTGACGGGGGTTTTAAGCCAGTTTTAGGATCGAGATTTCGAAACATAAGAGCTAGAATTTGGATGGAAATTAAATTTGGCAGGAAAAAGCAAAAAAAAATTTCGCCTGCGGCGCTCACTTTACGTAATCATAGCTAGTATATTGACTAGACTACAGTTGTTGCTGCTGCCGGAACGTCGCTCCATCCGTTTTCTATAACTTCTTAGAGTCTCGGTATTTCATCAACGGTAAATGATAGAATTTGTAAGAGAAGCAGTTAAATTTTAGCCTACAAAAACAAAACAAAAATTATTTCGAAAATTTTCGCCTGAGGCGCTCGATTTAATTTTCTATTGGCTATAATAGATAGTAGCTGTTACTGAAATCATGCCCGGCAACATATTCTCCATGTGGGCTTCGCCAAAACGCCGCCTAATAGTTGGCTTATCGTCGTTCATGCTGCCTTTACTGTTATTCTTCCTTCGTAATCGTTAATGTTCCATAATTTAAAGCTCGAATTCTTAGTTCTAGGATTCGGTAAAATTTTTGAAAGATTCGGTAAAATTTTGGCTCTGCACCCCCCCCCCACCGAAAATTTACTTACGACGCCCCTGCAGATCTCACACTGTAACTGTTTATGTTCCAACATTCAAAACTATCTATATACTGTAAATTAAGCTCTGATTTTAACAAATTGTCAAAGGCTTTTGCTGTAATAAGCCTTTTCCCAGACTCATTGACTTCTAGCAGAGACTTGGCAAAATTCAGATAACCGGTTTACGCACCAGTAGCATGATCGTGAGTACTCGTCGGGAGCATAATGAATACGGAAAAAAGTGAATCATGGCAAAGACAAAGATTAGTCAGATGTCGTTAACGGTTCTAGAATGTTACATATAAAAGTGAGGTCTTGGGGTTTAAGAGATAATGAATGCAGTTACGGAAGTAGGTTGCACTGGAATTGTACGTGTGACGGGCCACAACTGTCAATTGCTCTTACGTTTTCGCCTATTTCCATGTCTGTTTTGTCTCTTCTCCCGAAAACTCTTTCAGATTCCGGAATACGCGAGGTACTACACCCCGAATTCCAGGCTTTTTGGTCTGGCTTCATATCCGAGGTCCGAACAGTAATTTGGAGTCCGAAGAAAATTTGGAAATCGTAAGTCGCGGCTTAACCCAAGAATGCATTCGACTTCTTGGGGACTTTTTGCTTGACTCTTCGGCCAATGGAACAACAAAACGACACAAGAAACAAAATATCCACGAAACGTGGAACTTGAAAAGACATCCGCGAAATCAAAAACACAGCTTACGGGGTGGCGCCACAGAAGCGCTCCCACGGCTGCTGTGATCAAAGACCATAGGCGTACTCTCGCCGTTCCCCGAGGACTTCACTTGAGGAGTCCCCGCGTTTTTGTTTGTCCCAGGGACTCACTCCCCGTATTCTCGCGAGTCCCATCGGATGGGGAATACTCCGATTATCATCACCATCATCAAAAAGGACAGTAAAGGACTCCCTTTCAGATTAAGAGGTGAATCACTTGCTGGTGTTGGTCTAGCGTAAAATTATTTAAAACAATCAGAATAAACAAAACCAAAAATAAAGTGGGTCCAGACTAATTTTGTCAACTGCATATTTTTTTTAGAACAAGATCCATTTGGGGAGCATTTCCTATGTTCTTGTTGTTTTCCCGACGCCGAGTCCGCATCGAGTGTCTCCCTCTATTCTCGCCGTTCCCTTCGATTCCCAGAGAAGTCCTCGGGAAACGGCGAGAATATGCCTCATGTCCATGTTGTATGACCCAGGAGAGGAGGAACAAAAACGGGGAAAGAGAACTCTTGGTTTTGATTACGAGTTCAAATGTTTAACTTCCTATGAGATTTATCCCTTCCTATTCGTCACTCATGTTCTGCGAAAGAAGGAGATTAAAAAGATGAGATCATGTTATTTTAAATATGCGAATCACCTGCTCCACTTGTCCAAATTATGTCATGACCATACATTGACGGAGAAATTCAAAATTCAAGAAGCAAGTGTTACGCTTTTGGATGTCTCCTCATCGCTTTCAAAATCATGGACAACGGGGCCCAACCAGCGCACTACGTCGTCCACTGCTTCCTGACCGAAGATTAAAAATTAAGTGTCTTTTTCTGTGTGCTTCTGTGTTTTGTTTATTTTGTTTATTTTCTTCATTTACTCCGCCTTTTCAAAATGGTGGGTCATAAATAAATACTTACTAACTTACTTATTACATGACCATGATTACTGAATTATGAAGATTACTCTGAATGGCTTAGATGAATGGCTGATCAGAGCATCACTGCGTACGTCATTCAAGATAACTGGCTCTATGTATCTCACTTTTACATACAAACAAACATTGCAGGATCCTTAAGTACTGACATTGGTATTATTAAAGGACCCTTCCTACTTATTCTGCCTTCTATATTATCATTATAGCTCCACTATGGAACTAGAAACTTCAGAAGTGCCTGTCCTTCACCATTGTTTTGTTTTGCACATAAAGCCGCTTTCACACTGACGCGTTGGCCTTTCACACTGAGTTAAGCAGCACCTGCGTCGCGCATGTGGCGACGCAATGCAGAGCTTACGCAGACAAATAAAACGGGAGGCAAGAATAGAACCAAGTTCAACGCATCAAATTTTTCAGTGAAGAAAAACTTTTGGGAAGAAAAACCAGAGAAAAACCTACTAATGGGAAGAAGAACTTATTGATGGTCAAAGAAACGAAACTCAGCAGAAGAAAACCAGAAAGGAAAACGTAAATACGCATCCATCTCGAAAGCTTCTCATGCAGGTGTGAAAGATGCGCAACGCAAGACAAATGCATACGCAACACATCGCATCGACGTGTCAATGTGAAAGCGGCTTAACACTTATTAGTGATTTTCGGGCGAAGCTGTTTTCAAGTCAAGCAGCACATTCTTCACCGAAAGTTTCAAGGTCCGGCGATAACTGTTTCGGAAACAAGGCGATGGGAAGCTTTAACATGTGGTTTTGCATTTCGGAAGACTTGGTAGGTCTGGAGCAGAGATGGGCGAATCCGATCATGAAAGGATTCGGATCCTAATCCGAATCCAAGCCTAGGTACGAACCCGATTCCGAATCGGGTACATAGTTTATAGTTTACAAATCAGAGGTGAGGAAAAGAACTGATATCTAAGGTTATCAGATAACGTGATAAATTACTGAGGATGGCTGGTGGTAGAGAGCAAAAAGTTGGATTGAATAAGCCGACTGTGTAAAAATTGGGAAACGGAAACTAGAAGGATGTAGACTAGAAATTTGAGTGGATTCGTAAAACTGAGGGTTTGGAATCCGAGTCCGAATCCGAATCCAGCCTGACAAGCAGAAGATTCGAATCCGGCCAAAAAGACGAATCCTGGATCCGATTCCGAATCCGGATTCGCATTCGCCCATCTCTGGCTAGGAGGCCCATCTTGTCTTTCATACTCTTTTCTTTGGCTTGTCTTTTCCCTCTTATTAGTTCTTATAGTGCACACGAACCGGATTTCCTGCTCTTGCATGAGCAAGTTGGAAAAATTACAACTTTTTCACATGGATGTGATGGTGCCGAATATCCGGGCAGGAATTAACAGTGTGGGAGCTTCTGATCCTGATCGTGTTTCCGCACTTTTAAATGTTTTGCGTCGTGCATCCGATTCCGGTCGCGCGAAGGGTGGATACAGTTGACACGTGCCAATGAGAAAATCGCCGATTTCATGGGGAAAGTTTTGGTAGTTTCGAAAAACGATATTTCTGAACCACTGAAAACGAGATTTCTGAACTATTTTATCGTGACAAAATAATTTACTGTAAGAGTTGCGCGTTAAGAATTCTTGGTCCGAGGTTTCGGTTTCGTAAGATGCCTATAACTAAGATCGACGGGAGGGGCGGGGGCTCATTCGTAGCCTATCAATGTATCAAGAAGGAAAATTAAAATTCAGCTATTCGGAACAGTCCACAAACCAAAGCCAAGGGTTTAAGGGTGGATTCACTCCTTCGTTGCTTAGCGATTCAACGAACTATTGGTCATTTGTAGAGTATCAATGTATCAAGAAGGAAAATTAACTTTCGACTTTTCGGAACAGTCCACAAACCAAAGCCAGGGATTCAACGGTGAATACACGTCTTCGTTGCTTAGCGATTGAACGAACTACCGGTTGACAAACGAGAGCACCAAGATAAAAGAGATTGGCAAAATGGGACGAAAACCACGAATTCTCAGCACGTTCCATGGAAACTAAGAGGCAGATGAGAATATTGGCTTTCTCTTCAGGAATAAAAAGACTTTCTATTTTTGGATCTCTAACCCCTTGTCCTAAAATGTTTGTATAGATATAGCCCCGATGAAAAAATTCTTTAACTGCGTAGTGGTATGGTAGCAAGTAAGTAGGTAATTTATTTATAACCCGCCATTTGGACCAAGACCAAAGGTTTCGACGGGATCCCACAAATTTAATATCTCATCCAGATAATTGGGTCCTGTCTTCTCCAGACTCCTGAAGCATTTTTACTACAAAAATTCAGAAACAGATTAAGGCCAAATAGCTAATAATCTGAGACAACCAAGTTCAGATTGCATGTGTGTTTACCCCTATTAGTCATATTTGTTTTGACGAAATTGATCGAAACTTCTTGCCTTAGCCTACTTCTGCCAAATTTCCGGTTTCTGCCGAATTTCGGGAACTACTTATCCGACAAAATAACAAAGCTCAAAAGCGAATTATCGAACATCTAATCAACTTCCAGTAAAGCTTTAACTCATGACAAATTTTCTGGTTTCAGCCGGATTCCGGGCGAACTATGCGTCCGGGTCGAAAACAATTATCCCTTCTTACCCCTAAATCGGAATCTAACCAACTACAAATACTACTTTTGCTTTTAACATGTTTTCCGGATTTGGCCAGTTTCCGGGCGAACTACTTGTCCGGCGAGAAAATGGTTTTCATAATACTGTTCAGCATGTCTTTTTACCCCTAAATAAACTACTACTTGTCCGACGAGAAAATGATTTAATAATCGTGTTCAGCATGTCTTTCTACCTCTAAATCAAACATCTAATCAACTTCAAATAAAACTATTGCTTTTAAAAAAAATTTCCGGTTTTGGCCGGATTTCGGGCTAATTTTTAATAATCATGTTTAGCATGTCATTCTACCTCTAAATCAATTATCTAATCAACTTCAAATAAAAACTTTTGCTTTTAACAAATTTTTCCGGTTTTGGCCGGATTTCGGGCTAACTGCTTGTCCGTCAAAAAAATGGTTTTCACCATCCTCTTCTGCATGTCTTCTTACCCCATAATCGACAATCACATAAGCTGTTTAAAAATATTTTGCTTGCCCCTTAATATAAAACCCCTTCCCCACCCCTAAATGTAGGGCTACAGAGGCCATCTACGGACTTGATCTTACTCTTGGCCCAAAGAACCCTCATACCAAGTTTCATCAAAATATCTCCTTCCCTTCGAGAGTTATCGTGCTTACAGACGGACGGACAACTTTTGCGATGTCATAGGTGTCCCTCCATTTACGTTTTGGGATCCCAAAAAGCGGATTAAATGAAACAAAATAAATAAAACCCATAAAGACTCAGAAATAGACACTAACTTTCAATCTTTGGCCAGGATGCAGTGGAGAAGGTCGTGCGCTGGTCGGGCTCTGTTGCCAATGATTTTTTTTTATCGTGACGAAGAAACATCCAAAAGGAATATTGAATTTCTCTACAAGGATAACAAGACCAAAGGTTCCGATGGGATCCCAAAAATTCAATATCTGATCCAGACAACTGGGTCTTGTCTTAGCCAGATCCAGTCATTGCCAGACTCCTTGAACATTTTTACAATTAAAATTCAGAAAAAGATTAATGCCAAATAGCTAATCATCTGAGAAAACCAAATTAAGATTTGGATTCAGCATGTGTGTTTACCCCTATAAGTCATATCTGTTTTGACAAAAACTTCCTGCCACTTCTGCCAATTTCCCGGTTTCGGCCGAACTCCAGAACTACTTGTCCGGCGAAAAAAAGAAACCTAAAAAACGAACTCAGGGTATCTTCTTTCTCCAATAATGAACATCTAATTAATTCCAAATACAAATTTACCTTATAACAAGTTTTTCGACTCCAGCCGGATTCCGGTCGAACTACATGTCCGGGTAAAATACGATTATCACACACGGACTCAGCATCTCTTCTTGCCCCTACATCGGTTATCTAATCAACCAGAAATAAAACTTGAACTTCTAACAATTTTCCGGTTTTGGCCGGATTCCGGGGGAACTATATGTCCGGGTGGAAAATTGTTTTCACATAAGTGTTCAGCATGTCTTCTTGCCCTAAATCGAACATCTAATCAACTCCAAATACAAAATTTAAATTCTAACAAACTTTCCGGTTTGGGCCAGATTCCGGGCGAACTGCTTGTCCGTCGAGAAAATGGTTTTCACCTTCGTCTTCAGCATGTGTTCCTACCCCTAAATCGAATATCTATCAACTTCAAATAAAACTTTTACTTTTAACAAACTTTCCGGTTTCGGCCGGATTCCGGGCAAACTACTTGTCCGATGACAAAATTGATTTTCACCGTCGTGTTCAGCATGTCTTCTTACCTCATATCACATTAGCTGTTTCAAAATATTTTGTTTGCCCCTTCATTTGAACCCCCACACCTAAATGTATGGCTACAAAGCCCATCTACGAACTCGAATTGTCAGACGACCCAACGAATCCTCACACCAAGTTTCATCAAAATTTCTCATTCCCTTCGAGAGTTATCGTGCTTACAGACGGACAGATGGACGGACGGACGAACAGACGGACGGACGAACAGACGGACGGACGAACAGACGGACAACTTTTGCGATGTCATAGGTATCCCTCCACTTACGTTTTGGGATCCCAAAAAGACTTCCTATTTTTGGATCTCTAATCCCTTGTCGTAAAATGTATCTATTGATATAACCTACTATCGATGGCTGTATTACAGTGTGAAGATGCATTATCAACCTGATCTTATGGCGACGGTTATAGTATGCTAGGGAAAAAGATGGTAAATGTCCATTTATGCAGTCGTCGAAGTCAGGATGCCCTAGGACGTCGCGATTGCCTACTACACATGCAGAACTTCACGGACCATTATTGCTCCAGGTGGTAAACTCACGCCATGGTTTGCAGACCGAACACACAATAGGCTGTCAACCACCAATCATACTTACAGGCCAGCCCACGCTAAGGAGCTTTAAACAAGACTCATAATAATCCAATATTATAATAAACCGTATAATAAACAAAAGGTTTTGTATTCAGTAATACTGACCAACAAAAATACAATCTTTACATTTAAAAGTGTTGTTAACAGTTGAAAGAATGCGCTATCACCGAATCATGGAGAATTTTTTTTTGTCTTGGACCTAGCTGTCAAACTAAAAGAAATAACTGATCCGCTTCTGCAATCATCCAGCCGCCTCCCAGCCCATTGCCCAATTCGCCAGCTAATTCTAATTTTATACTTTTTTTTGTGTTTCGTTGTGTATTTCTTGTTTTGCTTTTTATGTATCTTTTGTTGTTATTATATATATTCAGCTATAATGCCGTTCTGTATTTCTTGTTAAGCATTTATCAATCTATTTTGTATATACTGTGCAAATGACTAACTATAAGGCTGCGCGTAATAAATTCATTCATTTATTTATTCATTCAAAGCCCGGAAAATGATACCGTGACTCGTCACCATGAAATTGGTAACGGTGACCACAGGGCAAATAAAGTACTTCAAGAGTTCACAGTATAAAAGATACTGAACAGTTAATGGGTAGCGCTACCTAACGGTGGCCAAAGTAAACAGTGCAGGGTGTGGCGCCACCACAACACTACTTTGACCCATGTCCTAAAATATTCTTGATGACTTAGGGGTTGTTTGTTATATAGTAAAGCAGAGATTTTGCCTCCAAAAAATTTTCGTGGCTGCGAACTAACTCCAATTTCAAGCCGACCAATTCCCCTGTTTAGCTTTCGCATACACCAGCAGACCATCCGACTCCAATTCCACGCTTCCGGAAACCTTCCAAAGGTGTTTACGGACTCAGAAAGAGGGAGGGGGACTCCGAGAAAATTTCCCATGGGTTTATCCAGACTTGGAAATGAAAGAGGCGGCCCATACATTATTTAAGAGCCCACACTTCCGAAGGCTTGAGAAGTTGAGAAGATCTAACTAACGAATAGAAGCGCTTGCTTCACCTGAACAACCATATCGATTCCCACTTGTCGATTTGATTGAATAGTTATGTGTTTGATCTCTATACTCATTTCTCGCTTCTTTCCTCTCACTTCTCGGTTCTCGCTTTTGACAAAACGACAATTTAGAGACGCGTTGGTACCTGCTAATATGTATTTCGTAGACCAAAGAGGAAGGAGTACACTGTAAAATAAATCTTGCAGTATTTGCTATTCGGATTATTCTTGTCTCTCCTGAGATAAGATTATCTTTCCTTCGGATTAACCTTGTCACAGTGGAGATAAGATTAGTCTCAGTAGCAAACAATGCAGTTAGCTTTAGTCCTTACTCGGAGAAATTTTTTACAGTGTAGGACGAACGAGAGTAGAGAAGTGACTCACAACGCAACTTCTCAGTTCTGCAGAATGGTGAGGATTTCACCGTTTTCCTTTTCTACCAAAACGCAAGAAAAGTAGAATTGGCTTCTTCTCAATAGTCATCAAACGTGACGAGAAGAATTGTGAGTAGAACTACGATCAGAAACGCAACTAATGTCACGTGGTCACAATGATAACTTGCTGCCGCCTGCCAACAAAATTTCCAGCTTCAAACAAAAATGGTCTCTTTGGACACTCCAAGCTGATTCGTTGGCGATTCTAAAAGAAATTTGCAGAATGGTCTTTCCAAGGGCTGTCGGTGAAACATCCGCAGGCGAAACATCCCCTCTCAAGCGTCCCATGGCAAAATGTCCCCATGTAAAACGTCCCCAGCTAAAATGAACCAACACCCAAAATATGACAATATTTTTTGGGGGGAGGGGCGGGGGGTATTCATTATCAGCCTACATCAGACCCGGTATTCATTCAAAGCGGGTTAATTTAAGACCAGAGCATGGCTATAAGAGATTAGGTGTACAACTGAAATGTTATCCCTAGCAATACACGGTTCACTAAAAAAGTTCTTGAACTTCCCATCCCATTTTAATGCACCATAGTGGCAGATCGGGCTTCCGCTTAATTGTTTCCTCCGAGGAACTTATCGAAAAAAAACAAACAAATATGCACTTTGCTTTAAACGAGCCTACTACTACAGAACTAGCCTATCAGTTAAGAGCCAGGGGAAAGGAGTATTACACTAAATTATATTTTGAAGGGTAACGGGGGCACGGTACCGGTGCAACGGTGAAGCAACTGGTCCCACGTCCGCCCTTAACTGCCTACAAAGAATGTTCCTACATCTGTAATTCAAACTCTGAAGTTCTACCTCGATCATGCGAGCAAAGAAAAAGGCGAACTTAAAATCACAGAGACATTTCGGCAGGGGGGAGTTTTGGCACGGGGGCGTTTCTCTGGGAAAATTTCACCGGGGATGTTTTGCCATTGAAACGTTTCGTCGATAAGCGCTTTCCGAAACATACTTCTGAGTGTTTGTCGCGAAAACACGATTGTGTGCCACACACACAACAGTCGAGCCACTAGTTGAAACTCGAGGAAACTCCGTTTTATCTATTTTTTTGGCGGTGAGTTCAAATATCTGAAAACAAAAATAAAATTCATGTATCATCTCAGAAAATACAACTCCAGGCTTATTTCCTTACCATTCTGTACAAAAGTATCCTCAGTTTTAGGTCTATATGCTTAATAAGTAGGAAGCTTAATTGTTTAGACACTATATTGCTGCTTAATTTAAATTTCCCGCCAAAATCGAGCCACAAAATCGAAAAAACCTCGCCGGTTGTTTCTCAGATTTGAGCCACAGCAAGCCACGAAAATCGTGTTGGTCGCGGAAATACACTTGAGGGCCGCACAAAAGGCCGCGGAAACACAATTGTCGAGCCACAAACTGTTTGTGGGTGCACGGAAAAACGACTATGGTGAAGGTTGGAGTGTTAGAAGACCTGACCACATGAAGATTTAAGGAGGTAACAATGCTTTCAAAAATAGCTTGCACAGTCTGTACGCAGAAATTTTTTTACAAGGAAAGGCATTTCAGAAGAACTTTGAGATCAAGCTGTCGTAAGTGTCACACAATTTAACACATTTACTTATAATTCTTTACCCGTTATTTGTTTGAAATACATACACTTTGGATTTACTGATAGGCAAAATTACTCTTTCGCAAGTTCAAAAATACGACCCTGCAGTGAAGAGTTCTTCATACTTCCATCAGGAGGAACGCAGCGTCTATGCCTTTTCTGAGGACCCGTGTTCTGGCGTGCCTTCTTTTAGTTTTCGAGTATGTTTGAGTGATAAAGGTCGAGTCTCAGAGCCAACATTCTGTCGTGTCCTATTTTAGCCTCTGGTATTTTCATTGATGCCTAGAATCCGGAGTTCTCGAATGGTCCGTATTTCCTCCACTTTACTGTCTAGGTTTTTTGCTATCTCTGTTTGTCAAGAGTAATATTTTTTCTAGGGTTCTTTATAACAATCATTTTCTTTCCTGCACGGTCTTCCTCTTACAATAATTCCGAGATCTTCGTTATAGTGGCGGCCTCTCATCTTTCCCAGAAATACGGAGGACTTTCAATCCGGACAAGGATACTTGATTTTGGTAATCCGTTCCTTCTGTTACTTTAGCGGCTACTTTTTCATCGGTCACTCTGGTGGACTAGGTCTGAAAGTTAAGCAATGCTTTTGGATTTTAAAAAAGCACTTAGGAAGGTCCACGGATGCATAGCATTTATTTCCATAGGGGAGCCAGGGAGGGTATGAAAGGCAGGATAAGCACGATGGGTTCATTTATGATTTTTTGGGAGGATGGGAGCTGGAACTTTTAGATAAGCTAAAAGTTCAGAGCTTGTTTTTTGGGGATCCGAAAACGTAAGTGGAGGGATACCTCTGACTTCGTAAAGTTGTCCGTTACTCATCTCTAATAGATATTTGCAACGGCAGTCTTTAATACTGACCTTTTTCTGCAAGATTACTTAAATTTGTTCCGTTTGTTTCATATATTGAAATAAAAACCACCTTTCTACAAACAGAGTCTAAAATTAATTTAACAAACAACAAAATTTACCTTTTTTTAGTCGCGTAACGTGCTTCAGTTTTAGAAAAATTTACAAGTAGATTGCTACAGTTTTAAACATGACAATTTTTATGGAACTTGCAGCTTCGCTCAAGTGCCATATACCGATCACTCTCCCGTAGGTTTGTCTGTCTGTCGGTCGGTCCGGTGATCGCGAGTTAGAGTACTTCCAGATGTGCTAGGATGATGAAACTTGGCAGGGACATCAGGGACCCGACAAAACTGACTTGGAAATCGTCACTTTCTCGATTCGACTATCGTGGGGGGAATAGAGGGAGGGGGAATCCAGAATATTGAGGCATTCCTAACTTTCGAACTGGTGATCGGATCTGAATGAAACTTGATATGTGGAATGAAAACATCCTCACATGTCCCATTTTACATCCGAACCTGATCCGACAACTGTGGGGGTTGGGGGGGTGGAGGGGGTACCGGAAATTTCGTAATACGCTTAGAGTATAGGGATCGGGATGAAACTTGGTGGGAAGAACAAGCACATATCCTTGATCATCGATGACATAACCGGATCGGATCCGGTCACTGTGGGGTGGGGTGGAGGCTGGATCCCGGATTTCCGGTTATCACGGGTTAAGGTACTTCCAGATGAGCTAGGACGATGAAACTTGGTAGACATATCAGGGACCCGAGCAGATTCACTTAGGAAAGTCATTTCTTCGATCCGACCATCGGGGGGGGGGGGGAGGGAGGGGAAATCTGGGATCTTGAGGCAAGCGTTACTTTCGAACGCGACAAGCTTAGATTGGAGAGACCGGGATGAAGCTTGGTGAGAAGAACAAGGACAAGCTGTAAATAGAAACGGACCGGATCGGCGCACTCTGAGGGTCTTGAAAGGGGTTTCCCGGAAATCCGGTGATCGCGAGTTAAGGTACTTACAGATGCACTTGGACGTTGAAATTCGGCAGCTATATTGGGGATCCGATATTGACTTAAAAGCAGTAGTTTCCAAGATCCGACTATCTTCGGGGGAGTGGAGGGAACTGGAATCCGGACTACTCAAATTTCATGCATGATTTTTGAACGGTCGGTCGGATCCGAAGGAAGCTTGACAGTTGAAAAGGACGTGTTCCTGATCTCACGAACACTTTCACAATCTCCCAAGGGCCCATGATCATTTGTACCTCAAGTCCTCAAGTATATGAAATGAGTTTTTAGTCCTCTTCAAGTGTAACTGTAAAGTGAAACAAAAGTATTGGCCAAAAGATCAATTTTCGTGATCCACAAGGGCCTGTGATAAAGTTTACCTCAACGGTTTCGCTTACAAATGACTTTCCAAAAGACTTAAAGCAAAGTGGAAAAAAAAACATTTTTAAGAAACCCATTTTAAAATGCCCATGGTCATCTGTGTACCAGTGCATTTGCTTGCAAAAGGGATTACTAGCCCCCTTAAATTGCACGCTGTAACCACAAAGTACATGGCATGTTTTTACTCAACCATACATTTTCATGAATCCAAAAGATCCATAATCGTCTTTGCCTCGACTCAGCACAAATCTTAGCTGTTACCCTTACCTACTACGTATGCTTGCAAGTGCCATTTGAGCTTACAGCTATTATTACATTTACTACTTCTTTATGTCTTTTTTACACAAAATAATTTGTAGACTTATCACTTTACCCCGATGCTGGGGCAGTAGAAGCTGCCTATAGTTTGTCACAGCAGAAGTTCACCACTTCTAACTCTTCAAACTACCACATAACAATACCTTCTCCGATCTATTCACATTGACAGAGAAATTTAGAATACTCTAGAAGATAATTCTAGAATAGAGTACTCTAGAGCATAAGAACTCCAGGTCACTCCAAGAAGCTTACTGGAAAAGCTATAGGCCTCGATTCGACAGCTTTTCTTCTGAAACATAGTTATAGCCCTATGGAAATCAGAGGAGTCATGTCGCTGAAACCCAAGGGGGGCAACGGCATCGTCCCGGGCCCGCTCAGGGGGCATTTAAAGAGTGGACTGGCTCTAGACATTGTGTTGTCCACGCTGGGGTTGTCCCTCTTAACAACACTCTAATACCCCCCCCCCCCCCCCCCCCCCCCCAGTAGATCGATCACACCCGAAATCAATTTCTTATAAATTTCTTCATTTCTGAATTGTGCTCTTGGGCAATTTCTCAAGCCGCAACGTCACTTGACCTGTGTTGCCAAGTTTTTAAGTAAGCTTGTGTGATAGCCGCTTCGAGTGCTTTGAGAGAAGCCTCGCGAAGTTTATACTTCGGACATATGCTTTAACAAAATGTATGAAGTTCAAGTTCTGTTTCGTTCAAACTAAATGCAACAAAAAGAGCCAATTTGGCAGAGAGACCAGCTCGAGGCCAATACTCTTGATGACTATCTCTCCTTGCTGATGCAAAATCTCCTGCCTCTCCGGGTAGCTAGCAGAAGAAAGGCAAAAGTGGTGTCACAGCTGCTACGAAAGATCGCAGTGATTGATTCACACGGGATTTGAGTCGTTAGAGAGTTTGAATCGTACGGACACGCTTACTCCTTCTTCCTGAGGATCACTGGCGTGTTTTGGACTTAGTCATAGACGATTCGCGGACACTTTCTTACCTCAAATTACCTTCTACTACAAACTTGAAGAACATCAACGCACAACCATAATCCACCCGATTTCCGGATTCAAACGACCAAGGTGATCTTTGTCTCTTCATCTATTCCACAATGGATGCAAGTTTGAGACCCTGTTTGAATCATATTACAGAATGCAGAATGTCCATGTGTCCTAGTTCTGTGAATCCTGAGAACTAGGTTCTTAGACTCATGTGTATTGGTATGCAACTGTAAACCAAAAGCTCTCAAAGGAGCAGATCATGGGACAATCGAAAATCAGTCGTCGGTCTTGACAACTGACGGGACCTATCGTGATAATTAGCAGCTTCAGGGCAAAAATGAATCCACCAATCAGGGAACAGTTGATCAATCGCTGCGAATTCCTAAGATTACTGTTTCTATGGGTTTCGACTTAAAAAGGTCTGCTTGAAACCAATTCTACTCTATATTTCTTGACATCTGTAAGGCTACATTGTTTTCACTTTTATCAAAGTATGACAAAATTAGATTTACATTAATTACCTTCAGTTGTTCATTGCAGAGTCTCTATCCCCCTTGCTCATCACTCATCACCCAAACCGGCGATACCGGGATTCCCAATTCCTCCAGTGACCATTAATGATCATCTGTGAATAACTAGCAATGGTACATGTGGGAGTTTCATAAACCATCTTGTAAACAGCTACTTCTTAGGAATATTTTTGACGCCTTTTTTCATTTCTATTTTCCGTCACGATCGAAATGTGCTGCTATTGACAACAAAGGTGCTTGATGCCTGAGGTTTTTTGCCTTGACGGTAACCAGGACAGGATCCAGGGGGTTTACCCCCCCCCCCCCCCAAGAAATAAGTTCGTGGATACAGATCCACAACATAATTGTTGCAACGTAATTCTTTTAAGCAAAAGCTGAACTAAGAAGTAGAGGCTAATCATAAGTCCAGATTCGGATATGGACTTTAAGAACCACCTGTCATTACGAGCCCCCCCCCCCCACCCCACCCGTCAAAAACATCATTCCCTCCACCCTGATTCTCAACTTACCTTCCGTAGAAAAGGTAGCGGCACTTGACATAATTCGGGGTCGGGGCGGGGTATAGGGGTGAGAAGAACCGCCCCTTCTTCGTATTGGGCGCACTGCTAATGAACTGGTAATCGCACGTGGTGTGGCTGATCTTCTGTCCGTCTGACTTGGCAATTTCAGCTGAAAGTATGGAATGTGAAGACGACTGCATAGACTGGTTTTGTTTAATATAAAAATAACACAAATTGTGGCTCACCCGATGAAAAATTTGTAGCCTGCGTAGTTGTATGATAGTTGCACGAAAAAGTTGCATGTATTGATATGTAATAGTAATCAGTATCTTGTTTTGCTCTAATAGCATCCAGTCTTGCTAAAAGTAGCATGCAGTAGAATGCAGTAACACGGTAGCCTTGACATAGAAGCATCAGTTCGTATTGCATGCTACTTTTTCGTACAACTTCATACTACGCATTTTGAGATAAATTTTTCATCGAGTACGGCCAAATGGCGTGTTGAAAACAGAATATGGACCTGATGGTCTACCATGTCTTTTAAAAATAAATATGTAGACTTTAAAGCTTCTCATGTCCTTATGTGTGAAAGAGTTGTCGGGGACTTCCAAGCTTTCGTCTAAGTTTATGTTGCGTGACTGGCAAAACACGTTTAAGCCGAAAAAGCACTAAAAATTCGTAGGTACATACAAAACGAAACAGTGGCGGAAGGTCGAATTTCAGAAGCTTATGATTCCCATAGCGTATCTATGGATACCAGAAAAGGTAGAATAGGCAAGAGAGGTCCTTTAAAAGCGTGTATGAAATTAAGTAAAAAGTATTTTTTAGGGCCAGTGAGAGTTTCAACGAAAAGACAATGGAAACAAGTGCGAACCATACTGCCAGAAGCTTCATAACGGATAACACGAGGATGCGCGGTTTCAACAAATAAAGCGTAACAGATAACACTTTGGATTTTATCTGTCGTGTTTAAAAACAATAGGCATTTAATGTTATGCATAACAAGCTTTGTTAGGAAGAGCCAAAAAAGCGTCTAGTGACTTTATTTCTTATCTTCATGATTTCGGGAAACTCAGCAGATACTTTTGGCGGTTTTCCGGTTCTTCCTGATGGTAACGCTTATTATGCATTAACATTTTGAAACACGACAAATAACATCCGAAGTAATATCTGTTACGCATTATCCGTTGAAACCGCGCATTCTCGATTTATCTGCTAAGAAACTTGACAGTGCAGAGCCGTTTCTTTGAAAGCTCTCCCCAGAAGAACTTTCCCCTGTCCTAAAAGGGCAAACCCACAGTAAAAAGTCGTCATCTACTTGACATTTCTTATCTCATAACAGAGCAAACAAAAGAACGTCAGAGAGATCACCAACAGAAGAACTAAACTTTATTCCAATTTTTGCGACCATGCTGTTTTGTCTGCTTTTGGATCATATCCTTCGTTTACAAAGACTGATCTTAACCAAATCAATTCTTTTCGTTATTTCATACTAATCTTGTACCTACCCAGATCAGTTCGAAACAGACACCTTGCAGATCGCTACAGGCCTACCGAAATTTTAAGTTTGCTGGATACTCTGCAGACTAATATTGGTGCTGAAGCGTGTTTACAACTTGGCGCGCACTACGGTCTCATCCGGCTTTTTCATTGAGGTAGCGTTCCAGCAACTTACTATTGGTTACTAATCTTCAATCGTTACTGTTCTTGTTATTATTGCCGATCCAGAGCCCACCGTAATAAGTAAATTAGCTCCTCCCACTTATTATTTTCGTTCCACGACTGTTACGATCGTTACAATTTACTTATGATGTTCGCAAGCATCATAAGTGATAATTATCGGTCCTGCAGGAACTCGCGTAAGAGTGATGACGTATGTTCTCTTTGTTAATATTTTCGTTCCAGAGAGCGTGATAACTACCACAATACAGCGCTCGCCCCTCCTCTTATCATCGCAACTCATCGCAAATAATAATAATATCTTCACTGGAACGTTAGTTGAGTGTTTTTCAGATTCTCCCATCACTCTACCATCTTTAACTTGTACACTGGGTCATAAGCAAATTGTTATTACTATAATTATTAAACCGAATCATCGGCTGTCCACCCAAACAATACCTAAATAATTTAAAAGTCACGTTTGTAATAACATTGGTCTTGACAGATTCTTAAACCACAACTCTACTTGAAATGACCTTTTCCCTACGAAACAGACCAGATTTTTTTTTCGAAAACACCATTACTTTCCACCTGAAATTAGCGATTTTCTTGTTAGAGCTTGTCGACTCTATCCAGCCTTCCTGCTCTCCGATGCGGCGGGTGAGCGCAAAACATTTGAAAAATGAACGCGCCGTGGTTAAAAGTTGTAAAACTAAGCAAATAAAAGAAGTAAAAAATTATCATATCCTTATATGTGAAAGAGTTGTTAGCGGGACATTTAGGATTCCGGCAAACTTTGCGTTGTATGACGGGCCGAAGCCGAAAAAGCGCTAAAAATTATACGTTCGGTTTTATTTCGTTTTCACCATGAGACCCCGCCTTATGGGTCCTGGTTTGTCTATGTGGCTCCGATAGTGGAGTCCTAGACTTCTAAATTAAATTCGAAAACTGTTTATGGTTTATTAGTGACGGTACAAATCCCGAATGTAAAGTGCCATCTATGTATCAGCGCTAAAAATTCCTTGACACAAAATGAAACAACGGAGCCCGTTATGGCTTAATAACAGTCAAATTGACAAGAAAGGAAAGGAGCTTGAAGATTTTTTTGCTAGTAAATCATTGTTAGTAGTGAATGATCCTAGTGTGACAACATATGGGCTACGTAATACAACCAGCCCAGACGTTACTGCTGTAGGTACTAATCTAGTTCAAAGTGTAAAGTGTTGGAAAGTTCTTGACGAATACCCTTCTCTTTCGGATCATTCTTACATTTTATTTACCCTGGAGTTTAATTGTCCCATAGTTAAGAATGAAGAACCAAGATACAATTATAAAAAAACAAAATGGGATGTTTTTAGTGCTACTTTATTACGTGGAATCGATGCTGTTTATTCCCTACCTATGTCCTCGGTGGAGGAAATTGATCATGCGGCTAGTGAAATTAAGAATCTAATGAGAAAAGCAATTAAGGAATCGACCCCTCTTAAAAATAGTCACAAACAAAGCAAATATACAAGGTGGTGGAACCAAGAATTGACAGATTTAAGAAAGAAGTATAGACATGCTCAGAGGGTATATAAGAGACTTGGTACCATTGAAAGCGAGCAAATAAAGAACCAAATACATCTAGTTTATAAAACGAAAATTTTGACAGCAAAAAAGGAAGATTGGAAAAAGTTTTGTGAAGAAAAAGCTAGTCTGGACCCTTGGAATACTATTAACAGAATTTGTAAGTCAAAAGGTTCCACAACTCTTCCAGTTCATGTTTTCAAACAAGATGGGTCGATGACAAATTCGCCTAAAGAGGCTGGAGAAGAGCTCCTAGGTAAATGGTTTTCGTCAGATGATAGTTCTAATGACAGTGTTGATCAAAAGATGATAAGAAATGAAACAGAAAATATTTCTAGTGAAAATCAGGATGAAATGGAACCTATTACAATGGAAATTTTGCAGGATGTGATCAAGTCGATCAAGCCCATGAAGGCTCCGGGACCTGACGGTATCATGAATTTTTCTATAAAGAAAAACATGAATGTATTGTCACCTTCCCTCTTGAAGCTTTTTAATGGTTGTTTAAGGATTTCATACTTTCCTATTTTATGGAAACAAGCAAACGTTATAGTAATACTTAAAAAAGGGAAAAATAATGATGGTAGCCCCGCTTCATATCGCCCGATTAGCTTGTTGTCAAACATTGGAAAAATTTTTGAACGGATTATTATGAATAGATTAGATAAGCTTAGTGTGGATAATTCGTGGGTGTCAAAAAGACAATTTGGGTTTTGCAAGGGCAAAAGTACTATAGACGCAGTTGACAATATGGTCAGTATCATTGAGAAAAATAAAGAGGAAAAGAAATTTACACTTTGTCTATTTTTTGACATTAAGGGAGCGTTTGACAACGCATGGCATCCCGGTATTTTAAAAAAGCTCAAGGAAAAGAAATGTCCAATCCAGTTGTTAAGATTGGTGAAAAGTTTTTTGTCGGATAGGACGGTATCATATGGAAATGATGTATCCCGGAAGTTAGAAAAGTCTTGTCCACAAGAATCAATTTTGTCTCCTTTTTTATGGTTAATCAATATAAATGACCTTTTAGAAATGGATTTTGGTGGAAATTGTACTATTCAGGCATATGCTGACGATGTCACTGTGATTTTAACAGGCAAAAATATAGTATTTTTAGAAAATTTGGCGAAACAGATTTTTCAAAAGTTTGAAGATTGGGCTGCAGAAAACAAACTTACTTTCGACCAACGTAAAACAGAAGCTGTATTATTCACAAATAAACACAAAGTTCCTGATGTAAATCTTTTCTTTGGAGGAGAAAGAATTAATATACAACAAAAAGTCCGTTATTTAGGAATTATCTTAGACAGGAAACTTTTATGGACTGATCATGTATCTTCCCGAGTTGCTGCTGCAAAACAGTATTCAACGAGACTCCTTTGTGCAGCGAAGACGACATGGGGCCTCAAACCACAAGCTTTAAGAAAATTATATAAATCAGTTATAGAAAGCACAGTTCTCTATGGGGTATCGGTTTGGTTTTCAGCTCTTAGAAAGAAAAATATTTTACAAATGCTACAGTCTGCTCAAAGAATTTCAATGATAATGATTTCAAAATCTTTTCGTTCTGCCCAAAATGACGTAATTACGGCCATTGCAGGGGTATTGCCGATTTTTTTCCGAGCAACCGAGCTAGCGACATTACGCTATGCGAAAAAAGGCCGGCCAAGTTACTGGCCAAATTTCACTTCTCCTGAATTCCCCCTTAATAACCGTTCGTCCAATCATAGTATTTTCACTGATGAATCATTAGTACAAATTTTAGGCCATTCGACAGTTGGCGAAATCCATGCGTCAACTTTTCATTTAAATAGAAAGGCATTGAAAAATACCCTTTATAGTCGATGGTTCGAAGAATTTAAGAATAAAGTTAGTTCTTGGTCAATTCGCTTTTTTACTTGTAAAGAAGATTTATTAGCGGCTTCAAAAGTTCAGCCCTCTTACCATTTAACGCAGATTATCACGGGTCATTGTAAGCTAAATTCTTTCCTTCACAGAATAAACAAAATTGATACGGAGTTGTGCCTTTGTGGTCAAAACGAAACATGCTACCATTTTCTTTTTGAGTGCCCTATTTTTGTTCGTGAACGCTTAGATCTATTGTTTCATCTTAATAGGATCAGTGTTCCTTTTCCATTTCATCTTGATTTGATTTTTAAATTTAGGAACGTTAGAAATATTGTGTTGGAATATATTAGGAAAACTAAACGTTTGGATTTGGAATTATGATTTGATTTAGAAGTATGTGTTTTTTTGTGTTTGATAATGGAATTCACAGTGTGTATTATTTAGTATTTTTTTGTTTCTTTTTTTCTTTTTTGATTAGTTTTGTACAAAATTAAGTGATTTGTAGTTTATTTTAGATGTTTAGTTTAGTTCCTTTGTTAGTTGTGAAATGCCGTAAGGTTAAATCACTTAATAAATTCATTCAGACAGGTGGGAATTTTAGAAGCTTATACTTGCACAAAGGAGCTATGGTATATTATAAAAGGCAGAATAACCAAGAGCGGTCCTTTAAGCTTATGCAACTCCGGCTGACACTGAAGGCGGATTACGGTATCGCCCGGTGAGCAGGGAGGAACGAGCTTCCGCAAATACTCTTTTTTGAACGCACACGTTGAGACTCAAAGGGAGACCACATAAGGGAGCAAATGAAGGTTTGTGCAGTGACTTCAGACCAAACGCTCTGCATAGCTTCTTCTTTTCTAGTATGAAGGGTTCCTGTTTAAAATAGCGAAGCGAAATACTTTAGGTCCACTATGACTAATAGTATGTTTACCGCTAAGATACATAGATATTTAACTTTAAAGGCTATTCAGCATTTTCTGTACATCGTTCAGTTTATAGAAAGGTGCGAGCGATTTAAATACAGTTTCAACCCAGCACATGCTTGAAATAGCATAATTATTCTGTCGTGTGTTCTAAAGTGCTGGTTTAGTTTATGTCATGTTTTATTTCCTTCCTTTTTTTATATTTATTTTCTTTGTGTAATCAATCAACCTCTAGGTATAGTTGTGCATTGTGATGGGAAATAAATCATAACTGATAATAATAATAGTAATTAGTATTGTTAATAGCTATCAATGGTTAATTGGTAAAGTAACATTAAGACGGACACGGAGCTTTGATATACTTTCAGATCTTTAAAACGTCCAAGAAGGAAAGCTGTTGCCAAAGTCCCTTTCCATTATCTACTTCCGTCATCTTCTTTGATTTAATTTCCAGTTCTGTTTCGCTTTATTCAACATTGTGACTGCAACGGAAGACTAGAACTCCGAGTCTGAGAGAACAGAACAAGAGCTGAAAGCTCATATGGCACTTGTCGGAACAGTTAGCATGTTTGTCAGTTTGTCCTCCTGCAGCTCCCCCCCCCCCCTCCTAGTGATCAGACCCATACCGGACTTGAAAAGGAACATTTGAGCCACTCGTTCTTGACACTAGTCAAGTTTCATACACGTCCGATCACCCGTTCCTAAGTTATGAATGCCACCTGATTCACCATCTCTATACTCCACCCACGATGGTCGGATAGGGGAAGGGACTATTTCAAGTGAATATGTTAAAGTCCCAAATTGGCCTGCCAAGTTTCATGGTCCTAGCACATCTGGAAGCACCCTAGCTCGAGATCACCGGAATTCCGGGAAACCCCCCTCCACTTCCCCCACCGTGAAACGATCCGGTCCTGTTTTGTCAGGAATGCATCTAGGGTTAACGCTTGCTCTTCCAACCAAGTCTATCTCCGATGCCTCGACTTAATGCTCCCCTCCCCTCCCAGTGACCAGATCCGGTTCAGACTTGAAACCGAGCATATAAGACACTTGTTCTTAGTACTTACCAAGTTTCATTCACGTCCCATCACCCATTCCAAAGTCTTGAATGTCACTAGATTCCGGATTCCCCATCCCTCTACTCCCCCTACGACGATCGGATCGAAGGGAATATTTTCAAATCAATATGGTAGAATTCCTAAAATGCCTGCCAAGTTTCAAGGACCTAGCACATCTGGAAGTACCCTAACTCGAGATCACCGGAATTCCGGTAACAACCCCCCCCCCCCCAACTCCTCCACCGTGAAACGATACAGTCCTATTTGTCAGTAATGTATCTAGGGTTTAAGCTTGTTCTTCCCACCAAATTCCATCCCGATCCCTCAAATCTGAGCCTTTCAGAAGATTCCGGTACCCCCTTCCAGACCCCCCCCCCCCCCAGGTATCGTATACGGTCCGGATTTGAAAACGAACATCTGAGGCACTTATTCTTGACACTTGTCAAGTTTCATGCACGTCCGATTACCCCTTCCAAAGTTATGCATGTTACTAATTTCCAGATTCCCCATCCCTCCACTCCCCCTACGATGGTCGGATCGGAGAAACGACTAATCTCAAGGCAGTCTGTTCGGTTCCCTGATATGCCTACCAAATTTCATCGTCCTCATACCGAACTAGCGGGATCACCGAATTCCCCCCCCCCCCCCCAACTCCCCCCACAGTGCCCGGATCCGGTCTAGTTATGTCAATGATGTATCTAGGACTTGTGGTTGTTCTTCCCACCAAGTTTCGTCCCGATCCCTCCACTCTATAAACGTTTGACAAGATTTCAGGTTCCCCCTCCAGCTTCCCCCAAAGTCACGGGATCCGGTTCGGATTTTAGGTGGGTCGTCTGAGGCACGATATCTCTTCAAATATCAAATTTTATTGCTATCCGTTCACCCGTTCAAAAGTTATAAATTCCTCAATATTCCGGATTCCCCCTCCCTCCACTCCCCAAATGATGGTCGGATCGGGGAAGTGACAATTTCCCACTTAATCATTTGGGGTTTCTTGTATTAAAATATTTGGGGTTTCTTGTATTAAATAATTAGTTGTAAATATTCAGTTTGTAAATAAGGTTGTCAGTATATTCAAGTTTAATGAGGGTTGTAAGTTCAAGTTTAGGAAGGAAGGGTCAATGTAAATATTAAGTAGTTTCGGGAATATGTTCAAATTTAAATTCAAATATTTTATTGACCTCCGAGACCGGAGAGTATAAAATGAAGTGAATACATACAAATTGGCCCAACATGTAATACTACTAAAAAACAATCTGGCCAAAGCATACTAAAAATACAAGAAAATAACATTAGACACACGCGTAAAACTATAGTAACTCTTTAACCGCTAAATATAGGTTATGAGTAAGAGAAGACATTTTCGACAGAAATTTTTGTTACTTTTTTCGCATAATCTGAAGTGGATGTTTCAAATGGTACAAATTTAAGCAGACGAAGTAGAATGAAATTTTGAAAGTCTACACAAAAATTTACCAAAATTAAAAAAAGTAGTTTTAATATGCGCAATATTAGAATTAGAAAAATAAGGAAGCCAACTAGAAAATAAAAGGACTTGAGGCAGAGCAACCGTATTGAAGACGCGCGCAGACGATCTCTTGGTTAATAATCTCGAACAGAAATAACACTACCGAAGCTCGCTGAAACTCTCGACCGAACAGACTTCATCATAAGAGCTCGGCAAAGGGAAACTGATGGCCGGCCCATAAGGAATTCCCAAATAAAGAAAAGATTCAAGTGGCTTAAGGACTACATCATACATCTTAATACTAAAAATATTATTAACTGGGTCAGCAGGCTTAGGACGAAAAATCAGGAGCTGACACTTTTCAGGTTAAATATGTAAAATGTAAATAAGTGCCCGTGCTTTATTGTAACTTGTGATTTTGATTTTAGTTAGTATCCAGACTTGATAGCGTATAGTAAAAATAAAGTAGTGTTAGTCTGTCAAGGTTATATGACAGGGTCCCTGATACGCCTGCCAAGTTTCATCGTCCTAGCTTATGTAGAAGTGCCCGAACTAGCAAAACCTGGACCGACAGACAGACCGACGGACGGACAGAAATTACGATCGCTATATGACACTTGGCCGAAGGGTAAGTGCCATAAAAACGAGAAAGGCACGACCCCTGTTTCTAATTTGCTACTTCTTTCTTCCTTAAGAGATGAGAGACAGGAACCCTCCCGATGAAAAATTTATCTAAAAATAGTACTATGAAGGAGTACGAAAAAGTTGCATGCAGTACTAATGACGCTACTACATGCTTCTACTTCAAGACTACCGTGTTACTGCATACTACTATATGCTATTATTAGCAGGACTGGATGCTACAATACTATGGCAAGACAAGATGCTACTGGATACTACTACATAAGATTGGACCAGTCTAAGGCACATTAAATGATAGTATTCTTTGCAATTAGATAGTATTACATGCAACGAGCTACTACCATACTACTACGTACCATACTACTACCATACTATTAAACCACACTACTACGCAGGCTACAAATTTTTCCTCGGGCTGGACGTGTTCCATCCTACTCTTCGCGACTACTACGCATTACGTCACGGATTCTGGCTTCGTGGCGTCAAGGCTGGAACAAATTTGTCTATTTTGGGCAAAATAATGTGCCACGAGCTAATCGGACCAATCACGTCACAAAGATCATAGTTCCCACGCTCACTACGCTCCCGGAGTGGCGTCTCGTATTGGGGGGGGGGGGGGGAGGGGGGACGCCCCCGAATTTTGTCGGCAGTCGCTAAAAAATAACCAAGAAAAAAAAACAGTCGACTTTTTTTTTTATTAAAAACAGTCGATTTTTCTTAATAACAGTTGGTTTTTCGTCACTAAAAAATAGAAGATTTTCCGTTTAAAACAGTCGGTTTTTCTGAAAAACAGTAGGTTTTTCGTCAGAACAGTCGGTCTTTTCGTAAAAACAGTCGTTTTTTTCAGTACAAATGACCAGCAAGTCGGTAAATACATTTCCCCCAAAAAAACATTTTGGCAAGTAACACCTCTGCGCTCCCGATCGTGGTAAGCAAATAGTTACTACTAGTTACTATTTCGAGAAAGTTGGCAGCATAGTAATGTCCACGAGGTTAGAAAGTAATTAATAGTTACTATTGTTAGAACACGCTCCGTATTCTGGCACAGTTAATCTTCTCCTTCCTTGGCAAATTTAGATGCTCGTAGCTTTTTTGTTTGAGAGTGGAGCTTTATCTTTTGTATTAGTTGCATTTTTGCATTTTTGTCTTTTCAGTTATCGTGGTATCTGAAACACGGTGCTCTGCAAAAACGACTATTGCCGAAATTGCACTTTCGAGGTCATACCAAAAGAAAAACAGATATCCAGTTACATCACTAAGTGCTAAACTTCTTTCTCACCAATCTGACAAAATTTGATGAAAGTAAGATGCCAGATACCAAGATACCTGCAAAAACGCCTTTTGACCGTTGTATCGGATACCAAGATAACTGTAAAAATGACTTTAGACCGTGGTATCCGATACCATGGTATCTGCAAAAACGCAACTATTGTTATCGAACTTCACAAACTAACTTGTTCATCTTAATGAGCCAGAGTTATTGGCGGTATCGTTATTCGATATCTTCACAAAGACGCGTTGGTACCGCATCCTTCGTCCCTGAAATGTGAATTATTCCCTCTCAACTAATCTTGTCTGAACCGGAATGAGGTCGAAATTCGGATTCACCACTTCAGCTAATATTGGCCTTTGGGTATCTTGTGTCCTCGTTGCTCTTGTTTGCTTCCTAAAGCGTGGATTCATGTTTTGACGACAAGCTCATGGCAGCTAGATACACGGGTGTGGTATGAGGAAGATTGTGAAATGGAGCCAATGCCTGATATACCTTTAGCTACAGTACTAATCATGTTTGTTTACTCAGCAGAAAGGCAATATAAGCCATGGATCTCGTCACAGAAATAGACCGTTTTTAATCAAACTAAACAAATCTTTCTGTTCAAAGTTTGGCCGCTTTAAATATATATCTACATAAAATCTTTCACAATAAGGTTGTTGCTCTTAAGCTTACCCTGGAGAACTTTCTGCTAAAATCGACGAAAAAAAACGTTGAAAAAAACTGACGAGGTAAAATGTGTTTCTATTGTTTGCGTACTCATGAATGCTAGCTTATTTTATTCTTGATCCTAGAAAACCGTTGTCTCCAAGGGGAGTGTGTGGCTCCCCCTCCCTCGTGGTTTGCAATAAAGATAATGGAGAAGGGAGTAAATTGATCTACTATTCAAGAGTAGGTAGACCGAGGGGTCGACGACTCTTCCGGAATGGTGTACACGTCCCGAAGGAATAATCTGGAATGGTCAGGAATAATCCGGAATAGTCAGGAATAGTCCGGAATGGTCAAGAATAATCCGGAATGGATTATATTAGATTAGATTAAATTTTATTAGGTGGTAGTCTTCTCTATTCTACATAATGTGGTAACACTATTTTTATATTATTCTACATGTCATTCATACACGGTTCATACATATACAACAAACATTCTGCTTACAAAAAACACTCACGCATCATTACTATGCTTTTGCAAGGAAAAATCTCTTCACTGTAGCCATGAAGGATGCCAGATGACTCGAATTTCTAATTTCAACTGGAATTATATCCCATACAGAGGGCTAGGAATAATCCGGAATAGTTAGGAATAATCCGGAATGGTTAGGAATAATCCGGAATGGTTAGGAATAATCCGGAATGGTCAGGATTATTAGGTTAGTCCGGAATGGTGTACATAAAAAATTAGAGTCGTCGACCCCTCGAGGTAGACTCTGGTCAACGCTTAGCAGCATCCCCAGAGGCCATCCAAGTTTAGCTTGTTTCTGCCTGTTACTCGTTTGTGCTCTTTTTTTTTTACTTCAGTTTGCAATGCTGAATCGTAGTTGTTTGTTATTTCTATGTTTGTTATTTATAATTTGTAAGAAACTCAATTTAGTTATGCTATGATAGTTTCTAAATATACCAATCTCTCTCTCTCTCAGTCTCATATTCCAAAAATATATCACTGGGCATTTTTTGTCGGTCTTCAAAACAGGAATGTGTTTCGCAAACACTCCTGGAGAACTTTCTGTTTCAAATCGATGTAGAAAAAAAATATGGACTTGAAAATGAGTTTAAGGACAAGAAATATTCTCAAAATATATCACTGAAGCATACTTTTAAAATCAATGTTATTGAGGCGCAATCAGAGTAAGTCCCCTACTTTAACAAATCCTTGGACGAGTTCCAAGGCACGTCAGCACTAAAACTCATTCCTCAGCATCTTCTTCAGAAAAATGAAGTTGCAACAATCAGATAATAAAGAACCAGTTCCATTGTTCCCCTGTTCCCAATAGGAATCAATCTGAAAAGCCCTAGAGAGGTTTACTGAACCAAAGTCGGTGGTCGATGGCTTGGAACGCGGGAATTAACGGCATGATGGTACACATTGCTGAGCAACATATTGCGTCGTTCGCACTCGATCTACTCGAACGATAGAACCATGGTCTGTCCGGCTGGAGGGCAAATGTCTTGTAGATTGGGTTTCAAACGGGGCCGAATGTAGGTTATAGCAAGAAAAATAAGTAATAGAACCTCTGTCTCCCAATATCTGTAATACGACCATGATCAGTCGAGCAGATTCGTATGGGTCACTCACTCCCAAAAACGATGTACACCAAGAGGTGCGTGCCGCGGTGTCGTGCCGGGGCCGTTTTTTTCACCTTTTGGGATCCCAAAACGTAAGTGGAGGGATACCCATAACTTTGTAAAAGTTGTCCTTCTGTCTGTCCGTCTGCAAGCACGAGAACTCCCGAAGGGAATGAAATATTTCGACAAAAACTTGGTGTGAGGACTCTTTGGTCAAGGGAAAGGTGAATTCGTAGATGGGCTCTAGCTCAACATTTGGGGGTGGGGGTTTAAATTAAGGGCCGAAAAAATGAGATAGTCGATCAAGGGGTAAAAAAGACATGCTAAACACGAATATGAAAACTATTTTCTTGCCAGAGAAGTAGTGCGGTCGGAATCCGGCCAAAACCGGAGAGTTTGGTAAAAGTACAAGTTCCATTTAAAGTTGATTAGGTGCTCGATTTAGGGGTTAGGTTAGAGGACATGCTGAACATTTCTATGAAAATCATTTTCTTGTCGTACAAGTAGTTCGCCCAGAATCTGTCTGAAACCAGAAAAATTTTTAAAAGTAAAAGTTGATTAGATGTTCGATTTAGGGGTAAGAAGACGTGCTGAATCCGCTTTTGACAATCATTTTCTGCCCGGACATACAGTTCACCTGGAATCCTGCTGAAAGCTGAATTTTTTTTTAAGTTATAGTATTATCTAAAGTTGATTAGATAGTTGGATATAGAGGTTGCTTTAGTTGTTTTGTTTAGTTGCTTTAGTTTAGTTGCTTTAGTTGTTGCTGGACAAGTAGTTCCCTCTAAATCCGGTCGAAACCGGAGATTTGGAAGAAGGAAGTCAGGAGGATTTGGTCAATTCCGTCAAAGTAGGTGTGACGTTTACCCCTGGGGTAAATATACAATGCTGAATCCATATCTGAGCTTTGTTTTCTCAGATGATTAGCCATTGACCTTCTTCTGTTTCTAAATCTCAATAGTAAAAATGTTCAAGCAGTCTGGAGAACCACCGACCAAATTGTCTGAATCAAATATTAAGTTTTTGGAATCCCATCAAAACCTTTGATCTTATTCGTTAAGATGTGCACTTTAAGGGAGCTGGAAAGTCATTTTGAAACAAGACCTTTAGTTCACAAATAATTACGGGCTCATGGGGATCATGAAAATATATATATATTTTGCTCAAAAGTATTTTCTGTACTTTGTGGTTAAGACGAGTTCTTTAAGGAATGGTTGGCTCTATAAAGTGAGAATTTATAAGCCAATCTTGTCAATACTTAATTACCTACTTTGGCTAGTTGGTTTAGCTACAACAAGTGCATGAAAATGGCAATTTTCGAAGTCAACAAACGTTCAAATAAGCATACCTCTATTGAAATCCCAGAGGGTCTGATGGGGAAACTGACTTTTTGCAGATCAATTATGCTGCAAAGTTTCACTCTTAGCACATCCTACACATGAAAAAAAGTTCGGTCGCCACTTAATTAACTTCACCAGAAGCAAACTATATTGAAGCTGACTCTATAGTGCTGGGCGATATTCGATATCTATAACGATGTATCGATCTATCGGACCAAATATCGATGTCGAAACGTAAATATAGATATCAAAACGATCTTTTTTCATTCATAATTACTGTAATTAATCCAATTCAAATTACATTTATATCCGAAAATGGAGCAATATATTTTCCGTAATTCATTTCTTATTTATGTTTGAGATGATGCAAGATGCTATTTAACGACAATTTTTTTCTTAGATTTTGGCGAAACGAGACGTATCCTATGGCGAAACATGGTAAAGAAATTCAATATCGAAATATCGGATAATCAAAAGTGAAAATATCGATATATCGCTTATTGAATATCGAAAGAGAAAATACCGATTTGCCGAAAATCCAAATGTAAAAAGAAGCACATACACAAGCACAGAAACATGGTTGGTGACTTGGCGCTTTTGGTCAACAGCATGGTCCTCATGTCTAGTTTCTGCTAACTTCTTCGGCAGTATGTATTCGATAATTCTTTCGTTCAAGTGCCTTCGTTACTGGGTGCCAGATGACGAAGCAGTCGTCTACAGAAAATTTGTCGGTGGCCGGGCGGTACCATGCCGGTGCCGTGTCTGTGCCGCGCCGAGATGTACACCGGTGGCACAGGGAGAGAGAGCTACCCCTCGGTAGATTCCCGATGCTCTGCGCGATACGAATGAGCAGAGGGGTAGGAGCTACGCGGAACACCACAATTCGTTACCTCTACAAAGAGCTCAAAGCGGTGGAGCCCTGGGGAAGAAAATCGAGAGTAAGCGTTGTCTAACATTAGCTGCGTTCTTTGTACTCCGGGCTGTCTTTGGTATTTTGTGTGTTCACCGCTGAGTTGATGAAAACTTGGTAACTCCTAGCTGAAGCCGGGCTCCCGAGCAGGTTATGGACTATGGTTAGTCCCCATCGGTGAAGTAAAACCGGACACAGGTTGGTTCTTCTTATAAGAAAAACCGAAGACGACCGGTGAGTACTCCCGTGACAAAGAACGCAGAGCTATTACTGCACCTGCTCCATTTGTCAAAATTATGCAACAACCAGGGGCGTCACTATGGGGGGGGGGGGTGGACTCCCCTCCCGAAAGGTCTTGAGAAAGTACTTTCGTCGGACGAAGCCCGGCTAAAGTTCACTTATTTGTTGGCGCGAAGCGCCGGCAAACTCAGAAGAAATAAAATTTTGTATGCTTTTGTCAGGCGTCGGTCGACTCGTCGGCACAATGGGCTCTTTTTATACGCAAGAAATGAAATCCTGCAATTACCTGCAAACATTTGTCAGGCAAAACACTGAAGAAATCGAATCCTGAATGCTTAATTGTCATGCCTCGGTATTTTCGCCGGCACATCGGGTTCTTTTTATACACAAGGAATGCAGAAGAAATAAATTGTGTTGCGAGAGCAACACTTTGGTTTTGTCCTCGTTTTTTTTTTTACGGAAAGTGTGGACCTTAGGCCGGATTGATGAATATGACATTACATTTTGGAAAGCTCCGTAGAACTCTTGCCTGGGGCCAATAAGGATGGTTTTTGCTTGTCATCGAGCCAGAGCCTACGGTTTGCGAAGTGAAGTGGAGTTGTATAGCCTATGTCAGAGAGGACTATCTGAAGTTGTGTAGCGAACCTTTCGTTTCATCAAAAGATGTTTCTGCTTTCGAGTGGAAAGCTCCGTTCTAGCACGCAAGCAGGCAGGCACCAGTTTCAAATTGAAGATGGACTAAAATCTATAAGTGTTAAATATATGCGGCAGTTACCCGGCCCCACAGCCAACATATCTTCTTTGAGTGATAAATAGAAAAATCTACAGAGACAAAAAAGTGGCTTTTTCCCACGGGTCCGAAAGTGCTGCCATCTATTGTTTCTGTCCATGTCTGCGACGATTTCAGCTGAGTTTATAAATTTTTTTTTTTGCACTTTGGTTTGTGGTAGAGTAACGGTATCAGATGTGCCTCTTAAACTTTAAAAGTTATCTCATTGCTAAAGAAACTAGAGCTTATCCTTTGCTCCTTTCTAAGTCGTGACGTTAGAAAGTTGGCCTACGGCAAAAAAGTCAACTTTTGAACTAAGACAGGTAGAATTTTTTTTCGACGGCAATCGATAGCCATTGATGAGCCGATCAAAGTATATGCCATCCATTTTTTGGTACAAAAATTCCTTCATGAGATACACCAGTTTGAAAATTTCAAAGGGGTTGACAACTTCATAGTAAGGTACATTGAAACCAAAAATAGGCGATACCAGTTATGATACATATAGGGGACTTTTAAGCGACAGTCGACTGTTAGCCCATAATCATCTTCGGTAATGAGGGGTTTGCAGCTTTTGCTTGTTGGTATACCTGTTATTTGTTTCCGGTGTATTCGATGGTAAGAACAATTTGGTTCCCAATGGTAAGATATGCAAGGGACTTGTAAGTAATAATCGGCTGTTATGCTACAATCATCTTCTGCGATGATGGGGTTGCAGCTTTTGCTACCTGGTGTACCCATTATTTGTTTCCGGTTAACTTAATGTATATCACGGGAGAGGGACTTGTAAGTAGGAATCGGTTCACGAAGGGCTAGGAATTTTTGCAAATGGGTGCACATTGTATTCGATTTCTATAAATCTGACGGTAAGAAAGTTTGTGTCGATGGTCTATCAATGTAACCGAGGATTAACTGTTTACACAACGGATACAAACGAAAATGTAAAGCAATGAGGTAGTTTCATAATAATTAATAGTGTCATCTATAGTATTTTAATCCTGAAAAGTTACGGATAGCTTTCTATTACCAACTAGATTATATAAGATATTGTTTTAAGTTTTCATCCGTCACGATGTCTACGATTGAAAAGGATAAAGTACAACTGACTGCAAAGTTAATTTAGTCCCTTCTTCCTATATTATTTTGTTGTTGTTTTTACAACGCTGAAGAATACCTTTTGATCATATGATTAATTTTTTTAGAACATCCCGTTTAAAAAGCTTATGCTATAATCATCTTCAGCGATGAGGGGCTTGCAACTTTTGATAGCTGGTATATCCATTATTTGTTTCCGGTGAATTTGATGTCAATCACGGGAGACGGACTTGTAAGTAAGAATCGGTTCACGAGAGGCTAGAAATTTTTGAAAATTGGTGCACATTGTATTCGATTTCTGTAAATATGACAGTAAGAAAGTTTGTATCGATGGTCTATCGCTATAACCTAGGATTAACTGTTTACGCAACGGGTACAAACGATACGGTAATGTAAAACAATAAGGTAATTTTGTAATAATTAATAGTGTCATCTATGGTATTTTAATCCTGAAAAGTTACGGATAGCTTTATAATATCAACTAGATTATATAAGATATTGTTCCAAGTTTTCATCCGTCACGATATCTACGATTGAAAAGGATAAAGTTCAACTTCGACGGCAATCGATAGCCGCTGATGAGCTGATCAAAGTATATGACGTCCATTTTTTGGTAAAAAAATTCCTTTATGAGATACACCAGTTTGAAAGTTTCAAGGGGTTGACAACCTCAGTAGTAAGGTACACACTGAAACCAAAAATAGGCGATACCAGTTGTGAGACATTTAGGGGATTTGTACGCGACAGGCAACTGTTAGCTCATAATCATCTTCGGCAATGAGGGGTTTGCAGCTCTCGCTAGTTGGCGTACCTGTCATTTGATGAACAATTTGGTTCCCAAATGTAAAACATGCAAGGGACTTGTAAGTAATAATCGGCTGTTATGCTACACAAATCTTCAGCGATGAGGGGTTTGCAACTTTTGCTAGTCGGTATACCCATTATTTTTATCCGGTGAACTTGATGTCTATCACGGGAAAGGGACTTGTCAGTAGAATCGGTGCACGAGGGGCTAGAAATTAGTGCAAATTGTTGCACATTGTATTCGATTTATATAAATCTGACGGTAAGAAAGTTTGTATCGTTGGTCTATCGCTGTAACCTAGGATTTACTGTTAACGCAACGGGTACAAACGATACTGTAATGTAAAACAAGGTAGTTTCGTAATAATTAATAGTGTCATCTATGGTATTTTAATCCTAAAAAGTTACGGATAGCTTTATAATACCAACTAGATTAAATAGGATATTATTCCAAGTTTTCATCCGTCACGATGTCTACGATTGAAAAGGATAAAGTTCAACTGACTGCAAAGTCAAAATAGTCCCTTTTTCCGATATGCTTTTGTTGTGGTTAGGGCAATCGATAGCCCTTGAAGAGCTGATCAAAATATATGCCATCAATTTTTCTGAACAAAAATCCTTCATGAGATAAGCCAGTTTGAAAGTTTCAAGGGGTTGACAACTTCAGGAGTAAGGTACACACTGAAACCAAAAATAGGCGATACCAGTTGTGAGACATGTAAGGGACTTGTAAGCAACATTCGACTGTAAGCAACAATCGACTGTTAGCTCATAATCATCTTCGGCAACGAGGAGTTTGCAGCTTTTGCTAGTTGGTATACCTGTTATTTGTCTCAGGTGTATCCGATGGTAAGAACAATTTTGTTCCCAATTGTAAGACATGCATGGGACTTGTAAGTAATAATCGGCTTTTATGCTATAATCATCTTCAGCGATGAGGGGTTTGCAACTTTTGATAGCTCGTGCATCCATTATTTGTTTCCGGTGAATTTGATGTCAATCACGGGAGACGGACTTGTAAGTAAGATCGGTTCACGAGGGGCTAGAAATTTTTGAAAATTGGTGCACATTGTATTCGATTTCTGTAAATATGACAGTAAGAAAGTTTGTATCGATGGTCTATCGCTATAACCTAGGATTAACTGTTTACGCAACGGGTACAAACGATACGGTAATGTAAAACAATAAGGTAGTTTTGTAATAATTAATAGTGTCATCTATGGTATTTTAATCCTGAAACGTTACAAATAGCCTTCTTCCGATATTGTTTTGTTGTTGGTTTTACAACGCTAAAGAACAGCTTTTGATTATGTGATTATTCTTTTTAGAACATACCGTTTTAAAAGCTTCGATAAGTTGACAATTTCAGCATTTAACCGACAGCGAAGAAACAAAACCAAAGTGTTGCTCTCGCAACACTTTAGCCGGCGAAGCCGGACAAAGGTTGCCGCAACACTTCACGTTGCCCGGGCAACGTAGGTCTAGTTTGTTATGCTTTTGTCAGGCCTCGGTCGACTCGTCGGCATATCGGGTTCTACTTATGCGTATGAAATCAAGTTCTGAAAACTTTGTCTGGAGCATCGGGTAAGTTCAAATCTCATAGGCGCAAGGGGTTATTTTTAAACGTAAGAAATCTAGTGCTGTACAATCTAGTCGGACAAAACACAGAAAAAATCAAATGATCGATGGTTTTGTCGGGCGTCGGTATTCTCGTCGGCACATCGGGTTCTTGTTACGAGGAAATAATCAGACTCTGTAAATTTTTACCAGGCGCATGCCGAGAGTCTCGTCGGTACATCAGCTTCTATTTACACGTAAGAAAAAAAATTCTTTACAGTCTTGTCGGGCAAAACACGGAAGAAATTGAATTCTGAATACTTTTGTCGGGCGTCAGTATTCTTATCGACAAATTGGGTCTCATATACGTAAGAAATCAAATTCTGCAAACATTTGTTGGGCGCAATTTTTTCCCGAAAATATACAGATTTTAAAAAATTTCGCCGGCGTTGCTTGGTTCAACTTGTTCTGGGTACAGTCGTTGGAAGATACGCTTTTAAGAGAAAGTTGAAACGAAAAGCCGAATCTGTAAATTTAAATATATGAATTTACGTCAAAAGAAAATATAAATAACATTGGTTTTAAAGTATAAGGGACAATAAAGGGTTTTTTAGAGAATAATTTTAATTGTGAAATGTTTTAGAAATAAATTATGAAAAATAAAGTTGATTGTATAGAAAATGTAGAAAATAAAATAAAAATGGTTTAGGGACAGATTGGAAGTTTTTGTGTTTGTTTTAAAATTTACAGAAGGCTAAGGATTAAAGTAAATACAGTGGTTTGTAATTATGGATTTTGGAGTTTATTTTTAGCTTATAGGGGACTCTGTCTGGTGTTGATTGTTTCGTTTCTGTTTGTAGAAGTTGTAACTTTATTAAAATAAGAATAAATAAGTATTAAGATTGGTAGATTTAAATTAAAAAAAATAAATTAAATAATTGTAATGGAGAAGTTAAATTAATTACAGTTTAAAGTGTGCGTGTTTGTTTAGAAAGAGTAGGTGACGTTAAAGATATTAAGGAAATAACGTCACCGAGTGGAGGAGGAGTCGTAGCCCAAAAAGTAAATAACCAAAATGTTTGGAAAAGATGCTACACGGGTTAAAAAAAAGAAAAAAGGAACAATCTCAACTGATGCATTAGAGTTAGTTTTTCAGCCTGCGGCGCATTTATAGTATTCTCTATTTGAAGAACGGTGTATCATTTAGTTTTCGTTTTAGGATAGAAATTCTTGGGGTTTGAAACACGTTAAAAGCCGGAAATTGTATGGTACCACAGTTAAATTTTTCCCGAAAAAAGGCAGATCTAAAAAATTTCGCCGGCGGCGCTTGGTTTAACTTATCTTGGTACAGTCGTTGGAAGCTTCGCTCTCTAGCGAAAGCTAAAATGGCCAAATACGTGAACTTAATATACGAATTATGCCAGAGGAATAATCTCAACTGATGCATTACAGTTAGTTTACAAAATGTTTTGCCTGCGGCGCAATTTGTAGTATTCTTTATTTGGAAGAAGGGTGTTTTATTTAGTTGGCATTTTACGATTGAAATTCGTGGGTGATTAAAAGCTAGAACTTGTATGGTAGGTACAGATAAATTTTTCCGGAAAAAGGCAGATTTAAAAAATTTCGCCTGCAGCGCTTAGTTTAACTTGTTCTTGGTACAGTTGTTGGAAGCTTCGCTTTTTAGCGAAAGCTAAAATGAAAAGCTATATACGTGAACTTTAATATACGAAATAACATCAAAGGAATATCTCAACTGATGCATTGCAGTTAGTTTTACCCCGGTTCTATACTGTGCTGGCGGGAAATGTACGCCGTCGCCGCTTCGCGGCAACGGCGTTTTTGTAGGCACATTTCTGTCGGCACAAACCGGACGTCCCCCCTCCAAAGGTAAAAGGCTAGTGACGCCCCTGGCAACAACCACACATTACCGAATAAGTTCCAAATTAAAGATGCAAGCGTTGTACTTTTAGAATTTTCCTCTTGATTACTAGATATCATGGACAATTAACTTGGGACTTCTTCACTGTTTCCTGGCCAAAGACTGAAAAATTTGTGTGTCTTTTTTATGTATTTTATTTCTTTTCTTTCACTTACCCCGTCTTTAAACCTTCACTTTCAACACATTTCAATGCTCATTTTAAAAATACTTGACCAGTGGATTGATTTTTCTGTTTCTTGTGTGTTTAGTATAGTACAGTCAATTCTTTTGTTTTATTTTTTCTTATCTTCTTTTTCCTGTCTTTCCATTTTTCCGTGTTGTGTTTTTTTCGTTGATCTTTGTGGGAATTTACTTCCTATCTTCTTTATTGCAGTGTCGTAGTTTATGTAGCTAGAACTATGAAGTATCTTTTTCTTCTTGACCAGTGGATTGATTTTTCTGTTTCTTGTGTGTTCAGTAGATATGTATCGGACCAAATATCGATATCGAATACCGAAACGTAAATACAGATTTTTAAAAGAACGTTTGATACGTTAAATTATTTTTGCCACCTGTCGTTGAATGTAGTGAGCTGTTTGCAACTCCCGAAACTGAAGCAATATATTTATCGTAATTTAATTTTACATTCATTGACAAAAAAAAATTCTCCTTGACAGCAACTTTTTGTACTGAATTTTAGTAAAAAAGAAGTATAAGAGAGCCAAAAATTATCCTGAATATCGATACTAATACATACCCGTCCTTAATTCACGCTACAACATCACACCTTGAATAAACAAATCGGGAAATGAAGAGAGGAAGTGTTTAGTTCTGTCCTACTCGTTTTCCTTCCCATTTTTTTTTTCCTTCTTATTTTTGTCTCACTCTTCTTCTTTTTTATATCTGAAGTTGAAACCATAGGTTAGTTTATTTTATCTTTCTTCTCTCCTCTTTTCGTGTTCTCTTTACTGACATATCCAGCTACTTTGTTTTTTAATTAATATTGGTTAGTTTCCTGCATTAGCCTTCCTGCATGTGCTTTCCTGACATGAATGTTACGCTAGTTGTGTATTATTCTTTAAATAAAGTTAAATAAAACTGAAATTAGAATGAACCGCTAAAAGGGCTTTACACTCCTGACAGACAGAGTTTGATTATTTTGGGTCAAGGTGACAAACTTAGACTTATCTACATGACCAAGAAATACGGTATATATAGCTGACCCGATTCAGAAGCTCGATGAGTTATGTCAACGATTAAAATGCAATCAAAGCGGCAATGAGTAGCTAGAGATTGTTCTATGACGTATTTTTAATTATAAGTTTCAATTGACCTTTGTTTTTTCATTTGTTGTGGGATCTTTTTCTGTGTTTTCTTTCTACTTTCTTTTTTATATACTCCATCATTTTCTCTTTCTTTTACGAAGATGAAAAATAAACATTACATTACATTTAGTTCCTACTGAACCTCCAGAGACACTTAGGTTATCCAAGAAGAGTCATCAAGCTTCTCTCAGACAGTACCAGTTTTGCCATTTTTTCTGGCGGAACGTTTGAAATTTGACCTCTAAAACATATAGCAACTACAAAGTTCAGTAATTGTTTCAGTTTCAGCGAAAACCTTGTAGATTTCTGTGGTTAGCCAGAGGTGTGTTTTTTAAGTGAGTTCGTCGTTTTTCTCTAATCATAGAAGAGCTAACGTTCATAAAACAAATAAATTAATTTTACCGGAAAGAGTTGCTTTCAACTTGGCCTAATAGCTTTTAAATTACAGAATTTTGCTACATAAGCACGATTTCCTGCAATAAATTTTTCACAGAGTTCTGCGACCAGTGGCAACACTGGTAAGCCCACTTTCCTGCCAGAAAAAGTGAATAAACGCGTTGATGAAAGCACACCTCGCACTGAATAGTATTCTGCTCATATGTTCTGAGATAGTTGACCACTTTACGCTCAAACTTACACACGACTTCGGCCAATTTTAGCCTCTTTCCATGTTCCTTGCCTTGGACGCCAATATCGGCAGAATTCGCATGACCGGTCTCCGGTCCAATAAGCTCCTCAGATAAGAGCCTACACTTATGAAATGGTGAATCACGGAAACGAAAATGAATGGAAATACTACTGACGTAGAATAAATTACTATCGCAATTACGACGCGTCTTTTAAAGCGCACCTCGCATTATTTACTGTTTATGGTCCAACAGTCGAAACTATTTGAATCCTGTAAAACTATAAGGCTCTGCTTTTAACAACTTAACGGCTTTGGCTATTTAAGTCTTTTCCCAGGTCCACTGACTTCTTCAAAAACTCAGCAAAATTCAGATAACCGGTTTTAGGCATCAACAGCATGATACCCGATTTCTCATCGGGGGCAAAATGCACATGGAAAATGTAATATTTGTGTAATATTAACACCAATGTAACATTTGGGCTTAAGCCCCCCGAAAGCAAGTTGCATTGGCATTTTGGCCACTAAGGGCATGAAGATCTGACTGGTAGGTGAGTGTTTTTCTGACGCCCTCTTAGTCTCGATTCCTCCGATTGCCACTAGAGATAAGTATGTGATGACAAAGTCTGCACTATTTAGTCTCTAGCCACTTACTTTTCGGAACAAATCTGAAATTCCCACGGAATCCAATTTGTCTGGTTGCGTTTTTCGCTCGCCTCTGTTCATCTCCCTGAAATGAGACAGGAAGAAATTAGCTCCGGCAGAATTTGCCTAAGAAATAAGCTTGCTATTTCCATCTCATTTCGTTCCTTGTCAGTGATATAATTGGTCTAGTATTCGGAAGATAAGCAATCATGTCTAGACGATCAAGAATCTGAGTCGCGTTTTGTTGGATGAACTTTTGGCTGAGTTTCATTCTCAGCGTCCAAAAGTTTTGCTTCGCACCTTTTTATTTGTCCAGATACTGTTGTTTCATAGCTAAAACAAAGTACTCAAAGTACTCCAAACTACAGTAAAACCGCACAGAAACCAAACCCGAGAAAACGCAACTGTAGAATGGCAATCTGGAAAAATAAGGATTGAAGTTAACTGCAGTATTTGCTACTGGAATTAATCATATCTCTATCAGGATAAGATTATTCCCAATTAGAGATAACTTTAATTTGTCAAGATTGCTACAAAAAAAATTATTGCTCTGAGCAAAGAGGTGAACTCGGTTCACTCAGATGCAAATTACACACTAGTAGCATTTTTTGTCTCTGTTCTTTTCGCTGTTTTCTCTCTTTTTTGTAGATTTCCCGTTTTTGTCAAAACACGGAACTAGCTGTTTCTCATGTTCGCGTTTTTGTACACTGTTCCATGTTCCGTGTTCTGTGTTCCACTGTCTGTTTTGTAAAACACGGAACTTGCTCTCCAAGCATGTTTTATCACTGTTCAGATAGAAAATTGCAGAAAGATTCGCAGATACAAAAGAAAGAATTGCAGAAGTTCAGAGGATGAGATGAGACCCTAAAGTATGGTTGTTTTGAAATTGAATTTTCAATTTAACAGATTTCCCGCCTAAGACAGGCTCAGGAGCCTAAATTTGCGCTTTCCTCAGAACAGTGACAAAACACGGAAGAGCGTAAAAGCATTGTCCTAATAGGTGTAATAAGGTGAATAGCGCTATACGCGATGTTTACGTCTTAATACACACGCCTGTTCAAATACAACCCAAGAGGTTCTTATCAATGCAGCGTTCGGTGTTGCCAAGGTAATACAATTTTTTGATCTCTAAAAATATCGGAAAAGGTTCTTAGTACTACTTGAAATACACGAGTACAATATAACGCAAATTATAATGTAAAAATGCCACTAAAGTAAGGATGGACTGCATTGATCCTCGAACTGACGAAAAGCAGTCGTAATAGAAAGAAATCATGTTTTTTTAAGAAAAGTTGTTTCTTTAGCTTCCAGCAAAGTATAACTGTTGTGCTTTCTTTGGCAACACTGGCGACGCTGCGCCTCTCCTCGGCCTGCTGGCGGAACCAACCAAGCGATGTGATTGGCTCTGCATAAGGAAGAATGGAGCCGAGCTCTATTTTCCTTATTCGCCTTATTACAGCGCGCCCCGAGGAAAAGAGGAATCTGTAATAAGCTTTATACGCGGTAATACCCATAATACCCATAATACACCGTACAACACCTATTAGGACAATGCTTAAGCAAAAATACCGTTTTTTCGACGGGTACGTTACGCCGCGGAGACATTTCACTGGGGACGTTTCGTCAGTAAGCCGTACTCAAACGTTTAGTCGCCACCCTCCGTTGCTAAGCGATAAGGGAAGAATTTTGTGAAATGGGATGAGATGAAAGCTGTTCGTTCAAGTGTAATTATTTAAAGCACAGGTCACAGTATATACAGTTTAAACTCCAATCTTCTGACATGCGAGACTCCTTTGAACCCCTTGCCGCAGAAAATCGTCCTGGCTGTCTTTCGCAAGCCTCCTCGGCTTTGAGTAGGAATTTGGAAAAACTTGCTAAATCGTCGGTAATTCTAACCAACGAGCGTGAGCCTTGTGCACCTCATAAAGCTCCAAACACGGAAAATAAAATAAAGAAATTTAACAAAACACAACAAAAACAAACACAATTTACGATTTTTCATTCTTCGTCCAGAAAAGAGTGTAGAATGTCATGCATCGGCTGGGTCCAGTTGTCCACGATTTTTGGCAGAGCCGGCAAAATTCCCAAATTATTACATAGATGGAATGTTGTAGGCTATAAGGGACTTGAGCCGTAATAATTAACATGAAGTAAACTTTGAATTGAATTTAGAAGCCTTATGTGTCAGAGGCTCCACGGGAGTCGTAGACGTCAAAATTCAGTTGAAAAATCCCTTCGATAACGTTCCATCTACGTAATAACTTCCTATTATGCTAGGACTGAAATACAATGGTTACGAAGGTTCCTTCCTCCTATTAAGACTTGAGCCACTCCCATGTCTGCCGGGAAAACTTTCATTGAGAAGAGTTTATGTAATAACTGGATATATTCAAGTATTTTAACATATGAAATGTAATGGTCGAAGTATTTAGTGCCATGTCGGCGCTACTAGTTGGATCAATAAAAAATATCTATCTATCTATATATCTACAGTGTCTGTAGCTGAATGCCAAAACTGATTTACGAACAATGCTTCATGGTTTCTTCGCCACCACAACTTCTAACACGACGCTCTAATACGTCTCGTAATTTTCAAAATGTATCCCTCCTCCAGCTGAATTCAAAACTTCTGCATTATCACATCTCTGCAAGAGACTTGTCCTTATACGGTGAAATATTGGGAGCATGTCAGTCTGCAAGTTTTCTTTCGGCAAGTCGATTTTGACCATTCCCAGTAGAACAGTCCCGTACAGGGCAATTTAGTGAGCGGACTTTAGTGAAGGGCAAGTCCGACCGGGACAACAGCGTTTTAGGCAATCTTGCCAAAGTTAAGGCGGCTTTAAAAGGTTAGGCAAACACAAATGCGATTAAAACCGGGGGAGGTGGTAGGAGGCTCTTTGGTTCAGGAAACATGGCTGATTCCTGAGCACCATCTTACAGTACCCATAAAACAAACACAACAAGCGCTAACAAGCGGTCCAGTTAAAGAATTCCTGTCATTTGTTAACGAAAACTGTCTTCAGCAGTTAGTAACCGTACCGACCAGACAGAGAGGCCAAGACCGACCAAGCCTCTCAGACCTAGTACTGACAGATGACCCTGACACAACTGATCATCTTCGCGTAGCAGCTCCTGTAGGGAAGTCTGACCATTCGTGCATCGTGTTCAATTTAGCCTTAAATTGTCCAAAGAGTACAAGTCCTAGAAAACCAAGGTTGGATTACTACAGAGGAAATTATGTTGATTTGCGGGACGCACTGAGGGATACTGATTGGGATGCTGAGTTTCATGAGTCTTCGACTGTCGATGAAATGTACACAGCATTTGTCTCTAGACTTACCTCTCCTGTGCACTCTTTTGTTCCAGTTGCCCAGCATAAAAACCGACCTCGTGTTAGCCGCCCAACTTTGCTTCACATAAAAGAAAAGCAGCAAGCTTGGAGGCAATTACAACCAAACCCAGACGCCGATAACTTAAAGAAGAGTTACAGACTAATTTCAAACAAAGTTCGTAAGGCAACACGTGTACAGGCCAATAAAAGAGAAAAGAAAGTGGCAGTGTCTTCAAAATCTAATCCAAAAGCTTTCTGAAAATATGTGAACTCCAAGAGAAAGGTAATAGCAAACGCAAGCAAGATGAAGGACCCTTCAACCGGAAAGACTGTCCAGGATCCAGTTGCTGTTGCTGACATTTTGAATCACCATTTTTCTACTGTATATACTGACGAGGACCCATCTACTCTACCTGATAGTGTTGCCTCCCAGCAAGATTTTCCAGACCCCATAATTGACCCTGCGCTAGTTTGCAAAAAGCTAAAGGAATTGGACCCAAACAAGTCTGAGGGCCCAGATGGTTTATCACCATAGATTTTTGAAAGAGACTGCTGAGCTTATCGAAAGAAGTGCTTCGAAAGAAGATCCAAACAACTATCGGCCGATTAGCCTTACTTGCGTAACATCCAACATTTTTGAAAGAATCGCCTCTGATCACCTTCTCTTTCATCTACTGGATAGGAAGCTTAAAACAAAGAAGCAGTTTGGATTTATCAAAGAAAGGTCAACCGAATGCCAGTTATTACTGACAACCGAACAGTGGAGGAAGTACATCGACTCTGGATTCCAAGTAGATGTCCTTTACCTTGACCTTCGAAAAGCCTTCGACAAAGTTCCAAGTAAGAGACTCTTGGTGAAACTCGAGAAGCTAGGCATACGTGGGAGCTTCAATAGATGGATTTCCGGCTTCCTCTCCGAACGGACACAGAGTGTCAAAGTAAACGGGCAGCTAAGTAATTCTTCCGTCTGTGTAACAAGTGGAGTATCCCAGGGTAGTGTATTGGGACCATTACTATTCAGTATCTGTATTAATGACTTAGTGTCCGACATTGATTCTGATATCGTGTTGTATGCGGATGACACCAAGATGTACAGAGTCATCAGGAGTTCCCAAGATTCACAAATACTCCAAAATGATATTCACAAAATTGAACTTTGGATGCAAGTGTGGCTGATGGAAGTCAACGTCGAAAAAAGTCACCATCTTCGCCTGGGACCCTCTCACTTTAAAACTTTCTATAGTTTCAACAGCCAAACGATACCCGAATGCATGACCCAACGGGATCTAGGGATCTTGATCGATGGGGATCTGCGTTTCTCGCAACATTACAACCTTACCATGAACAAGTGTAATAGAATCCTTGGGGTAATTCGAAGAAACTTTACTTTTAAGCAGGATGGTTTGGTCTCACTTCTTTTCAAGTCGATGGTTCGCCCGATCATTGAAAATGGCCACACCACAGTGAGGCCATATTACAATTGTGACATTGAGGCTTACGAAAAAATCCAACGGAGAGCTACGAAGTTCGTACCAGATCTGCGCGATCTCCCCTACCAAGTGAGATTAGCCAAGTTGTGCCTTCCCTCCATTGCATACAGATTTTTTAGAGGAGACCTGATTGAAACATTCAAATTAATCAATGGAAGTTATGACAATTTTTAAGTGACTGATTTAGTAAGATTCAGCATCAACCGTCATCATCGGGGGCACGCGTACAAGCTTACAAAGTCAAGATTCCACAAGGACGTTTTTAAGTGGGGTTTTGGCAACAGAATTGTTGATCCCTGGAACAGCCTTACCGAAGATGCGGTTAATGCTGAATCGATCAATAGTTTTAACTGCATTGTCGACGAGATTTTTAACTCTGATCAGCTCGACTACTCAAAATTTCTTAGAGTTATTTAGAGGCGAAAGCCTTTTCTCTTGCTTCGTATTACAAGTTCACTGACTATAGTTGGCTATAGCTGGAAGTCTACCACCGGTCACTGAATACGTATTTTCTCGACCCAAAGATCTTAAAGATGCTGAGAATCATTAAAGACCGCGAAAACGGCGACATCCTTGTAAAGCAGCTATGCAACGTCGGCGCTCTCCTAGCGAGACGAAGGAAGTGGGTCAAAAAGGACGGCTACAGGAGTTGGACGAATCGCCTCGTTCATTGTCAATCGCCTTTAAAGACTTCTTAGTCGCTGGAGTACTTGTAACTTGTCAATCGAAAACTTGTCTTTTGTTGGACTTGCAAGTTGGGAACTGGCCGAATGGCAAGGTTGTCTAACGGGAATTTGCCGAAATCTTGTGTCAGTTGATAGTGTCGGTTGAAAACTTGTCAAGTGATAAGCAACCGCTATACCATAAAGGCGGTAGATAAGCTATCCAGTTTCATCAGGCTACAGTTCACTTTTTCAACTGACAAGTCTGCCATTTGACTCAGTCGGCAAGACTAGCTTCTCATTAAGTGTCCAACAAGGCAAGTCCAAAAAAAAGACATTTTTTTTGTTAAGAAGTTACAAACGAATAGTAAGAAATTTAGAAATTAGTAGATGCAAAAAACAAAGTTCCGAAAACTGTGCCACCCGTCCTTGAGGGTCATCGAGGACGAAAGGAAAGATTCGTTCAGTAGCTCACGATCCTTTCAAACCACTTCCGTCGTCTAGCTACGAGAGTCTAGACTTTGCATAGCTGGTTGACGAGGATGCTGTCGCTGGATTCGCGGCCTATGATGATTTTCGGCAACTTGAAGATGTAGGGGTGGACAGGTCTGTCGTCCGCATTAATGATCGGTTGTAAACTTCCACGAGCACCTGTGTTTGTGTGTTGCGCTTTCAGTGAGACGGTTCCATGGCTAGTTCCAAGATAAATTCATCTCCCACAATGTGTACTTTACATATACTGAACAGGCTCCACCTCCTGTCTCCGAAGTTAATCTCATTGGTCTTTGCCTACTCTTTTAATGGTATACGCGATTAAAGTCGAATAATCGTTTGTGTGCCGAAAACGCAGTTGTCCCGTAGGTCAGTGGTTCCCAAAAGGTGGTATACGTATGCAAAGGGGTACGAGAAACCCTAGCAAGGGGTACAGGAAGGTCCCAAAATTAGTGTCTATGGCTTTAATACCCCACTTCTATCGTTTTTTAGTCCCCTAAGTCAGTTCAGTATCGTCCTCAAAATCAGTTGCCCCATTGTACGCAACTTCAGGTTCACACGACTTATCATTGATGACAATAAATAGGCTATCGTGTGACATTGTGATCATGGACAAAAATAGTAAAACAACAATTCGTCAAAAGAGGGATACGGTACCTTTTTGAACCTTGATACCACGGTACAGGAAAGGTTGGGAATCACTGACGTAGGGACTAGCCATTTTCTAAATTGCCCTGTGCGGGACTATTCGACTGGAAATTGCCAAAATCGACTTGCGAAGGAAAACGACTGACAATATTTGTGAAAGATGATCGCGAGTTTTGCTCAGCACAGTTGTTGCGTTTTTTACCTCAATTCTCCTCGCGATTGTCCTCACAATTGTACTGATTCATTCCTTTTACTACTGGGATGAAACCAATTCTCCTTTTCTTGAGTTTTTGTGAAAACGAGAACAGGGAGAAGTTCTCGTTTCTCCGTTCTTGTTTCCCGAAAGCTCTCGTAAGCTCTCGTTTCTCGTTCTCAATAGTAGCTTTTTCCTCAGTAAAAAATTTTAATTTGTAAGAGAATTGGGAAAAGAGAAGCAAGAACTGAGATTGCAGCTGCTGACTGAGAGACAGCAATTTTTGTGATTATTCGTTACTTGCAATACCAAGGAACCCTTCTAATTTCTCTCATATCCAAGCATAGGAAATACGATATTCGAGATTTTGGATTTTTCCAACATTCATCAACTGAGTGTCAACCGTCTCAAAATTAATACCGTAGAATTTTCCGTCGTTCGATATAGTATTTCCATGTTCCAGCGATAATGCCTCTTAAACTTGAAGGGAAAAGAATATTTGTCACACAAGTGACAGAATCTGGCAGGGTAATGATGATACAGCATCTCGGGATCTTGGTAATGGCGGGAAAAGTGTCAAACCGCATCATTCGAGAATGATCACTGGGGAATGTGATATCTCGAAAGAATATATTTTCCCCGTGGTATATATTTTCCAGATGGAGAAAAGAGGTCGAGATTATCCCGGCAAAATGTCACGGGACCATGCAACCTTTTGATAAAATCAAATTACCAATTACCCCACAGCAAAACGTCCCCGTGGCGAAACGTCCCCAAGCATAGATTTTTAAGTTCGCTTCGATCTTCAGGTGCATGATCGAGGTAAAACAACTTCAGAGTGTGCATTACAGATGTGGGAGCATTCTTATAAGCAGGAAAAATCGGACATAGGACAGGTTGCTTATGTGGCTTACCGACGAAACATCCCCTGGCAAAAAGTCCCTGACGAAACGTCCCCGTTACAAAACGTCCCCGTGTCAAAACGTCCCCAAGCACAGATTTTTAAGTTCACCTCGATCTTCAGGTGCATGATCGAGGTAAAACAACTTTAGAGTGTGTATTACAGATGTGGGAACATTCCTTATAAGCAGGAAAGATCGGACATAGGACCGGTTGCTTGATAAATTTATTGTTTTCAGTTAAAACATGTCGTATAATATGCCTTGCAACTTGCAATTGACTCTTAACTGATCAGTTCTAGGTCGTTTGAAGCAACATACACAGTCTCAGGAGAAAGGGGAAGCCCGCTGCGGCTCAAATAGAGTCAAACAAGGAAAATGCAAAAATAAGCGTAGTGCCGTTTTGCTGGTTCGCCGAGGAGCAGACCGTCTTTTTGCGATCCCATTCAAAGGAAAAATAGCTTTGAAAAAACAAATCTAACCGTCGAAAAAAGTGACAAAATAGTGGCCACAGGAAACAAAGTAGATTTGTTCCGAATTAAAGAAAAAAAGTAATTTTCACGTAAAAGACACGCTTATTCAGAAACAAAACGAGGAAGTTTGCAATTGCATTCAAAGAAAAAAACAAAGAAAAACAGGTTAAAATCTGAAAGACCGAAGTTGGGCAGATCCAAATCCCATGGGAGTAGAACAGGTAGCCGCATTGCTGCCCCCATGAATCATGTCTCCGACCTAACGGGGTTACAAAATCTGGTTTAAACGAATTCTTCGGGGACTGGCTTACGACTGAAGCTATGCAGACACAAAATTTAAAAACAAATTTAAACGACTCGGATTATTTTTTATTAAAATGAATGCCCGGGACCTCGGCGAGGCCAAAATAAACGATTGATACGACTTAACAGATGGCAGGGGGGGGGGGTGAGTCATCCCCCCCCCCCCTTCGGGCCACCCCTGTACGTCAGCATAGAAGATTTAAAACACAGTAAGTCCTTCGTTTTTATCTCATAATAATAATAACAGTATTAACCCGACGAAGGGCAGGACGCTTCAAATACTCCAGAAAACGCTCCAATACTCTTGGTGACTAAATCTTCTTGCTGGTGAAAGAATCGCCGTGTCACTAGCGAAGAGCCGGAAGCATCACCAAAGGTGACCACCACGAATATCATTGATTGGCTGACAGGGGATTTGACTCATCGTTCAGGCGATGTGTTTTGGAGTCGTGTAGAGCAGTGATTCCCAACCGGTGATATGCGTACCCACCGTGTACGCGAGACACTTGCAGGGGGTACGCGAAGGTACCAAAATCGGTTTAGTGTGTAGCTTTAAAATCTCGCCTCACTGATTTTTCAGTCCCGAAAGACTAAGACTACCAGCAGAGGCATGACTAGCCAATATTTATTTATTCTTTATTTTTTTGGGGGGTGGGGGGATAAAACTGACCAGCCAGTCAGTTTTACTAACTAGCTGGTCAATTTTTCGACTGTTCAAAAAATAAACTCTTTTTACGAAAAATTGCGGCGCTTCAGGCCGACTCGTTTCTTTTTAACCGTCTGGCACACCACTTTGGGGGACGGAGTGTTCCCAGCCCGCGCATGACGGCTCTGCTTACAAGCCTTAGTGAAAGTCACTGAAATAATGTTGATTCCAAAACAGCTAGCCTACTTCCGTAAAATCTGTCCCTGTGTCAAACAATACTGTTTCAAGAATAATCGAATTTGATATTGTCATTCAGGTTGCGAATTAAGCGAACGAAATGTTTGCGATGCAGCAAGCGGAGAACATCCGAACCAAACACAGAAACAGGCTGATTGAAAAATATTGCCGCTATTGACGTCGAGACGAGATTTGCCAAAATTTTAGCTACAAAGCAGCCTGAAGTGTCTCATTGATTATGTATGTATTTCTACACATGAACGTATGTCTTATCATGTCTGATAAAATATATCGTCATTTTCACATTATGAAAACGGGGATACGCAACCTTTTCGAGGCTTGATTAGGTGTACGCGGTACGGAAAGGGTTAGGAACCACTGGTGTAGAGTATTAAAATCGTTGACAGCCGTTGCAGGGTCAGAAACGTGGTTAGGGCCCTTCGTCATTATGACGGTTTTTTATATTCCTTACCCTGTTCAGAAAAAGATGTGGTATAACATCTGTAGAAGGTTATGCTACCGGACGTTGTTGTCAAGAAAAGGAACTAAATTACTCTCAATACTGATGACGAATTACCGTCTCTCATAGGAAAATGCTTCATAGACCTGCCCCTCCATATGCTCGAATCTCGGGTCTTCCTTGGGTAGTTCAAACCGATTTAAATTCATCTCTGACATTATAAACAGTAAACACCAAAGAGCCACTACCTCCTCTTCCGAATTTAATCCCATTGATATTTGCCTAATAATGCTAGGATTGCCTAAAACGCGCTTGTCCCGTAGGGACTTGCTGTTCACTAAATTGCTCTTTGCCGGACTGTTTGACTGGGAACTGCCGAAATGTACTTGCCGACTGACATGCTATCCTTAACTCCTTTTTCTGAGAAATTCCAGTATTAGATAACGGTGCAAAGGCAAAAAAAAATCGCTCCCCCGAAAAGTTGCTTTTTAGAGTTCGAGCATAGATCTGATACTGTTTGTAATAACGATAAGCTATTTCTTTTTGGAAATAATAGAACAATCAACCAAGACAAGAACCAAAAAGCGCACAAACGCTCAAACGTCGAATGTTGTCTCTTCGCGTAAGAATAACAGTTTTCGCGTCCGAATGTGGATCTTTGTCCGCATTCGTAGTTTCAGGTTCGCTGCGTATCAGCAGTCTACAGTAAAAGTAAAACCATGAGTGGCCTGGCTCTATTTGTAAAATTCGCTCAAACAAACAAGCCATAAATTCTAAACTAATTCTTGCTATTTCACGCGTGAGACCTTGTCATGCCAGTTAAGATTAACTTGATGCTCAAATAATGTTGTAGAGGCGAAATACTGCTTGCGTTTTGCCATTTCCTGTCTTAAGGAAGAAGAAAACCACCAGAACAGGGGTCCTGCCCTTCGTCTGGTTAATACTGTTATTATTATTATGAGATAAAAACGAAGGACTTACTGTGTTTTAAATCTTCTATGCTGACGTACAGGGGTGGCCCAAAGGGGGGGGGGGTGAGGGGGGGATGACTCACCCCCCCCCCCCCTGCCATCTGTTAAGTCGTATCAGTCGTTTATTTTGGCCTCGCCGAGGTCCCGGGCATTCATTTTAATAAAAAAATAATCCGAGTCGTTTAAATTTGTTTTTAAATTTTGTGTCTGCATAGCTTCAGTCGTAAGCCAGTCCCCGAAGAATTCGTTTAAACCAGATTTTGTAACCCCGTTAGGTCGGAGACACGATACTGATACTGATACTTTATTGTAAAACGAGACTTTCACAGCATCGGATTGCCGAACTTGTCGTTTTCGTCAGGTACATCATAATTACAAAACATTTAATAAGGCGGTTGTACATAATAAAGCAATAGTCAAAAAATGATCAAACAGAATAAAAACCCTAGACAATTAAGATTCATGGGGGCAGCAATGCGGCTACCTGTTCTACTCCCACGGGATTTGGATCCGCCCAACTTCAGTCTTTCAGATTTTAACCTGTTTTTCTTTGTTTTTTTCTTTGAATTCAATTGCAAACTTCCTCGTTTTGTTTCTGAATAAGCGTGTCTTTTACGTGAAAATTACTTTTTTTGCTTTAATTCGGAACAAATCTACTTTGTTTCCTGTGGCCACTATTTTGTCACTTTTTTCGACGGTTAGACTTGTTATTTCAAAGCTAATTTTTCCTTTTCAATGGGATCGCAAAAAGACGGTCTGCTCCTCGGCGTTTCACAAAACTTCGCCTGTGGCACATTTCATAGTATTCTCTATTTAGAGGAACGGTGTGTCAGTTACTTGGCGATTAGGCTTGGAACTTTTTAGATTTGAAACACATTAAAGACTGGCTAGAATCTTTCTAGACAAAGGCAGATTAAACAAAATTCGCCTCCGGCGCTTGCTTTAATTTGTCCCTGGTACAGCTTTCCTCTTACGCGAAAGTTGAAATGTTAAAGCTGAGGCTATGAAGGTATGTATACAAAATTTTGATTACAAGAATGATTTCAGCTGATGCATTGCAGCTAGTTTTACACCGGCTCTATTATTTGTTGGCGGGGAATGTGTGCCGTTGCCGCGAAGTGTCAATAGTTTATTTTTGTCAATACGTGCGAGTCGTATATTTCGATCTAGGAGTCGTTGAAATGAGGAGTTTCACCCCCCCCCCCCCTGGCCTGAGTGCTTCAGGCCACCCCTGCTGACGTAGGCAATCTTTGCGATTTGTTCTCCTTAACTAAACTCAGATTCCCTCCCCATATCCCCCTGCGAATCATTACTTATCTAGGTAGAACACATAAAACTTTTATGATGCTCATAGAAGTCTGTGTAACTAAGGAATACAAAAAATATAGTCAGCGTTGAGTGCTAATAAATGTTTGGTGAGAGCCCCATTAAAACTCCCTTGCCCTGATTTGATGACTAACTATGAATTGCAATTAGTCTACTCAATCTTCTTTTATGAGGTCGGTTGTGTTTAATGAAACTAAAGAGGTAACCATAAAGAAACTGAACAAAATTAAGCTCAAGGCAAAGCTCACGTAGTTTGAAATGGGACATAAAACACGCAGTTTCTGCTTGAAACAGCCTTTCTCGCAGTTTGTTTTCTTGATTCGTATTTTTTTTTCCTATTCCTTCTATCTTTATGTATATTATTATATTGCTCTTATTTACGTATTATGGTGTATCTTGGATCGTCTGTCGCTCATGGACAACTGGGCCCAACCAGCGCATGACGTTAGCCACTGCTTCCTAGCCGAAGATTTAAAGTTAAGTACCTTTTTTATGTGAGATATTATTTTTTTTCATTTACTCCGCTTTTTAAAAATGACCGACTACAAATAAATTACTTACACCTCGAGTTCGGAATGTTGTTTCAACAAAAGCTTGAGGTTTGTTCAAACAAACATGTGAGTAAATTCTTGTGTAAATCGATATATGAAGGAGTTTTTAAAGTATAGTTCTTATGTTGGGATGTAGTTTTCCTTCAACGTAATAGATAGATATGTTTATTGATCCAACTCGTAGCGCCGACATGGCACTAAATACGTCGACCATTACATTTAAATACTTGAATAATTGAGTACGAAAACTTTGTCCGGCACAATTTAAAGCTAAACTTGATAGATGGTTTGCAAGGCCGTACGAGGCGCATCGCCATCTACCATATTGTAGACTCTACCACCATCTACCATCTACCACCATATGCGCTGAAATATAACGTAGGCTACATTCAATTGGTTGCTATGCAGGTCATAGGCTGAAGTTGCGTTTTATTGGATTCACTTTTGTTTCGTCAAAGTTTGTAGTTTGGCTCTTGTTTTGTCTTATTTGCGTTTTATTAAGTTCTTGTTTCCGAAAAGTCAAACTACACCAAACTACGTCGGCGAGGTAGTTTGTAGTTTGAGCTCCGTAGTTTCAGGTTCGAAACTACAACAAATGGAATGGACAAATAAAACGGCTTTTAAGCGAAACTACGCCGAAACTACGTCCAAGAAAACGCAACTTAAGTCTTTCATGCCTGAAATCTTGGAACACCCCATGTCGACAAAGTTTGCAAAATGTTAAAAAACATGATAAAATATAAGGTTTGAAGCCAAGCTGACCATTCATTTCAAATAAGATAGAAAAACGAAATTTTCGGGTTTTTTTCTTGATCAGCTAGTGTACCCCTCCAAGATTATGTGCGAGGGATAAATAAAATTTCGGATATTTCGGTTGCACTTCCGGCAAACCGTCCTGAGCAAAAGAAAAAAAAAATCATAAAATCCACCACAATCACAACAGGAAAACGATGCGGGACCAACAGACAATAAGACTAGCTGATCAAGAAAAAAAAAAACGCGAAAATCTCGATTTTTCTATTATATTTAACATGATAAAATATTTCTTTGTAGTAGTATGTTAAAGTCTTTGAATTAATATATAGCCTATTTTTTTGCTTATCTAACACATGGAAACTCTGACCACTCTGCGAAAAGGATGGTTATCAATAGCAGTGTTGTACTTTGAACTGATCCCTTTGTTATACTCGAATGCCTACTTTGTTCAAAAGTTTCTTCTTAAACGAACGCTATATTTTAAGGAAGGAAATGTTCGCAACCAGGTAAACAAATTTTATTAAAACGTCGATGGTGATTATATTGCCGGAGGGATTCATAATTAGTATCTGATGAAGAAGGTAAAACATTTTCTGTCCTGCTGCTGTGTTCACTGGAAGTTATCCTTTGAAGTCTTAATAAGCCTCTTATTTCCCACTCTATCTTCTTAGAAGGAGTAGTGTCAACTCACCACCGTCATGACTACACTGGATAATAAATGAGTATGGAACCCTTGAGATAAGGTTCATTCGAATTCTTGTATTTGTGGATACTCTTTCGCTATTACCTATGTACTCTTTTAAAGTTTAACCGAGCAGAAGCTGAGATACGACAGTTTAGTTAATCATTTATTCACTTTAATAGGTCAGAAGACCAGATTGCTTTGAGTTAAGTTGCTACGCTATTAATATAATCCATTTTCATCGAATTAACCTTTTCTTTCGGTTTTGAGACACCTCTATGTGCTTATACTTTTATACTTGAAACATTTAGCTACTAGAAGGGTAAAGGATTGCTGAAAAATAAATCATTTTTAGGTCCCACCGAATAGCGGTCACTTCAGAAGTGACCTTCAGATTAGAAACTGGAATTAGCCGCTGAAATCTGTACTTTTCTTTAAATTCAAATTCTCCGCTTCGGTAGCCAGCAGTGCATACTCTGAATAGTCACAACTAGAGCCCAAGGTGAAAAGTAAAAAGATCCCGTTCCAGAGTCAAAATAATCAAGTCTATTCAAATCTAAGATACAACAAGAAAAAGGTTTGTCCACTCACGTCGGTGGATACTACAGTAGAGATGTGCTTGCATCGCCTAAGAGTGAACGGTCACCGAAAAAACATAAACTCCAAAAAGTCATTTTTTACTATAAACGTCCATTCACGTTTTCATCTCTTTTTGAATATCTTGCTGTTCCAAACAGTGTTAATTACTTATCTGCCACCTGGTTTTCCTTTCACATTTTCAATACTGTGCTAGGAGGAACGCACCTTCGGCCAAGAAGATGGCAGTTCGAACCGACAGACGCTTTAAATAGAAGAAGAAGCAAATTTGTAAATACAAAATAAAATAAAATTCAAATGAATTTCTACTCAGCGGTTATCCCAGGTTACCCCAAAACTGGGTGATTTAACGTGTTTATTGTTTTTTTTTTATCGAATTTGCTAATTCATTCAACTTTTATTCACTCCGCATCGATTTCACCGCATTCGGGCTGTCCCTTCGTAAACTCAGTGATTTAACCTGTTTATTTGGTCTCATTCGTTAGCGAATTCGGTAATTCACCGGTCTTTTCTCAAATCCGTATCTGTTCTTTCACATTCGGTCAGTCCATTTCATAATTCGGTCATTAGTCAGATTCATTTGGTTCTGATTCCTGGCCAAATTCGATAATTCATCCAACTTTTGTTCAGTCCGCATCGATTCTCCGCACTCGGTCCGTCCTTGCGTAAATTCGGTGATTTGACCTGTTTATTTGGTCTCTACCGAACTCGGTAATTCAGTCGCATTCGGTCAGTCCATTTCAAGATAAAATTCGGTGAGATTCGTTTGGTTCTGATTCGTTACCGAATACGGTTCACTGGATTTTCCTTTAGTCCGTTTTCTATCACGAGACATTCGGTGGGTGGGTCTAACAAGAGTTTTATTCCATTACGATATTCGGTTGTAATACCGCTCTCGATTTGTTGCTTATTTCTTTTATTTAGTTTTTCGGTATACTACGAATTCATTTTTTGCTTTAACCCAGTTACTGAGTTCGGTTAATTGAAGTGGCATTTATTTAGCTCTCGTTCTTTACCATTTACGGTAGCCTCAGCTGGTTGCTGTTCTTTTTTTGCTTGTTAGGATTGCAGTACTTCAGGAATAAGCACGTCTCTTGACGTGAAAACTAGCCTACTTTTGTTTGCTGTAAATTCCGAACAAATGTACTTTGTATCCACTTTACCCTGGATCGCCGCTTTCGTTGCCAGAAAACTCTGGGTTGATTAGGTAATCTTGGGATCGCAGAAAGGCACTTTTATCATCAGTGTTTCCACGAAATTTCGCCTGCGGCGCATTTCTCAGTCTTCACTAATTAGACAAAGGTTGCCTCGTTTAGTTGGCGTTTGACGTTTGGAATTTTGGGGGCTTGAACTATGTTAAAAGCTAGACTTTCCATGGGAAGGCGGTGCCTTAATAAATCAGAGGCATAGCCGTTAGCGAAGTTGTCGCTATGCAGCAACACCGTTTGCGCGATTATTTCAATTCCTGTTGACAAAACTGGAAAGCTCTTCCAAAGGTAAAAGGCTAGTGACGGCGTAGCATATCCATGAAAAAAAAAACAGGTGGAAAAGTGTGAAAACGTGCCAATTTGTTTGTGCATACTGCATACTGCAGAGTATGCACAGCACAGAGTGCATACTCTGCAACTTTATACGTTAGAGCTTCGTGAAGGCAACTCGCTGTGTCTTACAACTTTCTTTTTAATAAACTCAGTAAAAATCAGGTACCGATTCGGTCAATTTTACCCAGGTGCGCCCCCCCCCCCCCCCTGCCTCTACTGTATCAATTCACCAGATAATGATTAATCCGGCGAGATGTAGGGACGATTTGCGCTAAAGAGCTGACCCTATTTGCGCATACGGTTGGCTCAATTTTTTTTCTTTTTTTAGGTTTTTGTTAGGATTTTCCCAAAAGAATTCCACATTTAATGGACACGTAGGGTCTATAGCCACAATGCAGCCTACTTCCGTTATTGCACAAATTAACTGTTAAGCCTAGGTACCCACATTTTATATATTACATTTTAAACCTTGAGCTTGGTACGATTCACTATTTTCTATGCGTATTGTGCTACCGACGAGTGTTCGCGTATCGGATCACGCTACTTATGCGTGAAACAAGTTATCTGAATTTTTTCTAGTTTTTGCTAGCAGTCAATGGGCCTGGAAAACGGGTTCAAACAGCCAAAGCCGTGGCTTATCTTTAGCAGCAGAGCCTGTTTTGTTAGTATCGAATAGTTTTGAATACTGGAACATAAACATTTAACAGTGCGATGTGTGCTTTAACTACGCCGATCATGGCATTTTCCGGTTTTGGCCGGATTCCGGACGAACTATTTGTCCGGGTAGAAAATTATTTTCACACAAGTGTTCAGCGAGGTGTTCAGCAAGTCTTCTTACTCCTAAATCGAACATATAATCAACATAAAATAAAAAATTTGCTTTTAACAAACTTTCCAGTTTTGCCGGATTCCGGACGAACTATTTATCCGGCGAGAATATTCTTACCCCATAATCGACTATCACATTAGCTGTTTCAAAATATTTTTGTTTGCCCCTTAATTTGAACCCCTTCTCTCACCCCTAAATGTAGGACTACAAACCCCAACTACGAACCTGACCTTGCCAATGACCCAAAGAATCCTCACACCAAGTTTCATCAAAATATCTCATTCCTTTCGAGAGTTAACGTGCTTACAGACGGACGGACAGACGTACAACATTTGCGATCTCGTAGGTATCCATCCACTTAAGTTTTGGGATCCCAGAAAGGGCACAAACGAGTTCCCGTACCAACTTAGGAGAGTCAATAATGATACTACAAGCACCATCCTGTCATTTGATTGCGTGAAACAGGCATAACCAAGCTAAACTGGGATGGCCTCTGGGACTGCTGCTAAGCGTCACCAGATCCCACCTGCCCTTATTTTCGGAAAATCCTAAGAATAGCGTTACGACAGGTTTCATGGCTTCATACAGCTTACTTGCCACTGAAGACTCGACTTTCGACCTTGTTTGGAGTCCAATCTTCAATCCAATTGAGTTCAGTTTCTTTTAAAAAGTTATCCCACGGATAAGGCCGAACATTGGATTTTTCCGTCATGCGTATGTAGAATGGTCATATAACTCAGCAATAAAAAACAACTATAAGAAATGACCGCCACACGGTGAGCGTTATAACACATGTCTCGAAATAAAAACTTAACACAAAACATTTTCATCACAAGTATCGTCACATAATTGAACAACAAGCAAATCATCATTTGGTTAGCAACTTCTGAGGGTAACGTCAGATTATTTTGTATTTTCTAGTTACTGCCACCCCTTAAGGATTTGAACTGTCTTGAACCCAATCAATGAGTGTTATTGAAATTTAAAGAGGAGGTTATATTACCCCTCAATTGGGTTTCAACGCTAATCTAAGAATCTAAAGCGGAAAGAACTCGACAATCCTACTGCTAGCTCAGGCAACTTGAACATTGGCATAAACTTTCGAAAGAGCAATTAGCGCCGCAGCCAAACTCACCTGAAGTGGGCAGAACCTATTAATCCCCTTACCCGTGAAACAACCCTTACTAAACTTTCAGCCTGCTTCCAACCTGATTATAATTACGTCAACAGAATGAAGTTTGCTTCCCCTAGCGGTTCCGGATCCGAGTTTCCAAAGTTTTGTCGGACCAAAGTTGGAGTTAAGCAAGTTCCAGGTGCTGGAAGTTCCACCACCAAGGATCTTTCCTCTCGTTTTGCTGGACTAGTTCGGTCAAATTAGGTCACGTCTTTTTAGGACCTCGTGTAAAAAAAGTGGCTGAAACTTCTGTCGGAAAAGACAGACCGCCCATGGTGGTGCTCTACCATCAATTCCTGTAAAGAAATATTTCGGAATAGGTCCGCATCCAGGAATTTATTTGGGACGGGGGGGGGGGGGGTGCCAGCGCCCACCGGCTTGGTAGATAGATAGATAGATATTGCTTTTATTCTTTTCGAACTATCATGGTGAAATCCAAATTTGTCGAAAACGTCATATAGACATGTAAACTCTCATATATAAATATTTCAATATAAATATGGCAACGTCATATATAAAAATAAACACCAAATAAGATTAAAAATGTTAACAAAAGACCGTACAAACGTCTTTTGATACCGTGCATTGTCACATTTTACGTGTTTGGAGCTTTAGGTCACCACTGAGGTCGCTCTTGCAGATCATTCGCGAGCAGTATCGAATGTTGGCGGAAGAATATACTTATGGATAGAGTCAAGGCCGTATCCAGGGGGGGGGGGTTAGGGGGTTGACCCCTCCCGCCAAACATACAAAAATACTCATTTTTATAGGCTTTTCCCTCTGATCTATGTCATTTTTTTACTTTTTTGTGTGACCCGCAGGCGAACCCCCCCCCCCCCCCCGAAGGCAAACACCCCCCCCCACCCCCGAAATAAATTCCTGGATACGGGCCTGGATAGGGTGCTCAAGCATTTTCTTACCGGAAGCCATGCACAGTTTCAACCTACGGGACTCAAGGGACTCGAGTTTAAATTTCTGAAGGAGCTCATTGTAAGGAATTTTGGGGGATCGTGACATAATCAGTAGGGCACGTCTCTGTATTTTTTTTTCGATCTGATAAGCCTGGTCCTCTGGGTACTCCGGTTATACTTGGTCCAAGAAGTATTCTAGCCCCGAACGTATTACACGCTTTATCATTTCCTTCGTTTGGAGTTCCCATTTTAAGTCATCTGATAAAATTAGACCGAGGAGTTTTATTTGGTTTACACGCAGGGTGCCTGGAATTGGAGGTTCAGAACTTGGCCCTTCTTTCAGGAATGAAATAGTAAGAATTGCGGACTTCTTTTCATTCACGACCACGTGGTAATTTAAAGCTTTGGCTTGTATCTGCGAAATTATATTGGCCGCTTCACTACTTGATAGATAGATATGATTAAGCACTGCCAAATTTCTTTGGTATAGTCACATTAAAAAGCGACGCAACAAAAATAAACAAAGAAAAAGCTTTCTCACATATTTCAATGAGACAGATCGTCGACGTATTTCCATCTTTCCAATCTATCAGAAGCTGTTTTGTTCATCATTACAAGAACAAGAGCTACGAGCTCAAATGGCACTTGTTACGAGTAGGTGGTACAAGAAAGTAGATGAGAATGTCACAAAATCCCCCCTTCACCCCCCCCCCCCTAGGATCGAACCTACAATTAAAGTATCCAATTTAACGCGAGTCTGAGCATTTCCCGCATCGCCTCAGATAATCTAGGGCAAATGTTTCATCATACTAGTTTTATTCCTAGGAGTGCCGTGCCATTGCCATACTAGTTTGATTCCTATGAGTGCAGTACCATTGCCGGTCGGCCTCACCCTCAAACTTCTGTATCAGGGCAAAATCTAGTTCAGCCACATATACAGATTATCTAAGGCATCGTCTCCTACCGGCTATCAAGTTTCACTCAGGTTGAAGCTTTTTTGGGGAAACTCTCCCCTCCCCCTACCGTGTTCAAATCCGGTCAAGACCCTAAAACATGTCACCTAGGACACATGGTCTCTATCCTTTCCAAGTTTTATTCAAATAACTCCGTCCGTTTGACCACTATGCGATCTACAAAATCCCCCCCCCCCTCCAACTCCTCCCACTGTTGTCGGATACGACTAGAACACATAAACTTCGCATCTCTCACATCTTCTCTTCTCGTCTTCAAGCTTGACTCGAATCGAAACATATCTGCAAATTTCCGATTACCGCCTGATACTCCTCCTATACTGTTGCCGGATCCGGTCCAGCCAAATAACAAACTACGCAGCATAAACTCGGTGCTGTCCAACTTGCATCTCAGTCGGCCCATTCGTTTGGTTTTTACTCACGGATAATCAGAAATCCGGACCCCCCCCCCCTAGGGGCCGAATCTAATCCGGTTATGTCAATGATGTATCTAGGACTTGCTTTTCCCACCAAGTTTCATCCTGATCCCTCCCCTCAAAGTGTTTACCATGATTTCCGGTTCCCTCTCAAACTCCACCCGAAGGCACCGGATCTGGTCCGGATTTATATGGATCGTATGAGACACGAGGTCTATCAAAATACCAAGTTCAATTAAGATCCAATCACCGGTTCAAAAAGTACCTCAAGATTACGGATTCCCCCTCCGTGCACTCCCCCCATGGTGATCGGATCATGCAAACGATTATTGCCAAGTCAGTTTGTTCAAGTCCCTGGTATGCAAGCCCAGTTGCGCTTCCTAGTACATCATTAAGTACCGAATTCACAGATAATCAGAAATCCGGACCAACTCCCCCCATAGTGTCAAAAAATCCGGTCCGGTTATGTCAATGATGTATCTAGGACATGTGCTCGCTCTTCCCTCCAAGTTTCATCCAGATACCTCCACTCTAAGCGATTCCCAAGATTTCCGGTTCCACTCTCCAACCCCCCCCCCCCTCCGAAGTCACTGGATCCGGTCCGGGTTTTATGAGGATCGTCTGAGACACGAGGTCTCTCCAAATACCAAGTTTCATTAAGATCCGATCACCCGTTCAAGAGTTCAACCCGTTCCTTAAGATTCCCTGTTCTCCCTCCCTCTATTCCCCCCACGATGCTCGAATCGGGAAAGTGACTATTTAAAACTTAATCATTTGGGGTCCCTGATAGGCCTGCCAAGTTTCATCGTCCTAGCTCATCTTACTAGCTTATGTGGAAGTGCCCGAACTGGCCAAACCCGGACCGACAAGTGCCCTAAAAAGTAGCGGACCCAAAATTGTTCCTGTGGCACACCGCAAAAAATTACCTTGTCGGATCCGACAAATTATTATTATCTTTCAGAATCTGGGACATACCACTCAAAAATTCTACAATATTTTTTAAAAGAATCGGGTTAACAAAAGTCTATCAATTAGAATATTATGGTTTATAAGGTCAACACCTTTTTTAAAGTCAATCGCGATTAAATTGATCCATTTACAATGTCCGTCTATGTTCTTAAAAATAAAATCTAAAAGATTTACCACATAATGACTAGTTCATGTTTTAGGTCAATTTCCAAAATGTTTAGGTTCTAAAAGCAGAAATTTTTGTTTGTCAACCGTACAGCCACAAAACTTTCATACACTTTACTGAAAACTGGAGTTAGGGAAATTGGAAGTAGGCTACTCAGTTAAAATCAATTTTCATCTTTTTCGGGTATTCGTGTTACACATCACTTTCCAAATAGCTGGGTACTTTGAAGTTGAAGTAGCATGAAGCATTGAAAATAGAATTGGAAATATTTGCAAGCTGTTTAACAAGTCTATCCGGGAACGCTTTGATTAAATGAATAAGGATGTCTACTTGTGTCACGCTACTACGTTTTAATCGTTTTTATTTCAGTAGTCCCTCACTTTCTTTAATTTTCAGTAATTTTCATTATCACGAACCCGATCAACAGTATATAATTTTGGTAGGATTGTACAATTTTTGCAAGGTGGATATTTAGTTCATTAGCATTTGGATATCACTTTTATCTGAGTCAAAATTTAATGGTGACTCAGCTTTACCACAGATCTTTTTCACTTCCTTATACAACGACCAGGATTGAAAAGTACAAAAAAAGCATAGATCAGAGGTTAAAGCCTGTTAAATTACGACAATTTTTGCATGTTTCGGGGGAGGGGGGGGAGTGAACTCCTCCCCCTGGATATGGCCCATTCGTAAGTATTATCGTAGTTGCCATGTCTAGAGCACAGTACCCACTGGCAGGAGGTTGCGGTTGCATTCAAGACAGTTTTTATGGCACTTGCAGCCTCTGGCTGAAGTGCCATTTACCGATCACAATTCCGTCTGTTGGTCTGTCGGTCGGTCCGAGTTTTTTTGTCACACTTTTTCAAGTTAGGGTACTTCCAGATGTGCTAGGACAATGAAACTTGGCAGGCATATCAGGGACCCGACCAAACTAGCCTAGAAATAATCAATTTCTCGATCCGACTTTATGCGGGGGTGTGGAGGGCGCTGGAAACTTGAAAACTGAGGTCATTTTTTTATGGCACTTGCCTTCCGGCCAAGTGCCATATACCGATCACTTTTCCGTCGGTATGTCGGTCTGTCGGTCGGTCGGTCGGTCGATGAGTCCGGTGTTTGCGAGTTAGGGTACTTCCAGATATGCTAGGACGATGAAACTTGGCAGGCATATTAGGGACCCGACCAAACTAAGTTGGAAATAGTCACTTGGCCGATCCGACCGTCGTGGGGGGAGGGAGGGTAGCCGAAATCCGGAATTTAGTGGCAAGCATAACTTTCGAACGGGTTATCGGATCTTAATGAAAGTTGAAATTTGGAGAGACGTCATGTCTCAGATGTTCCATTTCAAGTCCTGACTGAATCCGATGAATGTGGGAGGAGGGGCGCAGGGGGGACCAGAAATCATATGACAAGCTTAGAGTGGAGGGATCGGGATGAAACTTGGTGAGAGGAGCAAGCACAAGCCCTAGGTACATCATTGGCAGAAGCGGACGGGATTCGTGCACTGTGGTGGGAGTTGGAGGGGGGGGGGCGGAATTCCGGTGATACGGAGTTTAAGTTACTTCTAGGTGGGCTGGGACAGTGAAACTTGGCAAGCGTACCAGGGACCCGACCGAACTAACTTGGAAATAGTCACTTCCCCGATCCGACCACCGTGAGTGGAGGGAACGGGAATCCGGAATCTAGAGATACGTATAACTTTGGAACGGGTGATCAGATCTTAATGAAACTTGATATTAGGAAAGACCTCGTGTCTCGGATGTCCCATGTGAAGCCCGAACCGGATCCGATTATTGTGGTGGGGGGTCAGAGGGGGAGCCGTAAATCTTGTGACACGCTAAGAGTGGAGCGATTGGGATGAAACTTGGTGGGAAGAACAAGCACAAGCCCTAGATTCATCAGTGACAGACTGGATCGGGTTCGAGCACTGTGGGGGGAGGAAGGGGGGTCCGGAATACGGGTGATCATCAGTTAAAGTACTTCCAGATGTGCTAGGACCATGAAACTTGAACATTAGAGACTTGACATGATTATGATATTTTTGCCTCATGGGTTTTGCTTACCACTGAATTTCTTAAAGTACAAATGATACTTTTGATTAAAATATACATTTCGTTATCCCGATGAGCTCATCATCATTTTTGCTTCAAGAGTTTTGATTACAGATGAATTTCTAGCGCCCCGAAAGTGCGTATCATCACAGCCAAATGTATTACCAAACGATATGTTCTCGTGATTTCCAAGGACCAATTATCTCAAGGGTTTTGCTTAAAAATAATCACAACAAACCCACGAACTGAAGAATTCCTACTTTCATCCTCTGACCCAGCCTTACAAGTGCCATATGACCTTGCTCTTGTTTACACTTTTCGAGTTAGGGTACTTGCAGATTTGCTAGGACCATGAAACTTGGCAGGCATATCAGCGATCCGACCAAACAAACTTAGAAATAATCAGTTTTCCGATCTGACCATTTTGGGCGGGGGGGGGGGAGTGAAGGGCAGGGGAATCCGGGAAATAGAGTAGTGTGTAACTTTCGAGCGGGTGATCGGATTGTAATGAAACTTAATAACTCAATAGATTATGTATCTGTGATGTCCCGTTTAAAGTCTTGACCGGATTCGGCAGCAAGGGGGGAGTTAGGGGGGGGGGAGATTTCAAGAAACGGTTAGAATGGAGGGATCGGTGTGAAACTTGCAGGGAAAAACATGCATCTGCTCTAGATAAATCATTTAGACAATTGGACCGGTGATGGCGGTTTTGGGGATTTTCACGATGAAAATTGGCAGGCATATCAGGGACCCGATCAAACTGACTTCAAAATCAAACTTTTGTCGATCTGATAACGGTGGGAGGAGTGGAGGGAGGGGAATCCTGAATATTCAGTCATGCGTAACTTTGGAATGGGTGATCGGATTCGAGTGAAAGTTAAGAATTGAACAGAGGACATTTCTCTGGTGATCTTTTTCATATCCAGACAAGATCAGGCAACTATTGGCAGGGGCGTCCCGAGGGGAGGGCGCAGCGCCCCCCTTACGTTTTGGGCATTCGGTCAAAACGGGCACCGCGGCGAAGCCGTGATGCCCTTTTCATAAAACCGTTAGTCTCCGCATTTCGAAATTGGGCTAGTTTGTCTTTGTTCGGTCAGTCCATTTCATAATTCTACCATTAATCAGATTCATTTGGTTCTGATTCGTGACCGAACTAATTCGATAATTCATCCAACTCTTGTTCAGTCCGCATCAATTTCGCCGCATTCGGTCCGTCCTTCCGTAAATTCGGTGATTTAAACTGTTTATTTGGTCTTATTATTTGCCGATTTCGGTTCAAGCCCGTATTATTTGGTCAGTCCATTTCATAATTCGGTCATAAATCAGATATATTTGGGTCTGGTTCGCGACCGAATTCGATATTTCATCCAACTCTTGTTCAGTCAGCATCGATTTTGCTACAATCATCTTCAGGGATGAGGGGTTTGCAACTTTTGCTAGCTGGTGTACCCATTATTTGTATCCGGTGAACTTGATGTCTATCACGGGAGAGGGACTTGTAAGTAAGAATCGGTTCAGTAGGGGCTAGAACTTTTGCAAATTGGTGCACATTATATTCGATTTCTATAAATCTGACGGTAAGAAAGTTTGTATCGATGGTCTATCGCTGTAACCTAGGATTAACTGTTTACGCAACGGGTGGGAACGATAATATAAGACAATGAGGTAGTTTTGTAATAATTAATGGTGTCATCTATGGTATTGCAAAGTCAATTTAGTCCCTTCTTCCGATATTCTTTTGTTGCTGTTTTTACAACGCTGAACAATAGCTTTTAATCATGTGATGATTCTTTTTAGAACATACCGTTTTAAAAACTTCGATAAGTTGACAACTTCAGCATTTAACCGACAGCGAAGAAACAAAACCAAAGTGTTGCTCTTGCAAAACTTTAGTCGGCGAAGCCGGACAAAGGTTGCCGCAACACTTCACGTTGCTCGGGCAACGTAGGTCTAGTTTAGGCTAACTTGTAACTTGTAGCTCTGTTCTTGTTTCTTTTTTCGCGTTTATTTATTCCGCTTCTTTTAGTGTCTTTAAAGCAGCAACAAAAACATAAATTCGTTCACTCAGGACCAAACAAGAAAATTTCCTCTTGCTAAAGATACCAAAGATTCATGAAGCTACTCTTATTAACGTCCAAGTTCCAAACAACAGAGCTCTGAGTCAGGCAGATACACACTCAAAAGTTAAGCTGTCTATTACTTTCGTCCCAATCCTGTTCGGATTTGGTTCCAGATAATACAGTGAGAAAAATACATTTCTGCAAGGGATCGACTAAAAGCAGGAAAGGAAAGGCAAAAGAAAACCAGGAAAGAATACTAAAACCAGGAAGGGCAAACTAAAACGAGGAAAGAATTAATAGGAATCGAGGATTCGAAAAACTGGCAAGCCTTTCCTCTGTTTAGTATCCTGTGAGTGGTCGGAAACTTACATTTGTAACAAGTTCACCTTTTCCTCCTTTTAGTATTCGAAAAAAACTGGCACGCTGTGCCGTGCTTTTCCTCAGTTTAGTTTCTCTTGAGGGGACGGCAACTTACATTAGTAAAAGTTCACCTTTTTCCTCCTTTTAGTACCTTGTCAGTAGGCGATCATGAGTCCAGAGAGGGGTCGGCAACTAAGATATTTCAAGTCTACCATTTCTTTCCTGGTTTTAGTAGTTTGTCACGGAGAGTACCAAAACAAGAAAAGAAATTAGGAATTCTAAAAAACTGGTAAGCCTGTCCTCTGTTTAGTATCCCGTGAGGGGTCAGCAACTAACATTTGTAAAAGTTCGCCTTTTAGTATTAGAAAAAACTGGCAAGCTGTGTCGTGCTTTTCCTCTGTTTAGTATCTCGGGAAGTGTGAGCGACTTACGCTTGTAAAAGTACACATTTTCCTCCTTTTACTCCCTCATGGGATACTAGGAAAAGCTTTTTTCGAGGCCAGTTTTTTTCGAATACTAAACGAAGGAAAAGGTGAATTTTAACAAATGGAAGTTGCCGACCCCTCACGGGATACTAAACAGAGGAAAGGCTTGCCAGTTTTTCAAATCCTCGATTATTGGTAATTCTTTCCTCGTTTTAGTTTGCCCTCCCTGGTTTTAGTATTCTTTCCTGCTTTTCTCTTGCCTTTCCTTTCCTGCTTTTAGTCGATCCCTTTCTGCAACCCTTTTAAGAATGTCTTAAAAGCATTCATCCTTATTCCTATCTCGCAGAATATATTCTTTTCAAATAGCATGCAAAACAGAAAAGATAAACTCTGGGAAAAAGTGGTGTACAAAATGAAAAGAAAAAATCTTTGAACTATTTATGAAAACTGAATCCAATAATAGAAACAAGTTTAGCGTACCGAAAAATGATTACCCCATTGCAAACTGTTGCGATCTGGTATTCGAAACCACTGGTCCCCTGTCTGCTGTTCCCTTACCACAGAGTTATAAAGAGGAGGCGAGGTCGATCTTTCATAACTCAAAAGACAACCTTCCGTAACTCAAAAGACTGTGGCTCTCTAATCAACAGATTAGAGAGCGTATCGGTCTAGTTTCGAAGGAAATTCTTAAGGACTAGCATCAAGACCGTATTTCAGTAATGGGGGGGCGAGGGGATATTTGGCGAGATTTCAAGACAAGTGATATTTACTATTCTAAAAAACAAGTGGTGTTTTTACAATTTCTCGCTGCAACAAAATCTAGTTTTCAACAATTAACCGGTAGTACCTTGTAAGGAGTCAGATAACATTTAGCAAAATTTTACTTTCAGAAATCCATGTGGCCGTCTTTACTGTTACATTTGTGGAGAAACATGATACTAATGTGTTTTCTGTGCTATTTCTTCCGGGAAGACAACAGAAATTTGATAAACTTTAACAAACAATGCGCATCTTTTGTTTAATGTTATCAATAACGTGTTATTAGACTTCTGAAAGATCAGCAAAACAGCCGTAGGCCTCTTTGTTCAGGATATAACGGATATGAACTTCCTGTTAAATGTCAAATCTTTTCTGTATTTTCTGAGGTAGGGAGAAAGAGATCGAGGTCTGAAGCGCTGCTGAATGGACGCACGATTCCCTCCTTTAATGCCCAATTTTCTATGGCAGTGATGCCAGGGAGGCTGAATTAAGAGTAGGATAGATAGTATCCGGCACGTATTTATATTGACGGCCGAGTGTAGCAGAGTATGGTTTTCAATCAAGAACAGGGAAGATGTAGGTAGCCTCCGAGGAGATCATGCAGGGACAAAGCTTAGAACTAGGACCGACTGGTGACCAGCCTTGCTGTCGAGAAAAAAGAAGAAGCTGCTATTGTCCCTGGCTTTATCCGACAGCTCAGCTTCCTTTTATGCCCGATCTTCTATTGCACCGAGGCTAAGTAAGAGCAAGATAAATACTATTTGTGTGGTCTTGGTTTGTCAGAAAGACAAAAAATGGGGGCAGAGGTCTGCAAGCAAATTGTCTCCTCGTTTTGGAGAATATTCGGGAAATATAAAAGGGGGAAACAGGGGAGAGGCCAAGGTGTCAACTTCGTAAAGTTGAAGTGGATAATCTGTGTCATTTCCTGTATAATAATGTCAGGAGTTTTCTGACTATAAACAAGAGCTGTAAGCTCATATGGCACGTGCATGGGTTAAGATGTTTTGATTGATCAAAAGTAAGTTTCGACTTTGCGGTTGAGATGCACACTCTAAGGTAGCTAGAACTTCATTTTTAAGCAAAACTCCTGAGGAAAAAATAATAATGGGCTGATGGGCATCAAGAAAATGCATATATTACTTAAAAGTATTTTTTTACTTTGCGGTCAAATTTGGTACTTTAAGGAATAATCAGATCTAGGAAGTAGCAATTTCTAAGCTAATGTTGTTAAATCTCTAATACTCCAGCGAAGTGTCATCGTCCTAGCACATCCGGAAGTACCTCAACTCGCGATCACCGGAATCCCAGACCCCCCCCCCCCTCCAACTCCACCCACAATACCCGGAGCAAATTCGGATCTGTAAGTGATTAATCCAGAGTATTTGTTTGTTATTCCCACGAATTTCGATCCCGATCACACCAGTCTAAGCAGGCCAAGTATTTTCGCCCCCCCCCCCACACTAATTGTCGGGTTCGGTCCGGAAATGGAAAACATCACCAGAGAAAAATGTCCTCTGTTCAATTATTAAATTTCACTCGAAGCCGATCACCCATTCCAAAGTTACGCATGACTCAATATTCCGGATTCCGCTCCCTCAAACACCCCCCCCCCCCCCCAAGATTATCATATCGAGGATTTGTTTTATTCGAAGTCAGTTTGACCGGGTCCCTGATATGCCTGTCAAGTTTCGTCGTGAAAGTCCCTAAAACCGCAACTCTGGGAAACCCACCTCAAGTGTCCGCAGTCAAAGTGTGTAAAAGATTTAGATGAAGCACATGTTTGTTCTTCCCAGCAAGTTTCACTCCCCTCCCTCCATTCTAACCGTTTCTCAAGATTTCAGCCCCCCCCCCCTCCCAACTCCCCCACGGTGCCCATAGCCAATCCGATTGAGTACATGATTTACCTAGAGCATCTGTTTGTTCTTCCCGCTAAGTTCCATCCCGGTCTCTCCATTCTAAGCAGGTCATGTATCCCCCCCCTCCCAATAATTGCCGGATCCGGTCCAGATATGAAAAAGATCACCAGAGAAATGTCCTCAGTTCAGTTCTGATCGCAAGTTCCAAAGTTACGCATGACTGAATATTCCGGATTCCCCTCCCTCCACCATCATCAGATCGACAAAATTTGTATTTTGAAGTCAGTTTGATCGGGTCCCTGATATGCCTGCCAAGTTTCATCGTGAAAATCTCCAAAACCGCCATCATCGGAATTCCGGGACCCCCCCCCCCCCCTAAGTGTCCGGATCCGGTACAATTGTCTAAACGATTTATCTAGAACAGATGCTTGTTCTTCCAAGCAAGTTTCACTCCGACCCCTCAATTCTAACCGTTTCTTGAGATTTCCAGTCTCTCCCCCCCCCCAACTCCCCCCTGGCTACTGAATCCAGTTGAGACTTTAAACGGGACATCCCAGATATATAATCTATTCATTCATTAGGTTTCATTACAATCCGATCACCCGTTCGAAAGTTAGACACTACTCAATTTCCCGGATTCCCCTGCCCTACACTCCTCCCCCCAAAATGGTCGGATCGGATATCTGTTTGTTTGATCGGGTCTCTGATATGCTTGCCAAGTTTCATGGCCCCTGCACACCTGGAAGTACAGTAACTCGAAAAAGTGTGACGAAATACCCTCAGTTTTTAAGTTTCCAGCGCCCTCCACTCCCCCGCATATGGTCGGATCGGGAAACTGATTATTTCCAGGTTAGTTTGGTCAAGTACCTGATATGCATGCCAAGTTTCATTGTCCTAGCACATCTGGAAGTACCCTAACTCGAAAAAGTGTGACAAAAAACTCGAACAGACCGACAGACGGAACTGTGATCGGTATATGGCACTTGAGCCAGATGCTGCTGGTGCCATAAAAACAAGAGCTGAAAGCTGATATTGTACTTGTCGGAACAGTTAGTATGTTTGTCCGTTTGCCCCCCTCCAGCTCCACCTCCCCCAGGTGATCAGACCCACTTTAGACTTCTGAACCTTTGAAACACTCGTTCCGCCCCCCCCCCCCCAACTCCCCCAACAGTGCCCGAAACCGGTCCGGTTATGTCAACGACATATCTAGGACTTGTGCTTGTTCTTCCTATCAAGTTTCGTCCTGATCCCTCCGCTCTAAGCGTTTCCCAAGATTTGTGGTTCCCCCCTCCAGCTCACCCCAAAGTCACCGGATCCGGTCCGGATTTTAAGTGAGTCGTCTGAGGCACGAGATCTCTCCAAATATCAAAGTTCATTGCTATCCAATCACCCTTTCAAAAGTTATAAAAAACTCAAGATTCCGGATTCCCCTCCCTCCACTCCCCCAACGATGCTCGGGTCGGAGAAGTAACTATTTTCAACTTGAATCATTTGGGGTCTCTGATATGCCTGCCAAGTTTCGTCGTCCTAGCTTATGTGGAAGTGCCCGAACTAGCAAACCCGAACCGACCGACCGACCGACTGACCGACGGACGGACAGAAATTGCAATCGCTATACGGCACTTGGCCGATGGGCAAGTGCCATAAAAACTGATAAGTAGCCAAACCAGGCTACCAGAAGTCCATGATTTTGTACAGCCTATACCTAAAGGCTGGTTACCATATGCTAAATGCTAGGTACTCTAACGAAACACAACAAGACATTAATGATTGAAATGAGGTTAAAAAATATAGTGGAGTAGATTCGGGTCACAATTTAACCAGCGTTTGGTAAATGGTAAGCGTCGTCAGGCATAGCTATCCTAGAATCAGCCATTTTTGGTAGACTGGCTCAAACTATAACGGGATTTCTTCTGATGTTATAAGCCGTTATTCTTGATCTAATGGTAGCGTTCTTGAGGGGTCTGATCGATCACACTGTTCTTTATTCCCAGAGAGTTAATGGGACACAGCTCTTCGTTGGCAGAATATATAACGTAACACTAAATACAAATGAAAAATGACGACCCAAGACCCTCATCTGGAAACCCTGATTTTCCAGCTGACCCACAATTGTAAAGGATCCGAGGAAACATAAATTGCTGTGACAGATTAATGTGACAAGGCAGTTTGAATCCAACGTAAGAACCGTCTGTTTCAATCCTGCATCTTTTCCCCAGATACTTGTCTTAGAATCCCTCCCCCCCCAAAAAAAAAAAAAAATTGTCCCAACAAATTCGCAAACAGTTAATCACTCATTCTACAAATGGTAAATAATACCTAGCACTTGCAACGGCAAAATACACTAAAGTGAATAATCGGCATAGAGTCTGAAATAAGTAAAATTTTTGAGGATAGCAAAATGGGTCAAAAGAATGTCGTTTTCTTAAATGTAACTTAAGTTCCGTAGTAGATAGGCTTTCGAGGTAGAAGATTTTGGCCACTGTTAGCCTTGGATTAGTAACAGACGGGTTGGTTCTACTTTCGTGCTGGTTATTGTGTTGCGAGAGCAACACTTTGGTTTTGTCCTCGTTATTTATTTATTTTATTTTTTTTCCTATGACTCCGATTTCATTTTATTCCTGGTAACTGGTAAGGGACTAACCTGTGCGTTTTTTACGGAAAGTGTGGACCTTAGGCCGGATTTGGTGAATATCATATTACATTTTGGAAAGCTCCGCATAACTCTTGCCTGGGGCCAAAAAGGATGGTTTTTGCTTGTCCTCAAGCCAGAGCCTACGGTGTGCGAAGTGAAGTGGAGTTACATAGCCCATGTCAGAGAGGACTATCTGAAGTTGTGTAGCGAACCTTTCGTTTCATCAAACCATGTTTCTGCTTTCGAGTGGAAAGCCCCGTTCTAGCACGCAAGCAGGCAGGCACCAGTTTCAAATTGAAGATGGACTAAAATCTATAAGTGTTAAAAGATATGCGGCAGTTACCCGGCCCCACAGCCAACATATCTTCTTTGAGGGATAAATAGAAAAATCTACAGAAACAAAAAAGTGGCTTTTTCCCACGGGTCCGAAAGTGCTGCCATCTATTTTTTCTATCCATTTTTGTGCGCGATTTCAGCTGAGTTTATCGTTCGTTTTTTGCACTTGGGTTTGCGGTAGAGAAATGGTATCCCATGTGCCTCTTAAACTTTTAAAGTTCTCTCATTGCTAAAGAAATTAGAGCTTATCCTTTGCTCCTTTCTAAGTGGTGACGTTAGAAAGTTGTCCTACGGCAAAAAAGTCAACTTTTGAACTAAGACAGGTAGAATTTTTTTTTCGACGGCAATCGATAGCCGTTGATGAGCTGATCAAAGCATATGTCATTCATTTTTTGGTACAAAAATTCCTTCATGAGATACACCAGTTTGAAAATTTCAAGGGGTTGACAACTTCAGTAGTAAGGTGCAGACTGAAACCAAAAACAGGCGATACCAGTTGTGAGAAATGTATGGGACTTGTAAGCAACAGTTTACTGTTAGCTCATTATCATCTTCGGCGATGAGGGGTTTTCAGCTTTTGCTACTTAGTGTATCTGTTATTTGTTTCCGGTGTATTCGATGGTAAGAACATTTTGGTTCGCAACGGTAAGATATGCAAGGGGCTTGTAAGTAATAATCGGCTGTTATGCTACTATACAAAAATTCTTTCATGAGATACACCAGTTTGAAAATTTCAAGGGGTTGACAACTTCAGTAGTAAGGTGCAGACTGAAACCAAAAACAGGCGATACCAGTTGTGAGAAATGTACGGGACTTGTAAGCAACAGTTGACTGTTAGCTCATAATCATCTTCGGCGATGAGGGGTTTTCAGCTTTTGCTACTTAGTGTACCTGGTATTTGTTTCCGGTGTATTCGATGGTAAGAACAATTCGGTTCCAAATCATAAGACATCATAGGGACTTCAGTAATAATCGGCTGTTATACACTCATCTTCCGAATGACAGGCTTGCAACTATTACTAGCTGGTGTACCCATTATTTTTATCCGGTGAACTTTGATGTCTATCATGGAAGAGGGACTTGTAAGTAAGAATCGGTTCACGAGGGGCTAGAAATTTGTGCAAACTGGTGCACATTGTATGCGATTTCTATAAATCTGACGGTAAGAAAGTTTGTATCCATGGTCTATCGCTGTAACCGAGGGGTACAAACGATAATGTAAAACAAAGAGGTAGTTCGCAATAACTAATAGTGTCATCTGTGGTATTATAATCCTGAAAAGTTACGGATAGCTTTATAATATCAACTAGATTATATAAGATAATGTTCCAAGTTGTCATCCGTCACGATATCTACGATTGAAAAGGATAAAGTTCAACTGATTGCAAAGTCTATTTAGTCCCTTTTTTCGATATTCTTTGTTGCATTAGGGCAATCGATAGCCCTTGATGAGCTGATCAAAGTATATGTCATCCATTTGTTTTGACAAAAATCCTACATGAGATAAACCAGTTAAAAAAAAGTTTCAAGGGGTTGACAACTTCAGTAGTAAGGTACACAGTGAAGCAAAAATAGGCGATACCTGTTTGTTGTTAGTGATCCTGAAAAGTTACGGATAGCTTTATAATACCAACTAGATTATATAAGATATTTTTCCAAGTTTTCATCGGTCACGATGTCTACGATTGAAACGGATAAAGTTCAACTGACTGCAAAGTCAATTTACTCCCTTCTTCCGATATTCTTTTGTTGTTGTTTTTTCAACGCTGAAGAATAGCTTTTGATCATTTGATTATTCTTTTTAGAACATACAGTTTTAAAAGCTTCAATAAGTTGACAACTTCAGCATTTAACTGACATCGAAGGAACAAAACCAAAGTGTTGCTCTCGCAACACTTTAGTCGGCGAAGCCGGACAAAGGTTGCCGCAACACTTCACGTTGCCTAGGCAACGTAGGTCTAGTTGTTCTTAAAATCTGAGTGGGCAGAAGGCGGAGAAGTAGCATTTGGCGACGCACTGCTAGTTGCTTGTACGGTATGAGCTTCTGAAGGTACAAAAATGCTGCTATCTACCGTCAAGTCATCAGCATTGCGTAGCTCGTAACTTTGTAATGGTTGCATTGCACACGAAAAAGAGGGTGTAGGGTAACTTTATTTAGTTGGATAGGGGAGCTGGCCTCGCTGCAGGGCAATCGTACATCAACTTCCAAATCTTTAATTGTGGGCTTTTTATAAGGTTTTAGATGGCTATTGTCGACAGTTCGAATTTTTCGATTTGCCATGTCGGATACTTCGAACCGATTTCCTTTCAACACTTCGCGAACAATGACTGGACCAGTCCAGTGGTCATCGAGCGAGCCTTCCGTTTTCCGAAATTTGTGGTTTTGCATGAACACAACGTCACCCTCAACAATGTCTCGATCAAACACTTTACACTGACTGTATTTTGACGAAGTTCCATTCGAATTTCCGTGCTATACTCGTCGGCGAGCTGATTTGCGTCGAAAAGTGTTTCACGAAAGTACACAATATAATTTTCGTCCTCGGTTGTGGATGCGGTAATATTTCAAACTGTTGTCAGCTCTCGCCCGCAAACCAGAAAGTTGGCAGAGACGCCGGAAGGATTGTGTTGGCTGTTCAAGTTCATGAGAGTAGGCTGGAGAGACCTTGACCAACTATCCTGTTTGGCTCGAACTAGCTTCGACAACATACGTTTGATATCGCGATTTGCACGTCTCTGCGGTTAGCGCTAGGACAGTAAGCTGGTGTATAACTAGGCAAAATTCCAAGAATCTCGAGCACTGACCGAAAAGCTTCGCTGCTGCAATAGCTGGAATTGTCCAAGATCAACAACATCGACAGCTCCATCTTTTGAGTACAATGAATCCACAAGAGCTTGTGCAATAGTTTGAGAGAAAGTTTCGCGCAGAGGAACCACACAACGAATCCGGTAAACGGGCAAACGCAAACTAAGATGTACCTGTTCCCGCCACTTTGGAAGTGGCCCTACGATGTCACACGCTGCAAAATGCCAAGGATATTTTGGCGAGTATCTTTCGGCGTGAAATTATCCCGCCCATCGGAGGGATAATTTTGCAAGACTCGCGACGACGTTGAAACACCAAACAGGAGTCAACAAACGTAATATGTCTACCAAAAAAACCCAAAGGTTTCGATGGGATCCCAAAAACTAATACTTGATCCAGACAATTGCGAACGAACTACCATACTCGTCCAGAAAAAGAAAAAAAAGTTCAGAAGCGAATTCAGCGTATCTCCTTATCCGTATAAAGAACATCTAATCAACTTCAAGTAAAACTTCTTATAAAAAAGATCCGATTTCAACCGGATTCCGAACAAGCTGTATGTCCCGTTAAAAAAAGATTGTCATGTACAGATTCAAAGTGTCTCCCCTAAATACGTCATCTAATCAACTTCAAATAAAACTTTTGATTTTAACATATTTTCCGGTTTCGGCCTGATTCCGGGCGAACAAGTTGTCCGGATAAAAAATACTTCTCAAATAAGTGTTCAGCATGTCTTTTTACCCCTAAATCTAACATCTAATCAAGTTCAGATAAAACTTTTACTTTTAACAAACTTTCCGGTTTCGGCCGAACTCCGGGCGAAATTCGTGCCCTGCGAGGAAATGGTTTTCACCATTGGGTTCAGCATGTCTTTCTACCCCTAAATCGAACATCTAACCAACTTCAAATAAAACTTACTTTTAAAAGACTTTCCGGTTTTGGCCGGATTCTGAGCTAACTACTTGTCCGGCGAAAAAATGGTTTTCAGCATCGTGTTCAGCATGTCTTCTTACCTCTATATCGAATATCTAATCAGCTTCAGATAAAACTTTTACTTTCAACAAATTTTCTGGTTTTGGCTGAATTCTGAGCGAACTACTTGTCCGATGACACAATGGTTTTCCCCATCGTGTTCAACATGTCTTCTTACCCCATAATCGACTATCACATCATCTATTTCAAAATATTTCATTTTCCCCTTAACTGAAACCCCCTCCCTCACACCTAAATGTAGGGCTACAGAGCCCGTCTACGAACTCTACCTTACTCTTGACCTAAATAGTCCTCACACCAAGTTTCATCAAAATATCTCATTCCCTTCGAGAGTTATAGTGCGCACAGACGGACAGACGGACGGACGGAAGGACAGACGGAAGGACAGACGGACGGAAGGACAGACGGACAACTTTTGCGATGTTATAGATATCCCTCCACTTACGTTTTGGGATCCCAAACAAAACGTCCTGAATGTGGTAAAGTTTCGTAACCCATTCAGACTAAAGGCAAAAGAGTGATGGCCAGGCTCATGGCCGAACCTCGTCACTGTCCTTTCAAGACTGGGGGGGGGGGGGGGGGGGGGGGGCGATAAACAGTGATCCTTCACTGAAATCATCGTTACCCTAGGCGGATTTTGCTGCTCCGCCTTTGACTAGTAACGGTGTGAGCGAGTACTCAAGAGTTTCTAGTTCGTTGGCAAAACCGCCGGATTCTTGCGAATCCTGCCGTGACTCGCGGCCGTCGAGATCACAGCTTCCTTGTCGAATACGTAAAAAACCATCCATATCACTTTTACCGACAATCCCGAGCTGCATTCTCCCGGGTCGTACCACAACGACCCTTTCTGCAGTCGATATTTCTTTAACTTTTCGGCAATTCCTCCTTGTTAAGAGCCACAACATTTTGCTAAATATAGGGCATTTTCTAAGGGCTAAGTTTACAACTGGAAGGTCAATATATGGATAATCACTGTCTGCTGTGTCCATGCCCCAACATACCTGAGAATTGTTTAGAGGGGGGGGGGGGTCGTTAGCATGACGGCTGGAGATACCTGCGGTGGCTGTCACAACACTGATGACATTATCCTCTTCAAGTGTGGGGTTCCATTCGTTCCAACTAATTTTGCACAGATTTTTCTGGTACCTGGACGAATCAAGAATTTGGGTCGTGTAGCACGACAGGGAATCCGAGTAATTCTTTCCCGATGGACATGGACAAAATCAAGATGATAAGGCTGAAGCGACAATATCCACTTTAGACGCCTCGGACTTCCGTTCATTTTCGCGTTACGTAAATACGTAAGAGAGAAATTATCTGTCTCCGGATAATTTTTCCATAAGACCCATAGAGAAGATGACTCCAGTGTTCTATAGATACACAGTCCCAAAGTGTACATTTCGGCTTCGATAATAGACCACGCTAACTGACCAGAACCTCGTGCTTTGGAGAAGCAGCTCAAGAGTTCAAGCTTACTTCCTGGCTCTCTCGGCTTCATCAGAAGGCCCGAGAAGCCGTGTAGGCTTGCGTCGGTCGGAAGCAGGAAATCAACATTTCCCGTAAGATCTAGATAGGAAAGAAGAGGTGCATTTCCGAGTTCGTCGAACAGCTGCAGTGTGGAACATATGTTCCATATGTTGCATATGTGGAACATATCTTCCCTCTCTCGTACAGTTCAAAAGAATGAAAAAAGGTTTTCTTGGCACTGGACTTACTTTGAACCTTGATAAATGCGAGTATATATGTTTCAACGGTACTCTACCAAATTCTACTCTTAAGATAAAAAATCCATCCATTCCCTCTGTTGAAAACTTTCGGTGGCTCGGCTTAACAGTTTGTAAAAATACTTCGTCCTTTCGCCAGTCTGCAGTATCTGAAGCTTGTAAAAAGATTACATTTGGATATTCTAAGATTGTGTCAAACCGGCTTAAGTATAACCGTAAGACTTTGGTTTCTTTGTATTCAGTTTTTTGCGATCACTGTATACTATATCTTTCTGGGACTTTTATTTTATTGAAAAAGAGTGACATACGTAAACTACCTACAAGTTACAACAAATACTGTAAATACTTGCTTTATTTACCTATATCGTATCGAAATCGTAGAATAATCCAAAAATACAAAGCCCCTGATACAACGGCAAAACTCCAGGAGCTTCATACAAATTTATCTGGACAATCGTACTCCATATCACGGGCTAATCCGTTTGTTCTGTTGATTTTTTGTGTTTATTTTGTTGTATTAGTGTTTCTTCAGTTGTTTATTTGTTTCTTTTCTCTTCTTTATTCCGCTATCTTCACATTGTTTTTGTGCAGTGGGCTACAAATAAATTATTATTATATTACTTTATATCACCGGAAGTACCCAAGAGTTCCTAAGATGCTCTGAAAACCCTTCCGGTCAATGGGAGGAGCCGAGACTCGAATTCCTTGCAACTTATCGGGATCTGGCGCTATACCTTCGGAGCTAAGACTGTGGCCACAGAACTTGACTCCGTCCGTACGAAAGAAATTGCATTTCAATCCTTTTAGTCTGACGTCTTATTTCCGACAAGCAGCAAAGACTTCTTCCAATGTGGAAAGGTGTTCCTCATCCGTTGAATTTCCACATAATAAATCATCAGTATAAGGTTCTACAAATGCCAGCCATATGCCCAAAAATCTTGACAATCATTATGTGATGTAAACTCGGGGATGAAGTGCACCCAATAAACATCCTATTAAACAATACTGTTTCCCAAATAGAACGAAACTGAACTAATTTTTCGACTTATTACTGCAACGCATGTTATAAAATGATGTTGCGATATCAATCGTGCTTTTTACTTTCATGTTTCGCGCTTCCTCGAAGATTTGTGTGTAGTCAGTTGTATGAACAACAGGTGGGACAACAACTTTGTTCAAGAGACGACAATCAAGCAAAAGACGAATGTCCGCGGCAGACAGTTCTGACTCTTTTTTGTTCGAGCCCTTTTTAACAACGACGATTGGAAAAGAAAAAGGGCTAATACGCTCGTCTATTATGCCTGCCTGTTTCATCTCCTCGAGATGAGCTCTGACTAAATTTTCTAGATGGGTGGGCACCGGAAACTGTTTCCTAGAGATTGGCTTTTCATCCGACAATGTGAGATTTGCTTCAATAAAGTCAACCCCTTTACCGACATCCAGGAGACACTTTGCAAAAGTGTCCCTGAAATCGCAGAATACTGACCGTAATTTCGCCTTCATTGGATCACGTACGTCTGTGGTCAAGCTTAAACTGAGCAAAGAATTCCGAACGTGAAGTCCATTTATTTTCACCACTGGGTAAGCGAGAGCCCTTTCTCTCGGTACCGTGGCCCGGAAAGGAAACGTTGCTACCGCTTTCGAAATCCTCACCAGCCTCGCTTTTGCCACGTCCTATGCGAGGGCGAGAACCATACTTCTCAGCGCCGTGACCTCGAGGCCACTTGACGGGGGCATGGCTACCACCTTTCAAGCCCTCCCGAACCTTGGCAAAACTAGGGGTACCTCCTATTCCAGTTTCTAAACTACCAACAGACGCAAGACTACCGCTTTCTCCTGTCCTCGCATTAAAGGGGGCAGACGTGTTCCCTTCAGTTTCCATGTAACTAAAGTCGCACATGCCAGCGTCTACTGGGTCTAAACTACCAACCACAGAATAAACATCTAGGTCTAATCTACGGAAAACGCCATGAATTTGGTCTCGCTTAAAAGTCATTGCCATTTTTTAAGACGAATGACAACCCTTTTTTCCCGTGACTCTATCAACTGCTCAGGGCAAATCAGATGTGAACTGACCCGATTTTCCCGTAAAAGACTTCTACGGTCCTTGTTTCAAACTCAACCCCACCCTCACCATCAAAGAAGGAATTACTTGGGATGTCATTAGACAAACAACCCACACCACACCGGTTCGAAATTACTGAACCGCCAGCGTTAATAGCACATCTTTGAAAGTGCTGATTAAATTTCTGTGTTTGCAGACCAGCAGAAATTCGTTAGATAATAGGAAGTCAAAACCGAAGATAAACTTGGGTGTCAACAATGGAACAACAATAAAAGTGTGCCTGTACCTTTTTCACCTCGATTTTGAATGGAAATGTCGCATATACCGGTTCGGACAATGAGTTTTGAAGAGGTTGATACGATATCGTATCAGCCTCCAGAGAGGATAACATCAGAAGGATGACATCAGAGGCTTATAACATCAGAAGAAACCCCGTTATAAAACCCAAGAACTATCTGCAGAGCTGGAGCATTTTTTTATTTTATAGCAAAGAAAAGCGAAACTATAGCGACTTAGTTTGAGAAGTGTGATTATGAAACTGAAAGCTCGTCTGTATTGCCGTGTAAGTAGTAACTACTGTACATTGTTGTTAATGCCTCAATGGCTTTGATCAACATTGATCTGTCGATTTTTAATGCCCTGGGGTCATAAGTGGCCTGTCTTTCCCCAATTTGGTCAACATTCTCGTTATCTCTCTTCATAGGCTTTGTACTCCGTATTTAACCGGTTCCTGCCTTTTGATGAGTACTACAAAAATTAGATTGTGGTAGAAATCACCACTGGTTTACTGTTTCCCAAGAAAATGTGCCTTTCATCATGGATAGATAAAGGTAAAAAAGGTAAAGGTATCAGCACTAGCCTTGACAGGCCAAGCTGGCGGTGCTGATCTCCGTCTCTTGGCCCTCAGCCAGGAAGTCCAATGGGGGGTTGGGGGCCAGCCATCCTGTGCTTTCACACACCCTTCCTGTCACCTTCCCCGGATTTCTCCAGGTACCCATTTGAAGCTGGGTGGACTTTGGCTTGTCTTACGGGGTTACGCCACTAACCCCCGTCCCAAACCAAACAGTAGGCACTACCGAGACTCGAACAAGCGACCCTTCACTTGCAAGTCCGGCGCGCTAGCCACTCGGCCACGGACGGACTTGGATAGATCTTGAGAGATAACTGACTGGTCTTTCTTTGGGACAGTCGGCTACACCCCATTACTCAAAGGACTTTTCCATTCGTCATCAGCATTAAAAACTTAATCCCTACTTAAGTTAAATTCCTTGGTGTATACATTGATTATTGCCTAACATTTAAAACTCATGTAGCACACACACGTTCAGTCATCCTAAGACAAGCTTCAATGCTAAACCGAGCCAATTCATTCCAATCACCTGATACTATGCTTACTCTTTATTTTGCTTTTGTTTTTCCTTACCTCACTTATTGCTGTTTGGTTTGGGGAAATACTAATAAGTCAACACTGCGTTGTCTCCAGAGAGCTCAGAACATGGCAGTAAAGCTAACTTTTCGCCTTCCTCGACTTTACCCTTCAACTTACCTATACGTCGATACAGGTCTCCATATGCTTGATACCATCATTGCTAAACATAATCTTTGCTTAGCTTATACAGGTTTTCATGGATCATTGCCAGACGCTCTACAGCATTACTTTATCAGGACGTCGCTCTCAAGTTAGTACCCCTTACCACTACGTGGTTCCTCTCGAAAAATTTCCGTTCCAAGATGCTCGTCCACAGCTGCTCAAAGATCACCATTTACCGTTCTATTTCATTATGGAATTCATTGCCATCTGATACGCCTTCTCACCTCACTTTCCGTTCCGTTTTCCAGCGTCTGCTCCTATCTACTCAAGTTCACCAGTAGGTAATGCACCCGTATTTGCCCATTATTTTCTGTGTCATTTTTGTGTGCTTTTCTTTCTTTCATTTTTATTCTTATCTTTATTTTTATTTATTTTTCTCTATAGTTAACCTCGATAAAGAGTAAATAGAAAAATTAAATAATTCTTCCGTGTTTTTGTCTATCATTTCTTTTCCGTTTCTCTTTTTTTCTTTTCAATGTATATTTCTTCTTTTTTGTCGTTAATATTCTTCTGTATGTGTAGTTTATTTATGCTTGTAATGTGATGTAATTATTGTAATGTGAATTTTGTAGTGTAGGTTAGTGTATAGGTAGTGGACCCCCAACAAGATAGCTTCAGGGGGTCTTGTTTCTTGCTTTATATTTATTTTATGTAGTCTTACTAGTACGAATAAATGAATGAATGAATGAATGAATGAACAGTTTTCATCACACTGAACATGAACAGGGGTACAAAATATCTATACACTGTAAAAAAAAATCTCGCAGTATTTGCTACTGGGATTAATCTTATCGTTATAGAGATAAGATTACCCCTAATAAGATTACCCCTAATTCGGATTAATCTTATCCCAATAGAGATAAGATTAATCCCAGTAGCAAATACTGCACCCTTATTCGGAGAAACGTTTTACAGTGTAGGGATCAGCTCTCAGTTTGTTGGTTGAAAAAAAAAAGGAAACAGATATGCGCTTCGTTTTATAGGTGGTCGACTTCTCCGCTCCCAAGTTGGGTTCTTGACAATGATGAGGGAAGCTCATTCGTCAAAAGAGCCGACGATGGACCAAGCTGGCCTTAAAATATTCCCAAAATTTAAACAAGCCTGCCACTGGGTAACATAGCAACCAACTTTTCCAATCTCTGCTCGTTAACGCTGTACTTCCCTTTTGACACCAGAATTTCATAATAATGCTTTTCCCATGTATCCCGCTAATGGCTTTTAGTATCCGCTTTCCAGACCTGGGAAAAATTGTGATATACTGCAAGCATCTATGTCGCCATTAGGGCACGATCTGACATCTGGACCAGAGATCCATTATATTAATTTTTCCGACGTCGTTGGGCCGCAGACGTTTGAAAGAGATTACAAGAGATCTTTGCGTTTCTCGGGCCCCGAGGAAACGCAGGAAAAAGTAAGAAGTTTTTTTTTGCAGAAAGGGCGGATTTTAGCAAAAGGAACAGGAGTGAATTACATATTTGTCTACAAAAGGGACTGTTCCACAAGACTCATAGTTCGCAGTTTATCTATAAGCGCTGTTTTATAAGTAGCAGATCTAGATTTAGTTTTAGAAAGTTTTAGTTTTAGCTTTGGCCTTTTATAAGTTATTTTTTTTTATTTTAATGGCACTTGCCCTTCTGGTTTTGCTAGTTCGGGCAATCCGAAAACTTGAGGTATGCAAAGCTATAACTTTCGAACGGGTGATCGGATCTGAATGAATCTTGATTTTTGGAAAGACCTCGTGAAGACCCAGTTCAATTCCGGACCGGATCCGGTGACTTTGGGGGGAGTCAGAGGGGTAACCGGAAATCTGGAGAAACATATTTGACGGTGCAAATCGGATCAGTCAGCTACATTTTATTAGAGCTATATTTCGGCCCTTTTGGCAAGCGTCCACTTCAGGCTCAAGCCGCTCAAGCTAGAAAATGAACTTTTGGAAAAACAATTGATTCTTCCTTATATATCTGATTTTGTGAACCTCTTCTCTGAAAATTGGTTGGAGTTAAAGCTGTTGCTGTGATTTCAATTTGGACACGGCTGCTGTTTTTGCTATTTGATCGGGTCGTCGAAATCTGGTCGAAAGGATAAAGTTACCCTTTTTTTCGTTTTAACGTTTACCCTTTCAACGACCCAATCAAACAGCAAAAACAGCAGCCGTGTCCAAAATGAAACGGCTCGTAATTTCACCAGCCAGATAGCGTTCAAACAAAATAGCATACCCCCATAAAAGACAAACCATCTTTAAAAGTCAACAAAAAATAAGGATTGCAAATATAAGAAAGCTGAAACAGTCGGCTGAGAAAGAGGCTTGGGGGGAGGTAATATATTAAAAGCAGGCAGTAAGGAGGATATAAGTATATTAATGAGATGAGGGCTGATAGTTACCACGGGTAGGGAGAAAATATATGGGTAAATAAACGAGAGATCTGGTCCTTACTCCTGTCCTATGTGTGGTCATGAGGACGAAAGCGTAGTTCATTTGATGTGTAATTGTGTGAAACTGAATGAATGGAGAAAGGAGGTATTTGGTGAGATAGTGTTTAATGAAGAATGGATGGTAAGGATGATGAAGGATGAATGCATTGTTACTGTAAAAATACTTGGACGTTACTTGAGGCTTGCGATGGAGCATAGGACGAGATTTTTAGAATAGGAGCTGTGTGTTAGTTATGTAAGTTAGTGCATTTTTTATGACTTTTGTTTGGCACGGCCCACGGGCTTTTTCGGTAATTACATTATATTCTATTCTATTCTATCTGATATCAAGTTTGACCTTTTTCCTTTTCATTTGACTGTTTCATATGTAAGAAAAAGCAACAGTGCAATGGCAGTAGAAACAGAGATGTACGAATCCGATCATGAAAGGATTCGATTCCGAATCCAGAGCTAGGTACGAATCCGAATTCAAATCCACCATTCCATGCTGAGGATGCGAATTCGAAATCGAATCCGAATTCGAATCCGATCGAACAAAAATCAAATCATGTACATAGAGTTATGGTTTAAAATCAGAGGTGACAAAAATCACTGATATCTAGGGTAATCAGACAACGTGATAGATTACTGAGGATGGTTGGTGGTGGGGACAAAAGAGTTGGATCGCCTAGGCATACTGTGTAAAAATTGGGAAAATTGAAACTGGAAGAATGAAGTCAAGGAATTTAAGCGGATTCGTAAGATTGAGGATTTGGGTACCGAGTCCGAATCCAAATCCAGCCTGAGAAGCAGAAATTTCGAATCCGGATTCAAGTCCAGCCAAAAGTACGAATCCTAGATTCGAATCCGAATCCGGATTCGGATTCGCCTATTTTTGAGTAGAAGCAGATCTAAAATAAAAAATCGGCAATACATAACTGTAACTCAATGTTCATGCCCAAAGAAAGTTGAAAATTTTTGGCTTGGCTGATATCAAGTTTGATATCTTTCCTTCCGATAGGCTATCGCTGTAATAAGGATTAGACAAAATCCTAGGTAGTGAAATATTTGTAGAAATGTTCAAATAAGTATAGATTTACTGAATTTTCATTCATTCATCCATACTGATAGCACTGTAGGTAAAACCAATACGGAATACCGCTGGCGAGTGGGAATTTGTATACTATCGTTAATAATTCCAAGTTTGAGGATGTCTGCCACTGAACATACCATAATCTATAGTATAGAATTACCTGCTAGGAATCAAAGACTTACCGGTTCACCACGTGGCCTCGCTTTAGAAGGTTGCGGCAAGTCCCCTCTTGACGAGTACTGCACAGAAAGCTCCAGGACTAAGAACGGTCCTTTACTGTAATGCCTCAGCTTTATATCTCCGGAACTGCCGCATAAAGTTGTTGTCGGTAAGCTTTTCTCGTTTACTTCTGCTTTGTCTAGATGCTGATATAGCTTGACAGAATCTCCCTCTAAGCACCTGGAAGTATATATAAGTTAAGAGATGAACACGTCTTTATCCTTCTGGAGAATCCCCCTTGACCAGAAACTGAAAAAAAAATCGATTAGTTCAGGACGGCTTCGCTAGGGGCTGGTGCAACTGAATTGAATTGAATTTTATTTGTAATGTGTCTACGTCGAGACGGAATATGGTATAAAATGAAAAAGACAGAAACACAACAGCAATAACCAAAATGATTAAAAGTCATTAAACCAAACATCATGGCTCCAGGGATGACTACAGTTTTGTTTCATTCTGTTGATGGACATCATGACAAGGCGGAGACGGATCAGCTATACCGAACTTCTCAATGGGATGGCTGTTCCTTGTCCAGGGGGGTGGGGGTGGGGTAGCAGATATTTGGCAAACCGAAAGAAAATTTAACGAGTTTTACAAAGATTTTCGTTACTGAAAATGTCCAGAAAGGGGACAGATATACAACGTGGGGAAGAGCCGTGGCATTGTAGGAGTACGCTAGAATCTTCCTTTTGTATCGCAACTTTCCAAAATTTCCATTTTTTTTTTTTTTTTTAAATTTATGTATGTACCTACATGTAGGAAGTCCAGGACAGATGACCAGGTTCGGATGCTTGGGAACTGAAATTCATGCCAGGATTCGAAATCATCATTAGATCCGAATGGAAATGTTAAGATTAAGGCTGATGGTATTTGGTAGGATTTTGCGGAGAGGCAAGAAGCACAGATAAGAGTTTTTGTAGTTAAGATTTCTTAGAAGAGTTTTTTTTTTGTTGCATGCTATGGCCCTCGGCCATATCATAAATGCACAAAAACTGGCCGGGAATTCCTGATCGTACCTTCGATTAATGATGAATCAAATTTGACAGACGAATCTTATTTGACAATTGCTTGGACTGAAGAATATCAATTAACAATGAATTTAAGGTAAGGGCGAAAGGGTTAAAACAGGAAAATATCAAACTGTCAATTTGGTACAGAACCCAAAGAAATGTGTGACTTATGGGGGTTTACAAGAGCTTTATAATTAGCAACGTCAATTATTAGCAGGGAAAGGGTGTTTTTTCGTTCACCTTCCATATTACCCACATCTTTTTCGTTGATATGGATACGGAAAGTAAAGCCAGTACAACAAAAATGTCTGGAAGTCCAACACGTTGGATACCCTGGATCCTAAAATCTGGATAGGTTTCATAGAGGCAATACAACTATGAGAGACAAAATGCAAACGAATGGGGTAGTAGAACAAAGGAGAGTGAGAGACGAAAAATATTCGGAAGGGACATCTAGGAAATGTTGAGGAATATCAGAATTAGCTTTCATGTCATCATATCATGAAAATCTGGAAGGGGCGGCTTGACTGAGCGAAGAATGCCCCAACAAGACAGCTTCCTGATGAGAAATGTCCGAGTATTTGCACGTTTTAATAGCATACAGTAGTAACTCTTACAGTATTATCATCAAAACTAGATTCTTTGGGTGCTACCGGATACTATCACCTAAGATTAACCCAGTCTGTATGTAAATGTAAATGTTAGGACTGCATGTAAATGTTAGGACTCCATACTACCACTTATCAATACATGCAGCTTTTTCGTACAACTACAGTCCCCAAAAAATTCATCGGGTTCTGGAGGATATTGTAGCCTACTATATAGGCTTGACTGAGTAGAAGGATGTCCCAACTAGACGACTTCTCGATGAAAAATACCGAGAATTATTTGTTTGGATTTGTACGTTTTGATAGCATACAGCAGTGACTCTTACATAGCAGTTACTCTTAGCATACAGCAGTAACTATTATCACAACTGGATGCTCTATAGCAAGACTGGATGCTACCGGATACAACTACCTAGGACCCAGTCTGAGGCATGTAAATTTTAGTACTCCAGGTCAATACATGCAACTTTTTCGAACAACTACCATAAAGAAAATTTGTCGGGTTCTGCTAATCTTGTCTCCTACTATATGCGTAGGCCTATCTGTCAGTATAACAGATAAATGAAAACTAGACCTACGTTGCCTGGGCAACGTGAAGTGTTGCGAGAGCAACACTTTGGTCTTGTTTCTTAGCTGCCAGTTAGATGCTGAAGTTGTCAACTTATCGAAGCTTATAAAACAGTATGTTCTAAGAAGAACACAATCAGTAATCACATGATCAAAGGCTATTCCTCAGCGTCGTAAGAAAAAAAAACAAAAGAATATCGCAAGAAGGGACTAAATTGACTTTGCAGTCAGTTGAACTTTATCGTATTCAATTGTAGACATCGTGACGGATGAAAACTTGGAACAATGTCTTATATAATCTATTTGGTATTATAAAGCTATGGGTAACGTTTCAGGATTAAAATACCATAGATGACACTATTAATTATTACGAAACTACCTCATTGTTTTACATTATCGTTTGTACCCGTTGCGTAAACATTTGATCCTAGGTTATGCCGATAGACCATCGATACAAACTTTCTCACCGTCAGATTTATTAATTACAGAAATCGAATACAGTCTGCACCCATTTGCACAGATTTCTAGCCCCTCGTGAACCGATTCCTACTTACAAGTCCCTCTCCCGAGATAGGCATCAAGTTAACCGAAAATAAAAAAATGGGTACACCAGCTAGCAAAAGTTGCAAACCCCTCATCGTTGAAGATTATTGTAGCATAACAGCCGATTATTATTATAATCGTGTATGTTTATGTGTTTTATTTATTTTCTTCATTTACTCCACTTTCTGAAAACGGCGGGTTATAAATAAATTACTTACTTACTTATTACTTACAAGTCCCTTGCATCTCTTACCATTGGGAACCAAATTGTTCTTACCATCGAATACAACGGAAACAAATGACAGGTACACCAACTAGCAAAAGCTGCAAGCCCCTCATTGACGAAGATGATTATGAGCAGTCGACTGTTGCTTACAAGTCCCCTACATGTCTCACAACTGGTATCGCCCATTTTTGGTTTCAGGGTGTACCTATCATGTCTGGACTTCAAGAAGATCCCAACAGTGTGACGAAGCTTTTGAGTGAAGTAATCTTTTTCTATTGCTCGGTCAAGTATTCGTTCCCTGTCCGTTTAGGAACATTTAGCAAAGGAAAGCACAGCCCAGTTAAACTCACATTCGGCAGCCCTGTAGAATGACTTACCGCCTCTTACTACTTGAACGGTGATCTCAACAGCATAACAACTCTGATCAGACTTTCATTTTCTCCTATGATCGTATGAGAGCTTGCTCATAAGAAAAACAAAAATGTATGATGCTCTGAAACAGGAACTTGACGAAAAACTAGTAGCAGGTGAATCAGGACGGAAAATAAGATATGTAAGAGTGGTCTAAAGCTTGCTCAAATAAACTGGTTCGTGGCAAAAGTATCTGAAAGTAACTAAAACGAAGTTGTTGTGGAACAACAGATTCAGTTTTTCTTAAAAAAAACAAAAACACAAATCAAGGTTTATGTGATAACGAATACTCAAACGTAAAAAAGTCTAACATAAAAATTTTAATAAGAAACTCATGACTGGACGAATGAACAAATTTGGGGACGAAGCTATTTTGGTACCGATCATTGCGACAGGAGTTGGGATCCAGCTTGGGTACTCACTCCGCACACTCTCGTTGTTGATGCAAACGTTGAGGATGTATGGGAGGTGAAACAAAGAAGCGCTAGAAGGGGTGAATTTGATGTGCTTTAAAAGAATGCAGGCAGTTTTCCATCCGGAACCAAATAATTTTTGTCTTCAATACCAGAGGAAAAACCACATGTCGTTGCTGTCACAGAAGCGTTGCCAAAGAGTTGTTCAGGCAGAAATGATACTTCCAACAGGTTGATCATTCATCTTATTGGTGAATAAAAACCATGAGCGTAAATTTCATGTTTACATTCGACACAAAGAGATTAATACTGTAGCATTTGGTATTAGAGAACGTTTGGTAGTTGACGTAAGGCTACCTAGGTCTCCAAACAGCCTTAGTAGTGTTGCAGTATATCTGAGTCTTAGCCATAATGAGCCATCTAATTCAGTAATGAAAGCTTATTTCATTTCTCGTCTGACAATGTTTCGGTTAGTTCGAATGTGTCAATATTTAGTGACTTCAATATGCCATCTACTGATTGGAAAACTCGAACAACGTGCCTTTCTTTTGAATTGTACATCCTTCAAAAAATTCAGGACATGTATCTGTGCCAACACACGCGAATTCATGGGGTCTCAAGATCGGAAGTCCTTGATTTGGTCATCACACAATCGTCTAATATGAATACAGTGATGGTAGCGTCTTAAAATATTTTGGGTGATGATTTAGCTCTCACCTTGGTTACGATCTTTGTACCGACAAAATTTCATCCCAACTCCTTCATCCTTTAGGTACCTACGCGCATGTCACAACATTTTTGGGATAGCCCCTTCAGCTCATCCACACAATGATTACATGTTCCGACACGTCAATACCACGTCTCCGGCATTTCTTTCCTTTCCTATCAATCACTCAAGAATTTCGGGATCAACTAAGAATGGGAACGGAAATGGAAGGGCGCGTTGTAGGAGGAACGAGTACTCAAAACGAGAACACTGCAGCAGGAGAAACACTACTAAAATGGTGAAAGTTGCAACGCCGATTATTTTAGTAATTTGTTTGGCACGATTCTTAAATCATTCCTGTTCACAATCCCTGTTCGAGTAGTCATGTTTCCTTTTTCAGTACATGTATTAGTACTTTATTTTTGTTACTTCCTTGTCCTGCAACTACGTAACAGTTCCCGTTCTTACCACTTGTCCCTCCCATAATAATTCAGTATTAAAGAACAGGAGCACTGCCCCTTGTCGTGTTTGGGTTAACTCGACTAAAAGAAGGAACACGACTACTAGAACAGGACCGTGTATAAGAATAACTTTGATATGCTGCTTAAACAAGCTACTAAACGAAGGAATAACTGTACATCGTTTTCCCTTGCAGCGTTCCCGATTTTATCCCGTTCCTCTTGCACCGTGCCGTTCCGTTATCGTTTATGGTCGATCCCAAATTTCGTAAATACCTACCACCGCTGAGGTCGGATCTGGTCCAATTCTGAACAGCAGATCTAGGACCTACCATATTTGTATCATTCAAGTTTTATTTCTTTGGTCCCTACGAGAGTCACAAAATTCTCCCCACCGTGAACGGCTGATTTTCGACAACATAAATAACAAACAAATCTAACGACCAGAGATGAATGATGAAGTCTAGGAATTTGCTTTGATTCGTAAGATTGAGAGTTTGGAATCCGAGTCCGAATCCGAATCCAGCCTGACAAGCAGAAGATTCGAATCCGGCCAAAAGGACGAATCCTGGATTCGAATCCGAATCCGGATTCGGATTCGCCCATCTCTGCTAGCGACTGAAGCGAATCTGCTCCTACCAACCCATCATGTTTTGCAAAAGTCAGACCACCTATATGCAGCGGACATGTACCACATGATCCCGGATTCTCCTCCCTCCACTCCACCACGGATGAACGGATTCGGGAAAGGAAGATTTCAAGAGAATTCAGTCAGATCCTTTACACGCAAGCCAAGTTTCGTCGTCATAGCTTGCGTCCTAGGTCTGGCAAAGACCGGCCTTCAATCTTGCTTATCTTCGTATTTCCAAAACATTAACACTCAAGGAATAAAGCCGTGAACCATAAACATTTACCATAAATCCAAACACCGTTCTTAAACGCCAGAAAATTTGTCAGGCGAATTGAGATGAAATAAGTCTAACATGACGTGCAGAAAATACAGCGAGACTTGTTCCTTTCATGCACGCCTGTTCAGCGTTGTCGCGGGGGATAAGCGGAAAATGATTCACAAATTATGGCCTCAAAATCTAGATTTATAATAGCCGGCTTTTAAGAAACCTGGGCCCAGTTGCCCACGAACAAAGAGGTGTGAACCTGTCCATCCGTAATCGATTCAGAACATAGTCTTTCGTCGTGCCTCAACTTACAAGAACCTAGTCACTGGGCAATTATGGGCCCAGTTACCCATTAACCAGCAGAGTGGGAAGAAGGAACCCCAAAAGGGTGATTTCAAATCCAGCCAGCACGAAGTTTGTCGCCTATCTAATTGGGAGAGAGATACAACTCCATAAAGCATTCCAGAGCCCAGGATCACTAAATACATGCAGTCGCATTGTAGTGCATCTAATCGCTATCTTTAGGACCGGTTTTCCTTAAACTGAGAGAGTGGGGAGAAACAAGACCAAACGTTCCGATGGGATCCCAAAAATTCAAATTTGATCCAGACAATTGGGTCTTGTCTTCGCCAGATGCAGTCTTCGCCAGACTCCTTGAACATTTTTACTATTAAATTCAGAAACAGATTAAGGCCAAATGGCGAATCATCTGAGAAAACTAAGTTCAGATTTGTATTCAGCATGTGTATTTACCCCTATAAGTCATATCCCTTTTGAACTACCTGTCCGGCGAAAAAAGAAAGCCCAAAAACGAACTCGGCGTATCTTCTTTCCCTATTATTGAAAATCTAATCAACTTCAAATAAAAATCTAAATTATAACAAATTTTCCGGCTCCAGCCGGATTCCGGTCGCACTTCATGTCCAGGTAAAAAATGATTGTCATACACTGATTCAGCATCTCTTCTTACCCCTAAATCGGATATCTAATTAACTACAAATAAAACTTTAACTTTTAATAAATTTCCGGTTTGGGCCATTCCGGGTGAACTAATTGTCCGGGTAGAAAATTGTTTTCCCAGAAGTGTTTAGCATGTTTTCTTGCCCCTAAACTGAACATCTAATCAACTCCAAATAAAACTTTTACTTTTAACAAACTTTCAGGTGTTGGCCGGATTCCGGACGAACTACGTATCCGGCAAGAAAATGGTTTTCACCGCCGAGTTCAGCATATCTTCCTACCCTTAAATCGAAAATCTAATCAACTTCAATTAAAACTTTTACTTTTAACAGACTTTCCTGTTTTGGCCGGATTCCGGGCGAACTACTTGTCTGATGACAAAATGGTTTTCACAATCGTGTTCAGCATATCTTCTTACCCCATAATCAACTATCACATTATCTTTTTAAAAATATTTCATTTGCCCCTTAATTTAGACCCCAACCCCTAAATGTAGGGCTACATAGTCCATCTACGAACTTGACCTTACTCTTGACCCAAAGAATCCTCAAACCAAGTTTCATCAGATTATCTCATTCCCTTCAAGAGTTATAGCGCGCACAGACGGACAGACGGATGGACGGACGGACAACTTTTGCGATGTCATAGGTGTCCCTACGCTTACGTTTTGGGATCCCAAAAACTACCAAAAGCCACTGCCAGGCTTTATAGTCTGTAAGTACGCGAAATTCCGACGTCTGGCCAACACTTGTTGTCAAGTTATAAATTTAAGTCATGGGGAAATCTGTTCCCCGCCCTATAACCGAGAGGACTTGGGCACCATGAGTCCAAATTGCACAGTTTCAACTTATCTATCATGGTTCATTAGTTCTGAACGAAATACCACATACCGAAAACCGGCTAGAGCGTCTTCAAAACTAGATTGTTCATTATTAAACGCCTCTAAAAACTCAACAAAATTTATGATAGAGACTGAAACTGTTTTTGGGATCCTAAAACGTGAGTGGAGGGATACCTATGACATCGTAAATATTGTCCGTCTGTCCGTCCGTCTGTAAGCACGATAACTCTCGAAGGGCATTGAGATATTTTGATTAAACTTGGGGGAAAGACTCCTTTGGGTCAAAGTTCGAAGATGGGCTATGTAGCCTTATATTTGAGGGTGGGGGAGGGGTTCCAAATTAAGGTGAAAAAAAAAAGAAAATTTGAAAACTTTTGAGATAGTTGATTTAGGGGTAGGGAGAAATTCTGGACCTGAATATGAAAGTTATTTTCTCACCGGATAAGTAGTTCACCTGAAATCCGGTAAAAACCGGACACAAAATTTGTCGACCAAGTTTTGGCTGTAGCAGTCCTCCCCTTTCTTCACACTAGTATAGCTCTGCGCGTGGATGATTATAATCTATGAATGTTGGAGAGAGCTAGTGTAATTGAAGGTCGAAGGGGTTAGTATATGTTGTTCAAGCTTAGTAGGAGTTGATATATCTTGTTCAAGCTTAGGATGAGGATTCATTGGCAAAGTACAGGTCAAGTTCGTAAGTGGGTCCTTTAGTCCTATATTTAGAGGCAGAGGAGGGTTTTGAATTTACGGTAAAAACATGTATGTCTTATGAGCTAATAAGATATTCATTGAAGGGGTAAGGAGGTCCGCTGAATCCATATCTCAACTTAGTTTTCTCGCTGGACAAATGATCCATCACGAATTCGGCCGAAACTGGAAATTTTATTTACGCTCATGCTGAATCCGTATATGAAATCATTTTTAACCGAAAATATATTTCGCCCGAAATCCGGCTAAAACTGGGAAATTTTTATAAGTTACATTTTTATTTAAAGTTGATTAGATGTTTGATATCGAGGTAAGGAGATATACTGAATTCGTTTTTTGGCTTTATTTTTTCGCCGGAGAATTAGTATTACCCGATGAATAATTTGTAGACTGCGTAGTAGTATGGTAGTAGTACGAAAACGTTGCGTTGCAAAACGTTGCAAAACGTTTAATGTTCCTCAGACTGGTCCAATCTTATGTAGTAGTATCCAGTAGCATCAAGTCTTGCCATACTAGCATCCGGTCTTGCTAATAGTAGCATATAGTAGTATGCAGTAACACGGTAGCCTTGAAGTAGAAGCATGTAGTAGCATTGTTAGTACTACATGCTACTTTTTCGTACTACTTCATTGTAGTATTTTGAGATAAATTTTTCATCGGGTAAAAATTGCCAGAAGTAAGGCAGGAAGTTCTGCTGCGTCACAATAGATAGGACTTATAGGGGTAAACACACCATGCTGAATCCATATCTGAACTTGATTTTCTCAGATGATTAGCTATTTGGCATTAATCTGTTTCTGAATTTTAATAGTAAAGGAGTTGAAATGACCCAATTGTCTGGATCCAATATTCAATTTTTGGGATCCATCGAAACCTTTGGTCTTGTTTCGATAGTGGATATCTTACAAGCGCGGTATTTAGATAGGGTACAAGTGATAGTATTTGTATTGGGTAAATGGGAAGTGAATTTACAAGTATCGTAGCCGCGTTCAATTCGTCCACCTGAATAAGGCCCAGAGATCATGATCCAGCAGTAAGTTGCGAGGTCACGAATATACATTTTTAGGAACACCTTACGGCCCCCTTATTTTTTAATTCAAATTCACTTCATTCATTCAAAAATTCTTCATTGCGAAAAACAAATAGCATAGGAAAATGTCAATAAAATTCACCAACATAACTATTACATAATATACTATTACTTTACATAATCTTCATGGAATATACAATTTTGGTTTCATAATTTGGTCGATAATAAAGTGTTACTAACATTATATACAATTAGTGTGTGTTACAATAATATTCGATCAACGGGCCAAATACTTATGACTACGTATAGAATATAGAATATCTTCGTCCGGGTCTTTTGAATTATTAACGGTCAAGATATTATGAAGATTTGACCCTCATTAGTGTCAGTAAGTCAAACAGGGGTACTCCAGAGAGCAGTGGCGGACAACAGATTTGTGCAGCTAGGTTCTGTAGCTGATGGAGCCTCTGGCTGGTCTGAAAACTTTCGCTAGTTCGGGCACTAGGACGATGAAACTTGGCACGAATGTAAAGGATCCGACGAAATACACACTGGAACCAGATCCAAAATCTGTGAAGGGTGGAGGGATGGGTAACGCGGAAAACTATGACCCATGTAAGTTGAGAATGGGTGATCCGATTCTACTGAAACTTGATGGATGGTAGGAGAAAAGCCTGACGTCGACTGAGACCACGGTTGGGGGACGTGTGTCGGGACAGTATAGATGAAGAGATTGTGATAAAACTTGAAAGGTAGAAAGTGCAAGTGTCGTTAATGTGTTATTTTGAGATAAGGATCGGATCCGGCTTCCGTCGGGGAGTTAAAGGGTGGGTACTGGACTTTTTCCGAAAGTTCTCCGATTCGGATGAAAAATAATGAGTGATAGGAGCATAATCTATGTGTTCGAAGCAGATGCGACCACGTGCAGTAGGGACGTTGCTCGTCACTAGTTATGCTAGTTTCGTTGCTTTTTGAGTGTACGCCACTTTTTCAAGTTTTGGCGCTATCCCTAGCCTTGTTTTGCTGTGGCCAGTGCACTCTCAACTGACAGACCACTTATTCTTGCCTTCGTCAGAAAATAAAGTTGCAAGCAGGAGCGTTTCCGCAGACTGAACTGCATTTGACAAACGACAATCTCAATAACTTCCCGGGACAATATAATGGGAGAAAGCTCGAGGGAATTGCCGGTAGAGCGTCTTGAAGATATACTCCTGATGGTTCACGTATCAATTTTGTGGTTCGATTTTTTTTTCTCGCAGATTCTTGGGACTGATTTCTTGGATTCTTGACTGACATATTTTTAGGGGGAAGGGAGGTTGCCAGAGACTAGGGATGAAGAATCTGCCGGACGAGGGAGGAAATTTTTAAAACTGCAAAAAGGTATGAATCTCACTTGTATGAGGAACAGGAATAGACTAAGCCAGTCTAACATAAACCCGTAACTTTTGGAAAGCCGATGCCAAACACCGAATATAACCATAGTTTGGAATATCGTATGAGAAACCCTAGTTGACCTGTGTCAAACACCGAACTTTCTTATATGTTCAATTATACAGAATATTCGACTCTGCATAGAATATTCGACTCTGCGAAGGGATTTTTGTGTTCTCGTCTTGCGCTCCAGCAATGTCGTTCAAAATATGCATGCTGCCCGAAAAGGGAAAATTCATACCGGGGAAATTTGAATTTCAGCAAAAGCGTGTAGCCTATTTCAATAGGTAGCCTACTAAGGTGAATCTTAGGAAAATGTTCAGTTTCAGATATGTAAGAACACTTTCGAAGAAAGCGATCTATTGCTTGTGTACCAAAAAAGATTTAAGATTCGGCAGTCGTTTACCGTTGCCTTGCTAAGCATTTCAATCATAGAGGTACAAGCAAGTAGAGGTACAACAAAACTGGAAGAAAAATTTCATTCGATGGATATGGATTATCTGAAAAGCAGAGTAACGAAGTAATGCATTTTTAACCGGTCTTCAAGTATATTTACGTGCATGAATGACGGTAACTCCGCGTTCACACTGACGAGAATATTCGCAGAATAGCCGGGTTTTTCGTCGGCCACGAAATTAGTTCTACAAAGCTACAAATTGGCCTTATTGCAGTTCAGCGCTAAAAGTGGACTAGTTTCTGATAGTCCCCCAAATGCCTCATAATCAACACTTGTTAGACATAGTAAAAAGTCGGATCCATCGGGTAGTGGGTTACTTTAACTTTTTGCGTCTGAGACATATGCAAAATCTCCATTACCTGGGAGACAGATGACAGGTTTTCCAATCGCTAACATGTGGATCTATTTAACCATGTCTGAGCCAAGTGCTGGCGGAAGCTAGCACTTGGAAACTAGAAACTAGTGGGAACAGAAACTAGTCCGCTTGGAAGCACTGAACGGGAATATGGCCAATTCGCTGCGATCGCCGTAGTTGGACTATTACTCATCTGTCGTATCTCAGTCCTATCGATTTAATCTTTAAATCATCAATAGTTTACTGTGTTTGGAGACCTCAATCATGATGGTGATGGAATCCATCGTTTCACATAGCTTATCTATAATTAGAGATTTTCATAAGAAAAGTCTTGTCTTAGGGATTCTCTCTTACATTATACACCCCCGTCCTCGGCATTTTTTTGTATTTATTTGATTCATTTTAGTCAGTTTGCGCGAGGGTCCGACCATGAGGGTATGTCCACAATAACAAGACCAAAGGTTCCGATGGGATCCCAAAAATCTAACATTCGATCCAAACAATTGGGTCATGTCTTCACCATTCAGTCTTCGTCAGATTCCTTGAATATTTTTGTTATGTTAAAATAAAGTTCAAAAATGGATTCAGCATGTCTCCTTGCCCCAATACCGAATCTCTAATCGATTTCAGAGACAACTTTGAGCTTCGACCAAATTTTCAGTTTCAGCCGAATCCGTGATGAACCATTGTCCAGCAAGAAAACTAAGTTCAGATATGGATTCAACGGATCTCCTTACCCCCTCAATGAATATCTTATTAGCTTATAAAACACACATGTTTTTACCGTAAATCCGAAACTCCTTCGCTGCCTCTAAAGATAGGACTAAAGGACCTATCTGCAAACTTGACCTGTCCTTTACCAGTGAATCCTCATTGAGCAACATCCTCGCATGAACAAGATATTTCCTCGTTTGAACATTATATATCAATCCCTTCGACCTTCAATTACACTAGATCTCTCGGACGTCCATAGAATAAACAAAGGAATGTCGCAATGCACAGAGCAATCCTCTGCCTCTAACTATAGGACTAAAGGACCCACCGACGAACTCAGACTTTGCTTTGGCAATGAATCCTCATACTATGCTTGAACAACATGCATCAACCCCTACTAAGCCTGGACAACATATACGAACCCCTTCTACCTTCGATTACACTAGCTCTCTTCAACATTCATAGATAATGTCATCATCCACGCGCAGAGCTATACTAGTGTGAAGAAATGGGAGGACTGCTATAGGCGAAAATTTGGTCGACAAATTTTTTACCCGGCTTTTGCCGGATTCCAGGTGAACTACTTGTCCTGTGAGAAAATAAGTTTCATATTTCTCCTTACTCCTAAATCAACTTTCTCAATAGCTTTTAACAAATATTTGTTTTTGCCACTTAATTTGAAACCCGTGCCCCACCCCTAAATATAGGGCTACAAAGCTCATCTACGAAGTCGACCTTACTCTTGACCCGAAGCATCCTCACACCAAGTTTCATCAAAATATCTCATTCCCTTCGAGAGTTATCGTGCTGACAGACGGACAACTTTTGCGATGTCATAGGTATCTCCACTTACGTTTTGGGATCCCAAAAAGTGAACTGAAAGACAAAAGTAATCCTCAGCCAGGATCTGAACCAACGGCCTCCGGCTTACACGGCCTGCACTCTTCCACTGAGCCTATGAACATAGTTGGCAAACCACTACAATTACCAAATAAAAGCGGGCAGTACAGCTCATATCCCCATGTCAAGCGTTGAATAAATATTAAATACTCCCTTAGTTCAAGCCCAGTGGGAAAATTATTTTACAGAACGGCTCGTCAGTCTGACGAGGTCCTTTGTCGAGAAATGCCGCTGACGAACGCCGTAGCTAACTCTTCCGTCTTGAGCCAGTATTTAATTTATGGATAAATATTACGCTGTCCTCTTCTTGTTAATCACTATTCCAAGAGTTAATTGGTTTATTGCAACTCAGTAATCCACCTTCACCCAAAAAGGTAGGCTACTTCTGTTTATCAGCCAATACAAATAGTCTGTATATCAACCAATAATAATAAAATAAATGGTGACGTTAGAAACAAGGCACTTTAAAGACACGCCATCTCCTCAAACAATCTGGCTTGTGACGTAAACATTAGTAACCCTGAAATATTTATGGGAATATGGACCTTATACAAGAGAATTTTAACTTGACAGAACAGAAGTCCCTTGTATAAGTTCCAGCTTCAGATAAATATTTAGCTATCCATGACAAGGGGATGTGAACTTTTTATACTCAAGCGAGAGCTGTATCCCGTTACTAACTGGCGATTCTAGTGGTTTGCATACTATCGATAGCTATATCGGCTAGAGTGTTAGGCTGACAGTTGCGAGGATCCAGGTTGAGGATCCAGCTTGAGGAGGATTTGGGTGTTAAGTTCAATACCACGATAATTAATTTGAAATACAAAATGCCTATGTATCTATCCCACACCCTGTACTAGTATTAGGTCTCCTCACCATTATCTTTGTCCTAATCGATAGTGGCTAGGATGATCTAGAACAGTGGTTCCCAACCTTTTCCGTGTCGCGTGCTCCCAACTAAGGTTGAAAAATGTTGCGTACCCCTTTTTCAAGAATCATTGTTCTACTATTCTAATAAGATCTGTCAAAATCAGAACGCCAAAAGACGTTATTTACTGTCATAAGTAGTAAGGTATTTCTGTAAAATATATACAAATAAAGGGATACTTGAGGCTGCAAGGTTGTCAATTTCCTTCTCGTCCGTAAACTGGTCAAGGATCAGAAAGATCACTTGCGCTGTTTCTTTGAAACTTGGTAAGCCTAAACTCTAATTTCTTGACAAAAGCAGACATTCTAAAATTCAGAGATTTGGGACCTTCGTACCCCTTTGGGTACGCGTACCCCTGGTTGGGAATCACTGATCTAGGTGATCCATGAAATGCTAAATACCAGAATCCAAGATCGGTATGTTTCAATCGGCAAGATAACCCCTAGCCCTCGCCTCATACTAAACAGTATTCGGCACCAACCTCAGGTTTCCTCACCATTGACCATTATATCCTCATAGACAAGAATATCTGTAGACTTTAAGCGGATTGGCTAAAAGGATCGACTTGGCTAGGATCGGCTAACACACGCCTCAAGACTAAATGATACACGACACTCATCTCAGATTTCCTCACCATTAACCTAAAGTCTTGAAGGTCTCGGGTCTTGGTGTACTGGAAAATATCCTTGCTTCTAAATTTTACGTTTCATTAGAAGGCTGTGAAATGTCTAAAATCACCAATTGCAGCCCAAACCAGTGTTGCGAATGGTCGCATAATTCAGCGATTTGTTACAGGTTTTCAACTTGTCCCCAGATTCACAGATGCGAAAAATCTGTCACGGGAAATCGCAGGCATGCGAAAATGTCGCATTTAACGTGCCTATATTGAGTAATAGAAAAACAATAAAGCAAGAACGAAGAAACAGATCAGATTAGATTGAATAACTAAATAAACGCACTATAATATCGATGGCTCCGGTGTAAAGAAGAAAAAATTCTGCGATTCCAAAGAATTTTGGCCGATTTAAAGCCCAAGTCTTTCCGGAATAAAGGATTTTTGATTTCGTCACGATTATTAGCTCCTCTTATAAGAGCAAATAGGAACCCTACAATCAAAGAGTTTTTCTTTGAAACTAAACAAAAACGAATTTTGCGGGCGCCAGAATGTCACAGATTTTTGCGGCCAAATGTCACAGGTTCCGTCACAGAAAAGTGGCAACAGTGCCCCTAGCACCCTACACAGACTATAGCACTAATCACTGTTTTCCTTTCTATCCCGTGAAGATGATAGATGTCGTAAGCAGTCCTCGCAAAAAGTCGATGCGAAAAAATTAGTGCTCCGGAAGATATTTGCTTCCAGATTACAGTTTTTATTACACAGGGCGATATTAAAGTGTGAAAATCCTAATACACACTCCGCCTCCGCTTCCCATGCGGACTGTCAGTAGACGCCAAGTACGTGACGCTTCTCCTTTAACAGAGATCTCAGGCCCTGATTACACGAAACCTCGATGCTAACGAACCCTTGGAAGTTCATTGCCTGTATCCCTCGTTTCATCGGGGGCAATTAAACCTCTGAAATTCCTCTCCCTCTCCCATTCCTAGCTTAATTAACCAATGAAATGATGAAAAATTAGTGTGCCCTCCTCCAGCATCCCTTTCAACCCCATAAAAAAGTATTAGGCACTGGATTAGACACTGCTACTATTCTGAGACAACACCCTTCAAACTTAATCCCCCTCCCCACAAACACTTCGTTCTTTTGAGACCAACGGATATACATATCTCTAGGAACAAAAGTATAAGTTCACAAAAAATATATTACCAAGGGAAAATTACGGTTGACTTGGGAGTCAGGGATATTTGCTTTATACAAATCGTTCTTGCACCAGAACCCAAAGTTTGGATAGAATGCTAAATGCAAAAACACGTGTCAGGACAGAAAAGAAAGTTCAGAATGGATTCGGAATGCTTCCTTACCCTAAAATTGACAGTCTGGGTCAGAGCAAAATAACACTAGGGAGTAGCGCCAAGACCTATGCTTTCCATGCTTCGGAAAAGGGCCGTACTCGAAGCGCTGCCCACTAAGCGTTCGGCATTTAAAGCTAGACAAACTTCTGGGTTTAAAATTTTCTAGTAAAGGTAAGACGGGATCTGCACATATCAAGGAAACAGTGGAGGTTTTATCTTGTTTTTGCTGTGTGCAGAATATGAAGTTATTGGAGCCAGCGCTGGTGCGCGACTGGTTGAGCTTCAGCAGGGACGTACGGTATCGCTGGTGTTGCTGGAGTCGCTGGTGTTCACGTGTGTGTCACTTTTTTCAAGTCTTGGCGCTACTCCCTGGCGTTATTTTCTCTGGTCTGGGTGGCTCGAACAAAACTATTGTCGCGCCTTGTTCTGTGAATCCCTTCCACACCCCTGCTACAAGGCTATGAACGTGACCTTTGACCTGAAATGACTAGTCTGAGCTTCCTAAATGCTTTTTACATTTCTAGTTCATTCCACAATTTTCCTGCCTTTCTACTCTTTCAATATTCTGCGTTTTCATTGATAAGAAATGTGTTAGAGTGAAAAGGGTGAGTGGGTCATGGGAAGTCAGTTCTCGGTTCCGATTGTTTTAGCGAATGGCAGTATAGCAAGGGCGAGTGATGTTGTCTTTTAGGACTCAAGAAAGGTCAACTGATTGTTGGCATGGATGGCTATTGTTCATAAGGAAGCTCCGAGCTATCTATACAGAAAGGAGTAGAAGAAGGAAGTTCCGTTCCCGATTAAAAATTTATCTCAAAACAGTACTAGGAAGTAGTACAAAAAAGTAGCATGCAGTACTAACGATGCTGCTACATGCTTTACCGTGTTACTGCATACTGCTATATGCTCCTATTAGCAAGACTGGATGCTACTATGGCAAGACAGGATGCTAGTGGATACTACTGCATAAGATTGGACCAGTCTGAGGCACATTAAATGATAGTATTCTTTGCTATTACATAGTATTACATGCAACGTTTTCGTACTACTACCATACTACTACGCAAGCTACAAATTTTTCATCGGGGTATTAAAAGAGTTTGATGGAAATAGTGGCATCGGGTGACGGGAGGAAATCTCTGCGGCGCGGTTAGACGTGGTCATGGTTTTCTAGCTTATTCGGGTTTAAAAGAGTTTGATGAAAATAATCACATCGGGTGTAAACGAATACCAACTGAAAGGGAGTTATAGAATTTCTGTTTTCCCAACAGTAGGATAAAAAATTGTTTAGTTTTCAGCTTCGGTAAATGAAAGCGTGAATTTGCCTTAATTGAATCAGATGGCGCATTCCTCAAACTTAACCTGTTACGTGGTGTATCCATGAAAAAACCTTGAGTGGCAATTTTTCTGAAACAACTATACCCATTCTTCTTTTTCTCGGCTTCTGTTCACTAGCTAACTTCTAATGTTCATAGAAGGAAATGGCTTCAAAATTGAACATGGGCTCCAATGAAGAAAATTTTGATTTGATTTTATTTCTAAATTGGCCTGGAAGTATGATTAAATCGGCCTGGAAGTATAATTTGAAAAACCTGAAGACGATTTTGATTTGATTTTATTTGAATCTCTTCCGGGAGACATATTTTGAAAAATCTGACGAAAAAGAACACCACAGTTTTTAGAGCAACTATGTTACCTAGCAACCACTACGTCTTTTTTCTGGGGATCGATTTTTTTTTAGTGTACCCTATAATCTACCGGCTTCCACTTAAGGATCATTGTCAATCAAAACAGGGCCCTGCTTCAGAACAGGTATTTTGTCTTCAGGAAGAAGAAGAAGAAAACCATCAAAAACATCCCGACCCTCCTCGAGTTTCTCAATTTTATCACCTTTTACTGGCCACTTTACTGTTTACGACCCTTCTCATTTGGATATAACCGTTCTACAAACAATTCGAGTTTCTATTCTTCTTTTATCCTTTTATATCTTCTAATAAATATCAAATAAGGTTATGAAAGTTGTAGCAGAAGCCGCACTTTGCTCAGATTAGCAAAAGACAGAATTGCAAAGGTATTTCATGAATAACCACATCTTATTCCTTAAAAGCCGAAGGCTGTTTCTACCGGCCTGGGAAGGCCAAATGAAAAGAAATCATTCCAGCCGTCATTCCGAGTTTCGCAAGTTTTCCACTGAAGATAGTGGCTCTCAAGACGTATTAAGAAGAGGATATAAGTAAAAAATATTTGTTGAATCATCCAACACTTTCCTACGTATGGAACAATGATAAAGGACAGGAAGGAGACTGGACAAGTAGCCTACCATCCGTGGATTCTCTAAAGTGTTATTTGATAAAAAAAAATAAAAAAAAGTAAAGGTATCAGCATCAGCCTAACCAGGCCTAACTGCCGGTGCTCATCTCCGATTCTCTACCCCGAGTCAGGATGTGCAATGGACGGTTGGGGGCTAGCCACCCTATGCTTTCGCGCACCATTTCTGCCACCTTCCCCAGATTTGTCCAGGTACCCATTTCCAGCTGGGTGAACTTTGGCTTGTCTTAAGGGTTACGCCACACATTCCCGCCCCAAACCAAACGGTGGGCACCACCGAGTCTCGAACCAGCAACCCTTTACGAGTTTAGCGTGCTAACCATTCGGCCAGGACGGTCACGTATAGCCAAGAAGATGAGGTATCAAGAAGAAAATTGTCTTTTGTTTGAGATTCGCATTTGCCGTTCAGGCAATCTTCAAGTGAAAGACCTTAGATCACATAAAACAAACGCATAGTAAAGCGCGCTAAGGGCACACAATTGCTTTCAACACTAAGCAAAATACTTTGGCGGATTTTGCGAAATATTACGGCGAGGCAGAGGTTCAAATACAATCAAAATTTTCTTTACTTGAAAACACTTAGACGGTCTAGCCGATTCTTCTTTTGTTTTTGTTTCTCAGAATAACAAGACCAAAGGTGTCGATGGGATCCCAAAAATCTAATATTTGATTCAGACAATCGAGTCTTGTCTTCGCCAGATCCAGTCTTGGACAGGCTATTCATCAGAGAAAACCAAGTTCAGATATACCTCTATAAGCCATATCTATTTTGACGATACTGACCGAGACTTCCTGCCGATTCCCGAGCGAACTACTAGTCCATCAAAATAAAAAAATACAGAAACAAAACCAGCGTATCTCCTTATCCCTATAAAGAACATCTAATCAACTTTGAATAAAATTTTGACTGAAAAAAAATCCGGTTACAACCGGATTCCGGAATAATTATATGTCCGGGTAAAAAACCATTGTCATATACTGACTCAGCCTCTCTTCTTACCCCCTAATCTGTCATCTAATAGAACTTATGTTTTTAACAAATTTTCCGGTTTTGGCCGGATTCCGGGCGAACAAGTTCTCCAGCGAGAAAAGGATTTTAACCATCGTGTCCGGCATGTCTTTTTACCCATAAATCAAACATTTAATCAACTTCAAATTAAACTTTTACTTTTAACCAACTTTCCGGTTTTCGCCGGATTCCGGGCAAACTACATGTCCGGGTAGAAAATTGTTTTCACATAAGTGTTCAGCATGTCTTCTTGCCCTAAACCGAACATCTAATCAACTCGAAATAAAACTTATAATTTTAACAGACTTTCCGGTTTCGGCCGGATTTCGGGCGAACTACTTGTCCGTCGAGAAAATGGTTTTCACCATCGTCTTCAGCATGTCTTCCTACCCCTAAATCGAACATCTAATCAACTTCAAATAAAACTTTTACTTTTAACAAACTTTCCGGTTTTGGCCGGATTCCGGACGAACTACTCGTCCGATGACAAAATGGTTTTCACCATCGTCTTCAGCCTGTCTTCCTACCTCTAAATCGAACATCTAATCAACTTCAAATAAAACTTTTACTTTTAACAAACTTTCCGGTTTTGGCCGGATTCCGGACGAACTACTCATCCGATGACAAAATGGTTTTCACCATCGTGCTCAACATGTCTTCTTACCCCATAATCGACTATCACATTAGCTGTTTCAAAATATTTTGTTTGCCCCTTAATTTAAACCCCCTCCCCCACCCCTAAATGTAAGGCTACAAAGCTCATCTACGAACTCGACTGGTCCGACGACCCAACGAATCCTCACACCAAGTTTCATCAAAATATCTCATTCCCTTCGAGAGTTATCGTGCTTACAGACGGACGGACAGACGGACAACTTTTGCGATGTCATAGGTATCCCTCCACTTACGTTTTGGGATCCCAAAAATAGGATACAGGTTGACCGGAAATTGGGAAAAAATAAAATAATTAATAATATCAAAAACCAAACAAAATATCTTACACTCCCTTGCATCTACAAATCTAACTCTCTGCTAGCCTAATAGCTCTGTTAATCAAATTTCTAAAAGTAATTATAAATCTAAATAGTTTCCATTTAGGGCTTTACAATTAGGTTCTAAAAGGACTTCAACAGTCAGAATCATTTGTTTCCCTTTCTTTGTATGTCCAAAACGTCATAAAATGAAAGTAGCGAAGTAAGCATCTTACAGAAAATCCAGTACAATAAACTTGTTGCTCAACGACTGTAGGCCATGTTGATAAGAAAATAACACTGACCATGTTATGGTAGAAATAAATTCTGTAAAAAATGGTCACTGTTAGAAAGCACTCAACAAGATCTGAGAAAAAGAAGGAGTGGGCAAGGTTGTTGGCACGGCTACTTTATGGATAGTGCACAAAAAGTTGTCAGTGAAGGTTATGGTACACGTAAGTAAAGAACCGCAGGATTCGATTAAGGCAGAGCTACACCAACATTTACCGAAGCCTGCTGAAGCCGCAACAAACAAGTATTTACTGCTGGACAGAACAAATGATATTATCCTTGTTCAGCTAAACTGTAAACACCTGCTTTATTTGCATCTATCTTATTGAAGTCGGAAAATAATCAGAAAATACAATCTCAATACAGACACAACTCCAGGAAATTCATGATAATTATAAGTAGCTAAAAGCTAGAAGAGGTGAATAATATATTCACAAAATACACAAAAACGACAACCAATTAATTGATAAACTTCACAAGGTATGACCTGAAATAAATGTTGGAATGAAACTGTGTCAAAATTAGGTTGAGGAATTGACGGGATACGGCAAAAACTAATTGCCAGTGTTCCTCTCGGACCGACGCACGGACAACGGGCGGGGAGTGGGGGAGCAGATGGCTCATCTGGGGACAACTCACTATCTTTGCTCGAAAATTTTTGAAAGGTTTTTTCTGCGGTGCATTAATTTAGGAACGCCCAGTTTAATTACTATATATATCAAAGGCCTCCATGTCACCAGCTCATCTGGCCGTTCTGTTGACTTTTGTTGTCGATTTTGTTATACTGTCGTTTTGCTGTTGTTTGTTTATTTCTTTCTCTTTTTTTAACCGTTATCTTCACATCATTCATGTGCAGTAGGATACAAATAAATTATTATTATTATTATTATTAATTTTGTTTAAAAGAGAGTTGAAGAAATTTTTAATTGAAAAAGGTGGTTGAATTTTGGGGGTTGTTGGAAGGGGGTGTATAGAGGCGGGGAGTGAAGAGTTGGGGTGGGGGGAGGTGAGATGGGGGGCGGTGGGTAAATTGTGACGAGGAAATCATTTTTCTTTCCTATATTCTTTTTTTCTCTCTCTCTTTTTTTACCTCTTTTTTCTTTTTTTGTTGAAAATATATTAGATTAGTTTTTCTGTCATTATTTATTGAATAATTTCAAGTTAAAAGGTGGTTAGAAGATACAGCCACCCACAGGACTTTTGTCTTTTATGTGGTTGTTGAGTTTTTTTGTACAATGTAGTTGTGTTTTTTTGGTGAAGTAAAAAAATATCTATCTATCTATCTATCTAACGAGTTCAAAGCCCCAATGACATCCGACTCCATTATTTCCTTCAAACTCTTTCGAACCGTACTAAGCTGGAAAACTAGACCATATTTAACAAACGTTTCTTTTTAATCAACGTTAAAATGGTGATCCAGTTGTCGGAAACACTTCCTTCCCCACCCTTATCAAAAGCTTAAATTCCGGAGCTTTCGTATGAGCACTAGCTATCCTTGCCAACAACCAGTTGACCTTCATTGATCCCAAAACGACAACATCACTCGCCCCTGCTTTACAATCATTCACGAAAACAACCGGATCCCAAAACTGATTTCCAATGACCCCCTCACCCTTTCCGGTCTAACTCATTTTTTCCTTTTATCCGCCCATATATCTTACAAATATCGTATATTTGCATAGAAAATGGCAGAAAATTGTGGAATGAACTAGAAATGTGAAAAGCATTAAGGAAGCCGAGAGTCGTCGTTTGGGGTCGTTTGTCACGTTCTTATCTTAAAAAGGTCCTCAGTGAGACAAGCTTACAGAGACATTATGTCTGTTACGGGACGAAGAGGGGACAACCCGATAGCGATAGAAATAATGATGGTGATAAAGTACAATGAGGATGGTGCCACGAAAAGACTACTTACTTCGGGTCATTTGCAACGCTGTTCTGGAAGAATATTCGCATTGGGATAAGCTTACAGAGACATTGTATGGTACGGGGTGAAGAGGAGGGAATGGAATAGCAATCGAAATGATGATAGGGAAGAAAATAAAATAGGGGGAAAAGACTAGTGGTTTTCGGTTATTTGTGACGTTAGGTTAAGATGATTTACCGAGACATTGATTTGTTAGAAATTAGTTTTGTGTGCTTTTTGTATGGTGTTATGTCTTTCTGTATATTATTTATTCCTCTTTTTGTATTTATACTCCGTCTTTCTCTCTGTGAGTGTATGATGGGTCATAAATAAATTAATATTATAATTAGTATTAATAAGTTACATAAGTTAAATTCAGAGGTGGCCCGAAGCACTCGGTCCAGGGGGGGGGGGGTAGACCCCTCGTATCAACGACTCCTGGGTAGTAATATACGACTCGCATGTATAGCCGGTGTAAAATTAGCTGCAACGCACCAGCTGAAATTGATCCTTGTAATCAGAATTTTTGTATACATACCTTCATAGCCTCAGCTTTACAATTCACTTTCGCTAAAGAAGAAAGCTTTCAACGCCTGTACCCGGAACAAATAAAAGTAAGCGCCAAAGGCGACATTTTTTAATCTGTCTTTGTCTAGAAAGATTCTAGACTTTAATGTGTTTCAAATCTAAAAAATTCCAACCCTAATCGCCAAGTAATTGACACACCGTTCAGAATACTACGAAATGCGCCACAGGCTAAATTTTGTGAAACGCCAAGAAGATCCCATTGAAAAGGAAAATAAAGCTATGAAATGACAAATTTATAAGAAATAGCACTGTCACAAATAGCAAAAAAAGTAATTCGCAAGTTAAACACACTGTTATTCAGAAACAAAATGAGGAAAATAAGTTTCCAGTGCATTAAAAAAAAAAAAAAAAACAGTTTTACGGACTTGCACGCCGAGGAGCGGAAAGTCTTTTTGCGATCCCCATGAAAAGTAAAGAATAGCTATGAAATCACGACTCTGTTCATCGAAAAAAGTGACAAAATAGTGCCCATCGAAAACAAAGTAGATTTGCTCCGAACTAATAGCAAAAAAAAGTAATTAAACGTAGTAAAACAATATTCATGTGCGACTTTACCACGAAATTAGGTCCGAGTCTCAATACGGGACAGAAGATGATCTACACAGCAAATGAAGAACGAGAAGTTCGCTTTTAGAATAACTTAAACATAAAGAGATTATTTTGAGCTGTATGAGTGTCCTGAATTTTACGAAGGCTTTCCAGATGTGCTCTAACAATAGCATAAAGATCCATCACGTATGTTGTCGTATTGTTGTGTGCCCCCCCCCCCCCAATGTTGTCGGTCAGTCGGTAACCAATAGCTGAATCGGCGCGAAGCGCCACGATTTTTCGTAAAAACAGTGATTTTTTTTTCAGAAACAGTCGATGTTTCTTCAAAACAGTCGATTTTTCGTTAGTCCATTTTTCTTAAAAACGGTCGTTTTTTTTTTAAAATCAGTCGATTTTTCTTAAAATCAGTAAATTTTTCAGAAAAACAGTTGTTTTTCAGGAAAAAAGGTCGAAAAAAATTACCAGCCAGTCGGTAAATGCTGTCAACTGGGATGGCCGGTTGAGTGGATGCTCTAGATCTAACCGTGGGGAATAAGGTGGTGAGAGTCGCGGGGCGCTGCTGTGCTTTCGTGATGGTAAGCTGGCCTGATCGCACTATGCTAGACACTCTCTCGGCCAGTGGGCGGAAGGTGGATGTTAGGTGAGATATTCCGACCCGATGTCAATGTTCAAGGAGAGTGCCCTTAGCTAATGTTCTTATTGTTCGGGATCGACTAAAACCAGGAAGGGAAGGGAACGCGATAAAAGCAGGCAGGCATACTAAAATGAGGAAAGGCATGCTAAAACGAGGAAGGCTGTCGCCCGAATTCAAAATTGAAAAGCCGCTCCGTTCCCTTCCTTTGTTTAGCATTCTTTGAGGGGTCGGCAACTTTTCAAATTGAAAGTTCGCCATCCGTTCCTCGTTTTAGTATCCCGACATGGGTAGGCATGAATGAATTTATTAAGTGATTTAGCCTTACGGCATTTCACAACTAACAAAGGAACTAAACTAAACATCTAAAATAAACTACAAATCACTTAATTTTGTACAAAACTTAAAAAAAAAAAAAAAAAAAAATACTAAATAATACACGCTGTGAATTCCATTATCAAACACAAAAAAACACATACTTTTAAATCAAATCATAATTCCAAATCCAAACGTTTAGTTTTCCTAATATATTCCAACACAATATTTCTAACGTTCCTAAATTTAAAAATCAAATCAAGATGAAATGGAAAAGGGACACTGATCCTATTAAGGTGAAACAATAGATCTAAGCGTTCACGAACAAAAATAGGGCACTCAAAAAGAAAATGGTAGCATGTTTCGTTTTGACCACAAAGGCACAACTCCGTATCAATTTTGTTTATTCTGTGAAGGAAAGAATTTAGCTTACAATGACCCGTGATAATCTGCGTTAAATGGTAAGAGGGCTGAACTTTTGAAGCCGCTAATAAATCTTCTTTAGAGGTAAAAAAGCGAATTGACCAAGAACTAACTTTATTCTTAAATTCTTCGAACCATCGACTATAAAGGGTATTTTTCAATGCCTTTCTATTTAAATGAAAAGTTGACGCATGGATTTCGCTAACTGTCGAATGGCCTAAAATGTGTACTAATGATTCATCAGTGAAAATACTATGATTGGACGAACGGTTATTAAGGGGGAATTCAGGAGAAGTGAAATTTGGCCAGTAACTTGGCCGGCCTTTTTTCGCATAGCGTAATGTCGCTAGCTCGGTTGCTCGGAAAAAAATCGGCAATACCCCTGCAATGGCCGTAATTACGTCATTTTGAGCAGAACGAAAAGATTTTGAAATCATTATCATTGAAGTTCTTTGAGCAGACTGTAGCATTTGTAAAATATTTTTCTTTCTAAGAGCTGAAAACCAAACCGATAATTTCAGTGAGGGTTTGGAAACTATACAATTGTAATTCACCTTTTCATTTCTCGTTCTGATGGTAGGCGACTAAAGTCCTCCGACTCCAGCAAGGGGCCGGCAACTAAGATATTTGAAGACCATCATTTCCTTCCTGATTTTAGTACCTTGAAAGTACTGTTTAAAAATCCTTTCCAAAACAAGAATAATATTACAAGACCATGTGCTAACTGTTAATAAAAGAGAGTCCTCAAAGACAGATGACCTATCCTTCATTTCTCATAAAACGAACCAAAGAAGAGAAAGTTCAACATGACAGGACCCAACTATTGACCATACGGAGTGAGCAGGTTCTCCCAAAAGTCCGAAGATAATCACTACCATATGCCCATGGAGCAGAGGTGCATATCACCCGATCCTACAAAAGAAGACTTTCCACACCTCCCCTAGCCATCGCGGAATGCATGAGGAACTCCACAGTGTATGAGGATAACCAAATAACTTAGCCTTGTTTTCGCTTCAACTCTATTGCCTACTATCATATCTACTTATCTCAATATCATCCCTCTTCAATCCCCATGGAGCCAACATTAAAATCACCCAATCACACAGACATGGACAATTTTGACAATCGACCTCCCTTGTAGCCATTGAGGTGCCAAAGAGGACCCCAGCCGTCTCCTCCATTCTGAAGGATGTCCTCCGGTCATGCCTCTTGGTGAAATATCATAAGCTGTGATTGAATTTTCCCTCTTGATAGTGCGAGGAAACGACTTGGAATGAGGGGACAACGCCTTGAATGCTGATTTGAATCCTCGTTGATGGGATTCAAGGAAGGAGGAAACGGACCTTGGTCAGAGAGAACCGCGATGTTCCTTCCAAAGAACTAAATACCCTAATAGGATTCCAAGGAGAAGAATGAGGAAATTCGCTTCAGTCTTCCGCCAGCCGGTCGTCAGAAGCAACATATTTGGAAAGATCCAGAGCACTCGTCACGAATTCCTTTTCCTTTGTGACTATTTAAAACTCGATGAGCATGCGGACAACCCAGACCGAGATGGAAATCGAACTGGTTTATCATCCATATTAATACACGATGAGATTCTTTCCCAGATTTCGATTGGTTTTCTAATGTAGTCTCTTTTTGTTTGACTTTTCTGTCCGTGAGCAACACAACGTGAGCAACAAAGTGGAATCACGGAGCACGCGAGAAAAGAAAATGCTAAGAAGGCGATGTGAACATAACCAATAAAACATACAAAGTCAAAACAGAACATCTACCCGTTTTATCAAAATGGTGAACATGACAATCACGATAGAAAATATGGGAAAACGGCAATGCGGCAGAACAGCAGCACACCAATACGACAAAAATTTTGTTTTTGCTTTTTCGTGACTCCCCTGTCAATTCGTTTTGCAGTGTGTGGGTCAGAAATAAATAAATGAAGAATTCCTATCGAGTCAATTGTCAACTCCCTTGCGACACCGAAAGTCTTTGGCAAATAGGAAGACATACAGCGGCTAATAGATAGACAGAGTGGGTGAAGACCTTACATATTGTCGCAATACTATTTAAAGTTTAACTGAAAAGTCAACTTATTTTTGTATCATTTAACTGAATGCACTAAATTATTTGGATAAGGGATTTTTGATTTTCCGCTATCTGCTCTAGTATCGACGTTCAGAAAAAAGTGAATTCTGTTTAGACGTCTTGTTTAGCTACATCTTTTTGTTCTATGTTGTCTGGCGTTTAAGCTAATATAATTTTATTATTTTTCATTCTTACTGCTGTTATCGTTTACCGTACTGTTTCTGATATAGCGCAGAAGAGTTTTTAGTTGGGTTTGTCAGAAAACAAAAACTAACTAGCTCTTTTCATCTCTTTTTGGTTTAGATGTGAAGGCAGGATGGCATCTAAGGGAATGGAGGGTGAGTAGGTTTGACTTAGTCCTAAAGAGTACGAATTTGCATTCTGATTTCCGTCAGAAGTCTTGTCTACGTTTGTTGCCGCATCACCGACTGATTAGACTTTTTGGCTGATAGTTGATGCGTATTGTCTGTTTGTATGTTATTTTCTTGTTGTCTCTTGTTCTTTTCTTTTTATTTCAATTTATCTCTTCTACTCCACACTCTTATGTTGTAAAACATTTTGTGGGTTATAAATACACTTACTTATATGAAACTTTGCGGTACGGAAGACCTAGCCAGACGAGTGCAGTGTTTGGCGGTCAATGCTGCAACATAGAAGATGTGAAAGCCTATTTATGGTTGGTAAGTGTAGGCATTTAGAAACCTGGATCTGTTCAGCTGTTTTGGGGTTTTGTCTGCACGCTGGGAATTATGTTAATGGAAGGAGTGAGTAGGGGTCGACATGAATCCGATTGTGAGCCATTCTTCACTTTTGCTGTATGCCCTAGCAAGACCACAATGTCAGAAGTTTCATGACAGAGACAAGGATGCGAAGTTTCAACATACAACACCTGGGATGTAATCTTTAGTGATTTTGAAAACGTCGTGCATTTAACGTTATGCGTAACAAGCATTGTCAGGAAGACAAAACGCCGAAAAAGTATAGGCTATGCTTTTTTTTATTGTCGTCATGATATCGTATAAATCAACAGGCGCATTTTCAGCTCTTCCTGGCAATGCTTGTTATGTTCATAAGATATAGTGCATAACGTTTTCAAAATCACAGCAATTAAATCCCAATTGTTTATTGTTAAAACTGCGCACCCTTGTGTTATCTGTTATGAGGCTCCTGGCAGTGCAGTGCAGGGGCGGTCTTTCCTGTGACAGAGAAGATGCCGTATCATATTTAGGGTTGTACAGATGAAGTATTGTAAAATCGTGGGGGGGGGGCAAAGGAATGAAGCGACGGAGAGCCTAAGACATCAATTAGACCGGACAGCAAAGGCGGTGAATGAATGTGACGATCGCAGTTGATACTGTCTTGTTGGGGTCTGTCATATTTACATCTTACCCTGCCATTCCATGACTCGGCTCTTTTGCGACGAAATTTCGGCGGATGTCGTTTAGTATTCCATGTAAAAATGTTGTATATAAATTTCTTCATAAAGGTGTGCAATTTTTTAGCTATTTTGTCCGGTTTAATGTTTACTTCGTGCCTTTTTCTATATTCCTTTACTCCACTGTATTTCGTATCGTATTAGAAATAAAGTATTTTGATTGTCATTTGGAAATTGGAATGGCTGATAAGATAGATAGGTAGATAGAACAATCTTTTTATTCATCCAAAACCTGTCATGTCTTACAAGCAAAATAGCACTAGGGGTAGCGCCAAAATTGACAGACACTGGAAGAGCAGCGATACTAGCACCACTAGCGATAGAGAACGTCCCTGCTTAAACTCATTCAGCCGTTCACCAGCGCTGGTTCCGGTAACTTCATATTCTGAACATAGCAAAACAATGATACAGCTTCCATTGTTTCCTTGGTGTGTGCACACCGCACCTTTGCTTTACTTTAAATTTCTAAACCTGCATGCTCGTCTCGCTTTAAATGCCGCAAGCGTAGTACGCGGCGCTTAGATTATCGCCCGTTTGCAAAGCATGGAAAGCATACGTCTTGGCACTACTTGGTGTTTTTTGCTCTGGTTATTTGATTTGGCAGTAACTAACAGGAGAACACGGAAGTAAAAGTTCAATACTCCCAGCTTAAGCTTGGTTGAATAGTCACAAAAGAAGGTACAAAACTCTTCGCAAACCTTTGGATGGCACAGTTGATTGGCTGCAATTTTCGACCACAATAGGTACCTTACGAGAGAGCCACCGAAAAAAGGTGTCTCTGCCAAAACGAGCTCACAAGCGGGAAATTTAAAAGCTTGGAAAGACGATATGTCAGCAAGCCTGAGTCGAGGGACAAGGTAAATTTCCTGGAAAGAATCATTCCAGACCGCAAACGCTGCTTGGCTTCCTACCAGGAGAAAAACTAAGGACAGTTCTTTAATAAGTGTCTTGGCCTATTGCCAGGGGAAAAGTAAGGACAATCGCTGTGAATTACGTTGCTTTTCACGGTTCAGCTAGCTATCTTTCAGTATGTGGTCGAAATATCTGGGAAAAAAGAATTCAAGCATTACAGCGTTAAGGGCGATTCAGTTCTAAAAAAGCTCCTACGTACTCCCTTCCAACTGATACAAGAGTTCAAGCATTGCAATTTGTGACGGTAAGGGCCCGGAGTTCAAATTTGCTTGAGAAACATAACGAACGGCAAGCATAATATTATTTCCTGGAACATAATTAATTGGACATAATTAATTTGTAACTAGTTGAAAGGCTTGTGGTGCTTTGGTCATCCATGTCTCCCTGCATTCCACTGTTCTCTCTTATTATTGTTATATAGATTGGAGATTTTTATAAAGCAGCGATCATACGTTGTATCTTTATTAATTATTTATATTTATAGTTGGATCAGTAGCTAGTTGACTTTTAAGGTCCGGCTTTTCGGGCTCTGCACTCCGTGGGATTTGTGCTAATTTTTATTTTATAGAAGCCGAGATATAGTTAAAAAGTTGTGTCCTCCGAATATTACTGAGAAGCTGACTGATCTACACAAAAAGCTCTCAGAAACCACTATTAATCTTGTCGCCTCACCACAGTTTGATCTGTTTATTTGATTAATGTTTTGTTGACTTTAGTTGTTGTTTTACGTCTTTTTCCGTTTTTTTCTTTTTCCTTCTTCAAGTTTATACTCCACTATTAATCTTTTTGATGTAAGTGGGTAATAAATAAATATTATTATTATTATTATAATAGATGAGCCTGAAAGTAAGAAAGGGAAGTAGAAACAAAACAAAATACATTTAGTTGAAGATGAGACTGCAGTTCGTCAAAGGGACCCTTGAAACATTGCCAGGAACGAAAGCGCTCAAAATGTGAGACAAAAGAGGGGCCGTAATTTTACTGCTAAACCAGTCTGAAGGGCGTCCGCTGCAGGCATGAAAGAGTCGTTAGGGACTATGGGGACGTAAAGTCAGCTTTTTCGTGTCAGTCTAAAAAGAACAAATATTGACCTCTGGATTTTATGACATCTACTTTCCATGTCCACCAAAACATTACTATGTCAACCAGCTTTCAACCCTCCGGGGATTTACGAACTAAAGTTGTAGAGAAATACAGAGAACCCTGGAACCCTATTAAGCCAAAAATAATAAAGATCGGTGAAAATTGTTCTGTATTTCTTTCTGTTTTTGGCGTAATGACATCATTCATTTATTCTCACAGAAGAATGTTCAGAGTCCCTGAATAATAGGAAGTTGGATAGCTCGGAAATGCAGAAATGACAAACGGTTGTAACAATAGTTGAGAATAAATGTAGGCACAGATTCCGGTAGAGAAACAGAAACAGAACTTGAAACACGGAATATGTAGATGAGAGGGACCTCTTGGAACAATACTGTGCAAGACTGGAATATAAGCCAACTGACATAATCCAGTGAGCAGAAAGTGTTAATCATAAAATAAAAACTTTCAGTTACTTTTGCGGTAGAAAAGTTGAAATTGAGTTTTAGTTTTTAGTGTTTTTTAGTTTAATAGTCTTTATTATACAAACCAACTTTTACATGCTAAACGACATGAACAAACCTTTTGTAACCCTCTTAACATCCTTTATACATGTAGCTGATACTTAAGACTGCAGGAAAGCCCGAATGCGGTCCTGTGGGGGCAGTAAAAAAAAATTAAAAGACTTAACTTTACGTTAGTTTTCACATCCTTTTTTTCAAAAAGAGAAGAAAACTGAAAGAGGAAGAACAACAAAAAATGAAGGAAGAAGTCTCAGAATAAATTTTGTGCAACTTCCGCTGATGCGCTGTCAAACAATGAAAACTTTCTTTGAAGTGGAAAGTTGAAATTGAGTCTCATAACAAATATGTAGATGAGAGGGACCTCTTGGAACAATATTCTGGAGGACTGGAATATAAGGCAACCGACGTAATCTAGTAAGCAGAAAGTGATAATTCATAAAATAAAAACTCTCAGTTTCTTTTGCGGTAGAAAGTTGAAACTGAATCTCAGAAGAAATTTTGTGCGACTTCCGCTATGCGCTTCACCCACGGGAAAGTGATTAATAAATCTCAAGAAAACTGTCTTTGAAGTGGTCAAAGGAATAATTTAGCATAATCTTTCCAACTCAGAGCAAAGTTTAAATGTAGTGAATTTCTAAGAAGACGTCCTAATTTTCAAGAACCGTAACTTCGACCTCCATTATGGCTAATTGGTCATTCAGTACCTAACAAAGTAAGCTTGGAAATTTGCAGTAGACTGAACGTTTCAGAACTTTAATAGGAATTACAACATTCCGTACTTCACCGAAGTACAGAACTACAAATCTCCCATACATGCCACCGACAAGTACCCATCTTAGCGGGAAAGAAGAAGAGACAGGTGACTCCTAAACCAAAATGCAGAAGAATCTCTACCCTTTCGACGACCCAATCAAACAGCAAAAACAGCAGCCATGACCAGAATGAAATCACAGGACCAGCTTTAACTCCAACCAATTTTCAAAGAAGAAGATCACAAAATCGGGTATTTACGGAAGAATCTTTAATTCTTTTTCACAAGTTCACTTTCCAGCTTGAGCGGCTTGAGCCTGAAAAGGACCCTTGCCTAGAAAGGCCGAAATATAGCTCTAATAAAATGTAGCAGACTTGTCCGTTTTGCACCGTCAAATATATTATTTATTACATTATGTATTTTATTTATACTCCGCTGCTACGCAAAAAGCGGGTCGCAAATAAATAAATAAACAAACATAATTAGAACATCCTTGTGTTTCACACTCTGACGGATGCCAAGAATATGTTCTATGTCCCTCTTAGGTGTTTTTTTTTTCGAAACATAACATTTAAAAAACCATAAGAAAAATAGTATCGGCATTCGTCAAAAAGATTAAGGAGACGACTGACAGTGTAGGCGTAACGAATCGTCAAGAAGTGGAGACAAATGCTGGCTAAAATAATGGGCATATGTAGGAACTTTAAAGGACTTTACGGACTTATTCTGCATTTCACATTATCCCTTTCTCACCTATGGGGGAGGAGAAATCCCCGCCCTTTGCGACTTTTTGGGATCCCAAAACGTAAGTGGAGGGATACCTATGACATCGCAAAAGTTGCCCGTCTGTCTGTCCGTCTGTACGTCTGTCCGCACGATAACCCTCGAAGAGATTGAGATATTTTGATGAAACTTTGTGGGAGGATCCTTTGGGTCAAAGTACAGGTCATGTTCGAAGATGGGCTCTGTAGCCCTATATTTTAGGGTGGGGGAGGGGTTTCAAGAAGGGAAAAAAAAACATTCTTGAAAGCTATTGGGATAGGCGATTATGAGGTCAGAAGACATGCTGAGCACGATGGTGAAAACCATTTTCTTGTCGGACAATTAGTTCGTCCGGAATCTGGCAAAAACCGGAAAGTTTTTGAAAAGTAAAAGTCTCAACTGAAGTTGATTAAATGTTTGATTAAGGGTAAGAAGACATGCTGAACACGATGGTGAAAATCGTTTTCTCGCTGGACATTTAGTTCGTCCGGAATCTGGGAAAAACCGGAAAGCTGGTTAAAAGAAAAAGTTTCATTTGAGGTTGATTAAATAGTTGATTCAGGGGTAAGAAGACGTGCTGAGCATGATGGTGAAAATCATTTTCTCGCTGGACAAGTAGTTCGTCCGGAATCCGGCAAAAACAGGAAAGTTTGTTAAAAGTAAAAGTATTATTTGAAGATGATTAAATGTTTGATTTAGGAGTAAGAAGACATGCTGAGCATGATGGTGAAAATCATTTACTCGCCGGACAAGTAGTTCGTCCGGAAAATATGTTAAAAGCAAAAGTTTTATCTGACGTTGATTAGATGATAGATTTAGGGGTAAAAAGAGACACTGAGTCTGTATATGACAATCTTTTTTACCGGGACATATAATAAGTTGTACCTGCATTTTTTTTTTAAGTCAAAAGTTCTATTTAAAGTTGATTAGATGTTCTTTATAGGGATAAGGAGCTACGCTGGATTCGTTTCTGAATTTTTTTTTTTCCTGGACTAGTAGTTCGCTCGGAATTCGGGCGAAACCGGAAATTTGGCAGAAGTAAAGCAGGAAGTTTCGGTCAGTATCGTCAAAATAGATATGGCTTATAGAGGTATAGATAGATAGAATATCTGAACTCGGTTTTCTCTGATGATTAGCCTAGCGAAGACTGGATCTGGCAAGACAAGACCCAATTGTCTGGATCAAATCTTAGATTTTTGGGATCCCATCGACACATTTGGTCTTGCAGAAAGATCCGAGGTCAACCGATAAGTCTTTCCAAAATAAGGGCATGAGAAGCATCAGAATATTGATTTTCATTTTGGAAGACTTGGTAGGCCAGCAGATCTATCCTGTATTTTGGACCCCTTTTCTTTTGCTTGGCTTTCCAGTTTGTATGGCACTTGCAGCTCCGCTCAAGTGCCATATACCGATCACCTTTCGGTCGGTCCACTCATCTCGAGTTAGGGCACTTCCAGATGTGCTAGGAGGATGAAACTTAGTAGGCTATTAGGGCCCAAACCAAACTGACTTGGAAATTAACATTTCGCTGATCCGACCACCGCCGGGGGAGTGGAGGGAGGGGAAATCTGGAATATTTTTGTACGTATAACTTTTGAACGGGAAACCGGATCTTAATGAAAATTGATATTTGGAAAGAGCTCCTGTCAAAGATGTCACACTTCAAGTGCGGAATGGATCCGGTCACTTTGGGGGGAGTTGGAGAGGGGGGGGACCGGAAATTGGGTGACAGGTTCAGAGTGGATGGACCGGGATGAAACTTAATTGGTGGGAAGAACAAGCCCAAGCCCTAGATACAGAGTTGACAAGACCGGACAGGATCCGAGCACTGTGGGGGGAGTTAGAGGGAGGGTTCCGGAATTCCGGTGATCCCAAGGTAAGGTGCTTACACATGTGCTAGGATGATGAAACTTGGCAGGCATATAAGGACCCGGCAAAAATAGCTTTGAAATAGTCACTTCCCCCTTCCGACCACGTGGGGGGAGTGAAGGGAGGGGGAATCCGGAATATTGACGTATTTATAACTTTTGAACGGGGAATCAGATGTTAATGAAACTTGATATTTGGAAAGACTCGTGTCTCAGATGTCACCCTTCAAGTCCGGAATGGATCCGGTGACTTTGGGGGAGCTAGAGGGAGGGAACCGGAAATCGTGTGACTTGTTCAGAGTGGACGGATCGGGATGAAACCTGGTGGGAAGAACAAACACAAGCCCTAAAATCATAGTTGACAAGACCGGACCGGATCCAAGCACTGTAGGGAGAGTTGGAGGGAGGTTCCGGAATTCCGGTGATCCCGACTTAAGATGCTTACACGTGTGCTAGGACGATAAAACTTGGCAGGCCATATTAGTGACCCGAACAAAATAGCTTGGAAACAATCACTTCACCGATCCGACCACTGTGGGGGAGTGGAGTGATTGGGAATCCGAATATTAACGTATTTCTAGCTTTTGAACGGGGAATAGGATCTTAATGAAACTTGATATTTGGAAAGATCTCCTGTCACAGATGTCACACTTCAAGTCCGGAATGGATCCGGTGACTTTGGGGGAGCTAGAGGGAGGGAACCGGAAATCGTGTGACTTGTTCAGAGTGGACGGATCGGGATGAAACCTGGTGGGAAGAACAAACACAAGCCCTAAAATCATAGTTGACAAGACCGGACCGGATCCAAGCACTGTAGGGAGAGTTGGAGGGAGGTTCCGGAATTCCGGTGATCCCGACTTAAGATACTTACACGTGTGCTAGGACGATAAAACTTGGCAGGCCATATTAGTGACCCGAACAAAATAGCTTGGAAACAATCACTTCACCAATCCGACCACTGTGGGGGAGTGGAGTGATTGGGAATCCGAATATTGACGTATTTCTAGCTTTTGAACGGGGAATAGGATCTTAATGAAACTTGATATTTGGAAAGATCTCCTGTCACAGATGTCACACTTCAAGTTTGGAATGGAACCGGGTACTTTGGAACCAAAAATGGGGTGATATGTTCAGAGTGGACGGATCGGGATGAAACTTGTTGGGAAGAAAAACCAAAGGTCCTATACATATTAGTGACAGAATGTAACGCGACTCCCCATTCCTTTTCCATGAATCTGAAAGGTCCATAATCACATGTGCCTCAAGACAGGGCAAATCTTAGCTGATATCCCTACCTACCACATATGCTTGCAAGTGCTATATGAGCTTACAGCTCTTGTTTAAAAATGGTGAATAAAATAATTTGCATCGAACCGCTTCGGTCAATTAAAGCCGACAATCACCAACAAGACCAAAGGTTTCGATGGGATTCCAAAAATCTAATATATGATCCAGACAATCACGAACGAACTACCATACTTGTCCAGAAAAAAAAGAAAGTTCAGAAACGAATTCAGCGTATCTCGTTATACGTATAAAGAACATCTAATCAACTTCAAGTAAGACTTTAACTTATAAAAAAAAATCCGGTTTCAACCGGACTATGTAAAAAAAAAAATTATTTACAGATTCAGCGTGTCTTCTTACCCCTAAATACGTCATCTAATCAACTTGAAATAAAACTTCTGCTTTTAACAAATTTTACGGTTTTGGCTTGATTCCGGGCGAACAAGTTGTCCGGGTAGAAAGTACTTTTCACATAGGTGTTCAGCATGTCTTCTTACCCCCAAATCGAACATCTTATCCACTTCAAATAAAACTTTTACTTTTAACAGACTTTCCGGTTTTGGCCGGATTCCGGGCTAACTACTTGTCCGGCGCAAAAATGTTTTACACCATCGTGTTCAGCATGTCATCTTACACCTAAATCGAACATATAATCAACTTCAAATAAAACTTTTACTTATAACAAACTTTCCGGTTTTGGCCGGATTCCGGGCGAACTACTTGTCTGATGAAAAATGGTTCTCATCATCGTGTTCAGCACGTCTTCTTACCCCATAATCGACTATCATATTATATGTTTAAAAATATTTCATTTGCCCCTTAATTTGAACCCCCTCCCCACCCCTAAATGTAGGGCTACAGAGCCCATCTACGAACTCGACCTTACTCTTGACGCAAACAACCATCACACCAAGTTTCATCGAAATATCTCATTCCCTTCGAGAGTTATAGTGCGCACAGACGGACAGACGGGCGGACGGACAGACGGAGGGAAGGACGGACAGACGGACGGAAGGAGGACAGACGGACGGACGGACATACGGACAGACAGACGGACGGACAACTTTTGTGATGTCATAGGTATCCCTCCACTTACGTTTTGGGATCCCAAAAAACAGATTGCTAATTTCTTGGGGAAACTGCAGATATTTTCGAGAAATAGTATTCTGAACTATTCCATCGTGAAAAGATCGTTTCTTGTCACAGTTGTGTTTGAAATTACCCATTGTAGCTATAATCAGAGATGGGCGAATCCGACCATGAAAGGAATCGAATCCGAATCCAGGGCTAGGTACGAACCCGAATCCAAATATACCATTTCATACTGAGATTCGAATCCGGCCTAGGCAAAAATCAAATCATGTCCATAGGTTAAAGTTTAAAAATCAGAGTTGACAAAAAGGACTGATATCCAAGTTAATCAGATAACATGATAGACTACGGAGGATGGATGGTGGTGTAAACCAAAAAGTTGGATTGCCTAAGCCAACTGTGCAAAAATTGGGAAAACTGAAAGTGGGAGGATGTAGACTAGAAATTTAAGCGGAATTTTAAAACTGACAGTTTGGAATCCGAATCTAGCCTTACAAGCAAACGAATCGAATCCGGAAAAAGGACAAATCCTGCAGGATATGAATTCGAATCGTCCATGGATTCGAATCGAAATCCAGACTGGGATTCACCAATCTCTGCCTCTAATGTCTGCTGTAATCGGTCAATACGTTTTTAAACCTAGAGACCCGACAAGTTCACGTCCCAGCTTGAGCTGAAGAGGACCCTTTCCAAGAAGGGGCCAAAATATCGCTCTAATAAAGTTCAGCTGGGCTACCCGTTTGTTACTCTCAACTAAGATCCGCGACGTTCATATTGTACATTCTAACCCCTAACTGATTTTCACACTTGCATTCTTTCTCTATTTTCGATGATTATCATGCTCTCGATGATTGTTTACAAGAATCTAACTCGTGTTACCTTCTGTATCAATGTTGGCTAGTTTATAGCTGCTTCTCTAAACAAAGTGAAACACATAAAAATGGCTAACTGAATTTTTTCGTGTTTTTGCTAGAAATCAACGGGCGAAAAGCTTAAAACAGCCAAGACCACGGGCAACTTGTTAAAGCAGAGCTTGGTTTCAAAGTATTCAAACATTTTATAACATTTTAACATAAACAGTAAGCAAAGCGAGGTGTCCTTTGTTGTTTGTGCTGTTTTACAGAACTTCCAGAATTTCTTCTCTATACTGTCCTTAAAATATCGCACATTTCCTCTCCTTCTTCTTCCAACGATTACCACCTTTCAGAACCTCTTCCGCTGAAAGTGTAAGTAAACTGACGGGACTTCAAAAGGAAAGACAGAATATGTTTCAAGAGCCCTTCGGTCCAATTTGAGTCCCGCCTCTGTCAGTTGAAGACCTGTTAGGACACGATGCAATCATGCTCAGGAACATTGAAGTGGAGGGAATGACCGGAACACAATGAAACAGCGTGTACATGAAAGGAAGAGACTTGGAATAAAATAATAGCTGTCAGGATAGAAAACGAATGAGTGACAGATGAGAAAGTGGGTGGATGCCTAGTATCTGAAATCATAAAGAATAATCATAGATCTGTGTCAGAGGCGTTACTAGCCAAATCTTTGGGGGGGCAAGGTATTTATCGACTGGCTGGTAATTTTTACCTACTGTTTTTGCCGAAAAAAAACGACTCTTTTTCAGAAACAAACGACTGTTTTGACGAAAAACAGACTGTTTTTTTTTCAGAAAAAGCGCTGTTTTCAAAAAATAAAATAGACTGTTCCGAAGAAAAATTAGCTAAAAACGGCTGTTTTAGCCATAGCCTAAAGGCTGCATGTTTAACCATCTGAACACTCCCTGTTCTTTTAAATGATATACAAAAATGTACCTTGGTAATGTGAAGTTTAATTAATAATTTAAAAATAATAATTAATACAACGCACTTCAGTAGATCGTTGTAAAAGGAAAAAAAAATCTAAAGAGACATACGAAAACAGAACAAATAACTAAAAAAAAATTACATCCTTTAACATCATGACACAAGATTTACACTAAGCTAAATCACATCTGGAACTTTTTAACTACCTCTAACATTTTTTGCCTTTTATTTTATCAACATGGAATTACAAACTTCAGAAATCCCTACTTTTCAGAATTGTTTTGTTTTGCACCTGTCTTTTTAGCTCTTTTTCGGCCGGGCCGAGCACGTCGTGCGCTGGTTGGGCCCTGTTGCCCATGATTTTTTAAATCGACGAGGAAACATCCAAAAGGGTAACACTTGTATCTTGAATTTTGAACTTCTCCGTCAATGTATGGTTATGACATAATTTCGACAAGTGGAGCAGGTGCTTTGTATATTAAAATAACATGGTATCATCTTCTTAATCTCCTTCTTTCGCAGAACATGAGTGACACCAGAACGAAATAGAGGACAGAGGGAATGCAGAAAGTGCTGTACAAATTTCCCAATCCCAAAGCTTTAAGATTATGCCCTCCCCAGCCCACCCCGGTTGGACGATGCGCCCATGGGCGGTACGGGTTGACTTACAAACTTCTTGAACAACCGAAGAGCAAAATTTTGACAATGAAGATCTGAATGTTATGCCGAGCCATCGTAGAGAGTCTGTTGATTCGACGATGAACGATCCAAGAGAGATAGAAGCTTTTGATGCATTCGAACGATTTGACGAAGGGTTGAAATGCAGGTACTCACACTTTGACAGGGTAACTTCAAGGCCGATTTTGAAAAGTTCCGACGACAGCTGTACTGTGACACCTCACCACACTTATAGCCTAAAGCAGTTAAAGTTTTTTTTTTTTTCAAACAATGTTTTTAAACAAAGGTGTATAACTGAAAGCTGAAACTATTCAATGTTTCTCCTTCTCAACAACAAGTGCCATAGCTACTCGGACTTTTCCTTTAACACATTTTTCCATCTTCTTGATCTATAGTAAAATCTGATCTTCCCATGGATAGTCTTTTCACAGTTAAACCACGCCTCTTACGTCGTTTGTCACTGGTGCAGTCAGAGGTATGGACTGTACAGACCAATCGGAGAAACAGTTTGTTGCCAATGCTAATCAAGGATGCACGCAATACTTAGTGTACTTTCACAAGGGAGAGAAACTTAATGCATTGGAGTCAATCTGTTTGGGTTTTTCTTCTTCTGGGGAATCCGGAGTGGACTGCAGCAACTGTATTCCGGTCGTGGGCTATTGAAGCGATAAGCTTTTACGGATTGAACACCGCTACGACCTTATATCGGCAAGCAGGACAGGATTATTACTACGAATTGAAAACTGAAATGATGAGAAGAGGATCCAAATTCCCTTGGTACACCATTTTTGTTTTACCTAAACCATATTGGTGTGGCAAATTTCCCATGCGGCCGTTTGCTCGTTTGGCGAAATGACACTGTGGCGAACTGTCACTGTGCCAAGTTATCGGTGAGGCGAGTTGTCGGTGTGGATAGTTACTGGTGTGGCAACTTGTTGGTTCCCAGTTGTCAGTGTGGGGAGTTGTCGTATGGCGAGTTGTCATGGAATCAGCATTCAGCATGCACTGGTGTACCGCTACACAAGACACAGAGCTGCCCAGTGTTGCCACTTGATCGACACCGATATGCGGAATGACGGTAATTTTTTGTAATTCTGGGAAGTTATGCGACATGCGATTTTTAAATGAATTTCACGTTTCTGAACCGTTTTATAGTTGTTTCTGAACCCACGTTATTGTGATTCCCTCAAGCAAAGTGCTGTAAAATGTGTCGTGAATGCGGTAAAAAACGTGCTAGCTAGCGCAAGCTAACTCTCTGTAGCCCTACATTTAGTGGTGGGGGAGGGGGTGGGGTCAAATTAAGGGGCAAACAAAATATTTTTAAGCACCTAATGTGATGGTCGACTATGGGTAAGAAGACTTGATAAACATGATAATGAAAACCATTTTCTCCGGACAAGTAGTTCGTCCGGAATCTGGCGAAAACTGTAAAGCTTGTTAAAAGTAAAAGTTTTATTTGATGTTGATTAGACGTTCGATTTATGTGTAAGAAGGCATGCTGAACACTTAAGTGAAAATCATTTTCTACCCGAACAAGTAGTTTGTCCGGAATCCGGCCAAAACCGGAAAATTTGTTAGAAGTAAAATTTTTATTGGCAGTTGATCAGATATCCGATTTAGGGGTAGAAGAGATAGTGAGTCCATACATGACAATCATTTTGTATCCGGAGACAAATAGTTCGCCCGGAAAACGGCTGGAGTCGGAAAATTTGTTATGAGTTAAATTTTTATTTGAAGCTGATTAGATGTTCGATATTGGGGAATTAAGATACGCTGAATTCCTTTTTTAGCTTTCTTTTTTGCCGGAAAAATAGTTGCCGAATTCGTCCGAAACTAGAAAATTGGCAGAAGTAAGGCAGGAAGTTTTCGTCAAAATAGATATGACTTATAGGGGTAAACACACATGCTGAATCCATATCTGAACTTGTTTTTCTCAGATGATTAGCTATTTGGACTCAATCTGTTTTTAAACTTTGATGTTATATATGTTCAAGGAGCCTGGCGAAGACTGGACCTGGCGAAGACAAGACCCAATTGTCTGGATCAAGTATTGATTTTTTAGGATCCCATCGAAACCTTTGGTCTTGTTTTGTCTAAGATTTCAACTTCAACATTCGTAGCAATACGATTTACAAGGAGCTACCTTTTGCATCAATGTTGACTCATTTAAAGTTGCTTGTCTATAGAAGGTGAAAAAACATAAAAGCCTTGCCGTAAAAAAGCAAGTGCAGCACACAAATATTGCGTCATACCCGTCATACGTCAAAACAGGGGACCCAGAGAAAAAAAAGTGTAAAATTCAACTAGACTACAATAGATCCAGGAAGAAATATGTTTACACTGCACCATGCCAACGGACAAAAAAGATTTCTGTGATACCTGTAAGTGTTAGCCTACACAAAAAATGTGTAAATGTGTTAAGGCGGGTATTATAGGCCTGTTTTGCCTTTCCTACGGCTCCATGCTATCGCGAATACCAGCGAATGCGGAATGCTTCAATTACAATAAAAACCATCATCAAAAAGGGACTCACGTATACAAATGAAATAAAACAGATCAAACAGCTAGGATATTTATTTAGCGATATTGTAAACCTTATTGGCAAGGGTCCTCTTCAAGCTATATATTGAAAATATCGATGAAAAGGCATCACGAAATATCGTTGAAGATGATTTCCGTATTGAAGATGACTCCTTTTCAGATTTGGTGAGGATTAGATTTGCGGAGTTGCTGGTTTCGTCAGGTTTTCAGAAAAAAAAATTGTATCCCTTGCGTTCTAGAGCGTGTTCCACCCTTCTAACAGTAGTAACTATTATTTACTATTTCCGTTCCAACCTCATCAAAAGTTATTACGCTGACCGTTCCAACCTTCTCGAAATATTAACGAATGTAACTATTTGTATACCATGTTCGTGAGCGTAGTAAGCGTGGTAACTACGAATTGACTGGCTGGATCCCCACATGGAGCGATATTTTGCAGAAAAATGAAAATGCGTTCCAGCCTTGACGCCAAGAAGCCAAAATTCGTGGTAGTAACTACGGTAAGTAAGATGGAACACGCTCCTAGTATTTTGCCGATCAAGGAGTCCCCAGGAAGTCTCTTTCTATTTCCATGGCTCCCCTCCGTTTCCAAGGAGTTCCCGGAGAACAGCATAAGTACGCCATATGAAATTCAGATTGTCTTCTTTAAAGCTTAACGGAACAGGGCTTAAGATCCAAAAACCCAGTTATACATCACTTATTTACTTTAATAGGCCTGAAAAACCTGATAAAAATGAGTTATTCAGCTTGCCCGCTAGGCACAGATAATCAATTCATCGAATTGAACAATCTTTCGGACTTCTGGTACCTGCGCCTGCCCGTCTATGCTTGAAATATTTACCAACTACAAAGGTAAGCCACTGCCGGAAAATAAACTAAAACGGCAGATTCTTTGCAAGACATATCTTAACATCATGGTACTACTTTTCTCAGCCGTGGCTTTCTTGGGTCTAGCGTCTTTAATCCTGGAAATGCAGTCTTTGTTTAAATTCAACTTCTCCGCGTCTGTATGAATTTTGTTTTGTCGTGAAAGCAGCGCACATGCAGAATTTTATTACTAGAACCTCATGTGAAAATAACCCCTTATTGGGTCAAAATATTTCACTGTATGCAAATGTCAGATGTAAAAATGAGATGCCTTTTCAGTTAAACTTTAAATATATGACCATCTTCCTTGAACGCCCGTGATTGGAGGGCAATGTTTCTATAAGTGATTTCTCTAATATAATAAATTTTCGGGGCCGCAGAGGAGTCATGTGTGAGTGGACGCCCGCCCCAGCAATGTCGGCAAGAAGTGTCCCGATTTTCTTACAAACAGTTAATTTTTCTGGAAAGCAGTTGATTTCTTAAAACAGTCATATAGCATTCATTCAATCAATCAATCAATTTATTTAATTCGTGATATTACACATCACGTAACAGAATTACACTAAAACAGCACTTTTCTCTACTAAGTATATACAATCATTTCATCCATTCGATAGCTGCATATACCAGATAAACATATAGCAGATTTTTCTGAAGAGAGTGGATTTTACTGAAAATTAGTCAGTAAAAATGGCAAGCCGGTCTAGAAATACATTCCTGAAACTCCTTTCGGGAAAATACCTTCTATACTCCTCCCTCCCTAACCATGTGGCTAGTAATGACAATGGGAGCCGAACTGTCACAATTACGTTTTAGCAGGTGGGCTCATCGTTCTCATGGTAGCTCGCGCGCTACAGTGATACCCCATAATCCCTTTCCCCCTTAATATGAAAAGATATTCACTCACTCTGGGTCGCTTAGTCCTACTTCAAAATTCGTAAACGTAAGTTCCACTATTTCATTTTTTTGAGCCTGGAATGTGTATAGCAGACAACCACTACTAGACACATGAGGGCTGTACGGCTTTGGGTAGTCTGGACTCTGGAATACTCCAGAAGGTTTCCCAAAAGTAGACAGGAACAGTATACAATCACAACCTGAAAAGTAAGGACAGGTTAAGAAGAATCAGTCACATAAATCTTTAACTCGCACGGATCTAGGAAGGCCCCCCCCCCTTCTTAAAGGCAACCCCCAATAACCCCCTCTCCCCCCCCCCCCATATCTAAGTAAGTTTCAGAATCTTCAGATCTAGGCAAATTAGCCGCATTCGTTTTCGTTGTGCGTCGTTGTCGGTACCAAAAACGTCGCTTAAATTTTTGTATTCTTGTTTACTTTGGCACGTTCTTTAAACATCGTTCCACGAACGAATTTGATACGAAAATGTTAACGGTCGAACTAACTTAATATTTACATTAGCAGCTATAATAAAGTACAAAAATGCATTTTAGTATAACAGGCCCACTCTTTTTAAGCTTAACAAGTTTAGTTTGTTTTGTCGAGATTTTCAAAATTCGCGCCTAGGTCAAGAGCCTCGTTTTTGTTGCATGCTGCAGGTCCACTTCTCGGTCGATTCCGGACTGATTCTTTTTACATCCGTTTTTGCACTGCAGCGCTTCCAAGGAAGACGCCAGCGCTTCTTGAGAATCACGGACTTGCTCCCCGACCAAGTCCGTGCTTCCCTGCAAGATGCTGCAGCGCTGCCGCTTCAGCGAAGAAGAAAGTGAATCCAAAAACGCATATTATGCAAAAGAAAAGAAGTGCTGCAGCAGCGACGCGGAAGCGCTATTGCAACAAAAACGAGGCTAAGATGTCGAAACTGACTTTCCGCCTCCGTAATTCGTCGTTTCAGGAACGAGGAATGAAACAGCGGTTCAACCGAACAAATAAAACTCCTTGTTGTCGGCAGTCTAACGACGTTCATGAATGACGTTATAAAGAAAACACTTATAATAAAAAGACGGTTGAAGCGGCGAACCGAACGACGAAAACAAACGCAGCTATCATCAAATATTTAACTTGACATACCGTGATCTTGGTCTAACTCGAGCAGGGAGCTGTGATGAAAACAAGAAAAAGAATCTCAACAAGCACATGTCGAGTGAGGACTGATAGCATATCTCCGGGACTGTCTTGAAATAAAATCATAAAACAAGTTACGGTACATCCGAAGTGGTTCTAGGCTACGTTCTGTCTCAAACACTAAACCATAGTCATACAGTAAGAAACTCGAAAGTAAGAACTCGCAGCGGATCTAGGCAAGAACCTGCCCCCCCCCACCGGCGACCCCCATACAACCACCCCCATCATGAAGTTTCTGGCATAACCCAGGGAAAATGAAGAGGAACGGAAATCATGCAAGGGGAGAGGGCAATTGGGTAACTGTTTACAGTGTCCGATTGCCCTTCGGGTTCTTTTGCGTAGCACTGGCTTTGATTTGCTCTTTCACTTTAGCCCCTCACAGCCAACAGCGTCACAGCATCAGGAATACCAGTGTTAGTTCACTTCGGCAATTGTTATTATATCACCACAAACCTTCATCTTCGCGTTACACTGCCTTTTTGTCTTTATTCTACCTTATTCTGCATTCTGCCTCCATATGAGCAAAACTAAGAGCATTTCCAGCCAGCACTTTTCGCCAGATATATACATACCCTTTGTGTCCAAGCTTATTATTACATTTGTTGAGATTCTTTTCGGATTATCTTTTTTGTTTATTTATTCGTGGTGATGATAGTGTTGGGGGTGACGTAGAGCGGGGGATGGGAGTATATGTCCTGGGGGAGGTTTCACTGTCAGGGGAGGGGGGGGGGGGGGCCAATTCGCCACATTGCAATTCAAAGCAATTTCCTCTGCAACTGTTCCTAATTACCCATTTCAGTTGTAGATCTCTTCTGGTCTTCCCCTATCTTCAAATTATCGACCTCGTTGCTGATAAAGGGAACTGGCTTTGAATGAATCTGAGACCAGGAGGGCTTGGATTCACACTCCTCCCGTGACCTGGCTAATTAAAACTGTTTTACCATGCAAAAAGGAGTTAATTCGGAAGCATTATCGCATTTGCCATCTCTAGGTTATCCACATTCAAGTTGCTAGTGCAACCCGAGAAACGATGTGACCGTGGGAAGATCTAGAGGTGTGATTAAGAAGTAAATGCCTGCACTGTCAGAACTTTCGATGTCAGAACAGATAACACGAGGATGCGTGGTTTCGACAGAGAATGCGTAACAGATAACACTTAAGATGTTATCTGTTGTACTTGAAAACGTTATGCATGAAATGTTGTGCATAACAAGCTTTGTTAGGAAGAGCCAAAAAAAGGTCTTCTGACTTTATTCCTTATCGTCATGATGTCGGAAAACTCAGCAGGTACATTTTGGCGGTTTTTCGCTTCTTCCTGATGGTAACGCTTCTTATGCATACCATTTTGAAACACAACAGATAATATCCGAGGTGTTATCTGTTACGCATTATCTGTTGAAACCGCGCATCTTCGTGTTAGGTGTTATGAAACTTCTGACAGTGTGGGCGCCGGTCAAATCGATTATAGCACACAAATCAAATACAAAGAAAATGCTTAGCTGGTTCGTTGATGATATGTGAAAAAACAGCTGATTGTTTGGCTGAGTTCTTGAAATCAAGGTTTTTGAGGTTTTAGTTGAAAAAATACGCCATGTTTTCAAGAAAAAAGGATTTGTCCTTTGTTGCTTAATTAACAGAACGTAGTATGAAAGTTTGCTGAATCAGTATCTTTTATTTCTAAATATTTTTGGCTAACATCAGGATTTTACAGAAAGAATAATCGTGTACTTAATAAATCATCAACTTTTGACGGTTTTTCAATCATTTTCGGCCACGTCAGTTAACGCCTTTAGCTATGCAATTACTACAGCCGCCTTATTTTTATTTTGAAGTTTGAGTTCCACTTTGTCTAGATCTCTTTCTCCCTAGTCGGCTCCTCGGCCATGGTTCCCTTCGTTTTGGGATTTTCCGTATGCATAGACGATAAAGTTCGGGTGGTCAGGCACGGAATGAATGAGTGAATTATAATGACCCACTGCACTGCATGATAACTAGTGAAGTATGATACAGGAAAAGGAATAAGATAAAAATAAACAAAAAACAATTATACTTAAACATAAACTGTAACTGATTGGGTTTTTATTAATCCCGGCCACACAGTCCTGTGATCTAGGGCGGTAGCATGAATGAAGGATACGGGCATGGAAATCTTCCACTGCGGTAAATACTCATTGAGCCCAAGCCAACTATAAAACAGATATTTAAACAATGCATAAAATGGATAATGACCGCTACGATACTTTGGCACCGATATTTCAGCCCTTCTTAGCAAGGGTTCTGCAATCATCTGAAACATCTTCGTCATTCCCCAACGTTGACCCTGAAGTTCGGCAGTCTGACGAGGACCATTGCCAAGAAGGGCAGAAATATCGCTGCCAAAGAATCTCAGCTGACGTATCCGTTTATGCATTGTTTGAATATATCCACTGCGGCGACAGGTTAGGAAACTTTAAATATATTTACTAAATAGGCGTTCCGCGTCCATTCCATAGGGGCAATTTCAAAAAATATTCGAGATTAGTTTCAAATCAAGTAAATATTTTTCGAAAGGTGGTGGGATAACTGGAATTCCTACCAGCATTTTTGGCACTATCACCAATTCCGTATTAAACAGTTGAGTGTTTCAACTTGACGATGAAACTGCAGGAATCAGTCGGATAATCCTGATCGTTTATCCGAACCATTAATAGACTCTGTCCGCGTTTTATCGTCATAGGTTTCAGCCATATTAATTCCACTTAGCGTAGATTTAATGCCACCAATCTCAAGGAAAAGCTCTTGTTTTAGAACATTTTCTATTTTGGGGGGTTTTCCGGCTGCTATTTTTGATTTTCTAAAAGCTTACCGTTTGCTTCATAGGACACATGTTTCATGATAATTTTCTGTGTTGAATTCAAATATCGCATGAGATTCAAGATAAGTTCAACCTAAAAATGTATCACATTCATCACTATACAAGAAGTTTCTTTGGGACTCTTATTATTTATCGAACGGATACTACCATGTCAAGTAGAATTATTCAAAATAATCCTATTCATCATCTTTCAACTATACACCCGAATCACAGGTAACAAAGATCACAGTGGTGAAAGGTCGAGAAAGTTTATCCCTTCCAGTCCAGTGCAATGGATATGCACATTTTGTTCCACCACTTTACTTAGGCTCAGAGTGCTATAAGAGGGTTTCGCGAGGTTCCAGAAACACCTTCTGGCGAGCGAACCCCGTCTCGAAAACTGTGGGAAAGCGATTCCTGAAATCACTTTCCACTTTGCCACTGTTCGATCGCTAAAACACGTTGAAAGCTGATGTCGCCAAGAAATTGTTGAGTTCTAAATTTTTTAGAATAAAAATGGTTCACTGGACGGTTCTTTGATTGTCATTGAACGAAGTCATCCTCAATGTCGCAACAATTTCATAATTCCCGTCGAAGCATTCAGTTTCCCACGAAGCTCTCCACTAGCTTTCTGGAATTACTACCCGGGAAAGCTGCTTCGGTTTCCAAGCAGAGCGAAAACCATTGGAAAGTGATCCCGACTTTGCTTTCTAGCTCGCGAAAACCCTCCTTATATTTAATCTCGTTCGAATCGAGAGTCGGGTCTTCAACGCATACAAATATTTGCGATGGAGAAGCTAAACATACAATTTCTAACCATAGAATCCCTAGACAACAGGCAGGTTAGCAAAACCCTCTGTCGTCCTGGACCATTCGAAATTAAACCCTCACGAAGATGGGACGAACAAGACAACCAAAAACACTAAAAATACACAAGAAGCCAAGGGAAAAAAATGTTGCTGATGTAGCGAAGAGGACATCGACATACATCGACATACATACTCCAATGACAGAGAAGCAAGAGCTGACTAAGAAGTACCGAGGTGGACGGCGCAACACGAGGGAATCTGTTTCAGCTCCCAATTCCCCGCAAAGATAACGCATAGAACCAGTAAGTACCACAGTACACTTCCCCTGAAACAAATGGTCCTGGACTACCAACGAATCTAAAGTAATAGCGCTAGAGCCCCCTGCACAAAGCACCAAAGGACCCCAAGGCCCTACCCAACAACGCCAACCAGTCACAATATTCGTAAAGACTAAATTCCAGGACAGCGCTTGACCTGTCCCCAAGAAGAACCTTGAGGCCCTTAAGACTATGAACAATGTTGAACTAAAGAAAAAGCTAAGAAATGAAAGTAAAATGTAAAATGTAAAAGCTCATCAAGAGCGTAATAATCAGAAACATCCCATACACTCCTGCCATCTAAGGGGAACAAGACACCAGGACTCTAAAGCTCACAGACGTGCGACTGATCCCGAGAGAAGAGGCAGCCATTCTAAAGTTCCCTAAGAAACTACTCTCAAAAACGACCTAAGGTTGCTGAACCTACTTACTAGAGACAACCGTCGGCACAAAGTTGTTCGCTGGAGGGATGCTTCAGGGTACTCAGGGCAACATAGCCCGAAGAGAAGTTCAACAAACACCGGAAGAAGACGATTTTTGCAAGTGCATATATGTAGGCTATATACATACATATATATTGTAAATATGTAGGCTATAGTGTATATATAACGATTAACAATTGGTGCCACCCGTAAAACTTGGTAGCCCTATCGAGTTGTGTCCTTGGATAACTATGATTATTGGGTTAGGTTTATAGACAAGCTTTACTCACCCCACACATAGGCTTGAGTAGACAATAAAATACAGTTTAAATAATAATATATTGCCAAAAAAAAAAAAAAAAAAAAAAAGGCCACAAGTACAAACTACAACATCTTGGGGTCGAAAACGGTCCGACATGAAAACGGATAGATTACCCATATGGCAATTAAAAGTCACCCCAAGTTATGTCTACTCATCGGAAAATTTAGGTGGGACAAATGACGACTCTAAAATTAGTAACGTCAACCAAATATAGAACAATTAAATGGATATTCCTTCAGCCAAAACTGACAGCGACTCATATTTGACAGTGCAAAGCGGATAAGTCAGCTATGTTTCATTAGAGGTATTTTTCGAAGTTCATTTTCCAGCTTGAGCGGCTTGACCCTGAAGAGGACCCTTGCCAAGAAGGGCCGAATTAGAGCTCTAATAAAAAGTAGCTGACTTTTCCGTTTTGCACCGTCAGACAATTAAATAATTTGTAATTATTAATAACAAATATAGTACAGTTACTGATTGGCCTTTCAACCCATCCATTTGGCTCTGTATTTGGTCCTAAGTGCAAACAACGGGATAATGTAATAGAAATATGAATTTCTGGAATAATGATGAATGTGAAACACTTGCAGTTGACTTTACCTTTAATCTTATGTGATATACGAGTTCAGCAGATAAAACTACATCACAAATGTGTTTCCCGTGAAGTAAACACTAAGCCAGATATCCCCTCAGCTTCAGCCCAAGCTGACTGCGAATCATATTATGGCTCTAATAAAATGTAGCTGAGCTATCTGTTTTGCAGCTCTAATAAAATGTAGGTGACTTATCCGTTTTGTACCGTCAAATATAAACACTAAGCCTTAAGAAAATAAGAAAATTCAGCTGAAAAAAAATACAAAACGCTAAAAAGCACGAATTTTGCACCTCGCTAGATTTTTTTTTCTCTACAAGACGGTGTACAAATCATTTCTATTGCAATTTCTTTGCGGTCAAACCTTATATTACGCTCAGTAGTTTCACTTGGTTAACTTCGTTCTCCAACAACTAGTCCACTAGCATCTGGACTTAAATCCTGAATACTTAACTTTGTTTCGGCGGGGGGGGGGCTGCCTTGAAACTCGTTCGAGAGTTGGAGAGAGTCTCAAAGGCTTCTTATGGTGCGTTTTATCGGTAAATTGTCAACTCCTGTCGGTAAAGCCCGGGCCTGCCCCCCGAGCCCACCCCACCCCAAGAAATTGGGCTAGTTTCGATTTGCTGAGCTCTTAGGGGAAGGCTGCAGCAATTCGGAAAATAAACGTTTGGGGTGTGACTTCTTACCCAGGGCGGTGGCCATGCAGAAGAAAAATGACCACTTTGATAAGAAAAAAGACCCTTTTGATAAGAAAAATGGCCGTTTTGATGAAAAAATAGCCATTTAAAAAAAAACAAAAACTGTGGAGTAGTTGAGTTAGCGACAAGGAGGTACACAAAGCCACATCTGAACTCTATTTTCTTTTCGAAACTGTAGGATGCTGCACTAGGAGGCACGCACCGTCCACATCTTCTTTGAAGCCGTTTTATGGCTTCAAAGTCGGTTCTCAGCTCCAGAGGCTAAAGACGGCATGACAGAACACAGGTCCTAGTTTAGAAATACAGAGCCTGATAGAAGGCATAGACGGTTCATGCCTCCTTCTGCAAGCCTGTTATCGTGTAGTATGTCGTGTCTCTTTTATTAGCCGTTCCCCTTTTCAGTACTTGTCCACAATGCCCTGCCTTCTTTCCCAGTAAAATAAGCCAAGTAACGCCATTCACTCTATTTTATTTAAATCTTTAACTCAAATTTGCTCAGTTGCCTTCGCACCCTAAGACTGCAAAATTACGGCGTCGGAAATATCGCAAAAGCTTGCATCACATTCGGGACCCTCCAAATCTCAACAGAAGAAAAAAATTATTTGAAAGTAAAGAGCAGACGGAATTAAATCTGGTTTCGTTGTTTGTCTGAAAAAGAACTTAAAGCTCTTAGCAAGGTCTTAATTATCATTCGCAATAATTGACTGTCTAAAGGCGAAAGCGAAGTAGTCCAAAATTTAGAAAAGTGCGAAAGAACCATATGATACCTCAACTGTAGTTCTGATCGGAGACAAACAGATTACAGTATATGAAATCAAGTTAAAAGTTGGCTATAATTATACTTATACTGTTATACTCAAGTTAAAAGATCAATATGTCATACTGAAGATTGTTATGCAGGTTAGTATACTGCGCATATTTATACTGCGCTTTTAACTTGATTTTCCGTTCTGATCCGAAAGATTTTTTACGTGTTATTCCTAGCTGTTACCATGGGGATGATTACTTTTCTTCAGAAAATGCTTAGCGGCGACGGGGACTAATATTGTCACCACGGATACGTCCAAAGGCTTCATTACGTAAGCTGCCTGCTCTACTACTACTCAATCAGTGACAAATACAGCGTTGCCTATCCGTACACTGTTGGTCATAATCGGCTGCCCAGTTACAGAACATCACCTTCATAACTCCGTACGTGGCCTGATGCTATAGTAGTCATTTATTTTGCATAGTTAGGTCGATCCTCATTTTATTTTGTCTTTTCTTTTTCTTCTATCGCGTCAAACTACTTTTTCCTTTTATTGTACACCTTCCAATGTAGCGGGCGGACAAACAGCATTCATTCATAAATTCTTCTAAAGCCATCTAGTTACCATGTCGTGTTCCATCCTACTTACCGTAGTTACTACGCATGACGTCACAAGTTCTGGCTTTTTCCGTCAAGGCTGGAACGATTTTTCTATTTTCCCGCAGAATATCATGCCACGGGCGAATCCGACCAATCACGATTGAGAGATCCGTAGTTACTACGCTTACTACGCTCCCGAGCGTGGTAAGCAAATAGTTAATATTAGTTACTATTTCGAGACGGCTGGAACGGTCAGCGTAGTAACTTTTGGTGAGGTTGGAACGGAAATAGTAAGTAATAGTTACTATTGGTACGAGGGTGGAACACGCTCATAGTCGTTGATTGGCTCAAATGTAAAATGCGAAAAGTTTACCTGGGTTTGCGGATATGACGTTCTCAAGCAAATATATCCAAAGAAAAATCTGAAGGGGTATCTTCTTACGCCACTGTAGACACTGAAAGAGGAACAACATGTTAATTAGGGAATAATTGATAAATCTAAATCTGAAAGTGAGTAGTTCTTCTTGGGGTTGAAAAGTCGTGACGATACTGACGGTTCTCATTATGTATAAATGTTTATTTACCGTTGTAACCCCAAATGGTAAGAACAGAGTACAACAAGACCAAAGGTTCCGATGGGATCCCAAAAATCTAATATCTGATCAAGACAATTGGGTCTTGTCTTCGCCAGATCCAGTTTTCGCCAGGCTAATCGTCAGAGAAAACCAAGTTCAGATATACCTCTATAAGCCATATCTATTTTGACGATACTGACCGAAACTTCTTGCCTTACTTCTGCCAAATTTCCGGCTTCGGCCGAGTTCCGAGCGAACTAATTGTCCAGCAAAAAAGAAAATTCACAAATGAATTCAGCGTATATCCTTATCTCTATAGAGAGCATCTAATCAACTTCAAATAAAACTTTAACTTAATCCGTTTACAACCGAATTCCGGACGAATTGTATGTCCGGGTAAAAAATTATTGTCATATGCAGACTCAGCGTCTCTTCTTACCCCTAAGTCTGTCATCTAATCAACTTCAAACAAAACTTTTGCTTATTTCCGGTTTTGGCCGGATTCCGGGCGAACTAGTTGTCCGGGTAGAAAAAGACTTTTCACATAAGTGTTCAGCATGTCTTCTTACCCCTAAATCGAACATATAATCAACGTCCAATAAAATTTTTACTTTTAACCAGCTTTCCGGTTTTTCATTCCCTTCCCGATATCTCATTCCCTTCGAGAATTATCGTGCTAACATACGGACAGACGGACAACTTTTGCGATGTCATAAGTATCCCTCCACTTACGTTTTGGGATCCCCAAAAAACAGAAGGTTAAGAGCGTGAAAAACGCGCCAAATTTTCTCTCGAGAATTGATTTTGTACATACTATGCAACTTTTAAATTGAAGCTTCTTGAAAGCAACTCGCTGTGTTCTTAGAATTTTAATAGATTCGGTAGAAATCAGATCGGTCAATTGTACCAGGTTCGCCCCCTCCCCCCCCCCCCATGCAGGTCAAAAGAGCAGTGATGAGTAAGCGCTAAGGCCTTGGTAGATTTAGGTGACAAAAAACGCGTCTGATATCGGTAGGTGAAAACACGCTCCGTACGCTCTCAGGAGGCTTCATCGAAACAATTGCGTTAGTGCAGAAAGCGGGCAAATGTAAGACTTCTGACGTATGCAGCGTTTGCACGGACAAGAAATCCCGTCGAGTACAAATGAATTCCGGTCGACTCGAAAGGATTCCGTTCGTGAAGACAACTAGAACAAAACCGAAGGTGTCGATGGGATCCCAAAAATCTAATATTTGATTCAGGCAATCGGGTCTTATCTTCGCCAGGTCCAGTCTGCGCCAGGCTAATCATCAGGAGAAAACCAAGTTCAGATATACTTCTATAAGCCATTTCTATTTTGACGATACTGAGACCGAGACTTCCTGCTTCACTTGTCCCAAATTTCCGGTTTCGCCCGAATTCCGAACGAACTACTAGTCCAGCAAAAAAAAGAAAATTCAGAAACAAATCCGGCGTATCTCCTTATTCCTATAAAGAACATCTAATCAACTTTTAATAAAAGTTAGATCCGGTTACAACCGGATTCCTGACTAATTATATGTCCGGGTAAGAAATGATTGTCATATACAAAATCGGCCTCCATTCTAACCCCTTAATCTGTCATCTAATCGAACTTTTGCTTTTAACAAACTTTCTGGTTCTGGCCCGATTCCGGGCGAACTAGTTTTTTCTAATTCTTCGATTCCCTAAATCGAACATTTTATCAACTTCAAATGAAACTTTTACTTTTAACCAACTTTCCTGTTTTTGCTGGATTCCGGACGAACCACTTGTTCGGCAATAAAATGGTTTTCACCATCGTGCTCAGCATATCCTCTTACCCCTAAACCGATCATTTAATCAACATCAAATGAAACTTTTACTTTTAACCAACTTTCTGGTTTTTGCCGAATTCCGGACGAACTACTTGTTCGGCGAGAAAATGGTTTTCAGTATCGTGCTCAGCATGCCTTCTTACCCTGTAATCAACTATCACATTAGCTGTTTAATTTGGTTTGTCCCTTAATTTGAACCCCCACCCCTAAATGTAGAGCTACAGGGCCCATCTCCGAACTCGACCTTACTCTTGACCCAAAGAATCGTCACACCAAGTTTCATCAAAATATCTCATTCCGTTCGAAAGTTATCGTGCTCACAGACGAACAGATAGACGGACAACTTTTGCGATGTCATAGGTATCCCTCCACATACGTTTTGGCATCCCCAAAAAAACTCCTTACTTCGAGGAGAAATATTCCTTTAGCCCAAGCTGACTGAATGACATTTGATAGTGCAGGACGGATACGTCAGCTGAGTTTATAAAGCTATATTTCGTCCCTTCTTGGCAAGGATCCCCTTCAGGCTGAAAGCCGCTTAAGTTGGAAAACCAGAAGATCGTTTTTCCACTCGTCCACTATTATTATTTGTATTATTATTATTAACTTTTTAATTCAGCTTTCGCCATAAACTAACATACCAACAACAACAAAAAAAGCAACAACACTATGGTAAGGACCCTTGCCGGGAAGGGCCAAAATATAGCTCTAACAAAATTCAACTGACGTATACGTTTTGCAATATCAAATAAAAAGGAACTAAAAAATAACTTCCAATAAATAATGATGTATAGCATGGTCCAAGAATACAAGTAAACACATAGATAATACTTTTCTGGTTATAGGAATAGGAATAATAAATTATGAGAAGGATCTTCAACCCCTTTTTCTCAGTTTCAGCAATGATTCCGGTTCAAGTTCAAGTTTGGCCAACATCTATGAAGCGAAAAGCAAACTTCCGTCTCCAAACTATTGAAGGTTGGCATAGGGCAAGTGTCGATCTCCTGTAAAACCAACTGACACTCCCTGTGACATACCCTAAGTTTCTCCAGGAATCTTGTTTAAAGCTGGGTTGTCGGCCGCTAGTCTTGCAGAGCCCCACCTCTGAGTTGCGTTTTATTTGAAGTTCATAGTACAGCGGACTGTTCGTTGTCGCTTTATACGCTGGGAAGTCGCGGGGCGCCCGAAGTCGTTTTATTTGCCAGTGGACCGCCCGCTGAGTGCCAGCGGACCCGCGAGTTTGTACGCTAGGTGGAGCAGAGGCCAGTTCAGCGTACCTTCTGACGTAGCCCGCCATGAATAAAGGACTATTTACAGTTCGCCGTCCGCTCCCGCTGTACTATGAACTTCAAATAAAGCGCAACTCTGGTTCCTTCAACTTGGAAGCGCCTTGGAGAAGGATTTGAACTCGGGGCAAGGGTGTAATTCAAATAGTTAAAGGGCCCCTCTTGTTTATTCTCCCTTTCACATTATCCCTAGCTCCTTTATGGGATTATAAGATTGTGAAATCCCCGCCTGTTGTTTCATTCTGTCGACATGCCCGCGTACCGACGACTTTTTAGCTTTATTTTTGGGCTAGACCAGTTTTGACAGTTACGCAACGCAAACTTCGTCGAAAGCTTCAAGGTCCGTCAACGACTCTTTTACAAATAAGGACATGAGAAGCTTGAAAGTATTATTTTCATTTTGGAAAACATGGTAGACCATTAGGTCTACCCTCTGTTTTGGGCTTCTTTTGTTCTCTTTGGTTTTCTCACTTTTAAGGAAGACGTGTCAATTTTCAAATATTTTGCGTCCAGCCACCGCGTTGGAGAGAGAGAAGTCTGGATAGAGTCAACAAGCTCTGGAAAGTAATGATATTTTTGAAAACGGTCTGTCTAAGCCATTTCACCGTGAAGAGATGGTTTCTAGTAAGTCTAGTAAGAGTTGTGCTTTAATGTATGATTTGGTAGAATGTTTCTCCGTTTCAAGGAAACTAGTACAGCTCGCTCTGAAAGTTTCCAGCCAGTTGAGCATGGGCAAAGAAGAAGGGAGGGGATGATAAATCCATAAGATCGTCGACAGAAGTCGCATAACGGTTGTCATGTAAATTATCTCCGCGTGTGTTACTCCTCAAATCTATCTGACTCCTGTCTGTGATCTTCTGTTTCATTCTCCCCCCTTCCGTAACAGGGTGGCAGCAAAAAATTATTTTTGTGTATAGGAAGTCATTTTATCTGTTTCCCTTAAAGAAGAGCATAAACATTTGTTATTCATTCAAAATACAGTAAGAATAAGACAAAATGTGTTGCTGCCCACTCCTAACAACAAAAATAAGCGGAGTATGTAACAAAAAGAGCAAAAAAGATATTAACGAGAAAAAAGACGACTTTAACTCAATGTGTATAGATAATATGCGTCAGAACTGACTCGTAAGAGTAGGCTATTCGCAGGTTCGGCGACAAGCCCGTGACTCGGCACTCTTCGACAATGCTGAAATGACAGCTAATTTTCATATTTTATTCCCATAAAGGAAGGCAAAGTAGGAACTTTGCGAGATTGTAATATTGGGTTAGTACCTTTCTTTTGGGAGGTTACACCCAGCCAATCCAAATGGGGGGAACACATAAGACATGAGGTACAACAGGAGCGTTGAATAACCAGCTAAGATTACGGTGACAATCAAAATTAAGAAGTAAATAAGAAATATACCCCCTTCCGTCCTGTACGATAAGAAAATTAGCTCCTCCCTCTTCTTCGTTTCCGTTCAATGACTGTTTGGATCGTTAAAATTTACTTATGATAGTCAGGAGGATCCCCATAAGTTGCAACTAGGAACCCACTCTATCGACTAATGTATATGTTAATATAATATAATAATATGTGTTAATATATTTTATTGACTTCGAAGTACAAGAAAACCGCAGTTCCCAGTTTAAGAAATGCAGTCGAACATATATTTTTTTTTCATTTGGGCGTCCCGTCAATACGGGCAATGGTTACACATTATTCACTTGTACGAACAAAAGTGTTTTCGCTATTTCCACAAATGCCTAGCTTTGCTGGACAAAATATAAGCCATTCAAAATTTGAGGGCTGTTTCTTTCATTTTTTTATTCTATTGTTTGATCTTCTCCTCATCCATTCATGCCATTTTCTGTATTTGTTGAGAACAAACGCTTATCGATTCAAGCTTGAACATCAGACTTCCATCCGGCTGAAAATCTCATTTCCTTTACCCCCCCCCCCCCCCCGGTTTAGCCTACTTTCCAACCTTGATTACTTTCAACGACGGATTTGTTTGTGTACAGAACAACGTGATGAGATTTTCAACAGTCAAAACTGCTACGTGGAAAAACGGAGTTCCTACTTTCTACTACTTTCCAACCTTGATTATTTTTAACGACGATTTGTTTGCGTACAGAACAACGTGACGAGATTTCCAAAAGTCGGAGTCACTACGTGATATCCGTATTTTCTTTTCATTTCTAACCCACATAATAAAAGCATAAATGGTAGACTAATAACAAACACATAACAAGCACAACTAATCGAATAGGAAAAAGTTAACCAAAATTGTACAATACTCTATGCTCCTAATCGATACCAAGGAACTCCAGACAGCTTTTTAGTTTCTCACTCTTTAAACGGTGGGCTAACAAGAAGCATAGATATAGATATTCCTTCAGCCCAAGCTGACTGTGAATCATATTTGACAATGCAAAACGGATATGTCACCTGAATTTAATAAGAGCTATATTTTGGGCCCTCTTGGCAAAGGTCCACTTCAGGCTCAAGCCGATCAAGCTGGAAACTGAACTTGTGGAAAAACGAAGATTCTTCCTTAAATATCTGATTTTGTGAACTTTCCAAACAACAAGTTCAATGTCCAGCATGAGCGGCTTGAGCCTATGAAGCCCTTGCCAAGAACGGCCGAAATATAGCTCTAATCAAAGGTAGCTGACATATACCTTTTGCATTGTCAAGCATAAAGAAGCGTAACTAATCACATAGAAAGAAAAACAACAACAAATTTGGGCAAGACGTTGGTCCTACTCGTTAATAAGGAAGTCCAGAAACGTATCGGTAAAGAAGGTAAAGATGGCCATCTACTTCCAAGGCGTCTCTGTCAGAAATTTCCCGGAAAAACAGTTTTATGAAAAAAGGTCACCATATAGAGCGTGTTCCACCCTACTACTGTAGTTACTACTCAAATACTGGCTTCTTGGCGTCAAGGCTGGAACGCATCTTTCTATTTTCGGCGAAATATTATGCCACGGGCTAATCAGGCTACTACGCTCCCGAGCATGGTAAGAAAATAGTTACTACTTCGAGAAGGTTGGAACGGTCAGCGTAGTAACTTTTCACGAGGTTGGAACGAAAATAGTAACTAATAGTTACTATTGTTAGAGGGGTGGAATGCGTTCGTAGAAACATCACCTTGGCAAAACACTCAATGTTCCGCAGCCAGTCTATGAATTACCCACTCATAAAAGTCCCCAGCAAAAACAGAATTGACTAATCTATCAAGTTTATACATACTCACAATTAATATTTTCGGTTTTCAAGCTCATTATAATATCCTGCAATGTTTATAAGAAGACTCATTATGAAGACAACAGCGTTAAAGAGATTAAAATGACCTAGGTACACAAATACTACCCCGTGAAAATTAAGGTACAGAGGTTGCTTCAGAATGACTGAGGCTGATCAAAATTTCGTGCTATAGTCTACAGAACCGAATAAATGTTGTGCGACACAGATTTTTTGCCCCGAACTCTCTCCTAGCATGTGCGACATTTCCCGAGTCTTGCAGACTCACATCATCCAATTGTATCGAGCAGCTAAGTTTTTTTCTCTCCGTACGGAGCGTACCTGTGGAACAGCCTTTTGGGTCGATCAACGCTTCTACCCCGGATTGCTTACAAAACAGGACCAAAGGTATTGACGGGATCCCAAGAACTTAAAATTTGACACAGACGACTGGGTTTAGTAGAAATTCAGTCTTCGACGGACTTCTTTAAAGCACAATGGACACTTCTAATGCTTTACTTTGTATTGAATGCTTCACAAATAAACATTTCGGACTTCCTTTAGAAGGCACTACAAAAAATCGGCCGTTTTCTTGTTATCCCTTGTCTTTACCTCTCTGGCATTTCGGCGATCCAAATCTTAGGAGCTGAGATATCATGGCAGGAAAATAAAAAACTCCCAGCAATGCTTGATATAAAAGAATATATTCGAGATGTCACCAAAGTCAAGCCGCAGATGCAGTTTACCTGATTGTTCTAGTGTTTCATCAGAAGTTCCATGGCTTAAAGTGCCTATTAAAAGTTTTTCTTTGTGGAATAGTATTGTGAAGCTTGATTAGCTTGCTTTATATAATGTATCAGAATATGCAATAAGCTTATAAAATATAGAATAGCTACAAAAATCATTCAAAAACAAATAACCTATTCAAATCTGAACATAGAAGCTGATTTATGCATAAATAAAGATCTACTAAGTATTATAAGAAAAATCACTTTTATCTTTGTCCAAGCTAGTAAACTGAGTATGTACTGGCCCAAAAGATTACGGTTTGAAATATCACAGAGAAGAAAAAAAGCTGCTGATCTAGGGGGTAAGCATTGTTCCTAGGTTGTTACAGAGTGGGACTGGGTAGTTTGATGTGCCCATTGAACTTTAACAATTTAACTATTAAAATTTAGAAACACATTAAGGCCAATGATAATCATATGAGAGACCAAGTTCAGATATGGATTCAGCATGTGTATTTACCTATAGCATAAGTTGTATCTACTTTGACGAAATTGATCAAACTTCCTTCGTTACTTCTGCCAAATTTCCGCTTTCGGCCGGATTCCAGACGAACTACTTGTCTGGCAAAACCTAAAGCTCAAAAACGAATTCAACATGTCTCCTTACCCCTACATCGAAGCTTTAATCAACTTCAGATAAAACCTTACTTTTAACAAATTTTCGGGTTTCAGCCGGACTACGAAAGATCTATACGTCCGGTGAGAAGATGACTGTCATATACGTATTCAGCATGCTCATGTCTTCTTACCCCCAAATCGAACATCTTATCAAGATCAAATAAAACTTTTACTTTAAATTTTTTTTCCTGTTTTGGCCGGATTCTGGCCTAACTAGTTGTCAGACGAGAAAATAACTTTCATATTCGGACTTAGCACGTCTCCTTGCCCCTAAATCGAACCTCAAATCAACCTCAGAATAAATTTTACTTTTCACAAATTTTCCGGTTTTTGTCGGATTCCGGGTGAACTACACTGTCAAGTAAAAAGTAAGGTTTTTGTAACGTATTTGGTTAACATTTTTAACGGCGTGTTTCAAACGACAGTAAAGGTAACGTTTCAATCCTGACTGGCGATTCCAAACGTTACAAGCTATTGTGAAACGTTATTCAAGGGTTACTGTGCTATAACGGTGCAAAACGTTTGGACCGTAACGCTAATGTTTGAATTATTGACGTTACCATTAGACGTTATTAAAGCGTTGCTGTAGTGTAACGGGTCGGCGTGTTTGTAGTGTAATCGAACGTTGTTTTTTTTTTCGTACTGAACGTTGAGGTTACCATTGGACGTTATTATAGCATTATTATAGCGTAACGGAACGGAAACGTTTTACCGCAACGGAAAGGTAGAAATGCAGGGGCCCCAAACGTGTCGCCCAAAACGCAATTACGAGGGCACGTTAGGGCACAGTACTTGTTCGGTATACTTGTCCAGCTACAAAATAATTTTCATACTCGGATTCACCCTCAAATCAACTATTCGATTAGCTTTTAAAAAATATTTTTTGTCTTCCTTTATTTTAAACCCCTCCCGCAACCCTAAATATAGGGCTAGAGAACCCATCTTCGAACTTGACCTGTAATTTGACCCAAAGAGTCCTCATGCCAAGTTTTATCAAAATCCTCTTTGACCGCTATCGTGCTATCAGACGGATAACCTTTACGAAGTCATAGGTATCCCTCCACTAACGTTTTGGGATCCCAACAAGCGTGGACGAAGACTGGAAACATGCTGAATGTCATCTACACTGGAGTACCAGTGAGCAGATGTAGCAACAACATCCACCGACTAAGCTACAAACCAGCGAGAGATTCTACAGGAGGATCACCCTAGCTTATTTCGCTGGAAGTGCGTTAAGGGCAGATCAAGGAAGAAAGCGGAACTGCCAGGGGTTATGACTGCTATGCTAAAGAAATTTTGTTGGAAATCCTCCGCCCACGAAGAGCACATCCGTGACAGAAATTATGCGGACGCTCCTCGACCCCCTCCCTCGAATGACCGAATCCAGTTCGGTTCTATTAGAGAGGTCGATCCGTGGCCCACAAACAGACTGCCTAACAAACTTCGTCCCGATCCATCCGCCTACCTGGCCCTCACGCACACAAAGCGATTTCCGGCCCACCCTTCTAACTCCACCCACAATCAGCGGATCTTACCCGGACTTTTTAATAAATATAAGTCTTATCAATATGGTCTATATCCTTCCACTAGCTAGGAACTGGTCGCATGCCATAATATTTATCTAGTCCCCAAACTTCTACCTGGCTCGTTCTGGATGTAGGCATCCAGCAAAATTTTCGGGACCCGGCCTCTAATTCCTCATATAGTACCACAATCCGGCACTGAACTATCAATGGTAGAGCTAGGGCAAATAACCGTTATACAAACCAAAATTTGTCCCAAGTCCTCTACCGGCTCGGCACTCGTGCTGATCAAAATATTTCCGGGACTACCCTTCACAGTGACCGAATCTGGTCCAAATAGGTATTATACCCGAACCTTAAATACTGTATTTTCCTCCTCCCTAAGCGTAACACAAGATTTTCGCGACTTTGACACCCCTGGCAATGGCCAGATATAGTACGGATTTTAAACGACAAATGAAGGGCTGAGCGACGTTCTGCCACCAAGCTTCGTGCTGATCCTTAGAACTTAAGCTTGCGTGAAAATATACATATCCCCTTCTGTTTCCCCCATAGTTGCCAGATCCGGCGAGGAACTTTAAATAGAACATCAAGGAGATTTGCTCTTGCCATCTACCAGGAACGGATTACTCGTTCGATATCTATGCATGATACACAATTCAATATTCTCCCTCCCTCCACCCCCATTTCCCACGGATCGTCAAATACGGGAGTGTATGCCACGATTTCCACCTCGACGTGGATATTTTACACCCGACCCCCCCCCCCCCCCCAAAAAAAAAAAAGCCCTCGCAATGTGACCGGAAACAACCTTAACTCGTGATTAACATATTAACCGGACGACGGAAAACCCATCGATGTTTGGCGCTTGAGACATACAAATTAAATTTCCGTCTCCATTCCTAATGTCAACAAGACAATTAAGCCTTTTCTTAGGCCGAGTTCCAGGCAAACAACTGTTCGCAATTTTCCTGTTAATCTGTTTGCCAACAAAACCACGTGGCAAGGTCCTTGGAGATTATTATCGACGATGCGCAGTTAAAAACCTGGTGTGACGCAACATTTACGTCAACATCAATTGCCGAAACGCAAAAGCGTAGCAGTTCCCTTCGAACTTTGTGTCTTTTAGCTACTTTTCGGACTAGCTGAGCTTTGAATAAGAATACACAAGTGCTTTGATAAAGGTGACAACTTTGCTTGAAATTTTTGTGTCAGCTATTATCCGAGGGGTTGATCACTCCTCGCCACCGGTGTACACCTCTGCGCAGCACCGGCCCGGCACGCGCCACTTGGTGTACATCGTTTTTGGTAGTGAGCAACCCCTCGCTATTATCTTCTATGAATAGCCCTAAAAAGGTACCGTAACTTCCGTTGATTACTTTCAAGGTAATTTGGTTTGGTGAGTAGGGTATTCCTAGATGGACTAAAAGCCGACTGCGAATCTAATTGGTCAGCTGAAAATATGTTTTTTTTTTCATTTCTTTGATCCGACATCTGCAAGTAGGCCGGAGCAACCATCCACTGAGAGAAAGGCATCTGGAACCCGCTGGCTCTCGAAGGGTCATCAACTACGAATAAACCTCTTTGTTGTGGTACAAGCACATGAGTGTACTGCACATGTGCCATTTACAAATTAGGACCGCATCCAACCACTGTAGAGTTGAAGATTAGTCCCGGAAAACTTGTGGTGCGACCTAGTCCCCAAAGAGTGGAGGAAAAGGGTAAAATTTGGTAGGCATGACAGTGGAGTGACCCAGACGTACCCCGGGGGTCGACTGTGACCCCTCCGTGTCCGGAATAATGGTGATATTCCCCAGATGTGACATTTCAGGCTTCCAACGGGATATGGCCACTGTGCCATATCCATAAAACGTTCACCCCCCACTGTGTTACTGAAGGCCATTCAAAATCCCGGATTCCGAAAACGTGGCACGGTACATGCTTGGAAGATGAAAATTGACAGACGTATCGGTTGTACGGTTCAACGGCGATTATTAAGAATACAAAAACCTACCTAGTGGCAGGCGATAACCAAAAGGAAAACAAAACTAAGCTATAAGAATTTTGTTGGAGATGGTTTTGGAAAGCTTTACTTTTCAGAAGACTTCTACTTTTGTTAGAGGTAGGCATTTTGAGGCTTTCGTTATAATTAAAAAGCTTCTACTGCAATCAGCATATAAAGTTGAAAGAATACTCCTATTCAGAACAAACAAAAGCTCCATAGGGAGGACGAAAGGATGGAAAGCTTTTTCAAAAGCTTAGCAAATCATTAAAGAATTTTCTCCTCTGGAAATGAGCGAAAGTTACGGGAATCAAAATCGGCACTACGAGTCCGTAAAAAAAAAAGTGTCAAGGGCACGAATTTGATTTTGTTGAATCAAATTAATCCGGAATATTGACGTATTTACTCATGTTCGATTTTTTGTGGTATGGATGAGAACTTGAAAAATCTGTTATTTGAATGCGAAAATTTGAGTGAATTTTTTGAGTAAGTGAAGGGGTGGATGAAGAATGCGCAGGGTCACTGGGAATAGTTGTTTTATAAGTATTAAACAGTTGGCAAGGTTCCTTAGGGTACCCCTAGCCCATACGGATAGGTGCTTATAGAAGGTATTATTTTTGTTTCTTTGTGTTTATTTTTCCTGTATTTGCCATAGCCTCTTACTGTCACTAAAATCTTATCCCATCTATCTTTTGAACGCGGAATCGGATCTTAATTTGGAAAGACTTCATGTCTTTGATGTCACACTTCAAGTCCGGTGACTTTTGGGGGAGCTGGAGGGGAACCGGAAATCGTGTAATATGTTCGGAGTGGACGGATAGGGTTGAAACTTGGTGGAAAGAACAAGCACAAGCCCTAGATACATAGTTAACAAGACCGAACCGTGATACGGGTCACGGTTCGGTGTGGGGGGAGTTGGAGGGAGGGTTCTGAAATTCTGGAGATCCCGTAGCTGAGATGCTTACACATGTACTAGGACGATGAAACTTGGCAGGCACATCAGGGACTCGAAAATTTAAACTTTGAGCATTAGTTTATCCGATTGACCATCGTTTCGGAGGGGGACTGGAGGGAGGGGGAATAAATAATCTTGATGTATGTCAAACTTTTGAACGGGTGATCGGATATTAATGAAACTTGATATTCGGAAAGAACTCATATAAGACGTTCCTTCAGCCCAAGCTGATTGCGAATCATATTTGACGGTGCAAAACGGATAAGTCAGCTACATGTTATTGGAGCTATATTTCGGCCCTTCGTGGCAAGGGTCCTCTTCAGGCTCAAGCCGCTCAAACTGGAAAATGAACTGTTTTTCCAGTTCCAGAACTCATGTCTCAGATTTCCCATTTCAAGTGCAGACAGGATCCGATCAATGTGCGGTTGTCGTGGGGAGGGGCGGAAATCTTGTGACACGCTTAGAGTGTAACAATTGGGATGACACTGGGTAGGAAGAACAAGCATAAGCCCTAGATACATCAGTGACAAAACAGTAGGGGGGTTGGGAGATCCAATGGTCACCATTTAAGGTACTACCAGATTTACTAGGACGAAGAAACATGGATCTTTCTTGAAGATTAGAGACTTGACAAGATTGGCTTAGAAATTGTCCTACCATCCCTTACAATACTCATCTTAACCGCAAAGTACAAAAATACTTTCAAGCAAAATCTACATTTCCATGATCCCCACGAGCCCATGACCATTCCTGCCTCAAAGGTTTTGCTCAGAAATGGATTTCTAGCACCCTTTAAGTGAGCATCTTAACCGAAAAGTAAAAAAAAAATACTTTTCAACAAACCATGTATATATTCGTGATCCTAAAGGCATAGGATCATTTTTGCTTCAAGGGTTTTGATTACAGATCAATATCTAGCGCGCTTAAAATGCACATCATCCCAGAAAATTGCAAAAATAAAATATTTTTTTACCAAACAATCCACTCTGGTGATTTACAAGGGTCTATCGTCATTCTTATCTCAAGGGTTTTGCTTAAAAATAGTGACAAGAAACCCACGAATTGGCAAATTCCTACTTTCATCCTTACCCAGCCTTGCAAGTGCCATATGAGCTTCTAGCTCCTGCTTTTTTGGGATTATTCTCCTACAAGGAAGGTATAAACGCCTAGTGTATGACCTTTCCAATGATAAAATGCCCCAATGAGTTCATTACCGTAGATAATAACAATTTACTATTTTACTTGTCGTACAGTCCAGAAGATAAGTGTCAAAGATTGTAATACTTCCAGCTCTCAGCCAGGGATGACTTGTAGTTGCGAGCACACGCGAGCCAACTGGTTACCTGATTATTTCTTGAGAAGTGTGTTTTGTTCCTTTTTGCGCGTCCCTTCAAAATTAACATATAAGAATGTCGGACGAGTAGGAATAATAGAGGTATGTTTCTTTAGACAATTTTGGACCGCCTTTTTTTTTTTTTTTATGGCACTTGCAGTGAGGGGCGAAATTCGCCAGAATTTTATTTCCTTTTATGCATTTTCTATAATTAGGTGGTCTTTATCTTCCTTGATACCAGTACCGTGTATGGCTGGGTAACTCTGAACTAAACTGATTAGCTGATGCTCTACATCTCATACTGACGAAGCGTTTCTTTGACCTGACGATGCGTTTTTTCAACGCCTGGCGTGACAAATATCGCGAGGGGTATCGAAGTTCACTCTCTGTGTGAATTAGGGTTTACTTACTTATAGTTGTTCAGCACCATCCGGTAGTTGGCCCGGCTGTTCGATGCCCTTTATTGGAATTGTCGTTTTCACTCATTATCATGCATAAATATTTGCTAGGTCTGAATTTAATCATATTCTTCGGCAAAGTCAGGAGACGGTCCGACGTATCATACGTCTACCGTACCCTATAATAACTAAAGTATTAGCTAGTAAGGTTATGTTTGTTATTTTTTCCTTTGAATCTGCTCATATTCAAGGTATGGTATATTACCGAATTGATCGAAGTAAAAATTGAAAATCAATTTTTGAGTTTCTTAAGAACCCAAAGGTAGTTATATCAACAAAAATATAACTAAATAGTTATATCTGACGAAGCCAAACGGATTTTTCAGCGGAGACGGTTGGGCTGCTTGTAGCCTACATATTTAGCAAAAATATTTGGGATTTTGGTATTTTTGGCTTAGCCGATACCTATTTTTGGGGTGGAACTGATAATGCCCAGTCAACCCGAACTCTTGCCGAATCGTCTAATGCAAAACCGTAACAGTTTCTTATTATCAGCTAGAAAATAAACCACTATCCATGTCCTTGTCCTATTTCAACCGAGTTTGTTTATGTTTCCTATTTACTTCCAATATAGCCAGGAAACACTGAAATGTCTTCCTCAAGACTGCCGCAGGTGTGCGAACCGCTTTATTGCCAAATCAATTTAATAATACATCTAGCATTAATGCCATTGACCTGTAACGAGACTTTCCAAGAAAACTTAGCCTATCTCTCTGGATTTACAGTGTCAAATAGCATGTCGCACGTCAGCTAACTTTAGACGACACAAACGAAAACGACGAAATCAAGTTCAGTTCAGTTCAATTTATTTATAAACTGAAGTGACTGAATTGGCAATTCACATGACGAAATCCAGAACCTAGCAAACATAAATGAACAGTATTGAGTAGCCTTCAAACAATATTTCAACTACAATTAAAGCGTCATGCATCTCTTTCATTACTTTCTTTTTCGCTCAGTTGCTTTGGCCCTCTTAGTTAAGGTGTCTAAAGAACTGCAACAGTTTCGCATTACCTTCACGATCGTCCGAAGTATCCGAAATAACAAAAAGACCAAAGGTTTCGATGGGATCCCAAAAATTTAATAATTGATCCAGACGACTGGGTCTTGTAAAGAATAACTATAAATAATAACTTGTAACTATACGTCTTCTAAATATCCGGTCTTCGCCAGACTCCTTGAACATATTCACTAATAAAATTTAGAAACAGATTAAGGCCAATGGCAATCAGCTGAGACGACCAAGTTCAAATATGTGTGTTTACCACTATTGCCTACGTCGTATCTACTTGTGCCGAAATCGATCGAAAGTTCCTGCCCTACTTCTGCCAAATTTCAGGTTTCGGCCGGACTACGGGCAAACTACTTGTCTGGCAAAAGGTCTTGTCTCAGCATGTCTCCTTAACATCCTTAAAGTTTAACTGAAAAGCCAACTTTTTATAAGTTTTATTTGAATACACTGAATTGTGTTGACATTTTGTTTTTCACGTCGCGTAGTCTAGTAGTGAAGTTTGGAATCTCCGCTGGTTGCACGACAAATAACTTTACGGACGCGGAAAATTTGAATGTCTGGAATCTTTGAATGATCCCAGATTGCAGAATCACATCCGAAGATAGCCCTCTGTTCCGTGCTACCCCGAATAGGTTTCCTTTGTGGAAGGAAACAGTCAACAGAGAATTTGGCCCGCATTCCACCAAGTTGATTAGCAAGTTTGAGTTTTCAACTAGTCATGTTCTTCCTTCATGGCGAATGTCAAGTTTTTCCTGGTCACTTTCATTTTCATCTTCCTGTCTTGAAGAATATAAATCCACCATGACTTGTTATTACGGCAATTGGCTGCTGCTGTAGTTGCTAAATTTTTCAAAAATAGAGCTACGTCCGTATAGAGATACAACAGTTACGGAAGAGAAATTACGTCAGCTAAAATTCAAGAATCGTGGATAACAAAAGTAACGAAGTAACGCGTTTTTGTCGGTTCTTCTAGCCTAATTAAGTAAAAATGTGATGGGTAATCAGACTGTCGTATCTTAGCCCTATTCTGTTAACCTTTAAAATTTTACAGTTTCAGCCGGATCCCGTGCGTATTTTACACCCGGTGAGAAAATGATTGTCATGTGCTGGTTCAGCATGTCTTCTTACCCGTAAAATCGAACATCTAATGACATTCAAATAAAACTTTTACTATTAACAAATTTTCCGGTTTGGTCGGATTCCGGGCGATCTACTCGTCCGGCGAGAAAATAATTTTCCTATTTGGATTCAGCATGTTTCCTTACCTCTGAATCTACTATCTCATTAGCTTTTAAAAAAAATTTGCTTCGCTTCTTAATTTGAAGCCACTCCCTAAGTATACAGCTACGCTGGGCCCATCCGCGAACTCGAGCTGTCGCTTGGCCAAAGAATCCTCACACCAAGTCTCATCAAAATATTTAATTTCCTTCCAGATTTATCGTGCTGACAGACGGACGGACATCTTTTGCCAGTGTCTGAAATATCCCTTCACTTCCGTTTTGGGATCCCAAAAAGAGAATAAAAAAAGAAATAGGAAATAGAGTAGTTTTTCGTTCTTTTCAGCGATGGTCATGGGGTGTAGACAGATCAGCATATTAACAAGAGCTATAAGCTCATATGGCACTTGCATGGGTTAAGATGTTTTGATTGATCGAAAGTAAGTTTCGACTTTGCGGTTGAGATGCGCACTCTAAGGGAATTAGAACTTCATTTGTAAGCCTTAACCCTTGAAGCAAAAATGATAATGGGCTGATGGGCAGCATGAAATGTATATATTGCTTAAAACATTTTTTTTCTTTGCGGTCAAGATTGGTACTTTAAGGAATAATCGGATTTGGGAAGTAGTAATTTCTAAGCAAATGTTGTTGAATGTCTAATATTCCAGCGAAGTTTGATCGTCCTAGCACATCTGGAAGTACATCAACTCGCGATCACCGGAATCCCAGACCCCCCCCCCCTCCAACTCCACCCACAATACCCGGAGCCAATCCGGTTCTGTAAATGATTAATCCAGAGCATCTGTTTGTTATTCCCACGAATTTTGATCCCGATCACACCAGTCTAAGCGGGTCAAGTATTCCCCCCCCCCAAATAATTGTCGGATTCGTTCCGGAAATGAAAAAGATCACCAGACAGAAATGTCCTCTGTTCAATTATGAAATTTCACTCGAATCCAATCACCTGTTCAAAAGTTACGCAGTACTCAATATTCCGGATTCCCTTCCCTCAACCCCCCCCCCCCCCCCAACATTATCATATCGAGGATTTTTTTTTATTGAAAGTCAGTTTGACCGGGTCCCTGATATGCCTGCCAAGTTTCGTCGTGAAAATCCCAAAACTGGAATTCCGTTTATTCAAACAATGTTTACAACGGATACGTCAGCTACGATTCTTCATCAGCGATATTTCGGCCCTTCTTGGCAAGGGTCCTCGTCAAGCTGTCAATCCTCTGGTTCAACTTCGGGGAAGGAAACAAACAGGTTTGACAGGTTGCTGACGTATCCGTTGTAAACATCGTTTGAATAAATGTTTCAAAGTCAGCTTGGGCTCAAAGAACATTTATCTGGAATTCCGGGAAACCCCCTCCCACCTCATGTGTCTAGAGCCAGTCAAATTATGTAAAAGATTTACATGGAGCAGATGTTTGTTCTTCACAGCAAGTTTCACTCCGATCCCTCCATTATAACCGTTTCTCGAGATTTCCGGTCTCCTCCCCCCAACTCCCCCACGGTGCCCGTAGCCAATCCGATTCAGTAAATGATTTACCTAGAGCATCTGTTTGTTATTCCCACAAAGTTCCATCCCGATCTCTCAGTCTAAGTGGGTCACGTATTTTTCGTCCCCTCTCCCCCCCCTAAATAGTTGTCGGATCCGGTCCGGATATGAAAAAGATCACCAGAGAAATGCCCTCTGTTCATTTCTTAAATTTACCTCGAATCCGATCACCCGTTCCAAAGTTACGTATGACTGAATATTCCGGGTTCCCCTTCCTCCACTCCCCCCACCATTATCAGATCGACAAAATTTGTATTTTGAAGTCAGTTTGATCGGGTCCCTGATATGCCTGCCAAGTTTCATCGTGAAAATACCCAAAACCACTATCACCGGAATTCCGGTACCCCCCCCCCGCCCCCCAAGTGTCCGGATCCAATACAATTTTCTAAACGATTTATCTAGAGCAGATGCTTGTTCTTCCCAGCAAGTTTCACTCCGATCCCTCCATTCTAACCGTTTCTTGAAATTTCCGGTCTCCCCCCCCCCAACTCCCCCCTGGCTACCGAATCCGGTCAAGACTTTAAACAGGACATCCAGATATTAATCTATGTAGTTATTAAGTTCCATTACAATCCGATCACCCGGTCGAAAGTTACAAACTACTCAATTTCCCAGATTCCCCTGCCCTCCACTCCCCCCAAAATGGTCGGATCGGACAACTGATTATTTCTAAGTTTGTTTGGTCAAGTCTCTGATATGCCTGCCAAGTTTCATGGTCCTAGCACATCTGGAAGTACCCTAACTCGAAAAAGTGGGACAAAATGCCCTCAATTTACAAGTTTCCAGCGCCCTCCAATCCCCCGCATATGGTCGGATCGGGAAACTAATTATTTCCAGGTTAGTTTCGTTGGGTCCCTGATATGCCTGCCAAGTTTCATGGTCCTACACCATCTGGAAGTACCCTAATTCGGAAAAGTGTGACAAAATGCTCTCAATTTTCAAGTTTCCAGCGCCCTCCAATCCCCTGACCGCATATGGTCAGATTGGAAAACTGATTATTTCAAGGTTAAGGTCGGGTCGTCCCCGATATGCCTGCCAAGTTTCATTGTCCTAGAACATCTGGAAGTACCCTAACTCGAAAAAGTGTGGCAAAAAACTCGGACAGACCGACAGACGGAATTGTGATCGGTATATGGCTCTTGAGCCAGCGGCAGCAAGTGCCGTAAAAATCAAGAAAAAGTCATCCATGTATTTTTCCAGCATTTTCTTATCTCAAACGGCAGGCTATTTTCAATCTTGTCTATAATATCTGCGCTTCTTTGCAGTCCTAACAAGAAGCAAAATCTTACGACCTAGGACCTAGTATGGACTGTAGACAAATTTATTTTTAATATTTTTGAGGCGAATTTCGAGTAAATATCCATTCCTTTGAAAGACTACGAGTACAGTGGATACTGGTTAATGTAATCACGGAAGAAAATGTTAATAAGATCGGGCGATCCTAGAAAGTTGGTATTTTTCTTATAAGGCCGTCATCTACATCTAATCGTCATCGTCATCTAAATACCGTCATCTACATCTTTTTATAGAATTATCATATGTCAAAGTGAAGTCTATCTACAGTTCTTTATTTTGATCTCGACATGTCTAGAAAAGAAATAATTAGATGTCCAAGATCAAAGAGACTTGGGAGAAGGACTTCTATTTAAAAGTATGTCTGAGAAAGAGGAAATATGTGATTTGATTTGGTGTACGGCAGACTGTCTGCCCCTCAGTCTGCCTAATGGGAACAGAAGGCGGAATAAAGCAGTTGGGATCATTATACAGAGGTTTTTGATAATGTAAATTGCTAGTGGAAGCGAATTATTTTGCAATAGTTTTCTGTTTCTTAATTATTATTTCAAATTATTGATTTTCTTTGCAATAGGTTGTTTGATAGTTACTTAGATAGGTAATTATGTTATGTATAGGAAAAGATGCAAAATTAATTAATTAATTCGTTTATAATGGGAGGGCTTAAGTTAAGTCAGGCTCTTCTACTGTTTAATTAACTGATTAATTAATTGATTGGCTGCCAACATCTTCCTTAACCGATGAGATCGCGAATTCTGAACCTATGAAGCATGAACTAACTAAGAACAAGACCAAAGGTTTCGATGGGATCCCAAACATTCAATATCTGATCCAGACAACTGGGTCTTGTCTTAGCCAGATCCAGTCTTCGCCAGACTCCTTGAACATTTTTAAAATTAAAATTCAGAAACAGCTTAAGGCCAAATAGCTAATCACCTGAGAAAACAAAGTTCAGATTTGGATTCAGCATGTGTGTTTACCCCTATAAGTCATATCTGTTTTGATGAAAACTCCCTGCCACTTCTGCCAATTTCCCGGTTCCGGCCGAACTCCAGAACTACTTTTCCGGCGAAAAAAGAAAGCTCAAAGACGAAATCAGGGTATCTTCTTTCCCCAGTAATGAACATCAAATCAACTTCAAATAGAAATTTAGCTTATAACAAATTTTCCGATTCCAGCCGGATTCCGGTCGAACTATATGTCCGGGAAAATACGATTGTCACACAGGGACTCAGCATCTCTTCTTACGCCTAAATGGCTTACCTAATCAACTAGAAATAAAACTTTGACTTCCAACAGTTTTCCGGTTTGGCCGGATTCCGGACGAACTACATGTCCGGGTAGAAACTTGTTTTCACATAAGTGTTCAGCATGTCTTCTTGCCCTAAATCGAACATCTAATCAACTCCAAATAAAACTTTTAATTTTGACAAACTTTCCGGTTTGGGCCGGATTCCGGTCGAAATACTTGTCCGTCGAGAAAATAGTTTTCACCATCGTCTTCAGCATGTCTCCCTACCTCTAAATCAGACATTTAATCAACTTCAAATAAAACTTTTACTTTCAACAAACTTTCCGGTTTGGGCCGGATTCCGGGAGAAATACTTGTCCATCGAGAAAATAGTTTTCACCATCGTCTTCAGCATGTCTTCCTACCCCTAAATCGAACATCTAATCAATTTCAAATAAAACTTTTACTTTCAACAAACTTTCCGGTTTGGGCCGGATTCCGGGCGAAATACTTGTCCGTCGAGAAAATAATTTTCACCATCGTCTTCAGCATGTCTTCCTACCCATAAATCGAACATCTAATCAACTTCAAATAAAACTTTTACTTTCAACAAACTTTCCGGTTTCGACCGGATTCCGGGCGAACTACTTGTCCGATGACAAAATAATTTTCACCATCGTGTTCAGCATGTCTTCTTACCCCATAATCGACTATCACATTAGCTGTTTCAAAATATTTTGTTTGTCCCTTAATTTGAATCCCCTCCCCCACCCCTAAATGTAGAGCTACAAAGCCCATCTACGAACTTGACTGGTCCGACGACCCAACGAACCCTCACACCAATTTTCATCAAAATATCTCATTCCCTTCGAGAGTTATCGTGCTTACAGACGGACGGACGGACGGACGGACGGACAGACGGACAACTTTTGCGATGTCATAGGTATCCCTCCACTTACGTTTTGGGATCCCAAAAAGGGGAGACACGATTCACACCTGTAAACTGATCCAAAAAATCCGGCCTATGATGTTTTCCTCATCGACCGAACAAGAGGTCATTCCAAGAAACTCATGAAGCTCAACGCCAAGACTAGTCAAAGCCACCACTTTCTCGCCAACTGGTTTGTTGAACTGCGGAACTCCTAAGCGAAGATACAGAATCTAGCAAGACCGTCGAAGAATTCAAAGTCTCCCTTGACAAGGAGTGGACCAAGAAGGCATGGAGGCTGGAATGGGATGCCCTGGAGTCCCAGACCAGACCATATGTTCAAGCGAATAACGCCAACCCAACACCCGACAGAATTCCCAAATCTATCCACACGGTAATTTCCGAAGAAGTGCTGAGCAAATGCTATAGGATAGAAAATCCTTCAATTAGTCCAAGCTTTAGTCCATTTAGGTAAGATCGATTTAGGCTCAAGGTCGTCGTATCTTTACTACTGGTGCGTCTTCATATCTAATGTGTGGTTGAATGAATGAGAAATTAATAATAAACCACAACCCAAGAATGACTGAAATTATACCACTGCTCTTATCGTATAACCATACACCTGTTAATGTTAATTTTTACACAAAAACGTTATTCGATGTCAAAAAGCCGATAATGTGTCAGTTCAACAAATAACGAGCATATAATGATTTTGAAAGCTACTAACTCCTTCTCATAGGAAAGCAAGGACCCAATCTTACGAGGTTACAAAACGACAGATTCTTTGGAGCTGAAAAAAGGAAGCTCCATGTTAGAGTAAAATATCCTTCAAAGGAAGGACATGTAGTTTCACATAAAGTTATTCATGTAAGGATATTAGACAAGGTGCCCTTTCATCTCCCCCTTGTACAATAATAGCGTAACTGAAGCGCAAAATCAAGCGATACTGAGCTTTATTTTTCCTGGGCTTGATGTGTCGCTTCTGAATTATGCAGATGACGTACTCAACCTAAGCCGTTCGATCTCCCGTATTGAAAACAATTTCAGTGTACTTGGTCGTTCATATGCGGTCATAGGAATCGCTTTCAACCCTAGTAAAAATGATGTGATTATTTTTAATGGTAGAAAGTGTGATGGTTCCTCGATTAAGGTGAAGTTAGGGGACATAGTACTAAGCCCTCCTGAATCTCTGAATTAGCTCGGATTGTCGATCGGTAAAGTCAGCTAAAAGTCTTTTCGCTAAAAGTCAGAAAAGCATATGGTATGCTTGCTGCGTCGAAAGCACGCCACAACAGACTGGTGCTAGCGCAGCTGTATAATGCTCTTTCATTACCACATGCATTTGCACTAGCACCATTCTGGAAACTTCTCCACACATCTGATGTTAGAACTATTACGGTAGACGTACTTTTTACAAATATGCTAAATTCCTGCTTGGGCTGCCGCTGTGGTCTCGTAATCGACCCGTTACACGAAATCATGGAGTTAAAGATCCGATTGAGGCGCCGAGCTTGATTTCAGGAATCCCTCCACCCTCTGAACTATCCTAGCTATCCAGCAATTAAGCAATAGTTAGAAAATAGTGTATTATTTAAAAAAAATCTTTCTTTTTTGAATTATGTATTGCCAATTTAAATTTGTATTTTGTGTGTTGTTCATTTTTCCCTTTTGTTTATTTTTCTTTTCTTATACTCGATCAGTGACATTTTATGTAAAGATGGGTAACAAGCATATTCATTCATTATTTAAACACCAATGGCTTTGAACCGTAAAATCAGAACAGTGCGAATGAAATATTCCCTCTCTTTGGCAGCAAATTCGATTACGCAGTTAATTCGTGTGACGCAAGCTCCCGAGCGGCGTTAGCCGCAATACAGCTCAGAGGCGAGTGAACTTGGACTTGACATACTTCCTATCGCGGAAGCGCGGCTCCGGTTATTAACATTGTTATTATTTGGAAACCCGAACGACTTCGATTGAAACAATGTAATTTTTCTCGACTAGTGAATGCTACTATTGACAAATTTAAATACTGCTTTATAAATCAATAACCTTTACAAACCTAATATAGCTATTAGGCATGGTTAGTAAAGGCAAAAGCCGGAGGAAAAGTTAACAAGAGCTGTAAGCTTATACGGGACTTGCAAGCATACGCAGTAGCCTAAGGGTATCAGCTAAGATTTGCGCTGTATTGAGGCAAAAAAGGATCATGGGCCGTTCAAAATCATGAAAATGTATGGTTTAGCCAAACAATATGCTATGAACTTTGCGGTTCAATGCGCACTTTAAGGGGGCTAGGAATCCATTGTGTAAGTAAAAGCACTGATGCACAAATGATCATGGGCCCTTGGGATTATAAAGTATATCATCTGCTAGAAAATTATTATTTTGCTCATATCAGCTAAGACGCACTTTAAGGGAGCTAGATGTTAGCAAAACTTGAGGCAGAGACGATCATGGGGCCCTGGGAATCATGAAATTGTATCTTTTTATTAAAAGTATTTTTTCAAGTTTCACTTAAGATACGCACTTTAAAGGGGCTAAAACTCATTTGTAAGCATATACTTAAGGTACGAATGTCATGGACCCTTGGGGATTATGAAAATGTATCATTAGATGAAAAACATGTCCTCGAGTCAATTATCAAGTTGCCTTCGGATCCAATAACCGTTAAAATGTATGCATGACACAAAACTCCTGTAATCCAGATTCCAATTCCTCCACTCCACCGAAGATGGCCAGATTAGGGAAATGACTGCTTCCAAGTCAATCTGACCGGGTCCCTAATGCACCTGCCAAGTTTCATCGTCCTAGTTCACCTGTAAGTACCTTAACTCACGATCACCGGAATTCCAGAAAAAAAACCTCCATCTCCGCGGTAATATTGGTCCTTAAAGTATGTTGGATTTGTAAGCAAATCCGTTGAGGCAACAATTATCATGGGCCCTTGGGAATCATGAAATTGTATCTTTTCACTTTTCACTTAAGATATGCACTTTATAGAGGATGAAACTCATTTGTAAGCATGTACTTGAGGTACAAATGATCATGGACCCTTGGGGATTATGAAAATGTATCATTAGATGAGAAACATGTCTTCGAGTCAATTATCAAGTTGCCTTCGGATCCAATAACCGTTAAAATGTTTGCATGACACAAAATTCCTGTAATCCGGATTCCAATTCCCTCCACTCCACCGAAGATGGCCGGATTGGGGAAATGACTGCTTCCAAGTCAATCTGACCGGGTCCCTAATGCACCCGCCAAGTCTCATCGTCCTAGTTCACCTGTAAGTACGTTAACTCACGATTACCGGAATTCCAGAAAACCCCCTCCATCTCCCCCTCCAACCCACCCCACTGCGTCGATCCTGTCCGTCTCTATAAAAAAAATGCATTTATATCTTGTCATTGTTTTTCCACCAAGCTTCATCCCAATTCCTTGCCCCGACAGTTCCGGTCCCCCCCCCCCAAATCCCTACCCCGAGAGTTATCGGATCCGGCCCAGACACGACATGAGACATCCGCAACTGGAAGTCATTCCAATTTTTCAAGTTTCATTTATAGGCTATCCAATGCCCCGTTCGAAAGTTACGCTTGCCTCAAAATCCCGGATTCCCCCTCCCTCCTCTGCACCACGATGGTCGGATCGGAGAAATGACTATTCTCAAGTCAATCTGGTTGGGTTCCTGATAAGCCTGACAAGTTCATTGTCCCAGCACATCTGGAAGTGATAGCCGGAATTCCAGAACCCACGCTCCAACTCCCTCCTCAGTGCCCCGATCCGATCCGGGTATGTCAACGATGTATCTAGGATCTGTGCTTGTTCTTCTAACCAAGTTTCATCCCTATCCGCCCACTCGGGACCCATCAAATTGTATAACTAGACCTAAATATCCTCGACTATACCAACTTGGAGTTTGATTCCAGTCATGGGTCAAAAAGTTATTGGCAAATTGTGCCCACTTGCCCTTCAAAGGGGGGGAGGGAGTAACAAAACCGAGTCGGCCCGAAGCGCCACAATGTTTCGTCTAAACAGTTGATTTTTTGCATAAGAACAGTCATTTTGTTATGAGCTCCACAAAATATGACGAAATTCGAAAGCCGAAAGCTGCTTCAGCGCTAGCAATAGTGGATTGTTCTAAGGAACACTCCACTACAAGACCAAAGGTTTCGATGGGATCACACAAATCTAATATTTGATCCAGTTAATTGGGTCTTGTCTTCGCCAGATGCAGTCTCCGCCAGGCTAATCATCAGAGAAAACCAAGTTCAGATATACCTCTATAAGCTATTTCCATTTTGACGATACTGACCGAAACTTCCTGCTTCACTTCTGCCAAATTTCTGGTTTCAGCCGCATTCAGAGCGAACTAATTGTCAAGCAGAAAAAGAAAATTCAGAAACGAATTTAGCGTATCTTCTTATCCCTACAAAGAACATCTAATCAATTTCAAATAAAACTTTAACTTATAAAAAAAAATCCGGTTACAACCGGATTCCGGACGAACTAGATGTCCTGGTAAAAAATGATTGTCATATACAGACTCAGCGCCTCTTTTTACCCCTGAATCCATCATTTAACCAAGTTCAAACTAGACCTACGTTGCCGGGGCAACGTGAAGTGTTGCGGCAACCTTTGTCCGGCTTCGCCGACTAAAGTGTTGCGAGAGCAACACTTTGGTTTTGTTTCTTCGCTGTCGGTTAAATGCTGAAATTGTCAACTTATCGAAGCTTTTAAAACGGTATGTTATAAAATGAATAATCACATGATCAAAAGCTGTTCTTTAGCGTTGTAAAACCAACAACAAAACAATATCGGAAGAAGGGACTAAATTGACTTGGCGGTCAGTTGAACTTTATCCTTTTCAATCGTAGATAACGTGACGGATGAAAACTTGGAACAATATCTTATATAATCTAGTTGGTATTATAAAGCTATCCGTAACGTTTCAGGACTAAAATACCATAGATGACACTATTAATTATTACAAAAACTACCTTATTGTTTTAGATTACCGTATCGTTTGTACCCGTTGTGTAAACAGTTAATCCTCGGTTATAGCGATAGACCATCGATACAAACTTTTTTACCGTCATATTTACGGATATCGAATACAATGTGCACCAATTTTCAAAAATTTCTAGCCCCTCGTGAACCGATTCTTACTTACAAGTCCCTCTCCCGTGATTGACATCAAATTCATCGGAACAAATAATGGATACACCAGCTATTAAAAGTTGCAAACCCCTCATCGCTGAAGATGATTATAGCATAAAAGCCGTTTTGGCTGTTTTGGAACAAAATTGTTCTTACCATCTAATACACCTGATACAAATAACAGGTATACCAACTAGCAAAAGCTGCAAACTCCTCATTGCCGAAGATGATTATGAGCTAACCGTCGACTGTTGCTTACAGTCGACTGTTGCTTACAAGTCCCTTACATGTCTCACAACTGGTATCGCCTATTTTTGGTTTCAGTGTGTACCTTACTCCTGAAGTTGTCAACCCCTTGAAACTTTCAAACTGGTTTATCTCATGAAGGATTTTTGTTAAAAAAAAATGGATGACAGATACTTTGATCAGCTCATCAAGGGCATCGATTGCCCTAACCACAACAAAAGAATATCGGAAAAAGGGACTAAATTGACTTTGCAGTCAGTTGAACTTTATCCTTTTCAATCGTAGACATCGTGACGGATGAAAACTTGGAACAATATCCTATATAATCTAGTTGGTATTATAAAGCTATCCGTAACTTTTCAGGATTAAAATACCATAGATGACACTATTAATTATTACGAAACTACCTTATTTTACATTATCGTTTGTACCCGTTGCGAAAACAGTAAATCCTAGGATACAGCGAGAGACCATCGATACAAACTTTCTTACCGTCAGTTTTATATAAATCGAATACAATGTGCAACAATTTGCACAAATTTCTAGCCCCTCGTGCACCGATTCTACTGACAAGTCCCTTTCCCGTGATAGACATCAAGTTCACCGGATAAAAATAATGGGTACACCGGCTAGCAAAAGTTGCAAACCCCTCATCGCTGAAGATTTTTGTGGCATAACAGCCTATTATTACATTACTGACAAGTCCCTTGCATGTCTTACAATTGGGAACCTAATTGTTCTTACCATCAAATGACAGGTACGCCAACTAGCGAAAGCTGCAAACCCCTTATTGCCGAAGATGATTATGAGCTAACACTCGACTGCCGCGTACAAGTCCCCTACATGTCTCACAACTGGTATCACCTATTTTTGGTTTCAGTGTGTACCTTACTACTGAAGTTGTCAATCCCTTGAAACTTTCAAACTGGTGTATCTCATGAAAGAATTTGTGTACCAAAAAATGGATGACATATACTTTGATCAGCTCATCAGCGGCTATCGATTGCCGTCGAAAAAAAAAATTCTACCTGTCTTAGTTCAAAAGTTGACTTTTTTGCCGTAGGCCAACTTTCTAACGTCACCACTTAGAAAGGAGCAAAGGATAAGCTCTAGTTTCTTTAGCAATGAGAGAACTTCTAAAGTTTAAGAGATACATCTGATACCATTTCTCTACCGCAAACCCAAGTGCAAAAAAACGAATGATAAACTCAGCTGAAATCGCGTACACAAATGGAACCAAATTGTTCTTACCATCGAATACACCGGAAACAAATAACAGGTACACCAACTAGCAAAAGCTGCAAGGCCCTCATTACCGAAGATGATTATGAGCTAACAGTCGACTGTTGCTTAAAAGTCCCCTACATGGCTCATAACTGCTATCGCCTATTTTTGGTTTCAATGTACCTTACTACTGAAGTTGTCAACCCCTTTGAAATTTTCAAACTGGTGTATCTCATGAAGGAATTTTTGTACCAAAAAATGGATGACATATACTTTGATCAGCTCATCAGTGGCTATCGATTGCCGTCGAAAAAAAAATTCTACCTGTCTTAGTTCAAAAGTTGACTTTTTTGCCGTAGGCCAACTTTCTAACGTCACGACTTAGAAAGGAGCAAAGGATAAGCTCTAGTTTCTTTAGCAATGAGAGAACTTTTAAAGTTTAAGGGGCACATCTGATACCGTTACTCTACCGCAAACCCAAGTGCAAAAAAAAAAAATTATAAACTCAGCTGGAATCGTCACAGACATGGACAGAAACAATAGATGGCAGCACTTTCGGACCCGTGGGAAAAAGCCACTTTTTTGTCTCTGTAGATTTTTCTATTTATCACTCAAAGAAGATATGTTGGCTGTGGGGCCGGGTAACTGCCGCATATATTTAACACTTATAGATTTTAGTCCATCTTCAATTTGAAACTGGTGCCTGCCTGCTAGCGTGCTAGAACGGAGCTTTCCACTCGAAAGCAGAAACATGGTTTGATGAAACGAAAGGTTCGCTACACAACTTGAGATGGTCCTCTCCGACATAGGCTATACAACTCCACTTCACTTCGCAAACCGTAGGCTCTGGCTCGATGACAAGCAAAAACCATCCTTATTGGCCCCAGGCAAGAGTTCTACGGAGCTTTCCAAAATGTAATGTCATATTCATCAATCCGGCCTAAGGTCCACACTTTCCGTAAAAACCGCACAGGTTAGACCCTTCCCAGTTACCAGGAATAAAATGAAATCGGAGTCATAGGAAAAAAAAAAAAAAAAAAAAAAACGAGGACAAAACCAAAGTGTTGCTCTCGCAACACAATAAAAGTTTTGTTTTTAACACATTTTCCGGTTCTGGCCGGATTCCGGGCTAACTGATTGTCTGAATAGAAAATGCTTTTCACATAAGATGTCATCATGTCTTCTTATCCCTAAATCAAACTTTTTACTTTCAACCAACTTTCCGGTTTTTGCCGGATTTCGGACGAACTACTTGTCTGGCGAGAAAATGGTTTTCATCGTCGTGTTCAGCAAGTCTTCTTACCTCATAATAGACTATCACATTAGCTGTTTAAAAATATTTTGTTTGCCCCTTAATTTGAACCCCCACCTCTAAATGTAAGGCTACAGAGCCCATCTACGGACTCGACCTTACTCTTGACCCAAATAACCCTCACTCCAAGTTTTATCAAAATATCTCATTCCCTTCGAGAGTTATCGTGCTCACAGACGGATGGACAGACAGACGGGCGATTTTGCGATGTCATAGGTTTCTCCACTTAAGTTTTGGGATCCCAGAAACAGCACATTTTTCTTTTACTAGTCTATCGCACACGTATGAGACAAGACGGGTGACGGTGATTTGGTCCTGGTTTTTAGTGAAGTTATGTTCAGCTTTATTTTCCTGCACAAAGAGATATTTTGCAGTTATTGAAATAACTCATATAGAGTGGAGGTATGCTCATTTGGGTACTGTTTAATTAATTCTAGCTCTTTCACTGCACTGGTTTTATTACTTGCACGAGGATATAACAGACTTGATATCAGCGAATGACCATCTGTTTCAGGGTTATCTTGGCGTAAACGCCATTCATTTTTATTTTTAAATTTTGAATGTGCTTCTACTTATACTTGGGTATGTTGTTTGGGTTGAAAACCCACTACTTAATATAATTACGTTCCACTTTGCAAAGTTATGAAAATGTGAAAGGCAAGTGAGGTGGAAGTCAATAGCAACTTTGTTTTAAAATAATAGTGACCCATGGGCCATGCTGAAATAAACATTTTTGTCAAGTATTTTGGAGTAAAAGCTGCCTGATATGGGTTTTAGTTTTGTCTTCGGCATCCGTCCTGGCAGAATGGTTAGCACGCCGAACTCCCAAGCGAAGCGTCGCTTGTTCGAGTCTCGGTCATGCCTTCGCTTTGGTCTGGGGCGGCGGTTTGTGGTGTAACCCTGTAAGACAAATCAAAGCCCGCCCAGCTTCAAATGGGAACCTCGAGAAATATGGGGAAGGTGACAGGAAGGGTGTGCAAAAGCACCAGGATGGCTGGCCCCCAACCGCCAATAGCACGCCCTGGATGAGGGCTGAGAATCGGAGATCAGCACCACCAGTTAGGACTGTATATGCTAATGCTGGTCCCTTTACCCTTTTATCTTTTTGTTTTTTTCGGTGACTTTTCACTATTCGGTGACATAAGCATACATTTACTCTACTGATTTTCGCCAAATTATAATGTATTTGATAGGCTACTGATTGATTTTTATCGCACCGTCGCCATCTATGCTACTTAGAGCGTGTTCCACCTACTTAGAGCGTGTTCCAACCTCGTCAAAAGTTACTACGCTGACCGTTCCAACCTTCTCGAAATATTAACTATTTGCTTACTATGCTCGGGCCTCGGGGGCGTCGTAAGCGTGGTAACTCCGAATTCTGTAACGTGATGGGCCAGATTAGCCACGAGGCTTGATATTACGCCGAAAATAGACAAATGCGTACCAGCCTTGACGCACAGAAGCCAAAATTTGTGACGTCATGCGTATTAACTATGGTAAGTAGGGTGGAACACGTTCTTAATTTTACATGGCGCTGGCAATCTTGTTTATGATGATATTTTATCTTCACACTGGTTTTATTTTCAAAAACAATGTCAATAACGCAATATTCTTTTCGAGTGTCCACGATTTGTAATGTTTTTTCAGGATAACTATGTAATCAAACTATGTGCGAAGTCAACATTTCACTATCGCTAAAAAGATTAGCATACGGATGCGTCAGATGTAAAATATTCGCATTAGTGCTTGTGTGAATTCATGAACGTATATTTTGTATTGCTTTGCTTACTTCTGTATGTTAGGTAGGTATGTACGTTTTTTGTTTAGTTAAACCTGAGTCAACAATAAAACTAGAAAAAAAACTACGCATTTTTCAAAAGTCCTGACGATTCACCAGAACCAAATGAAACTAGTAAATAAAAACTAAGCTTAACAACTGAAAATTACCCACGCAGCCTATGACTTTTATTTTTACTTTTACAAGTTAGACGACAAACAACCGAAATCCTTTATTTATATAACCAATTCTGAAGTTACAGTCCCCATCCCAAATAAACTAAAAGAACAAAAAGAATGAAAAAAAAATAGAACTGAATAGAAAATATAATAACATAATCAACATAAGAAAACTGAAATAGCAAAGTAATCAAACGGCAGAAAAAAAGAAGAAGGACCAACTTGGGTCCGAATAAATAAATACAACTCAAACAAACGGACAAGGCCGTGGTATGAAGAAAACCTACAACTGACAGCTTCCTACGTAGCAAGAGTGTTGATGGGTTTACCAGTATTCATAGTTTTACAGTTTTTTATGCCAAATATACTACCATTTTACCAAATTTCTAATACTGGAAATGGTATGAAATTCAAATAACTACTCAACCCTTTTTCTTCAGCAAAGTTCAAGCATAGAGTTGCGCGCACCACCACTGGTGGCTTTCGAAGAGTTTGTACCCCTTCGGGAATTTCCCAAGTCGCAATTAAGTAATGCCAAGGTTTTGCGTACTTTTGAACCGTCATTAAGTGCTGGTCTTTTGCCAAATCGTGAAAATCCGAGATACGGAATTATCTGCGCAGCTCTGTGCGTGTTTTACGTGTCGTGTTTTATTACTTACAACGACGAAAACAGCTAGACTTAGCGAAAAAGGCACTAACGACAAATTTGATCCCATCAGCAATATCCTACGTCTAGTAAAGACGGCGGCGGCCGAAGAAAACAGCCTAGGTAGGCACAACAGAAGAATCATAAGGAACTCAATTCAGTTCAATTTCTTTTCAAACCATTAGGGGACTATCCAAATTTTCGGTTTCTTGCCAACAAAAATAACTGAATCAAGATAAAATGACGTCAAACGTAAAATGAATAAATACAACAACAACAACAAAACAGATACTCAGACCGCAATATATATATAAGTTAATTAAAATATAAAGAACAAAAGAAAATTTAAGACATAAAATCCCAAAGGCGAATATTTATCAATATTTTGAATACAGATAATCGGGTCTTGTAGATCTTTGGTTTTGCTGACCCTGTTAACAGTAGCAGTGTTCCACCGCCACCATGTGTTTCCCGCCACCTTTTAATTCAGGCAGCGCAGGGAGCCTGTGCAGGTGGTTTCAGATCTAAATCATTAAATATGAAAAGGGTGTTTACCGCCACCCAGGAAATCTTACGTCCTCAAGAGGATTAAAGGGTAGAGTCAAACCTTCTCAGACGTAGATGGGGTGTAGAGCGCCAACCGGATTAAGTATCACGGCTACTGAAAGATAAAATTACGTATCAAGAAGGATAGTCTTCAAGAGACGTATTTCTGCGGGCGATTTCTCACCTTTTGAAACTTGAATAGTTGGGGGCCTTAAGTTATTGAAGTTGTACCGTTTCTTTAATTGGGCTTAAAATAAATTATTATTTGAAACATTAAGCTCAGTGTTCGTATTAGCAAGGAGTAATGTAGAGTTAGCGTTGGTGGCGGTAAACCACTCTTCGTATTCAAGGATTTCGGTCTGGAATTACGTAAACCAGCTACCTGCATTAATAAGTTGGCGGAAAATATACGGTGGCGATGGACCTACCAAAATATTTGACCCTTTCTTCTGATCCAAATAATCCTCTTGGTGATGCAAGATTCCCGGAAAAAATACGGTGGCGCTTTAACACGGTGGCGTTGGGACACCCACTTCCGAAAAAAGTGATACCATCCTAACAGACCAGTTAACGAGATCCAGTAAGTAATACTTCCCGTTGTATCTTAGGTGTTATACTTGTGTAAACTGAATCTTGTCTATTGTTCCTTTCTTCCAGTTTGTCTTTTCCTCTTTATACTCCGTCATTGACATTTTATATAAAGATGGGTAATAAAAACATTCTTTCATTCATTCAAGCAGATTTTCTAGACAAGCTCCGTCTACAACGAGGGAACAACTAGTGACGACAATACGGTAGATGGTGTTATTTGCCCTACAGAACAGACAATAAACCAAGGCAGTGTTATAGGTTCTGTGTCCCAGCTACTGTTACCAAGGGATTCAAAGCATTGGAAAGGATCTACTATTTTTATTATTCAACATGACCTACTCTACATCTTCATATGCAAGAAATCCGTCTTGATATGTGACAACATGTTCCCGTGCGAGAGACACAAAAATTAACAAATAAACTATTTATAAGCTATTAACTAGCTTCAGTTCAATCATTATCAACTTTCACCTTCAACCGACTTTCCTCCCCAATTTCCCAAGCCCCCTCCCACTTTCAATACTCCTTCTTCCACTTTTAAATTACCAAATAAATTACTTCAAAAATATGTTTTTTTTAATTGTTCTTCAATAATAAATGATTCTCAAAGGCAATCCTACTATTACTTCAAGATTGAGCTAATAAACATATTTTTCAGATTAGCTCCATGCAGAACGAGAAAACAACTGGTATAGACAAGAAAGATCTGCGGTATCGTCTGCCCTACACGGAAGACAGCAAACGAAGGGAGCAGTTACTGCTCCCCCTCCCCCCACGGATACTGTGTCTAAACCTTGGACAAAACAAGGGAAGGCATACATGAAGCTAAGCTCTTTATGAACTGGCAGTGTGGTTAGCTGGTTGTGTGAGATCAAGCTCACAGCCACTACCTCCGCTGCCTTTTATGAAGTTGCACGTTCGACGTTTCCTTCTCCACACTAGATCCGAAACAAAGACAGTACCATATTTCAACGACTAGGCTATTATGAGCATGGAACATCTCTGTTTCAATATTAATCTTCTTCATGTTGAGTGAGAAAGAAAGAATTTTCTTAATCCAAAAGGCAACAGATCTGAGCCGGAGCCACCCACAAGTCGGTGACTTGTTTGTTGCCAGTACGAAGGAATTCTAATTAGTCGGTTGGTCGTCAGTAAGGTTAACATCGAAAACCAAGGTCACAAATCTCCAAATGCGTCAAATGAGAATACGAAGAATTACATCGGAACAGGGTTCCTCTCTTAAGGACGAATAAGAAGAAACTAAGAATAGGGGCCCTTTCCTCTTTCTCGTTTTTTGGAGTAGTACTTTCTTTCATTTCTGATTAGTACCATTAATTTGTTCGAGTGGCGAGACTGGTGCAATTTTGTTTTCGCGCCTAACACTAATCCTAGGAACAAGTCCCACAAAGTAAAGCTGGGAGCAGTACATCCTGAGAATCTTCACTGCATGCTGAATCTTCATTCGCGAATCAAAAGACCCGAACTTCGTAATAAAGCTTTCGCCTGTCCTCAGGGTCAGAACAAAATAACTCTAGATGCGCGAACTTTGAAAAAGTGACACACAGTCAAACCGCAGCGACACTAGCTCCACTAGAGGACACGAACATCCCTACTGAAACTCAACCAGTCGTTAACGAGCGCTGGCTCACTTGGCAGTCGCCTCGCTTTGCACCGCATCTTAGCCTTGCTAGAATTTTTTCCGTCCGCCACTGCACACAGGGCCGCGCTGCGACGGAGGCCCATTTTTGATGCATGGGAAGGATAGGTCTTCGCATTACTCTCCAGAGTTATCTTGCTCTGCTCAGGGGGCGACCCCACGGCAAATACTAATACAGAAAATGAATCAAAACGGATGAGTCAGCTTGGACATTCTTCACCTATATTCCGGTCCCTGGAAAACACGAACATGTAACTTTTAATCCAGCTAAAGCTATAAGAGGAACCTATAGCCGAGAAAGGCCAAGCTTGCCGAAGAACAGCTTACGTATCCGTATTGACTCTACAGCTACTCGTCGGATGAGAAGCAGCAACAAAGGCTTGTTGCTCTGAAAGCATTTCAAAACGCGCTGAACAGTCAAACCCAAGCACCAACAATCTACTCGATCATTCTTTCTCATCTTTTCTTTGTCCCATGAGAACAATCGTGGAAGCCAGTAGCAGCACAAGCTTACTGCATTTAAAGTATTTTAAAACGTGCAGACACGTCAAACCATGCTACAAGTCACAAAGCCAGGTTTAATACCATTGCCCATGTTTCATGAGGATTTCGTCGGGGAGTCCTGGAAGCACAGTCGTCAAGTCGTATTCCGGAACTGAGAGAGTTCTCTCTGTTCTTGCCGAACTGACACAAATTTGGTGAGACTTTCCCGTCCGTACGAACATGTTCAGAAGCGTTATCGAAGGAGTCGATTGGGGTGAGTTTTCGCATTTGCGACAACTTCAACTGAGAACGGACGTAAAAGCGGAAAGAAACAAGTGCAAAATTCAGAATATTCGATGATCTTAATATTCTGGAACCCAGATGAAACCTGTAACCTAGCATTTATTGCAGCACAAGTCCTTAGGACTTTCTTTTGCTGCAATGGGATACTAGTAGTGTTATTTTATTTTATTGTCAATGTTTTGGGTTTTTTTTGGTTTGGTTTGGTTATCCAATAACGGAACTAATCCTGATTGCTTGGATTTGGTTCATTCTGTGGCTTGAGACTTGCAAGCAAACGGCGCTGTGCTATTACCTCGCCAGCTCTACCATTAATCGCATATATTGTCTATTATCTAAATAAAAAGCTCTCCGACCAGTGAAATAAAACGTTCCGTAGTCTCGTTTAGAAAGCTACCAGCCCTCTTGCTGTCATCAGGAATGGATACTTTCTGGTCCGCTGCTTATTGTCCGATATTAACAGTGCCAAAAGGCAATGCCTTGTTCAAGCATTTTTAAGTCGCCCCAAATGAGCCACACTGATTAAATAAATTTTTCTCAGGTTGTTTTTCTGTAATTTTATATAATTTTCGTTTGTTGTGTTTTTTGTTTGTTTGGGGGGTCACGTGAGGTAACGTTTTTCTTTGATGTTTTTGTTTTTTCTTGGTATCGGTAAATGGTCTCATTCCCCATACTCTCTCTTCTCTTATTTTTTTTCTTACAAGTTAGCACAGACTCACAAGCCCCGCTTTTGGTGTGTTATTGAAAACAAAGTGCTTATTTTCAATAAAACTGTTCTACTACTACTACTACTACTACTAAAGTTATGCTTTTTGAGTCAAAGTTTGTAGTTTGGCTCTTGTTTTGTCTTACTTGCGTATTACTGAATTCTTGTTTCTGAAAAGTCCAACTACATCTGCGAGGTAGTTTGTAGTTGAGCTCCGTAGTTTGAGGTTCGATTCTACAGCAAACGGAATGGACAAATAAAACGGCTTTTAAGCGAATCTACGTCGAAACTACATAAAAAAAAAAAGCAACTTAAGGTCAACAGACCGACCGCAAGCCCCCTATGTCATTTACTCTTTAAGCCAGCGGTTTTCATGTGAAATGCCAAGAATAAATGAACTGAAGGATCTAAAATGCTGTCCTATGCGTTTCATATCTTCAATTATTTGCAGATGATTAATTAAGCTCATGTAAGGAATTTGGGAATTCTGGAGTCACGGAATCGGGAGAAAATGGTGACAGGCGATATGAGCACAACCGGGTAAGACACTTTAATTAACAGCCCCGAGGGAGTGAACAACTTTGCAATTCTATCATTGCATAAAGTATGTTTGTGGAAAGAAAAGGCTGCTGGTATAATGTTATAGATAGGCCTACAGAGGATTTTGATTTAACCCGAAACAACATATTTTGGGGCCTAAATTAAAAAGATTCTCCTTCCAGCTCTCGTCGTTTAGTTTCACCAAAGGTGTGCACAAATTATAAGAAAATAATTTATAATTGTATGGGACAAATTATTTAATTAGATAGACATTAACAAGATACAATTTGTCAAGTAGGCATAATATAAACTGGTTTTCAGTTTATATTATGCCTACTTGACAAATTGTATTGTTTAGCGCTCACACTTGTCCCCTGTCCTAATTCAAAATGCATTAACGGTATGCGGATTAGTTCTCATGCGCAAAACCACAAATTTAGTGCATTCCCAGTTTCGTCCTAATCGCTCCCCTCGTTTGATTCTTTTGAGACCGCCCTCCAACTCCCCCACCGTGGCAGAATCGGAATCGGACACACAAATGGTTCATCCAGGATATTTCTCTTACTATGCATCAAGTTTCAGTCGAACTAACCTGAGTACTTCCCGGAATGTCCGCAGCGTACCACTAGCAATATATATAGTCGCAAAAAAATAAAATAAAAAAAATAAACACTAATTCAAGACAACATTAACTTAGCCCTAACTATGGAGGTTGTAGAAAATTGGGTTCTCTGTCAGGATAATGAGACAGTTCTCTGGCTGCAACAGCCGAACAAAACGAAAGGTTTCGATTGGATCCCACAAATTTAATATTTGATCCAGACAATTGGTCTTGTAAATATTTGGTCTTTACCAGACTCCTTGAACATTTTTACTACTAAAATTTAGAAACAGAATAAGGCCATTGGCTAATCATCAGAGAACACTAAGTTCAGATATGGATTCAGCTTGTGTATTTACCCCTATACGTCATATCTACTTTGACGAATTAATCGAAACTTCCCTGTCTTATACTTCTGCCACATTTTCGGTTTCAAAATCACCCCTATATCTAACCTCTTATCAACTTCAGATACAACTTTAGCTTTTAAGAAATTGTCAGGTTTCCGCTGGATTCCAGGCAAACTATATGTCCGGTAGAAATTGATTATCATCTAGGGATTCAAGATGTCTTCTTACCCCTAAAAAATAATCTAATCAACTTCAGATATAACTTGTACTTTTAAATTCAAATTTTGTATACAGCTACAATGCTTCATCAACGAAAAAGTTTTACTTCAAAAAATGTGCGGTTCTGGCCGGATTCCGGTCGAACTACTTTTGCGACGAGAAAATGATTTTCATATAGATGTTCAGCATAACCCCTCTCTCAGCTCTAAATGTAGGGCTACAGAGTCCATCTATGAACTCGACCTGTCCTTTGACCCCAAAAACCCACACAAAAAGTTTCATCAAAATATCTCATTCCCTTCGAGAGTTATCGTGCTCACAGACCAACGGGCGGAGGGATAGACGGACAGACGAACGGACAGGCGGGCAACTTTATGAAGTCATATGTAATCCTCCCCTTACGTTTTGGGATCCAAAAAACTAAAGACGAACGGACTTCGCGTGCAAGCTTAGGAAATGTACTTCAACAGTTATGGACAAAACGCCTGCCTCGAACTTTTCGAGCACGAAGAAAAAGAACGAATATCTATTAGTGAATGAAAGAATTAATCGATTTGTTACATGCAGCCTAATAATAAGGCACTTGCACAGTATATACAGAACAAGACTAAAGGTTTCGATGGGATCCCAAAAATTCCATATCTGATCCAGACAACTGGGTCTTGTCTTAGCCAGATCCAGTCATCGCCAGACTCCTTGAACGTTTTTACTATTAAAATTCAGAAACAGATTAAGGCCAAATAGCTAATCATCTGAGAAAACCAAGTTCAGATACGGATTCATCATGTGTCTTTACCTCTATAAGTCATATCTGTTTTGACGAAAACTTCCTGCCACTTCTGCCAATCTCCCGGTTTCGGACAACTACTTGTCCTGCGAAAAAAGAAAGCTCAATAACGAACTCAGGGTATCTTCTTTCCCCGATAATGAACATATAATCAACTTCAAATAAAAATTTAACTTATAACAAATTTTCCGACTCCGGCCGGATCCCGGTCGAACTTTCAGCATCTCTTCTTACCCCTAAATCGGTTATCTAATAGACTACAAATAAAACTTCTAACAATTTTCCGGTTTTGGCCGGATTCTGGGCGAACCACATGTCCGGGTAGAAAATTGTTTTCACATAAGTGTTCAGCATGTCTTCTTGCCCTAAATCGGACATCTGATCAACTCCAAATAAAACTTTTAATTTTGACAAACTTTCCGGTTTTGGCCGGATTCCGGGCGAACTACTTGTCCGCCGAGAAAATGGTTTTCACCATCGTCGTCAGCATTTTTTTCTACCCCCAAATCGAACATCTAATCAACTTCAAATAAAAATTTTACTTTTAACAAACTTTCCGGTTTTGTCCGGATTCCAGGCGAACTACTTGTCCGATGACAAAATGGTTTTCACCATAGTGGTCAGTATGTTTCTTACCCAATAATCGACTATCACATTAGCTGTTTCAAAATATTTGTTTGCCTCTTAATTTGAACCCCCTCCCCACCCCTAAATGTAGGGCTACAAAGCCCATTTATGAACTCGAACGGTCCGAAGACCCAATGAATCCTCAAACCAAGTTTCATCAAAATATCTCGTTCCCTTGGAGAGTTATCGTGCTTACAGACGGACGGACAGACGGACGGACGGACGGACAGACGGACAACTTTCGCGATGTCATAGGTATCCCCCCACTTATGTTTTGGGATCCCAAAAATAAGTAAATAAACGCTTAACAAGAAATACAGAGCGGCGTTATACAACACGACCTAAGGTTTCGATGGGATCCCAAAAATCTAATATTTGGTCCAGACAACTGGGTCTTCTCTTCGCCAGATCCAGTCTTGGTCAGGCTAATCATTAGAGAAAACCAAGTTCAGATATACCTCTATAAGATATGCCTCTATAAAGTTACTGGCCGTAACTTCCTGCTTTATTTCTGCCAAATTTCCAGCTTCGGCCGAATTCCAAGCGAACTACTTGTCCAGCAAAAAAGAAAATTCAGAATCGAATTATATAACTATAAAGAATATCTAATCAATTTCAAATAAAATTTAGCTTCTAAAAAAAAAGGTAACAACCGGATTCCGGACGAATTACATGTCCGATAATATAATGATTGTCATATACAGACTCAGCGTCTCTTCTTACACCTAAATCTGTCATCTAATCCGCTTCAAATAAAACTTATTACTTTTTACAAATATTTCGGTTTTCGCCGGATTCCGAGCGAATTAGTTGTCCGGGTATAAAATGCTTTTCACATAAGTGTTTTAGCATGTCTACTTACCCCTAAATCGAACATTTAATCAACTTCAAATCAAACTTTTACTTTTAACCAACTTTCTAGTTTTTGCCGGATTTTGTGCGAACGAGAAAATGTTTTGCATATTCGTGTTCAGCATGTGTTCTTACCCCATAATCGCACATTAGCTGTTTAAAAGTATTTTGTTTTCCCCTTAATTTCAACCCCCCTCTCCCACCTCTAACTGTAGGGCTACAGAGAGAACTTGACCTTACCCTTGACCCAAAGAGTCCCCACACCAAGTTTCATCAAAATATCTCATTCCCTTCGAGAGTTATCGTGCTAACAGACGGACAGATGGACAAACAGACGGACAACTTTTACGATGTGATAGGTATCCCTCCATATTGGGCACTGGGCGAGAAGGCGATTGTATGATGGCAGAAGATGCTCAATTATTTCTTTTAGTTTGACAGTTGGGTCCAAGACAAACAAGACCAAAGGTTTCGATGGGATCCCAAGAATTCAATATTTGATCCAGACAATCAGGTCTTGTCTTCGCCAGACTCTTTGACGTTTTTACTATTAAATTCAGAAACAGATTAAGGCCAAAAAGCTAATCATCTTAGATAACCAAGTTCAGATATGGATTCAGCATAATAATAATACAAAGCAAGAGAAAAGGCTTTCGCCTCTAAATAACTCTAAGAAATTTAAAAGCATGTTTGTGTTTACCCTGTAAGTCATATCTGTTTTGACTAAAACTTCCTGCCATACTTCTGCCAGTTTCCCGGTTACGGCCGAATTCCGGGTGAGCTATATGTCCGGGTAAAAAATTATTTTCATACGCGGATTCAGCAGCTCTTCTTACACCTAAATCGGATATCTGTTCAACTACAAATACTTTTAACAATTTTCAGGTTTTGGCCGGATTCCGGCCGAACTACTTGCCCAGCGAGAAAATGGTTTTCACCATCGTGTTCAGCATGTCATCTTACTCCTAAATCGAACATCTAATCAACTTCAAATAAACTTTTACTTTTAAAAAGCTTTCCGGTTTTGGCCGGATTCCGGGCGAACTACTTGTCCGGCAAGAAAATGATTTTCACCATCGTGTTCAGCATGTCTTCTTACCCCATAATCGACTATTCCATTAGGTGTTTAAAAATATTTTGCTTGCCCCTTAATTTGAACCCCTTCCCCCATCACTAAATATAGGGCTACAAAGCCCATATACGAACTCGACCTTACTCTTGACCCAAAGAATCTCCACACCAAGTTTCATCAATTCCCTTCTAGAGTTATCGTGCTTACAGACGGACGGACGGACAACTTTTCCGATGTCACAGGTATCCCTCCCCTTACGTTTTGGGATCCCAAAAATGGAAGCGTTAAAGTACTTGAAGACCTGTTTGCAGTTATAGCGCTGTAACATACGCTAGAGAAAAAGCTGATTTCCAACCGTTCGGATTTTTTTCTTTTTTTAGATATCATTTCATATCTATTTACAGTAGAGGTTTACTTCACTGGACGCTGGTATACTTCCGATAGTGCAATTTTAAGCTAAACTGTAAAACTAAGACACGCACCCAGGACAACAAAACAAAATTTGCAGAAATATTAATTACTTCGACCTTTGCCCAGTTTTGTCAGAATTAACTTAGAAATTTCCGAAAAAACAGCAAAACCTGAAATATAGGAGAATATAGGGTTTTTGATTCAATATAATATATTATAGGACAAGCTTCAAAATATGGGATATATAGGTCTTACTCCCACCCCTGGTTAGAAGTCGACCAGAACGAGTGGTAAGTTCTAGGGTTCCCAAGCTCTGTCCCGTACGCCGTACCTACAAAAGACGCTAGATATGCAAAAAGTTTTATTCCCGAGTCCGTGAATATTTAAAAAAAGCATGAATTCTTTTAAGCGTACTGACATTATATAAATATATTGTAATTTGTTTTGTTTGTTTGACAATAATTGCAAATTTGGTTTACAACCACAATAGTCAATTCTTACAATAAACTTTCTATCTATCTATCTAACTATCACATCCTCAGAACCAAAGCAACCTGTATTTGAATTATTCAGTAGACGGGCTACACTCCATTATTCGTCATCCGCTAGTCCAAATTGCAAGTTCTCAACTAAGAGCGTGTTCCACCCTTCTAACAATAGTTACTATTAGTTACTATTTCCGTTCCATCCTCACGAAAAGTTACTACGCTGATCGTTCCAACCTTGTCGGAATAGTAACTAAAAGTTACTATTTGCTTACCATGCTCGGGAGCGTAGTAAGCCTAGTTACTGCACATCTCTGTAACGTGATTGGTCGGATTCGCCCCTGGCGTGAGATCCTGCTGGAAAATAGAAACATCGTTCCAGCCTTGACGGCAAAAAGCCAGAATTCGTGACGTCATGCGTAGTAGCTACGGTAAGTAGGGTGGAACACGCTCTAAGTCATACATACACAACAGACCTTACTGCAGAAAAAATCTGGAAATTTTTGGGCTCAAAGTTCAAAAGTGGCTTCATTTAAACCGTAATACCAGGTTGTCTCTCACTCTATGGTTCCTAGCGGCTATCAAAAACCATCTCCACACCCAATACGGCAACAAATGCCCCAATTTCCTAATTAGAAATCATCATCATCATCAATTCCAATTTCATGATCCCTTGCGTCTACCTCTTAACAGCCATGATGGTTTGTTATTCGCATTTTAGCCGAGGGCACAAATTACCGATTTCTCGCAGAGTAGCTTCGGTCAGCTGATCGATAGGTGGATGATTATTTGCCAGTAGAAAACGGCGAACATTCCCAAAATAGTGTTACGTCAAGGATTTTTACTCCGTAGCAAGGAGATGATGCGAGGGGATAGCCAGACGTCGATCCATCTTATGAGGTGGACGTGAAGGCAACAGCTGGCACTAATATAGGCTAAGGCGGCTTTTGGGGGCCATCAAACGATACCGTCTGCATATGAATATATGTAAACACCACAAATAAAATCAATTGATGTAAACCCTTAACATTTCTCTCTAAATAGGGTAAACGTCTTTTTTCTCATTACTTTTCAGGTTCTCTTTACCTCTTACAAAATTCATTTGCTCTTAATATCTAAAAAAATAAAAATTGATATTCCTCCACAGGGCACATTTTCTATGGAGGCCTTCATTTATATAATAACCATAATTTGGTTCCTTCTACTACCTTAAAGGACATGTCATGCGTATGATAGTAATTAATTCTACTTCAGTAGTATTTCCATTGTCATGCCCGAGATTCTGCACTCATAAGTGTATCCTATCCTCTCTATTAGCAATACAATGATTATCACGCTTGCCACGATTTGTTCTCTTTGTGACGCATGAGGCGCTCGATTATTGTTCCTGATGAGCTACTTCCATCCGAAGACCGACTTTGAAAATTTCGCCAAGATATTCATCCAAGGCAAGGGAGTGGAAAGAGGCTGAAAACAGCCGAAGCTGATGATAATTTTCTGCAATAAGCATAGCTTGGTTGTAAGCTTGGCACCTTTCGCCAATGTTTCCTTTTGATACTACGGTTTTATAGCGCTTTTTCGGCCTAGCCGAGTTCTGACAATCACGCAGCGTAAGCTTCACCGAAACCTTCAAGGTCCACCGAGGATCTTTCACAGATAAGGACATGAGAAGCTTCAAAGGTTGTTTGTCCTTCTGGAAGACATAGAAGGCCATCAGGTCTATCTTCTGTTTGGACTTCTTTCCTTTTGCTTGTTTTCCCCACTCTTTAACAACGGCGTGCTAAGTTTTCAAATATTCTGCGTCCAGCCCGCGTCGGAGATCGGGATGGCTGGATAAAGTTGACAAGCGCTAATAAGAAAATCGCTAAGATTCCCGTGGCAAGTTATGGTATTCTGAAAGCAATATTTCTGAGCCGCTTCATGGGGAAAAGTAAGCCTAGTAAGAGTTATGCTTTAAATACTTTCTACTGCTTAAATTTAGTTTTTTGCTTTAATGAGAAGAACTTTACAACCAGACCAAGGCTAACTCTGCACAGACTCATCACGGAACTAGAGGGGACTAGTATTACAAGTAACATCGGTAACTGAAGATTCAATGCTCACCCAACCTTCAGCTTCTGCTTGCTACAAATATATCCTCTCTCGTTGGTCCTCATCAATATGAGCCAAGGTTTCCGGCATGAAACGTTCAAAACTTTCTTAGCAAGACGTTTCAAGCAAGAACAGAGATATAATGAAAGGAAAACTCACAAGAAATATTAACAAGGATGAATTCATATTAAAAACTCTTAGACATGGCTGTTTATTCATCAATGATTCATCAAAAACAAAAGAATGCTATTAATTTACTACATAGAAGGTGTTTTTCAAAAATACGATAAGGTAAGCGACATTTTTCAAATTTTACAGGAACAACTGGGAACAACGAAAAATGTGTCACCCTTCGGCCACGAAATGTCTTCTTTTAGAAAACACTACATCTCCGTAGCGGTTGCTCTGATTTGCCTGAAATTTCTATTAGACATGGAAGGCCAAATGGCGGATAGTGATCTAAATTTCGATAACAAATATCCCTTATCGCCTTTTAGAAAAGCACCGTCGATACATCAGGTTCATAGGTTTCAATTTAGGTACAGGTTGACATTACTAGCGTTTGTGCCTAAGGAGGACCCTTACTGAGAAGGGCTGAAATTTCGTTCAAATAAAATGAGCTGACGCGTCTGTTAGTGCAGTCACCAAGTGTTGCCACTTCTCTCTTGGAACCTGTCACTGTTGGCCGCAAAAGCCTGTGACATTTTGGCGCCTGATGAAAAATGTGTAGCCTGTGTAGTTGTATGGTAGTTGTACGAAAAAGTTTCATGTACTGATATGCAGAAGTAAAGAATACTTTAATTTAATGTGCCTCACATTGGGCTAATCTTAAGCAGTAGTATTCAGTAGTATCCAGTCTTGCTATAGTAGCATGCATTAGTATCAGTTGGTAGTGCATAATACTTTTTCGTACGATTTTATACTACTATTTTGATAGAATTTCTCATCGGATGTTTACCAATTATTTACTACAAATCTCAATTTTTCATCTTAATAATTATATGCCTCAACTTTTTTGCTCCATTTCTGTATTCAGCCTACTGGTAAGGACTGATTAAGAAACTGGTCGCAAAATTCTTGCTCGCTTTGCCGAAGAAGCAAAAATCAATGCAAATATCAGAATTCTGCGACCACAACACTGCAGTCAACGTCAATATGTCACTGACGGCTGACAATCTAGGTTCCAGAAGCTTTACAGTTTTGTTCTCTTTTCCCGTGCTGACTTTGGTTCTCTTTCGGGATTTTGTCCCCCGACAATGAAACAATCACCTTTCCCTCCACTGAATCAAACTCAAACGCTGTGCATGAAAGCAAGACAAAACCTACATCGTATTCACAGAGATAGAAAACGCTTCGCTTCTCTCCCTAAGCGTTTATAAATGAATGTAGAAGTAATTTAACAACAACATGTTTTACACTGATGTCCCCACTTCTGTCAAACATCTAATCTGTACCACTCAGACCCTTGGGAGGAGAAAAAGACCCTGGGGAGAATCCAGAAAATGAAACAATTTAGGTCCCTGACAGCTTTGAAACTGAACGAAAGTATAGTCTGTCACCAACGAGAGAAAAGAATATTTTTTACTTGATTTGTCCAAACAGAATAATACAGAAAACCTGACTTTATTCAGCTAAAGCAGTACCTGTAGGCTTAAAAATCAATTTATGAAGCATAAAGCAAACTTGGTTTTGGCAAAATCGTCACAACCAGGTACCATGGCAGACTTTTTTTTTATGACTGTTCAGCTTTATTTGTTTGCAGTTCCTGTGTAACCATAGCTCCTTTCTTTGCCATCCATGACAATATTTGTGTCCCAAAGTAAACCATCGTGTTTTGATCTTTCTTACACTCTGCTGAGACCTGAGGGCAATGTTTCCCTCTTTTATCCTAGTATCACATCTCAATATCAAAGACACAGGCTACTGCAGTCTCTGATCTGCCATTGATATTAAGACTCAAGGTTTTGTATTTCATGCAGGGAGTCCGGAATGCCCCCCCCCCCCCTCCCCATGCTCTTGGCCAGTCGGTAAGAAATAACCGAGTCGGCGCGAAGCGCCGCGATTTTTCGTCAAAACAGTCGAATTTGTTCATGAAAACAGTCGGTTTTTCTGAAAACTGGTCGATTTTTCGTCAAAATAGTCGTTTTTTCAGAAACCAGTGGATTTTTTTTCAAAAATGCCATTTTTGCTGTTGAAAACTGTCACTTTTTCTGTAGAAAAACTCGGTCCAAATTACCATCCAGTCGGTAAATGCCTCGTTCCCCCCCCCTCCAAAAAACATTTTGGCTAGTAACGCCTCTGATTTCAGGTAATAGAATCATCTGGGCAGAATTTCAGACAAAGTTATTTTTAACTGGACATACGTTGCCTGGGCAACGTGAAGTCTTGCGGCAACCTTTGTCCGGCTTCGCCGACCAAAGTGTTGCGAGAGCAGCACTTTGGTTTTGTTTCTTCGCTGTCGGTTGATGCTTAAGTTGTCAACTTATCGAAGCTTATAAACGGTATGTTCTTAGAAGAACACGATCAGTAATCACATGATCAGCGGCAATTCCTCAGCGTTGTAAAAACAACAACAAAAGAATATCGGAAGAAGGGACTAAATTGACTTTGCAGTCAGTTGAACTTTATCGTTTTCAGTCGTAGACATTGTGACGGATGTAATCTAGTTGGTATTATAAAGCTATGCGTAACTTTCCAGGATTAAAATACCATAGATGACACTATTAATTATTACGAAACTACCTCATTGTTTTACATATCGTTTGTACGCGTTGCGTAAACAGTTGATCCTAGTTTACAGCGGTAGACCATCGATACAAACTTTAGATACAGAAATCGAATAGAATTTGCACCAATTTGCACAAATTTCTAGCCCCTCGTGAACCGATTCCTACTTACAAGTCCCTCTCCTGTGATTGGGAAAGAAATAGTGAGTACAACAGCTAGGAAAAGTTGCAAACCCCTCATCGCTGAAGATGATGACAGGTGATAATTACTTGCTGGGAACCAAATTGTTCTTACCATCGAATACAACGGAAACAAATAACAGGTAGGCTACACCAACTAGCAAAAGCTGCAAACCCCTCATCGCCGAAGATGAGTATGAGCTAACAGCCGACTTTTGCTTACAAGTCCCCTACATGTCTCACACTGGTAGCGCCTATTTTTGGTTTCAGTGTCTACCCTAAAGTAGTCAACTCCTTGAAACTTTCAAACTGTTGTATCTCAAAAGGAATTTTTGATCCAAAAAATGGATGACATATACTTTAATCAGCTCGTCAAAGGCTATCGATTGTCGTCGAAAAAATATTCTACCCGTAGACCAACTTTCTAACGTCACCGCTTAGAAAGGAGCAAAGGATAAGCTCTAATTTCTTTAGCAATGAAAGAACTTTTAAAGTCTAAGAGGCACATCTGATATCATTTCTCTACCGCAATCCTAAGTGCAAAAAAACGAATGATAAACTAAGCTGAAATCGCGAACAGAAATGGGTAGAAACAATAGATGGCAGCACTTTCGGACTCAATTTAGATTTATCACTCAAAGAAGACATGTTGGCTGTGGGGCCGGTAACTGCCGCATATATTTAACACTTATAGATTTTAGTCCATTTTTAATTTGAAACTGGTACCTGCCTGCTTGCGTTCTAGAACGGAGCTTTCCACTCTACATCAGAAGAATGGTTTGATGGAACGAAAGGTTGGCTGCAACACTTCAGATCTCTGACATGAGCTATATAACTCCACTTCACTTCGCACACCGTAGACTCTGGCTCGAGGACAAGCAAAAACCATCCTTTTTGGCCCCAGGCAAGAGTTTTACGGAGCTTTCCAAAATGTAATGTCATATTCATCAATCCGGCCTAAGGTCCCCCCTTTCAGCAAAAACCGCACAAGCTAAACGCTTACCAGTTACCAGGAATAAAATGAAATAGGGGGCCTAGGAAAAATGAGGACAAAACCAAAGTGTTGCTCTCGCAACACAATTATCAGGGCTAGTCGTACAAAGTATTGCACAAATGACATCAGGGGTAAACCAAACCAGACATCAATTGTCCCAAAAATCAGTCAAAATAGACCATGTCAATGTGAAGGTCAAGTCATGCAAACATATGATGTTTGGCATCACCTATATACAATAATATGGGATTTATGGTAGACTACTCATATGACAGAGCTGCAACCAACAGGAAGATTTGAGAGCTTTCAAATGGAGAAGAACACAATAACAAGTGGTCTTTTTGACAATTGTTTGCTGCCACTGACTGTCATTGGGGGAATGAGACAATGGACCACTGTTGTCCTGATTTTGGCAAAAGCTGCTGGCCTGCCCCAAAGCACAATACAATATACTCAAACAGACTGCTGCAGTTCACAATTCTCCAAACCTCATACACACTCCCAGCACAGTCAAAGTAGCCTAGCTCACTGATATTTACACATACGATAGGTACTATACTTGCACTGTTTTACCCAGCCTTGTGATACATAAGTTACTGACAAATTAGTGCAGGGAGATAACAGAAATTCCAAAGTTACCAAATCAGGTGAGGCTGCTGTTAGAGCAACACAGCGGACCAGGGGCATCACATATGGGGGGCGAGGCTGGGGAATCCCCCTCAATTTTGTCAGCCGTACAATGCAAATAACCGAATTGGCACCAAGCACCACTGTCTTTTGTAACAAGACCTAAGATGTCGATGGGATCCCGAAAATCTAATATTTGATTCAGACAATTGGGTCTTGTCTTCGCCAGGCTAGTCGTCAGAGAAACCAAGTTCAGATATACCTCTATAAGCCATATCTATTATAACGATACTGACCAAGACTTCCATCTTTACTTCTACCAAGTTTCCGATTTCCCCCAAATTCCGAGCGAACTACTAGTCAAGCCAAAAAAAAGAAAATTCAGAAACGAATCCAGCGTATCTCCTTATCCCTATAAAGAACATCTAATCAACTTAAATAAAACTTTGACTTAAAAAAGTTCCGGTTCCAACCGGATTCAAGACTAATTATATGTCCGGGTAAAAAACGATTGTCACATACAGACTCAGCCTCTCTTCTTACCCCTTGGCCCTTAATCTGTCATCTAATCAAACTTTTGCTTTGAACAAATTCCAAATACAATAGAAAAACAAAGAGATTTTCGGGTTTTTTTCTTGATCAGCTACTTACCCCTCCAAGATGATGTGCGAGGGATAAATAAATTTCGGATATTTCGGTTGAACTTCCGGCAAACCGTCCTCAGCGAAAAAAAAAAAAAAAAAAAAAATCATAAACTCCACCACAATCACAACAGGAAAACAGACAATAAGCCGACATGTAACTAAAGACCAGAAGAACGGTGCGGACTAAACGACATGCAGATAAAAATAAAATAATGAAAGATAAAATGTGCGTGTTAAAAGTGTATATGTACAAATCTGTGATTATTTACAATTCTGAGTTCTGTGTATATTTACAATTTACCATCCGTCTGGGAAAGCGCAGAAGCTTTCACCCAGAAAACGCCCCACTCCAAAAATCCATAATACGTTTGATCACTTTGAATAAAAACTTCCACAGAACTGGCCAACAAATTTTCCGGTTTTGGCAGGATTCCGGGCGAACTAGTTGTTCGGCGAGAAAATGGTTTTCACCATCGTGTTCAGCATGTCCTTTTACCCCTAAAAATTTAATCAACTTCAAATGAAACTTTTACTTTTAACCAACTTTCCGGTTTTCGCCAGATTCCGGCCGAACTACTTGTTCCACAAGAAAATGGTTTTCACCATGGTGTTCAGCATGTCTTCTTACCTTTAAATCGAACATTTAATCAACTTCAAATAAAACTTTTACTTTTAACCATTTCTCGTTTTTTTGCCGGATTCCGGACGAAGTACTTGTCCGGACGAACTACTTGCTAAGAATGCTTTCTTACCCCATAATCGGCTATCACATTAGCTGTTTCAAAATATTTTGTTTGCCCCTTAATTTGAACCCCCTCCCCCACCCCTAAATGTAGGGCTACAAAGCCCATCTACGAACTTGACTGGTCCGACGACCCAAAGAACCCTCACATCAAGTTTCATCAAAATATCTCATTCCCTTCGAGAGTTATTATGCTTACAGAAAGACAGACATTTTTGCAATGTCATAGGTATCCCTCCACTTACGTTTTGGGATCCCAGAAATAGTTGACTTCTTCGTAGAAACAAAGATTTTTTCAGGAAATCATTTAGTTTTTCTCAAAATCACCTGATTTTCTATCAAAGCAGAAGGTTTTTTCTGGAGTAATCAAATTTCTGAAAATCACTAATTTTTATGCAAAAACTGTCGTTATTTGTGCAAAAACAGTCTGTACAGGAGTGTTGCATGAAGCCGCCCTTACTATGGAACCGCCCACCCCCCAAATGGCCATGGTACATGATCCTGCCACCTTGGATCATGAAGCTGCCACCCCCAGAAAAATCATGCAAATTCCAAGAAAACAGCAAATTTTGTTATTTGCAAAAGGTCAAGGAACCTCTCTGACCAAACAGCTGGCCTCTAACTTCACCATGTAGCAAAATACTATTTTTAGCAAAGTGGGCGACTTCATGATCACTTGGGTGCCTATATTCTTTCGTGTTCTCCAGCTTAGCCTTGAACAATTACAAGTAAACTATGGTACCAGCAGAAAGTGAAGGTTCTAAGCTTCCTTTCAGGATACTCCACTGGATTTTATCTCAACCTTTACTCTTTTTCCCTAAGTCATTTCCCAAAAATAGGAGTTTAGGGTGGCGGCTTCACGCAGCACTCCTGTACATACGTGTACATAACATAAGTCATGTACTGTGTATAAAATTCTGGACAATAGTCAAGTTTTCTGAAAATCACTAATTTTTATGCAAAAACTGTCGTTATTTGTGCAAAAACAGTCTGTACATACGAGTACATACTGTAACATAAGTCATGTACTGTGTATAAAAATGACCAGCCAGATGGTAAAATACCTAGCACCCCCCCCCCCTAACATTGGCTAGTAACGCCTGCAGCCGACCATATGATGACCTCACTTTCTAGTTAAAAATATAACACCATACCTTACAAACACTGGCATGAAATAGAGTCTGTGGGGCAACAGCCTGAAACTAAATTCAAATATTGCGCCAACTCTTCCTCCAATAGAGAGATTAGTCGCGTTTTTTGCAATCGCTTGGAACGAAAGTTGCCGTTTTTTGCGATCGACTGTCGACTGGAGGTCCAGTCGATCCGTTTTTTGTCGCTTGACTGGAGATCGACTGGGAACAAAGTCAACAGTCAATCCGATGCACCTTTCTCTTGGAGGTCCAGTCAAACTTGGTGCCAAATTTTGAAAACTCAAACATGTGGACCCAAAAACGTCCATTTACACCTCAGGAAGCGCCAGTACTGCAGCAGTTTCAGAGACTGCCGAGGGAAGAGTTGTGGGGATGGACTGATTTATGGACTGATTTAGACCGTTTTTTGAAGGCTTGTTCTCGCTCCCCTATCAAGCGACAAAAAACGGTCAACTGGATGAACCCGGGAACAAGTCCCAATCGCCAGTCGAGCTGTAAAAAACGCGACTATTGCACCCTACCCGATGAAAACGGATATCGCTGCACCATCATCAAGGGAACGTAACAAAAAATTTACATTGTGAGGTATAGGACTTTCAACTTTGAAATTAAATTACCGGCGCTTGACCATCATTCTGAACCAGGGACTTGCAGAAATATTAATTGGGCTATTCCTTAATTGTATAATTTTACTTGCAAAAGAGTCTCCTAGGAAGTAAGAGCTTGAAGGCTTCAAAGTTTGAACACAAAATAAGAGTCTCGAATCCAATTGGTCGGCGATGCTGCTGATTTGAAAAAATGTGTCATAATTGACCAATAGGACAAGACTCCGTCTTTGTTCACAAATTTTGACGCCATCAAACTCTGATCAGAAAGAACACTCATTTACAAACGTTATATTATTCCAACAGGAAGGAACCAGATTGACGATCCTGCAATTTGTTGGCTCCAAGTGGCTATCAAAGGCCGGTAATTTAGTCTCAAAAGGCGTATTCTCGCCGTTCCCCGAGGACTCCTCGGGGAATCAAAGGGAACGGCGAGAATAGAGGGAGTCACTCCAGGGGGACTCCGCGGACAGAAACAGCGAGAACAGGGAGAATGCTTCCAGCATGGATTTTGTTCGAAAAATACATATGCAGTTGACGAAATTAGTCTGGAGCCAGCTTATTTTTGGTTTTGTTTATTCTGATTATTTTTACTTTCCACCAACACCAGCAAAAATTGATTCCCCTCCAAATCTGAAAGGGAGTCCTTTTTGATGATGGTGATGATAAACAGAGCATTCCCCGTCCGTGGGGACTCGCGAGAATACGGGGAGTGAGTCCCCGGGACAAACAAAACGCGGGGACTCCTCAAGTGGAGTCCGCGGGGAACGGCGAAAGTACGCCTAAAGACGAAAGTCCTATACTTCCTAATTTTAAATTTTTTCGTTACGATCCCTTCCGTTTTCGTCGGGTATGGTGCAATCTCTCTATGTTGTCGGTTTTCCAAGATGCAATCAATGCTGCCAGATCCTTTTTGTGGAGTCCTTTTTGTGGAACTGCACAGCTCATTCACAGCACAGCTCACCAATGGCGGAATTTTGCCGAATTTCGCTGAGTCTCCCTTTCGCCAATCTTTTTTGTCGAAAATGCGCCCAACCGACAAGTTCACCTGGAATCTGGCCAAAATTCGCTAAAGGTATTTTTTTTTTCCGAGGTCGAATAAAGGTATAATGTTGGAGTAAACAATCTCAATACAACTGCAACAACTGTGCAAATGACTTCCCTTTTTCAAGTGGCAGGAAACTGGATCCCTCAAAGTTTAACTGAAAATTCAACTTATATCTTGCATCATTTAACTGAACACCCGACATTGTTTGACTTATATGAAGTTTTTTTTTTACTCTTTGCTGTGATATGATGTTCAGAATATCTACGGCAGTCCTTGCGACACAGAATTCTACTATGACAAGGAAAACTTGAATCTCAAGACAAACACGGCTTTTCAGTTGCCAGTGATCAGCTCGCGGTAGTTAGCTAATTGCATTAACACTTATTTTTCTTAAATTGTTTTCGTCAAAAATACAATAGTTGCGTTATTGCAAATACCATGGTATCTGAAACCAGGGTGTAAAGTCGTTTTTGCAGTTATCGTGATATCTGATACCACTATATTGTTATCTGGCCAGTTATCGTGGTATCTGATATTCAGATACCACGGTCCGACTGTGGTAACTGGTCATGGTATCTGAAAAAGTCATCTCACTTTTTCAACATAGCCTACAGTCGTCCAGGTATTACTGTGCCTTCGTCCAGTTATCTTCTCCCGACCCTTTAGTTTGAGTGAACCCACATTGCTGAGATACTGACCTTCTGAGCTCGAAAACTAACAGGCTTCTGGTCAATTTGCCTGGATCTATTCGCTGACAATTAATACGGATAAAAGACTTCCTTTGCGCTATTTGTTGACTGACATCGTCCAATGGGTTAGCTTCATGCAGCCCCTCTCCCTCCTCTGGATTCTAAGAAAAACAACTCTCTTTTCTGCTGGTCCTGGATATCTGGCCGGACAAATCAACGAAATTGACCTGTCAATTCTCGTATAAAGCAATTCTTCGTAAAGGGAATCAGATAGGGTGAGAATGGGGTCCTGTCTGGGTGTGGTTTAATGGGCTGGGGTCAGGCCCGTATACAGGAATTTATTTCGGGGGGGGGGGGGGGTGCATTTCGGGGGGGGGGGGGGGGTTTGCCTGCTGGTCGGACAAAAAAGTACAAAAACACAGATCAGAGGGAAAAGCCTATACAATTGATTATTTGTTCATATTCCGGGGGGGGGGGGGGGGGTCAGCCCCCTAACCCCCTCCCCCTGGATACGGCCTTGGCTGGGGTGTTCTATGCATTTTGTAATTTGGGCTATCGAATGACAGACTGCAAAAACAAGAATTTCGCTGGTGTGTGATGACAATACAAAAATGCAAATATTGGACAGTGTGGATCGTGCCGGACTCACCTGCCATGCTCTGCGCATAATCTGGGGATACCCGCGTCTCCCTATCCTTCATTTCTACCTAATTGTGTAACCGTGTAAAACAATGAGTTTTGGGGCTACTATTCAGATATTACGGAGGTGGAATTTGCCGTCAGTTGAGGTCGCTGTCTCTAAGGTCGGCTTCTATCTGACTGTTGTAGTGGTTTGCGAACTATGTTCACAAGCCTTTCGGTAGCTCAGAGGTAGAGAACTCGCCTGGAAAGCGAAAGGTCTTGGGTTCAATCCCGGCTGAGGGGCATTTTCGTTTTTCAGTTCACTAAAGGTCACTAAAGTACTTATTTCGATACCATGAAATGGTACTGTTCAGGCTCCTGTCGAAGCCATAGCCAACCAGAGAGGCGGACTGAAGGGATCGGATCTTCCTTTAAGCTGGCCCTGTGGTTCACAAACCCTTCCATTACGATAGCCTGTTTTTATGGCACTTACGCCAAGTGCCATCTAGCAATTGTAATTTCTGTCCGTCAGTCGGTCTCGGTTTTGCTAGTTCGGGCACTTCCAGATAAGCTAGGACGATGAAACTTGGCAGGCGCATCAGGGACCAGACCAGATAAAATTAGAAATAGTTGCTTCTCCGGTCTGACCATCTGTAAGGGAGTGGAGGGAGGGGGAATCCGGAAAAATGAGATATTTTTAGCTTACGAACGGGTGATCGGATCTTAATGAAACTTGGTATTTGGAAGGACCTCCTGTCTCAAACGTTCCATTTTAAATCCAGACCGGATCCGGTGACATGGCGGGGGGGAGTTAGAGGGGTAAACCGGAAATCTCGGAAAACGCTTATAGTGGGGAGATCCGGATGATTGGTGGAAAGAACAAGTACAAGTCCTATATATGTGACAGACATAACCGAAACGGATCCGCTCACTTTGTGGCAGTTTGCGGGGGGGGGGGGGGGCAAATTTCTAATGGTCCCTCGCGTTCGGTGCTTCTGATGTGCTAGGACGAAAAGATTTGGCAGGCAGGTCAGGACCCGACCAGACTAAATACGAAATAGTCACTTCCCCGATCCGACCATCTGGGGGGGGGGGGGGGGGAGAGGAGGTAGGGGGAAGCTAAAAATTTAGGGATTTTTAACTTGTGAACGGGTGATCGGATCTTGATGAAAGTTGATATTTAGGATGAGACGTCGCACTTTAAATCCGGGCCGGATCCGACACTGGGGGGAGTTGGAGGAGGGAACCGGAAATCTTGAGAAACGCTTAGAGTGGGATAGATCCGTGGGATAGTGGCATAGATCGGTATGTAACTTGGTGGGAATGACAAGCACAAGTCCTAGATACGTCACTAATATAACCGGACCGGATCTGGGCACTGTTGGGGAGTTTGGGGGGGGGGGGTCCGGATTTTTAGCGATCCCACGAGTTCGGCATACTTCCTGATGTGCTAGCCCGATGAAATTTGGCAGATATGTCAGGGATCCGAACAGATTGACTTGAGAATAGTCGTTTCCTCCATCCGACCATCTTGGGGGGAGTGGAAGGATGGGGAGTCCGGAATCTAGTGGCATACATAACTTTTTAACGGGTGATTGGATTTGAATAAACTTGTATGGTGGAAAGGGCTATCGCCTCAGATGTTCAGTGTCAAGTCCGGACCGGGTCCGATACCTGTGGGGGGATGGGGGAGGGATTGGAAAACTCAGGAAGCGATTAAAGCAGAGGGATTGGGACGGAACTTAATGGAGAGAGCAAGCATTAAGCCTAGATACGAAATTGACGGAGTCAATGGTTTTGGGTCTCTGTGGGGGGAGTTGGAGGGGGTTTCCTGGAATTCCGGTAGTCGAGAGTTAGAATAGGTCCAGATGTACTAAGACAACGAAACTTTGCAGGCATGAATAAATAGATAGATAGATTAGTGTGTTTCAAAAGCCAAAAGCATATTAGTGACCCGACTTAATTGACTTGAGAACCTGAAACAACATACCCCCGGAAACTTCCGTTCCTAGATCCGAGCATTTTTGGTGGAGCGAGGGAAGGGAAATATGGAAATTGACTTCTGCAAATTGGGAATGAGTGGTCTGATTCGAGTGAAACTTAATGGGTGATAGGAATCAAGGAACTAGATATGTAAAAGATGTGTTCAAACTATATAGCGACCACGGTTGGTGCAATTGGGGGGGGGGGGGGGACAGAAACTTTTGACATATGCACAAAAACCAAACGGATGGACCGAATGAGATGCAAGTTAGACAGTACCGAGTTAATGCGAACTAGATTTGTTATTTGGCGTCCGGGCCGGATTCGGCCAAGGTAGGGGGGGGGGGTACCGGAAATTTGTGGATAGGCTATGCTCCGATTCAGAAATACTTGATGGGTGGGAAGAGGGGATTAAGAGATACGACGTTTATGTTTCCAAGTCCCCTTCCGCCACAGGGGGGGGGGAGGTGGAGGGAGATTGCCGGAATCTTTGAGGCTCGCATAGGGGTCAAACGAGTGCATCAGTTTAAATGAAACTTGGAATGTAGAGAGAGTGTATACCTTAGATGCTATATTTTAGGGTCCAAACCGGATCCGACAGCGGTGGGGGGAGATGGAGGGAGTATCGGAAATCGTGTAGCACGTCTAGGGATCAAACGAGTGAATTTATTGGCCTGAAACTTGAAAGTTTGAACAGTCATGTGCCCTCAGAACTGAGTGAAAATAAATATTCTATCTGTATCTCCAAGCCGCATTTTTGGATGGCGGGTGTATTTCGTGACGCTCTCATCTACTTCCTTGTACCGCCTACTCGTAACAAGTGCCATACGAGCTCGTAGCTCTTGTTTTGTGAGGAGTCTAGTAACGTTGATTATTCTACTCATTTAGATGTTTTGACTTTGAGCCTTAATCACGCTCTGCCCAGATTTCTTCTGAAGTTCTCTGACGTCACAACGAAAGTCTTTCTTGGAACCCACCACCTTTCTATCTCTTTTAAAAATTGGTTTGATGTATTAACGTCATTTTACTTTAAAATTCGCCATATTGTGAAGAAGAATGCATCCACGAAGCTAAGTGAGGCAAGGTACACTGACTCGCTGTAACTAAACGATACTTAAGTTCCGGAAAGGCGTAACTCTGAAAAAATTTTAAGGGGAGACGAAAAGCCGCCGTTGCCCCGTTGTGGAATAATGTGGTTTTCCAAAAATGGGACTTACCCTCTATTGTACTTAGCCTTTTGAGGTATTCTAAGAAAATAGAGACGACCGAACGACGCGCCTTGAGAAAGCGTATCCAGTACCACCCATTTTTTTATTTATATAACGATTATGGAATTTCAAGGTCGAAGGTCTCGTACGACTCGGGCTAAAAACTATATTCAAGGTTTAGAAAAATTGCCACAATAGCAAACACAAAAGAAGATGCAGCAGAAAGAAAAGAAACATGCACATAACTAGGTAACTCATAGAACGTGGATCATATACACCAAAACATTTACAAACATTTAATAAAAAAGAAAATAGGAGTATGGCAATGGTTGGGCAAACATGAATAACTGAATTAAGAGCTAAAATGTAAGACAACAAAACATAGCTTGAAGATCCAAAGCCTCTCAGCACGATTCAAGGACTTGTCATACATTCTGCTTACATAATCTTTTTGATCCATTCTTGTTTTGGAGACTTTCAGTTTCAGAAATCAGGATTATTTCAATTCCCCCTAACAGCATTTCTCAAATAAAAGTCTATTGTGATGTTTGAAAGCTGTTGGGACATGCCAGGCTTTCGAAACATTGGTCCCCAGGAAACTTGTTGCCCATGAAAAACGGTTTCTTTTTCTTCTTTCTTTTTTCCCCACCAACTGCTGAATCCATCCTCAGACCAGATTTTAATTTCGAGAAAATCCTTCCCTTCAGAAAGATCAAGATCTATTGAAAAAATATATTCCTTCAGTCAAGGATTCGCAGACTCGTTTTGGGATCCCGAAACGGAAGTGGAGGGATACCTATGATTTTGTAAAAGTTGTCTGTCTGTCAGCAGGGTAACTCTCGAAGGGGTTGAGGTATTCTGTTCAAACTTGGCGTGAGGATTGGGTCGAAGTACAGGTTAGATTCGCAGATGGACCCTGTAACCCCACGTTTAGGGGCGGGGAAGGGGGCTGTGAGATGAAAATAAATACAAAATTCAAGCTGATGTGAGAGTCGATTTAGGGGTAAGGAGACATGTTGAATCCAGAACTGAACATTTTCTCACCGGACAAATAGTTTCCCCGGATTCCGGAAAAAACACAATTTCGTAAAATAAACTTTCTATGTGAAGTTAAATAAAAGTTCGATACATAGGTACAGAGACATGAAGAATCTGTTACTGAATTTTTCTTTTTCGCCGGACAAGAAGTTTGCCCGGAACCCGGCGAAAACAGGAAAACTGGTAAGAATGAAAGGCTTATCTGAAGTTGATTGGAGGTTAAACATTGGTCAATTAGAGCGTCGATTGAGAGGTAAGAATACACCTTGAATCTATACAAGCAGACTGACCGGAATCTGGCAAAAACCGGAGATTTGGTAGGAGTAAAGTAAAGTTAAGTTTACTCTGCAGTCGATCGGAACATCCTTATAGGAGGAAGAATACGAGCTGAATCCATTTCTGAACCTAAATTTTCTCGCCGGATAATCAGTTCATCCGGAATCCGACAGAGATCGACGATTTGATTGAACTAAACAAATTGTTCAAGTCGATCGGAGCGTCGATAAGAGGCTAAATTTGGTTGGAGGAGGGAGGTGTACCCGAAACGGACACTGTGAATTAGGATATACTGTTTATTTTCACCTCGGATGGATAGTCCTGTTGGAAACTGTCAAATCACAATTTATTCGAATGAGCTTGATTGTCTGATATGCTTTTTGCTCTAACTTATGACTTAATGGCTGCTGTTCAGCGGTCTGTTAGAATGATATCGACTGTGCACGGGTTCGGCAAAAAATGAACATATGCAAGCCTGATTATCTGTATAAAAAAAATCGACAGATTTTCGCATTTGGGATTCCTTCAAAACTTTAGTGTTATTCTATCCTTTTTTTCTTTTTTTTCTACATAACGTTCTGTTTTGCTCCTCGGTGACTTTCTTAATGCAAGTATTCGATAGAAAATCTTCGAGCTTTTCTACATCTTCTGTCGTTTCCTCCTGCTCTTTCCGTAACACCTCTTGAAATATCTCCTGAAAATTCCTGCAATATCTTTTATTCAAACAATGTTTAAAACGGATATACGTCAGCTACGATTCTTCATCAGCGATATTTCGGCCCTTCTTGGCAAGGGTCCTCGTCAGGCTATCAGTCTTCTGGGTAAGCCAGACGAGGACCCTTGCCAAGAAGGGCCAAAATATCGCTGATGAAGAATCGTAGCTGACGTATATCCGTTGTAAACGTTGTTTGAATAAATGTTTCAAAGTCAGCTTGGGCTCAAAGAATATTTATCTGCAATATCTCTTCTTTCCCTCTAACGTACCTTCCTGATTTTGTTCTGACCCTAGATATTTTTGCTGCTTTCATTTTCTTCTTTTCTTTACAAATAATCGTCGTTGTTAACTCTATCTTGAGTCGGACGAAGACCCTTGCCAAGAAGGAGCCGAAATGTTGATAAAATAAAAGTCGGCTGACGTATCCGTTTAATAAGATTTATTTGGCTTAAAAAACCTTCGTGTCTATAATGTCAATGCAATCTACTCCCGTAATTGTACCGTGTTCTTCAAAACTGTGCTAACTACGTTTTCATCATTTCTGAGCCCAGTTTTGTGTATGCCATCTGCACGAAAAAGGTAGGAACTCAGAAAGTTAAAACTAGCCTACCTGTTAGATGGTGCTCATGTCGTCATCTAACACTTACCAAAATATAACAGAATACCAAATCAGCCATGTTTTGTCCAATGATATAGTTAACTCAGTTTTCAAAAATATTTCAGTTAGCACAGTTTTGAAGAACATGGTACAATTGCATTCATTAATTATTAAGCCAGGAGACTCACACTCTTTGCCCTTGCCACGATTCACTATTCTCCATACGCTTTATCGTCACGACGAGTGATCGCGCATCATGCTATCATTCGTAAAACCGGTTATGCATACCTCAATTTTGCCGAGATTTTGCTAGAAGCCGATGGTTTAGGGAAAAGGCTTAAAACAGCCAAAGTTGGGATGATTTGTTAAAAGCATAGCCTAGTTTTACAGTATTCATATACTTTTGAATATATTGAGACACAAACAATAAATAGTGCGAGATGTGCTTTAAGAAGGAGCTTACAAAATATACCAGATTGGACTAATACAAGAGATCACGCGTTAGAGCGAATTCTTTGTCAATGTTCATAATTAAAATAATTTTGAATTTCATCCGTATTTTCTGTACTTTCATTATCAATTTGAAACAGTCTCAACTTTTCCATATGGAACTGACGATGATGCCGAATACCACGGCAGAAATTTTAGTTCGGTAGCACCCGACCCTGCTTATCTGTTCTCATCGTGCGCTTAAATTCCTTACTTTGAATTTACTAGACATTGAAAAACATCGAGATAATAAATTTACCAACAGGTAAAAGGGTGATAATAAGGACATGAAAATAGAAAAAAAACTAGTTGTTCTAAAATGATTTCATAGAATTACGGACATGGGGTGTTATAAAAGGGACACTAGGATTATAATCCTAATAAATAGCGTTGAAGCTAAGAGCGACTAAGCGTAGTAGTGAAGCTTCGTAGCCGTAGGAAATTATTGTTGTTGTTTTCCTTTGTAATATGTACTATTGTAGTATTATGTATATGGCCCTTGGGCTTTTTTTAAATATAGTTATTATTATTATTAAGCGGGCCCTGGTGGTGATAACAAATAAAACTAAATATTTATTCTGATGGAGAAGACGCCGCCGTTAGATCGAAACATTATATAAGTGGTGAACTGAAATACATAAATGCTCCTCAGCCGCAATTCATGTTTACATAACAATTTCATACATTTGATTTCTTGTTATTTCTTAGGTTTTTAGAAAATCATATAAAGAACATATCCATAACAGCTCCAATGTCAATCGTTTCGTCCCTCCCACCCAACCATGAAACCTGGGGTAGGGAGCTTAAATCCTAGAACTCCATAATTCTCTGAATTAGGGTGTTCTTGCTCCTAGACTTCTCGGAAAAGATTGATCGTTCATTAGTCTCTGGAGCAAACAGCAACAAGAAAGGTCTGGGGGAGGCGATCGTAATTGTCTGGTTCGATAAATTATCTGTTCCGGTCGAATGCTTAGGAAAGAACAGCTAGCTGCACCATTCATCATAGTATTTTTAGGGAACTAATGAGTGTAGATTAGAGGAAACCTTTTCTTGAAGTCCGCCCATGCCAAACCCCACTATAGGCACACCTGGTAAGAACCAAACGAACGCCGATAAGAAGACCGTTTTACGGTCGAAACTAGGAAGAACAGAAGCTTTCCGCCATTTTGAAGCGTATCTTTTGACCAATAAAAGCGAGGCTTCACCTTCCAGATTTTTCTTCCGGATTCTAGACAGCCGTCTTCGTCGAGAAGGATCTGGACGGTGAAGCCAGCCCGAAACCGTCTGGAAGTCGTGGTGTTGGACACCCCAGATTCCGGATGTCTGGAAGGTACCATAGAGGCAATCGCTTCGAGAGACAGAACAAATATGCAAATGTAGGAGGAAAAGAGAAAGTGATTAACAGTTATGACTGGGATGAAAGAGATATTTGAAATGCGAAGGGGACATCCAGGAAATGTTGAAAAATAGCAAAATTAGCTCTGTCATTATTATCATGAAAATCTGGAAGGGTTGGCTTGACTAGGGTCGGAAAAACACTTGCGCTGTTTCTCTGAACCTTCGTATGCCAAAACTCTAATTTCTTGACGAAATCAGACATTTTCGAATTCAGAGATTATGGACCTTCGCGTACCCCTCACGATGGTCTGCGTATCCCTTTGGGTACGTTGGGAGCCGCTGACTTAAAGGAAACCAAAAGAATAGTGTGCCTACTACCACGGATTCCTTTAAGCGCAATCTAATGAAGAAGGATGCTGGAGACTCAGTTCAAAAGTATCCGTGCTACTACATACACCCATTCATTAATTTTCTCATATCCCTTCTGCTCTCCCATTTTCACAGAATTTCTTTTCTACCAAGAATCCCAATCAGTCTTTTTAAAAAGTAAACATTTTGGGGATTTAAAGAGATTTGGAAGATTCCTTCGGATCGCTCTGTCATATCGGGAAGGTTTTTTGTAGGTTTGTTATTGTTGTTGTTTTGTTGTTATTATTTTGTATTTGCCATGGCCCTTGTGGCTTTTTAGCGCAAATAAATCTATCTATCTATCTATCTATCTATACCACGCACGTGGTTAAGAAAAATATATTGCCCTCATGGGGATCAAGCCCTGACCTAAATGAGAAGCTTGAAATCATATGACTTCAAATCAAAATCAAATAAAATCATTTAATGTAAACAAGATACAGTCTCTCATAGGCATAGCTCAAAGCTTCATAGCTTCAAAAGAACATAGCCATAGTTCATAGCCCATAGCTTCAAAAGAACCACCGAGTTTCTTGTGTCAAAGCTATGTGCTTTGGAAATATAATTATATATAATTTTGGATGATAAAACAAAACAAAAAGGGAATAAGTGCAAATTGACTACGCCGCATCCGGAACCGCCGTTTGTTGATTTTTTACTTATTGTTGACGCTTGAAAACCTCTCTCTAATTTTTGTTCTGCAATACTCGTGTTGACAAAGTCCAAAACCGACCAGTGAACAAATCCTCAAAAATGATTCAAATCCTTTCGTTTGTTGATTTTCGAATCGTTGTTGACGCTTGAAAACTTCTCTCTAATTTGTGTTCTGGAATACTCGTGTCGACAAAGTCCGAAACCTGCCAGTGAACATCGGGAAGAACCCAAACAAATCCTCAAATTGATTCAAATCCTCTGTAAACCAATACAAAATTTGAGCTGCGGACAGCTGCGGTGACGTTTCTGGCTCTTCGCTATGCACACGGCGATTCTTCTTCAGCACGAACAGTTACCCATCAAGTTCAAGTTCAAGTAAATTAAAATCAACATTTTCGCGCTGGAGAAATAAATCTAACTAAAACAACAGATCACGCGTTAGAGCGAATTCTTTGTCAAAGTTCAAGTTCAAGTAAATAAAAATCAACACTTTCGCGCTGGAGAAATAAATCTGACTAAAACAACAGATCACGCGTTAGAAATTGAGAAATAAATCTATGAGGGTTTGCATTCGCGCGAAAGATTATTGAAACTTACCTGTCCACGAGTACATCAGTGTGATTCTAAATTAGCGAATAACCTTTATAACGTTGCCAGAATTTTGCTCTCGGTTGTTCAAGAAGTTTCTAGATCAATTCGTACCGCCTATGGGCGCATCGTCCCCAACCAGGGGCGCTATAATCGTAAAGTTTTGGCAAAACTGTACAGCACCTTCTGCGCTCCTTCTATACTATTTCGTTCTGGTGCCACTCATGTTCTGCGAAAGAAGGAGATCAAAAAGATGAGATCATGTTATTATAAATATGCAAAGCACCTGCTCCACTTGTCGAAATTATGCCATAACCATACTTTGACCGAGAAGTTCAAAATTCAAGATGCAAGTGTTACCCTTTTGGATGTTTCTTCGTCGCTATCAAAAATCATTGACAACAGAGCCCAACAAGGGGGCCAAGGTCATAAATTCTTGATTCATTCACTCAGGTCACTCATGTCGCCATTTTACCGTCACTGACCGTCATTGACTTCCCGAATAAGCTTTTATTCAGGAAAAAGAAGCGGCAATTATCGTGCAACCTAAGTTAGTGTGAGGAATCTCTGTCTAGACCGAACATTTTTTAGCAATTTGCCACAAGAGAACCCCACAGTTTTAAAGGTCCTTCTTACTTATTCTGCCTTTTTGAATTGTTTTAGCTCCCTTGCGGAATTATACTTCAAAAATCCCGGCCCTTCGCCAGCATTTTGTTCGGCACGTACGACTTTTGGGGCTTTTCAGCTGAGCCAATATTGTAAGTCAAGCAGTGAAAGAACCACCGAAAGCTTCAAGATCCGCTGATAATTTTCTTTTTCTAAACAAGGGTATGAGAAGCTTCAAAACTTTGTGTTTAACTTTGGAGGCTTTGATTTGAGATCTTGCACGAATAGCATTTGTTCGAACACTGAATGGTCTGCCTGCTAGTCCCACGCTTTAAACCTTTTCCATTAGCAAGGTAATATCAAGTACAATAAACCAATTCGTAGCAGACTGATGCCCCCTTTGTCACAATTCATTAAGAATTGTGACAAAGTGTCCATCGTCCTGTGTCCAGTTCTGGTCAACTAGACCCCAATACCCACAATTGTACCAAGTTTAAACTGGTTCACGAGTTATGAGCTCCACAAAATACGGTGAAAACGGAAAACCTAAAACCGGAAACCGAAAGCCGAAAGCTCCTACAGCGCTCGCAATAGTGGATTGTTCCAAGGAACACTCCACTAAAAACGATGCGGAACCAACAAACCATAAGACATAGATTATAAAAAAAAAAATAGGTTTATCCCTCACACATAATCTTGGAAGGATAAGTAGCTCATCAGGAAAAAAAATCTAGTAAATCACAAGCTTTAGCGCTTTTTCCGGCGAGCCGAGTTTTACCAGTCTGTAGACCTAACGCAAATTTTGCCTAAAGCTTTAAGATCAGCCGACAGCTCTTTTTCACTTTGTCCTGTTTTTTTTCGGAAGATATGGTAGGCCATCAGGTCTCTCGTCTGTTTGGGCTTCTTTTCTCTTGCTTGGTTTTCCCATTTCTCAACCAAGGCACATTCAGTTTTCAAAAATGTTGCATGAAAGCCGCCGCGTCGGAGAGCGGGAAGCCTGGTGGAGCCGACAAGCATTATCAAGAAAATCGCTAATTTCAAGTGGCAATTAGTAGTATTTTTGACAAACGATATTTTTGTGCCATTGACAGGGGGGCTCAACTCGACACTACAGTGGTAGACACGACACTACTGTAGTAAACTGGCCGGCTATGTGAGATTCCCATATTCCTTCTTAGATCGACAGATCTCAATTTTTGGAAAGGATTTTAGAAACATGACTTTACGCTCCTTGATGGTAAAATTGCCTAATATTTCTTTTAAATGTAATCTCCAAATTGCTTCCCTTTTATATATCAAATAAACATTATTTATCATATTTTACTAGTCTACACCGTTGCTTCGGAGACTGGTTGCTTGCTAGGCCAGCTCGATACGTTGACTCTTGCTTATGAACTAAACATTGCCTAGAGCGGATATTATACGAAAGTAGACTCTTCTGATATTGTCCGGGAGGAAGTATACTATTCAGAAGTTTGGCAAATTTTGAGAACTTAATATCTTGAAAGCAAGCACACCAAGGAAAGAAAGTTTTGTTTTTAATATATGTGATGGATGGTGATAATGGCTTGCCAGGGGGACATTAAAAGATTGAATAGAACATGAGTTGAGAGTATGTAGGCTATGGTAAAATGAAAGAGGTAAGCAAAGACCTGTTCCCATATTTTCTTTCGTAGACGCGCAATTAAAGAAGGTTAAACCGGAAGCATTATGCATTTGCAATTTCTACATCACCAGTTCAAATCCGACTCGCTATGACCGTGGGATCCCATGCGTAGCGTTTTGGCAGCATTGCGACTGAGCAAGCTTAAATAAATCTCAGATAAAAAGAAAAATATTTAGCTTTGATAAAGATTCATTTCTTTGAATACTTTTGTCTTGAGGCTCTTCTGTAATTTCGGTAACCTCATTTAAAAAAAGAAAACGGGTATAGTCAGAAGATTGGTCTTTGTTCTGTGACTAGCCTACATGTGGAAAGAATAATATCAATTTCTACAATGTTTGTTTACGTAGTTCAGTGTGTAAAAGCGGGTTTATATAACAAAAAGCAATATAACTAAATTTGAAAATAACAACAAAATTATTAAAAATAATAACTAACTTGTAGCCAAAAATAACAAATCTTCTGTTTCGTCATTTGAATTGCTTCATTGTTTTTAGGTTTTCTGTGTCACTATGAGGATGATTATTCTTTTGTGTTATTGCCTAGCAGTCGCGCTTGTCTCCCCATTTAGGCTAGTGGAAAGCGAGTTGATGTACAAAGTATACAATGTTTTCCTTTTTGAAAATGAAACCAAAACTTAAACTAGTTAATGCAATGTAACGGTGGAACTGGATTTTCTGCTTTTGTGGACGGTGTTGTCTGGTTTTGGGATTTTGTAGAGTGAACAAGTACAGTTGTGTTTACAATATTCAATCCGACCGATTGTCTGCCATATAAGCCAACCATTCCCGAAATACCAATAAATCTCTTCAAACTAGTAGTGGTTGATTAGAACATAACGGGGATCGGTAAAGTGTAAAAAAGAATACATTTTGTTCTCTTGCCGTTTACCTCATTTCATTCCAGACTTCTCTGATCTCCTTTTAAAGGCCGGAAGGTAGCAAAGCGGATAATTCCCGGGAAATGCGATGCATACCAAGAGGGCATCACTGCTAGGAATCGTTTGGTGCCGTCAAAAGTTAATTTGTTAGTTTTGTTAAAGTTAATTAAGTTAATTTCTACTGTCATGCCATCTAATGTTTTGTGGTGAATTTGGAGCTTCAAGGAGTAGCAATTGGACCGTTGTCAGTTTAGCTACTTTAATAATCAATCAACAATGACAATAAGTTCGGTCGCAAAAAAGAAATGTAAGGAATTTGCGTTGGAAATTGAGGGGTTCCTGATTCCAGATTTCTGAGTTTTAATCAATCAACTTATAAACGTCGTGATATTAGACATCGCGTTGGCGATTAGCTTGGTCACACTTAGTTTATTTCCTGTCTTTTCGAGTTGCAAAGGTATAAAAAAGAAAAGAACAAGATACAACTAATTCTTAATATTGCCGTTTTCAATTCAGGAGATCAATTAGAGCAAAACAGCGTGTATCATTATGTTACAGGAACCCTAATTGACCCCTAATTGTAGTCTACTCATTATCCCCTCACGTCCCGTGGGGATTTTAAGTCGTTTTTCGCATAGGCGGCTTTTAGAGCCAATTGTGACCAAGCACTTAAAACTACACTAAGACAGGGACTAGAGTACATATACTAATATTTCAGCCATTCAGCTCGTTAACATTTCATTTGTTCTGATTGTGTTCACTGACCCTAGTGGAAACGCCCTTTCTTCTTGAAAAATGTGACCGTTATCTTAAGAATAAATTATTACAAGAACCCAAAGCAATTGATTGAAAGTAATAAATGCTGCCAAGCATTTAGCTTTTTTTCAAATGATGTTTCTTTCTCTTACACTGCTGTGTTTAGAGCTGCTTTGATAGTAATCTTGACGACTAACTCTTCCTACCGATGCAGAATCGTCCTTTAACCACTGAAGATCCAGAAACGCCACGAAAACAAACGTTACTGATTGGTTTAGTCAGGATTTGAATCAAATAACGAAGACCGAATAACCGTATTTCGTTCAAGCGAGCAGCGAAAGGTCATTACAGGAAAATTGTTTAGTGTTATCCTTCTTTAGACCCCTCCCCTATTTTCTTTTTGTGTTTGTTTTCTTTATTTCTCGTTCCTTGTTTCACTAATTTTTCTCTCTTTTTCATTTAAAGTTGAAACCATCGGTTAATTTTTTCGTCCCGTTACTTCTTCTTTATATAGTATTCAGTTAGTTGATTCTGTTTGTTAATCGGTTAATTCCCTGCCCAAGCCAAGCACTCCTTTTCTGCTTTCCTGACAGGAATGTTAATTGTATATTTTTGTTTTATTTTTGAATATATTCCAATGAAACAGAAACTGAATCAATGCTGAGGGTTCTCAGGAATGTTGGTTGTATATTTTTGTTTTGTTTTTAAATATATTCCAATGAAACAGAAACTGAATCAATTCTGAGGGTTCATTTGAGTGAACTTTTTGGTTGGAGTGACATAGTCATATAGAGCGTGTTCCACCCTTCTAACAATAGTAACTGTAATTACGACTTTCGTTCACACCTCATGAAAAGTTACTACCATGACCGTTCCTATCCTCGAAATAGTAACTATTTTCTTACCACACTCGGGAGCGTAGTTACTACGATCTTTGTACCGTAATTGGCCCGATCAGCCAGCTGCACGATATTTTGCCAAAAGTCTTAAAGTTCGTTTCAACCTTGACGCCAAGAAGCCAGAATCCGTGACATCACGCGTAGTAACTACTGCAAGTAGCGTTGAACTCGCTCATAGAGTATACCCAGCAGTTAACCTGCCAAATTACACCACTAGATGACTCTATGGTGGCCCCGAGTTTTGGTTTATGGTCCATTTACACACTGCGTAAAATCCGAGCGTATTTTGAAATCCGAGCGTATTTTACGCACGTTTTGAGCTTGAAAAGATTTCTAGCAATACGAACGTATTTAAATACAAAACGGACCGATTTCTTTAATACGTCCGTATTGTGAGACATCTTTTCAAGCTCAAAACGTGCGTAAAATACGCTCGGATTTCAAAATACGCTCGGATTTTACGCAGTGTGTAAACCCACCATTAAAGTAGAGCCTTAGAAAGTGGGTGATCTAAGCATGACAAATGCGAGAATGGTTCTGAATTCTTTTAGCTCACAAATTCTTTTCAAAGTCACGTTCATCTCGTGATGAAGAGTTGAGGCTCCGAACAACAAAGGCCTTGTTAAGGACGGGAATGATCTTGCAGACTTTATGAGCCGTAACAGTGATGAAATCTCATAACCGGAAAGGAACCTAAAGTCGGGGGACTTAAGTTTTATCGACGTCAGAGGCCATTGTTGACGTCCATCCAGTTTGCTGGTATATTTTGAAGCCGGACTTCTTTGTTATTGCTTTGATTGCTTTCCGGCTTTTTCGGAAAGTCAGCAGGCCTTAGATAAGTCAGCAGCTTCTGTTTCTCGAATTCTGTCTATGCTACCAACAGATTTTCTTTTTATATTCCGTTCCCTAGTAACTAATTGTGATCAGTTTTCACACTCGAAGGCTGTCAATGATTGAAGTTCTTGCGATTAAAAGCCAGAGCTTTTATAGTAGATTTAGCTAAATTTTTCAGGAAAAAGGCAGATTAAAAAAATTCGAAGGCTGTCACTGATCACCTGAAACGCAGTAAATGCCCCTAATTTTCTTAAAAATGATAAGTTTTTCAGGAAAAAGGCAGATTAAGAACTTCGAAGGCTGTCCCTCATCACATGAAACGCAATAAAATGCCCCTAAGTTTTTATAAATTTTAAATTTATCAGGAAAAAGGAAGATTAAAAAAATTGAAGGCTATGACTGATCGCCTGAAACGCAATAAAATGCCCCTAATAACCCCAACCACGTAAGACCGCCACCGCACTTTAGTTTCACCTATCATTCTATCCTATTTCTGTCCGTTCTTCTCCCAACTTTAAAGAAGACAGTTCCGTTTTTTTACCTACTGTTATACAAGGTCCCTCCCTTTATATCCCCTGGGATAAGAAACAGACACCTGTTTCGCGGTACAGAAGTACAAAAAATTCAAAAAAGCACACCCTGACCTGGCCCTTTTTTCTTTTTTTTAAGCTAATTCAGTGTTTGTAGTAGGGGAGCCCGGGGTTGACCCGGACACTAATTTTCCTTTTCTTGCTTGGCCGCCATTTCTTAGCGGATTTAAATCGTTTTTTTTTTTGTCAAACGTATAGATTGTCTGGGAGAATAGCTGGTAATTTTTTCAGATTTTTTTCTCCATCAGGTTTTTTAGGAAACTTTTTTTTCTGTTTATCAATTTGTCCGAACCAACCCAGTACCCATGCGGTTGATTCGGACAGGCCTCGGGTTGGTTCGGACATTATATTTAATGCACTATTTTTTAATCGACTTTATTTAAACATATTCAAACGTGGATGGTAATATTACACCTCAAAAGAATATAAAAAACAAAAAAAAAACACATGTTTCGATTGCCGAAGTTGCATTAAAATGAACATCCCTCATTTGTACTTTCAGTTAACCTAGCAATTACAGGGGCTGGTAACTTTAAACTTATTTCAGTAAAGATTCTACAGAAAGATGATTTTAGTCCCACTGTCTCGCAGAAAGAATATATTCACGCCCCTCAACCTATTTTCTTTCAAACAACCTCCCTTCTTCACCACCTTTCCCCCATAAGAAACACATTGGTTCGACCTTTTCCCAAACTGAACTTCACAAGGATGAATTCGCGTTTTTTTTCCCTCCCTGAAAACATCGTAAATATTACATTCATTAAACACAAACTTTTTTAATCTTTTACTTTCTTGTAGACAGTTCTACGAACTGCTTTTCTTTGGTTGTGGCTTACCCTTTTTAGTATTCATTTTTCTCGATTTTGATAATTAATTCCGTTAAGAAATAACAGGATACGGATTCTGGTAATATCTTTTGTATTTTTCCAACTCAGTTTCAGGTTTTTATGGGGTATCGGTAGGCAAAGATTGTCCGAACCAGCCCCTTCAAAACTGTCCGAACCAACCCCACCCTGACTAAAATAACAAAATGGCGTACCAGAGGAAAATTAAGTGACCTATCTCGAAAATACTACGCAGGCTATAAACCCTGATCACTAAGCTATATCATACCGTTTAATCGCCTTCCAGTTACCACAAATCTTCTCTGTACAGCTTTTTGGCCTACCATGAGCTAAAAAGTTTTACCTCAAGAAAACCAATTTTTGCAACTTTTTGTCAAAAGCTGATTAGTATTTACCATGAAACCTTGGTACAAAGTTAGTTCACTAGAAGGCAGATGATATGTATATTTTTCTTCAGATTTTAGCGACAAATTTTAATGTTTGTTTCGCGGGTGTCCCGACCAACCCCGTGTCCGATCCAACCCCGAGCTCCCTTACGTTTTGTTCCGTTTTGTTTTCGATTTTTACACCGCTGTATTGTTCCTCTTAGCTGATGAAACAAAAATTCTTAATAAGCAAGAACCAGTAGAGGTCTGAAGATAGAAAAGAAACAGTCAAGAATGTGTTTATACACACTACTCTAGCTGTCGTAGCAAGCAACTAAACAACCAACATATATTTTCCAACGTCTGTTAGCTCGAATTTTACATACTGCACAAAATATATCTGCAAAGTTTGCAGTTTTAAACCGAGCCAGTGTGAAAATCATGAAGCCACAAACTGCACCAAAATAAAAAAAATACCCTTAAATCCGAAAGCTCGTGACACTCTAGCAGATAGTGCTCGTAAGTCATCATTCCCCTTCATTCATAAAGAAAGGCTGTGTACTCTGTTCTCCATTTTCTTGTCTTTTTCTTTTTTACTTCGGACGTCGCCTAACTTTGAATGGCGCCGGAGTTTGAATGCGAAAAAGTAAAACGTCAAATTCTAGTTAACAGTCTGCATTTTTATCTTCTACTTTTTCTTTGCTCAGTTCATTCCGCATCCACTAACAGCCAGGCTACGGCGTTCTAAGTATTGCAATAGTTATGTACAGTAGAGGTATGCTTATGTGAACGTTTGTTGACAGTGGACGTTTTTCATGCACTTGCTGTGTTTAAAGCTAACTACCAGTTAGCCAAAGTAGGTAATTAAGGGCACCTGAAAACACCTGTATAGGTATTTTGCATCTTCATTTTACCATTTAGCTCAAAACTGCACTGTTCACATTAAAGCAAATGTTCACATAAGCATACCTCTACTGTATGTAAACAGCCTACGCCGTGGATAATTTTTACAGTATCGGATAGTTTCAAATAATGGGACAGAAACAAAATATACTACGTGGGGTGCTTTAAGTCTACAAAAACGCCAAACAAGTACAATAACTGAGAGACACGTATAACACTCTGAAGTACTTTCAATTCCCCCCAAATTTCCAGCCTCTCACAAACGGCAGATATTGTTGTGAAGGGACACATCCCCACTGGAGGAATGTCAATCAACTTTTTCCGGTGAAAATGATTACTACATTCCGAACTTTGGAACTCCCTAGCGCGTTCCCGGAGGTTCTTCTCGGGATTAAATCAGAAATTCATTTACGCCCCCCTCTGCAGCCACAGGGGCTGACAAAGGACAGGCATTTTGCTGCGTGTAAGTTATGTTCGAACTGCCCATAGACAGAAAAAAAAATTGGTGATAAATGGATGTCAGCTAAAATTTTGCTCTACCAATTTTTCTTGTCCCTTTTGGTAAGGGTCCTCGTCAGGCTGTAACTAGACGAAATGAAATTATGGACGACCCTTTTGATGATTCACTTTTAGAAAAATTAATTATTTTTCATTGTTTTAATTATTTAAGGGTTATTTTTAATTATTTTTTATTATTTTTCGCGTTAGATTCTGTTGCCGACGAAAATTCAGTGTGAACATCCAGGCGATAAAAATCTTCTGTCGCTGCGACTGAAAAATCTCGTTCATCAACACGATTCGCTCTGTGTGAACTTAGGGTAATGGTATGTTCGAAAAACGATATTTCTGAGCCATTTCATCTTGAAGATTTCATCTTGAAAAGAGAATTTCTAGTAAGACTTGTGCTTTAAGAAAAATATTCTTATCTTTACCTCTTGAAATTAAATTGCAACAGCCTGACGAGGGCCGTTGCAAAGAAGGGCCAAAATCTCTCGCGGAAGCCAGTCTCAGCTGACTTACCCACCAAAGAACATTCGCACTAGGTCTGTGTAGTTTTCTGCTCAGATTTCCCCAGATAAATGGCCACTTCACAACGAGGGTATGATTGCAGAAAATTACCCACGGCCTCGGCTATTGTTAGCCTCTTTCCTTGAACCTTGCCAGGCATGAAAGTCTTAGAGCACAATTCGCATAACCGTCTCCGGACGAAAAGACTCTTCGAAAATAATGATCAGGCGCATAATAGGCCAACGGGAACAAACTTGGCAAGCGTGTTAATCAGTGTAATGCTATACAGGAGACAAGATATATTTATGAAGTGACAAATCTCGGGAACGAGAATTGATGGAAATACTACTCAAGTAGGATGAGCTACTACCAAAAGCACGATGTGTCCTTTAAGTGCTAAATTGAATAGGATTTGCAGTCAACATTGGCCGAAGAGTACTTACGCCAATAGCTATTTTCGTAAAGACGGTGTAGTAAAGATTCGTGAAAAGACAATGGTAGCGTACTAAGTGCTATGATATGCTATGTTTCTTAGGAATGTCTTTACGACATACGTCACGACACGTCACGTAAAGTGAACAACTTGGCGTAATTTGCCAACGCAGCCAAAAGTTTTACTTTCAACTCTCTAACCTCACCTACTCTTTCAAAAAAGGCTTATTTGAAGAAGTTTTCTACAACCAGATCCGAATTCCCAATCCCTATATCCCATCCCGTTTCAACCCCTTTTTATTCTTGTTTGTTTCATACTGTACAATTATTTTTTTAATGAACAATTTTTGTAGTTCTAATTTAACACAATGACTTATATAGTTTCCATCAAACACACGTTCAATTTGAATACAAGTTCCTTCTTATTTTCCCGTTATTTTATTTGTAAGCCAGGTTGTACTATAGAGCTGAGGTAGGCAGTTTGATCCCTGCCACTATGTTGGCGAGGGACGGAGGGGGGAGGGGTCGAAATTGCCGCCGTATGCCAGGGATTACCTTCTTTACGATTGCACGCCTGCTCGAAGGCGTTCCTTTTCGAATAAGGCCGAAATGCACGAAGGCCTTTTGTTTGTTCTGTTACAGAAACAAAGCGGGGTTTTGGATTATTTATGTTTTATTCGACCATGCAGCACAATATTTGACCTTGTTCTTGTCGGGGGAAGGTCTCCGTGAGGGAAATGAAAATAGGAGTCAGCATATTTGCCTCTCAAAGGCTTTAGCCGAAAGCGTGAGAAGTGCCAGCCGGCTTGAGAAAACAGGGGGAAAATTGTTGGTAAAGTGGTTCAGTTTAGTCCGTTTCAGTCAAAGTTCAAGTGTCTCAAATTAACGAAGATGAGTGTCATTTTTGCAGCCTTGGTTTGCCAGTAGTCTGTCACTTTCAATCAATCGATCGTTGATTATAAAAAAAACTGTATCCGGACGTAATCGAAATTTCGTTTCTCGTCTTTGTAGGAATAAATACAAATTTATACAGTGGTAAAATTCCTCGTCCATCATCGGCTTAAATTATCGTCTTAAATCTCGTCTTAAATTATTATCAGCTGTGGCAAATTTTAACGTTGTTTTCGAACGCGGTACGAACGCAATGTGGTACATTGTAACGTTGTTTTCGTTCGAGCAGGGACCCATAAATTTCCTGTAATGACTCGCCATTCAGGGGGCTTGTCAATAAGAAATTTCTGATGCGCTTTTGACCGAGCGTCAGATAGTTCGAAAAATACCCACGGGGATAAAATACCCGACTATCCAGATAGACAAAAATTTTCGCAGCTGTTATGCTGAACTAGGACTATTTCTCTGTAATTGAAGAATATCCTGGATCTTTTGTCCTAGCTTAGGTACCTGGTGGCATGTTGGCAATTTTGTCTATCTGAGCAAGAACGCCGATTCGACCCAGGCTGAATTTTTTGAAACTAGGTGAGGCTCGGGCAACATAGCAACATAGAAGCATAGGAAATGACAAGCCCCCTGAATGACGAGTCATTACAGGAAATTTATGGGTCCCTGGTTCGAGGCAGTAAAAAATAGCAAAGTCTGTCTCTTTCAATAGTTTGTTTTGAGGTTTCCATATGATTTCTTCCAGTAATCAGTGACATTTGCATCGAAAACTTATGTGCATCGAAAACTGGTGGCATGTTGGCAATTTTGTCTATCTGAGCAAGAACGCCGATTCGACCCAGGCGGAATTTTTTGGAACTAGGTGAGGCTCGAGAAACATAGCAACATAGAAGCATAGGAAATGACAAGCCCCCTGAATGGCGAGTCATTACAGGAAATTTATGGGTCCCTGGTTCGAGGCAGTAAAAAATAGCAATGTCTGTCTCTTTCAATAGTTTGTTTTGAGGTTTCCATATTATTTCTTGCAGTAATCAGTGACATTTGCATCGAAAACTTATGTTCATTAATTAAGTGCACACTGCCTGACCCACAGAAAGGCTTGAGTGGGACTGACTGACTCGATGTCATACACGATTTATTCAGTTTCTTCTAGTTGTGAAGTGAACGATGGTGGCTGATGTTAGGTCTACACAGGTAGGAATATACAATAGTGTTAATAGTGACAAATCCTTTTGGCTGGTAATTCTCTCACATTTTCCGCCAATCAGTGACGTTTTTAAGATGACCCCGATTGCCAGAATTTTTAAAGTTTAACCGAAAAGGGCTGGGATAGGACAATCTAGTTACCGATCACTTCTTTCCCTAGATCGGCTTGAAGACCCGCTGAAAATGTGTTACTTCGTTGTTCCGCTATTCACGAACAATCGATTTTCAAATAGTGGAATTTCCCTGTGATTTTTGGTACCTCTATGCGCTTGTATTTTTGTTGCATGCCTTACAAGGAAGATTTATCATTTTTTTCTGTCAGGCACCAATGGTTAATCTTCACCAGTTTCACCACTGCCCACTGAAAAGCCGCTGTTGTGTTGAGATTAAAATTTCCCGCGTCATAGTAGAATTTACGCTGTTGGGACGGCCGCAGATATTCTGAACCTCATAACTAGGGCAGATACTGGAAAAGAAAAAAAATCCTTTGCAGAATCCAAATAATGCAGTGTGTTCAACTGAGAGCGTGTTCCATCCTACTTACCCAGTTACTACGCATGACGTCACGAATTCCGTTTTTTCCCGCAAGGCTGGAACGATTTTTCTAGTTTCCAGCAGAATATCATGCCACGGGCGAATCCGACCGATCACATTACAGAGATCCGTAGTTACTACGCTCCCGAGCGTGGTAAGCTAATAGTTCGAGAAGATCTGAAAGGTCAGCGTAATAACTTTTGGAGAGGTTGGAACGGAAATAGTAACCACTAGTTGCTATTTGTAGAAGGGTGGAACACGCTCTGAATGACACACGAATAAGTTCACTTTTCAGTTAAACTAATGAAATCGTCCGAGCAAAGCAAAGTTGTGCGTTGGTAGGAAAGGGATATATATATGCTTCTTTTTCGTTTTCAGTTGGGATCCCAAAATTTAAGTGGAGGGATACCTATGACATCGCAAAAGTTGTCCGTCCGTCCGTCTGTCCGTCCGTCCGTCCGTCTGTAAGCACGATAACTCTCGAAGGGAATGAGATATTTTGATGAAACTTGGTGTGAGGATTCTTTGGGTCAAGAGTAAGATCGAGTTCGTAGATGGGCTTTGTAGCCGTATATTTAGGGGTGCGGGAGGGGGTTTAAATTAAGGGGCAAGCAAAATATTTTTTAAAAGCTAATGTGACAGTCGATGATGGGGTAAGAAGACGTGCTGAACACGATGGTAAAAACATTTTTTCGCCGTACAAGGAGATAGCCCGGAATCCGGCCAAAACCGGAAAGTCTGTTCAAAGAAAAAGCTTTATTTGAAGTTGATTAGATGTTCGATTTAGGGGTAGGAAAACATGCTGAATCCGTGTATGACAATCATTTTGTACCCGGACATATAGTTCGCCCGAAATCCGGCTGGAAGCGGAAAATTTGATATAAGTTAAATTTTAGTTGAAGTTGATTAGATGTTTGATATAGGGGAAAGAAGGTACACCTAGTTCGTTTTTTAGCTTTCTTTATTTGCCGGACAGGTAGTTTCGGAATTCGGCCGAAACCAGGAAATTGGCAGAAGTAAGGCAGGAATTTTTCGTCAAAACAGATATGACTTATAGACAGACACATGGTGAATCCATATCTGAACTTGGTTTTCTCAGGTCATTAGCTTTTTGGCCTTAATCTATTTCTGAATTTTAATATTAAAAATGTTCAAGGAGTCTGGCGAAGATAAGACCCAATTGTCTGGGTCAAATATTGAATTTATGGGATCTCATCGAAAACGTTGGTCTTGTTAGATCTACTTGTCTTCTTATTTCTGTTTCTTTTTGTGTTCACTCTTTTCCTTTTTTGTTTTCTACTCCTTTTTTTTATTTTACTATTTCAAGTGTAGTAGGCGAATAGACTACATTAATTTCTTCATAATATCATCTTGATGGAAGAGAGCTTCTGTGAACTATTGAATACCTGTATACTATGAATTTACCCCACAATTACAATAAGATAATTAAAACAATTGCCCCGTCGACACGCTACAGTTACAGATAATCGAGTCGCCAAGTGCCGTCCTGTACAAGAGAATAGCGTAGCCTCCAAATCCACCTCAGAATCTTACGAAGTAATTTCTTTGCAGTCCGATCCACCCCCAAGCTAGGTGTGAAAGAGAAATATCTTAATGACCCGTGATTTATTTAAGACCCTATTTTAGGGCTTTATTTAGGACTCTACAGAATCTTTCTTTCAACATAATTTCGACTGATTTTAAGGTGTTGGCCACCCCTTCTGTAGATCAATCCATAAGCATAATATCTTTTCCGTCGAATATGTATGTATAGTAGAGGTGTGCTTATTTGAACGTTTGTTGACTTTGAACTTAGCCACTTATTTGCACTTGCTGCGACTAAAGTTAACTACCAGTTAGCCAAAGTAGGTAATTAAGGGCCTCTGAAAACACCGGAACAGGTATTTATGATCTTCATTCTACCATTAGATGAAAACTGCATTGTTCAGATTTTAACATAAGCATAATTTGTTTTCAATTTTTTTTTTCAAAGAAGCATGCCTCTCCTTTAGCCCTAATGCAGATTATCATACATCCCACAGGTAATTATGTTCTGGTAATCTTTACTCACTTTCTAGAGGTGGATATTACTTCATCCACCTCGACAAACTGTTTGTCTTAGTTCGACGAAAGGCAAAGCTGGACTATAAAAAAAGTACTCTACAAAGAATAAGATGAATATCCCTTCAGCCCAAGCTACTGCGAATCTTACTTGATAGTACAAAATTGGATACGTCAGCTGAATTTTATTTGAGTCATACTGAGCCGCTCAAGTTGGAAAACGAACTCGTGGGAAACACCATTTTGTGTTTCCCACGAGTTCGTTTTTCTAACTTGAGCGGCTTTGAGCCTGAAGAGGACCCTTGCCAAGAAGGGCCGAAATATAGCTCAACTGAAATTCAGCTGACGTATCTGTTATGCACTAAAAAAAAAGAAGAATAAGATGAATTAGGGAATACCAGAGAGTAAAAGTAACCGCACAGTAAACGGTTGCGTTCGAAAAACTACAACAACTAACTTTCCTCTGTCTTGATTGCAGGGTTGCCAAGAGCTCGACTCATAAAATTGTCAGAATTCACGACAAAAAGGTGCTTTTTGACACCTCGAAATTTCTTGCACTTTCCGCTGCGTGATGCGCAAAATGCGAATAATTTGTAATTATTGTGAATTTATAAGAACATTTCTTGATTGTTAATCACAATTTGTAACAAAAATTAATCGGAAATTATCTGTATTTACGGCTTCTATTTTTTGTGTATTAAATCATGGTAAAGTACATGTTTTGGGGGGCGATAATCAGTAACTTTAGTAAAGTAAATAGAAAGGTGATTTTTCTGACCCTTCAGCTCGGAGAGGTCGTTCAGCGGTCGTCTCAATGTTCTTTTCCGATATCAACCTCGATGTCAGAAATTAACCTTGAACCACTAGCTAGTAGCGCCAAGACTTGAGAAAAGTGACACACACTCGAACAGCAGCGAAACTAGCACCACCAGTGATAGAGAACGTCCCTTCTGAAACTCAATTAGTCGTGTACCAGCGTTGGGTCCAATAAGTTAAAATTCTGATTACAGCAGAAAAAAGGTACAACTTGCCTGTTTCTTCGATGGGTGCAGACCGCATCTTAGCTTTACTAGAAATTTGTAAACCCGCAAGTTTGTCTCGCTTTAGATACCACAAGCGTACTGGGCGGCGCTACGAGTATGGCCCGATTACGAAGCATGGCAAGCATAGGTCTTGGCACTATACTCCCTAGTGTAATTTTGCTCTGGGCCAATTACAACTCTGTTCACTGCATGCTAAAGTTGCAGATAATCTACTCACCCGGCGTCGGCTATCCATTATCATAGTATATCCTTTATAAGTATGTGGCACAAACTACAACTCTGTTATCACCTCCAGGGCAACGTTCACATTTTAAACTGACATGACCTTCTCTTGCTTCGCTCTCAGAGACTACTAGCTTGTTGAAATAAACAGACAGCCGTCCAGTCTCTAACGCAAGTCTTGGGAATCGGCAGAAATTCTGGGAAAGCCTGAGGCTATTTGGCAGAGGGAAACTTGGGACAGGTAGAAAGTCTAGAGACTTTAAGCGACCTCAAAATGTGCAATAGTTGCGTTTTTGCAGATACCATGGTATCTGATACCACGGTCTAAAATCGTTTTTGCAGTTACCGTGGTATCTGATATCACGGTTAAAAGGCGTTTTTGCAGTTATCGTGGTATCTGGCTAGGTATCGTGGTATCAGATATTCAGATACTACGGTCCAATCGTGGTAACTGGTCGTGGTATCTGAAAAGTCATATCACTTTCATCAAACTTTGTCAGATTGCTGAGAAAGAAGTTTAGCACTTCGTGATGTAACTGGATATCTGTTTTTCTTTTGGGATGACTTCGAAAAGTGCAATTTCGGCAACATTCTTTTTTTCAGAGCACCCTGTATCAGATACCACGGTAACTGCAAAAACGACTAATTGCAGATCCAGTTTTTCGTGGTAACAGATATCATGGTATCAGCAAAAACGTAAGTAATGTCATTTGCAGCCGAGAGGCTTTGACTAAGACGGGTAGGGGTCCTGAGTTCACGTCCTCGCCGAGCCGCTACCCAGGCAACGAAACCAGTTGTGTGGTTCATACGAATGAACGATTAGTTTGCATACTAAAGCTATACACAACTACTCCATCAGAAAAAAATTTCTCGGGGGTTTAAAAGGTACAGGAACTTTCCAACAGTTCGTATTTCTTTCAATCTACTTCCCATCATTTTAATTATCCGCTGCTTATCAATTCTCCCTAGCCCAAAATTTCCTACCTTCATCCAAGTAACCCTAGGTTCACACAATCGTTCAAACTGAGGTGATATCGGCCTTCGCCGATATTTTCGTCGCCAAAATCGGCGATCTCTGTTGCTTCGCCAGGCGATTTTCAATGTTGGGAAAATTCAACTTTAATCGGGCGACAGTACGATTTTATGCACGCAACAGCAACATGGACGATCCTTTTGATGATTCACTTTTAGAAAAATTACTTATTTTTTATTATTTTAATTATTTTAAGGGTTATTTTTAATTATTTTTCGCGATAAATTCTGTTGCTGACGAAAATTCAGTGTGAACATCCAGGCGATAAAAATCTTCTTTCGCTGCAAAAAATTTTATATGAAAAAATTATTCGGAGGAAGACCAGTTATGCAAGTTTTGCCATGATTGTCATCCAAGGCAAGGGACATGGAAAGAAGGTAAAAACAACAGAAGCCGTGTTTAGTTTTCTGCAAGCAAAGCTTAGTTGTAAAGTGGTCAACTATCTCAAAACATCTAAGCCAAAACACTTTGTTGTGCGAGATGTCCTTTAACGTCATCTGGGTTACAATCTACTCCGAGATCTGTCGTAGGTCGATGTTTTGTGTTTCTCATTGGTGGACTGTTCAGTCTGTGCTTGTCCTTTGTTTCCAGAAAGAACTAGCGAATCGTTCCATCTCATTAAGAACTTTCAAAGCCCCCTCCCCTCGCCAGTTGAGAAAATCGTGTCCTATCTTGTTCAAGAATTTATTGATCTTCCATCGATTTCGGTTTGTGTTTAACGAATCGATGACAAAAGAATAAACCAATTTTCGACACAAATGTCCTTTTAAGTCAAGTGGGGATTGTAGCCTGCCTACTGGATAAATCAGCATAGCAATGACCCCCCCCCCCCCCCGTTCCGTTTCCACTTGGTTGAAGTATGATATAATCTTTCCTTTTCTGCTAACTGTTTTCAAGTCGCAGTCACGCGTGACAATGACGAAGAATGCTTGTTAAGTTTTCAGTTTCTTTCGTCTGCATTAAAACAAAAATTTCGATTGAATATATACAAAGAAAAACAAGAGGAGAGAAAAACGTGGTTTCGACTGTTAAAAAGATGAGGGAGAGAGAAAACGTGAAATCTCTTAATGAGACTGTGACAAGAAACTAAAACCAGACCTACGTTGCCTGGGCAATGTGGAGTGTTGCGGCAACCTTTCTTCAGCTTCGCCGACTAAAGTGTTGCGAGAGTAACACTTTGGTTTTGTTTCTTCGCTGTCTCTTAAATGCGGAAGTTGTCAAATTATCGAGTTGTCAACAACTCTTTTAAAACGGTATGTTCTAAAAAGAATCATCACATGATCAAAAGCTATTGTTCAGCGTTGTAAAAACAACAACAAAGAATATCGGAAGAAGGGACTAAATTGACTCTGCAGTCAGTTGAACTTTATCCTTTTCAATTGTAGACATCGTGACGGATAAAACTTGGAACAATATCTTATATAATCTAGTTGGTACTATAAAGCTATCCGTATGGCTACGTGACAAGGATTTTTTCTTTCTAGAAATTAAACCATATAATCACCAAGGCAATTGGCGACAAGATGTTCATTCCAGATTGCTTTTTGTTCATTCCAGGTCACTTTCGAGACCGTAACAACATTTGCAGACCCGGAAGCCGCTACGGATAGGAGAAGGACGCTCAAACATTGCAATTTTCAATAATCCACGAGAAGTGTCACGATTTCCGTATAGATAGATTAGATTAGTGTATTTCAAAAGCCCACGGGCCATATACACAAACAAACAAAAACAAAAATATAACTTAAACAATCAGACTCCTTCTTAACTCTAAAGATTTATCTATGTACACGCCCACTCGAGTAATAACGGTAGGGTTACTATTGCTCAAAATTTCCGGAAGTGATAAAATCACACCCTCTAGATAAATTTTCCTTAAATCAGAAAGTTTCGGGCATCTATTGAAGAAACAATGGTTTCTTTGTTTTAATTTGATATTAGCTAGGCTCCTTAAAGGACACCTGAATGAAGAGTACCAAGTATCCTCCCTATCTGTATGACTTTCGTTATCATTGCCATCGTTATCATCGTTATCAAAACCCAATCCAAATACGAACTAGACCTACGTTGCCTGGGCAACGTGAAGTGTTGCGGCAACCTTTGTCCGGCTTCGCCGACTAAAGTGTTGCGAGAGTAACACTTTGGTTTTGTTTCTTCGCTGTCGGTTAAATGCTGAAGTTGTCAACTGATCGAACCTTTTAAAACGGTAAGTTCTGAAAAGAATCATCACATGATCAAAAGCTATTGTTCAGCGTGTAAAAACAACAACAAAAGAATATCGGAAGAAGGGACTAAATTGACTCTGCAGTCAATTGAACTTTATACTTTTCAATCGTAGACATCGTGACGGATGAAACTTGGAACAATATCGTATATAATCTAGTTGGTATTATAAAGCTATCCGTAACTTTTCAGGATTGAAATACAATAGATGACACTACTAATTATTACGAAACTACCTCATTGTTTTACATTATCGTTTGTACCCGTTGCGTAAACAGTTAATCCTAGGTTACAGTGATAGACCGAGCGATAGAATGGGTACACCAGCTAGCAAAATTTGCAAACCCATCATCCCTGAAGATGATTGTAGCATAACAGCCGATTATTACTTACAAGTCCCTTGCATGTCTTACAATTATTACAATTGCCCTTACAAAAACCCTCATTGCCGAAGATGATTATGAGCTAACAGTCACCTGTTAAGTTGCTTAAGTTGACGGTTTAAGTTGACTTTTCTGCCGTAGGCAGACTTTCTACGTCACCACTTAGAAAAGAGCAAAGGATAAGCTCTGGTTTCTTTGGCAATGAGAGAACTTTTAAAGTTTAAGAGGCACGTCTGAAACCATTTCTCTACCGCAAACCCAAGTGCAAAAAAACGAATGATAAACTCAGCTGAAATCACGAACAGACATGGATGGAAACAATAAATGGCAGCCCTTTCGGACCCTTGGAAAAAAGCCACTTTTTTGTTTCTGTAGATTTTTCTATTTATCACTCAAAGAAGGCATGTTGGCTGTGGGGCCGGGTAACTGCCGCGCCTCATAGGCTATATTTAACACTTTTAGATTTTAGTCCATGTTCAATTTTAAACTGGTGCCTGCCTGCTGACGCGCTAGAAAGGAGCTTTCCACTCGAACGCAGAAACATGGTTTGATTAAACGAAAGGTTGGCTGCACAACTTCAGATAGTCCTTTCTGACATAGGTTGTATAGCTCCACTTCACTTCGCACACCGTAGGCTCTGGCTCGAAGACAAGCAAAAACCATCTTTATTGGCCCCAGGCAAGAGTTCTACGGAGCTTTCCAAAATGTAATGTCATATTCATCAATCCGGCCTAAGGTCCAAACTTTCCGTAACAACCGCACAGGTTAGACCCTTACCAGTACCAGGAGTAAAATGAAATAGGCGGCATAGGAAAAAAAAAAAACGAGACAAAACCAAAGCGTTGCTCTCGCAACACAATTAAGCCGAAAGAGCATACAAAATAATTTGAAAATAAAACAGAAAGAAATGGTCTTACTACCACCAATTTCAAAATTTCAAAATTTCAGTGCTTGCTAGAAAATATTTGATGTTTCAAAGAACAAATTGGTGACATTTCCCTAATACACAAAAGTGTGTATGAAATTGAAAAACAAGAGATTTAAGCTCATCTGGCACTTGTAGGGATACGTAGTCAGGGGCGTCCCCACACCTTCCTGATAGGGGGGGGGGGGGGGGGGGATTAGGCTTTAGAATTTAACCGGAAGTTTTCGAGGTTTTACCGGAAATTCTCCCTAGTGACCATCTTCTGCAGACACTCTAGAATACTGTTGTGTTCTGACATCGATTATGTGTCCCAAACAATAGCAAACAAAAGATAGGCTCTTTAAAGTCTAACTGAAAAGGCAGCTTGTTTTAACATCTGATGTTTGAGTACTCTGAACTATTTTGATTCATATGAGGGATGTTGTGTTTTTCCACCACGGGCTCTAGCAATAACGTTCAGAGTGCGCGCTGCTTGCGCGACAAACCAAAATTCATTCAGACACGGAAAATTTGAATTTAAACAAAGACGGCATTGTGCATTCTCGTGAATATATCTTCAAACTTTTTGTTTGTTTCGAGGCTCTTCTGGCGAAAGGAAAAAAATCGGAAAAAATTGTTTCCCAGACTTCAATCCTTGCAACAAAACTTACTATTGCTTTCCGTCTTATCACATTAAAAGATTCAGTATCATTTTCTAAAGACATTTGACTAGCATAGTAACGTCGAGTCAAAAAAGTTAAACTTAAGGTTAACTAACGTCAAACGAAGAAATCTTCCCGGGCACGAGTACCAACTAACTTCTGTGGTTTGAAGTAGTTAATTCAAAAGCATTCTCGCGTTGTCAGTGTCTATTAGACTTTCGTAAAATCCATGTGATGACAATTGCACCACCCAGAGTTAATTAGAACCCAACGAGGCAAAGTTTCCATGAATTAGTTACAACCGAACTAGTACAGTCCGCCCATACTTTGAATTAATTCACGATTCTTGCTTTACTAAGCGTAGAGGAAATAGTTTTTACGACTCACTTACTATACAATGTCTATAAATTCACCTTCGTGCGTCTTTAAACGTCTTACCTATAGCCTATTACTGCCTCATTCTAACATCCTAATCTTCCCACAAATTCTCGTTTTTCAGACTTCGAAATTCCTAAGTAACTTTTATCCACCATAACGGCAAAACTGATTTTTTGCATTTGCCGCCTTTGGCCACTTATGAGGTGGGTCAGACTCCTCTCTGTCAGAACTATCTCTCCCGAAGAGCTCATTGGTCAGGAATACCGGTTATGAAGATTTTTCCTTTCTTTTGCCTCAAACCAAGGGGATCGAGTGAAGCTGAGAACAGCCGAGAGGGGTTTATAACTTTTGAGCAATCGACCAGAGTTTCAATGAAGTCACGATTGTTAGAATATTACAATAAAAACTAAATACTGTGACTTGTGCTTTAAAAAAAGTTCAACAAAAAGATCCTACCTGTACCCGGATGATGTGGTTTTCTAAGCCGAGAATAGCTGCATTTTTGTAGATACCATGGTATCTGATACTACGGTACTAAAGTCGTTTCTGCCGGTACCGTGGTATCTGATACTACGGTCAAAAGAAGTTTTTGCAGTTATCGTGGCATCCGGTCATTTACCGTGGTATGTGATATGCAGATACAATGGTCCGACCGTGGTACTGATCTGCGTTTCTGAAAAAGTCTCACTTTTGTCGTCACCAACAATAGAGCCTAGGATTTTGTCAAATTGGTGGGAAAGAAGTTTGGCACTTAGTAATGTGACTGGAAATCACTTTTTCTTTTGTGATGACTTCGAATAGCACAATTTCGGCATTTGTCGTTTTTGCATAGCTGCCGTCCATCAGATACCACTGTAACTGCAAACACGACTGACTGCAGATCCAGTTACCGTGGTACCAGATACCATGGTATCATCAAAACGCAACTAATATCTTGCTGTCTCTTGCATTCTTCTCTAACTTCTTACCTGTTCTTCTATTTTATTAGAGGAGGGTTTTTGCGAGATCTCGGAAACACTTTCCGGCGAGCGAAGCGCATCGCGAAAACTGTGGGAAAGTGATTCCTGGAATCACTTTCCACATTCCCGAGGGACTGATCGCGAAAACGCATGGAAAGCTGACATCGCTGAGAAAATACTGAATTACAAAATTTTTAGAGTAAATATGGTTCACCGAACGGTTCTTTGATTGTCATATATTCCATCGAAGTCACCTTAGTTACGATTGCCAATTTTTTGTATTTATTAGTGACACTTGCACTGTTTTTCTCCACGCTTTTGAAATTCCCGCCGAAAAGATTCAACTCTCCGCGGAGCTTTCCACTAACCTCGTGGAATCACTTTCCGGGAAAGCTGCTTCGGTTTCCAAAGCGCGAAAATCGGGTTGGAAAGTTCGGCAACTTTCCGAAGTAGCGCGAAAACCATTGGAAAGTGATTCCGACTTTGCTTTCCAGCTCGCGAAAACCCTCCTTAGGTATAAATTCAGGCTAACTTAAAAGACAATAGCCGATAGGATGAGAGAAAGCTCTACACTGTCAGCAGTTTCATGACAGACAACACAAGGATGCGCAGTTTCAGCAGACAACTCTTGGGATGTAATCTGTTGCGGTTTTGAAAACGTTCTACATCAGATCTTATGCATAACAAGCATTGCCAGGAAGAATCGGAAAACGAAAGCCTGAAGAGGACCCTTGCCAAGAAGGGCCGAAATATAGCTCTAATAAAAATGTAGCTGACTTATCCGTTTTGCACCGTCAAATATGATCCGCAGTCAGCTTGTGCTGAAGGAATATTGACAAAAATGTGTTTTTCTGTTGAATTTTTTCATTGTCGTCATGAGTCGGAAATTTCAGCTGATGCTTTTTCGTCAGTTTTTCCGCTCTTCCTATCAACTCCTGTTATGCGTAACATTTAGTGAATAACATTTTCAAAATCACAAGGTAATACATCATAAGGGTTCTCTGTTGAAACCGAGCATCCTTGCGTTATCTTTTATGAAACTCCTGACAGTGTAATTTTAAAATTTTACGTTCTGCTTTGCATTTGTGTTTATTCTACTGGAACTCAAAATCGTGACAAGTAAATTAAAAACGAGACCCTTGTTGAAACCTAGGTTGCGTTCCGGGACTAGAACTGTTAACAATCGTTAACAAATTGTTAACAGTTGTTAACTTTTTGCGTTCCACCTTTCGGGTTTCAAAATTTGAGCTCCGCCCACCTACAATTTCCGTTCCAGAGCATAACGATTGTTAACTATTTTGTAACGATGGTCGGTGAGCATCGTTGCAAAATAGTTAACCATTGTAGAACTGGGAAAAGTTAACGATCTAGCTACAGTTAGCTCCGCCCCGGAAGTAAAGTTAACGATTGTTAACAATTGTTAAGTTTGGGGAACGCAACCCTAAGTTGCATGTTTTCTTGTGAGAATGTCATGACCTTCTACGGCATATTGCTTTATTTTATTAATTAAAACTCCTAGAAAAATGTCCGAATTGTGGCGTTCTCCGAATGCTGGAAGGATCCTTATTGGTAACTAAGTTATCCGACAGGAGTTGGACACGGTTTCTTCTCTTTAGATCCCAGCTTAATCTGCTCTGGGTGTTTAAGTGTAAAGCCTTTCTTGTCCAAACAATTCTCCATCAAAGTTAGCTTTGGGTAAACAATTGGCTGATGGATTTCTACTCAGCATAGAGCACTTTACGCACATTAGGTAGTCCAGAATTTGGCTTTTAGGAAACTGTGTGAGTCATTTTTGGGATCCCGAAACGTAAGTGGAGGGATACCGATGACATCGCAAAAGTTGTCCGTCTATCAGCACGGTAACTCTCGAAGGGAATGAGATATTTTCTGGATCAAAATATTTTTATGGGATCCCATCCAAACCTTCGGTTATGTTCTTTTAAGGAATTATTGCTGTGGACTGGCAACAGCTGAACAATTTCAAACCACTCTTGTAGCTCTTTAGTTATTCCGCACGTTCTCCTTCTGTCTCCGTGTTGGTACTTTTCAGATTAAAGGAAAAGAAAGCCATACCTGAGAGTTTTTAATTCAAGTTTTCGACGTTTTTGCTTTAAGTACCTCTTGGGACGAGAAATACCCGATGCTAATATTTCCAAAGTTAGTTGTATGGAGTTGGAAGCTTTAAGGCGTATTCTCGCCGTTCGAGGACTCCACTTGAGGATTCCCCGCGTTTTTGTTTGTCCCGGGGACTCACTGCAATGTAAAATTAATTAAAAACAATCAGAATA